>JAMAJQ010000005.1:0-600000 GCA_023628975.1 Wickerhamiella pararugosa | reverse complement strand
TACCGACCATGTAAGTGTTTGCAAAATTTGAAGCACTGGAGCTGCTGCTTCCTGCTCCTGAGCCGGAGCCAGCACTTGAGGAGCTACCGGAACCGGAGCCACCGGTGCTGGACTCGCTGCCTGCAGAAGTCGCGGAGCTAGACTCCTCACTAGAGGTCTCAGTACTGGAGTCGCTAGTTACCAAAGCGCCAGTAATCGTGGAAACGGTGCCATCTGAGTAGGTGGTAGTGTAAATAATACCTGCTCCGGTCTCTTCACCGGTGCCAGTCAAGTAGGCAGTGCCGGTGACGGTGATAGTGTTACCATCTGCATCAGTGGTGACGGCGATGCCAGTGACTGTGCTCTCATTACCATCTGAATCGGTGGTTGTAATGGCGGTGAGAGAATCGTCGTCGTTGGCAGCAGTACCGGTGACGGTGTGAACGTTTCCATCAGAGTCAGTGGAGAGACTTGGACTAGCACTACCGGTGAGAGTGTAAACGTTTCCGTCAGAATCAGTGGAGAGACGTGGGCTAGCGGTGCCGGTGAGGGTGTAAACGTTTCCATCAGCATCAGTAGAGAGTGATGGTGCAGCAGTACCAGTAAGAGTATAAACATTTCCGTCAGCGTCAGTAGAGAGCGATGGTGCAGCAGAACCGGTCAGGGTGTAAACATTTCCATCGGCATCAGTCGAGAGCGATGGCACTGCGGCACCCGTGAGAGTGTGGACATTACCATCAGCATCAGTCGAGAGCGAAGGCGCTGCAGAACCTGTCAGGGTGTAAACGTTACCATCAGCATCAGTCGAGAGCGCTGGCACAGCGGCACCAGTAAGGGTGTGGACATTACCATCAGCATCAGTCGAGAGCGATGGCACAGCGGCGCCCGTAAGAGTGTGCACGTTACCGTCAGAGTCAGTGGAGAGCACTGGCACTGCGGCACCGGTAAGAGTGTGCACGTTACCGTCACTATCAGTGGAGAGCACTGGCACAGCAGCACCTGTGAGAGTGTGAACGTTTCCATCTGCATCGGTAGAAAGAGAGGGCTCTGGGGCGCCGGTTACAGTGACGACACTACCGTCTGAGCCCGTAGAGAGGACCACACCTCCGAGAGTAGCGATGCCTGAGTTCACAGAGCCAGTAACAGTATGCACATTGCCGTCTGAATCGGTAGAAAGGACGTCTCCTGTAATAGTAGCGGGACCAGAACCCTCAGAGTCATCACCAGTACCCTCGGCAGAGCCAGTCAGAGTGAGGACATTTCCATCAGCATCGGTGGAAAGAGCGTTACCGGTAATAGTAGCGACTCCAGAGCCGTCAGTTCCAGTGGCCTCAGGGGAGCCAGTAACAGTGACAACATTTCCATCTGAGTCTGTGGAGAGGACCTCGCCACCGAGAGTAGCGATTCCTGAGTTTTTTGAGCCGTCACCAGAGACGGTGACGACATTGCCGTCGGCGTCAGTAGATTCGACGCCATCTGCGTTGGCGGAGTCAGTGGCTCCTGCTCCAGCGTAGACAGTAGCTGTGGCGGTGAAAACACCAGCAGAAGGCACGGATACACCTTCAGTGTTTGTCTCAGAACAACCATAAATCAAGCATGTGAATATCGAGACCAGAGGGTCACCAGAAGTATATCGATCATCAGCAGCCACGACCTGCACTAAAGTGGCGGCGACCAGGTTAATGAGCTTCATGTTTGCAGAGTCTCGTGGGGCAGCGTCGTTATTAAATCCTGTGGGCAGGGCTGGATTCGATGCATGCATCTTTGTGCAGATATGTAAATGCATGCAGGCACTCCCAACTTGCTGTACCCTAAAAAGCAGGGGGGTACATTAACAAAAAAATGCTGAACAAAATAATTTCAGCTCTCTTTCGCCTATCTTTGCGGCTCAGCTGCTAGTACCAAATGCGTCGATAAGCAGCCCTGAATAACAATGGTTTCACACCTGCATGAATGTCCAGCAGACTACAGGAGCGAACTCGCCCCGTCGACTCGGTTCCGAGAAACTGCGACTTGTTACGGGAACGGCATCACTTAGTGCACTTAGGGGCTCGACCATTACTCGGCGGGGTCACCTGTCTCTCTCTATGCATGGTCTTACTTGATTTACACAGTGCCTTAGACCAGCCATGCCCCAGTTACGCATCCTATCAGGTGTTTGTTAATGGAGCATTTCGCAAATCAGACCTCAACTCGAGGAGATTAATGTATAAGCATTTCTGGCGTTTTTCGTTTTTTCTTGTTACTCTCTATAGGCATACTTAGGCCTCTTTGCATAGAGCTTGCTGAAGACGTCATCTGTAACGCAACGCACATACTATGTCCCAGCAGGTATGATTCGCTAGCTGAGCTTCCTGCAGCATTCCAAATGGCTCATGGGGAGTGGCGATCATTTACGACTTGTAAACAGAAAATATTCCGTCACTCCGTTGTTTTATACCGTGTAGATCATAGTGTATAGAAAATTACTGACGAAACGGGCAACAAACTGCACGATACTCACCGAGGAAGTTTGGTATGTGGCTCGTGCATGCCCTAGCCCATAATGTGGAGACAGGTTCAAAGTACGGCTTCAGAGAATTTACTCACTGATTCGAAGTGGATTTACAATCTAATGAGTACGCAAATTATAGCGTGTGACCGAATGCCACATATTGCATTTGAGCCCCTTGAATGCAAGATACTATGCAATGTACGGTAAGTACTCCTTCAAACGGAAAGAGAGTTTACTATCTGGGGACACGTAGGTTTCAAATTCATAGATTACTTGACAGTGCATTATTGTCGCGAAAGGGCTCACCGAATCCTGATAAAATTTAGCTAAAAGCAAGCGGCCATTGCGTAATAGTGATTCACGAGCCGCCTATATGTAAATACAGAGCACTAAAGTATTAACTAACTAGAGGATATTAAACAACGCCTAAAGTGTTCATTATATTGCCACAAAGTCACCAATCTCACGTAGAAAAACGCGTGTCACTCTCATTGTTAGCCATCTATGCACTGCAGATCGCTGCAGTTCTAGCCATTCTGACGCTGCCAAGACTGACCTACGGCAGGATTGGAATTCAGCTAAAAGTTCACAATTCGGTGAATTGGAGAGGTTTTCTTGGAGTCATAATCGCTGAAACTTTATACATGTAACCTTTCCAAACTCCATATTTCTCACAGCAGAATACTTGATTTGCGAGCCATTCGCGGCTGGAGTGAGACGAGAGTGGAAGTTTACCAGATGAGGATTCGCGCTAGCCAGCTTTCCATATCTCGTTAATCACATAAGTTATATGACTTCTGGTTCAGAGAGCGGCTTTCTGTAGCTCGCCACCTTAGAAGTTCACGACTATTCCGAGGTACAAGTTATTGACTTTGGATGCCCCGAAATTACAGCTGCAACAGCCTTGCGTTCAATGTCGCTCTAGGCGAGTGTACAGCAGGTCACATTTGAGAAGAGCCCACGAGTATCCTTTGATTAGACATGAGATGATTGCAGTCAGAATTTAAGATAGGTTCCCCTCATACCTGATTTACGTCGGTCTATGTTGATGCAACCTTTGGACACTCAACCGGACGCCAAATGCCAAATGTATAGGGTCGCCAAATGTATAGAGTCTATGTATACAGTCTATGTTTTAAACCAACTTACTTTGATGACGCGTAGATTTTCAATGAACGCGGAAGCTCATGGCGTCCACGGTCTCAGCTAAAAACGTAACTCTGCAGAATGGCTGACCTCAATTTAAACCAGTCCCTATGCATTTTGACTGCGTTCTATCTGACGAGGATACTTCCCGTGCACACTTAAATGTATGGTAGCAATGAAATGCTTTATTGCTCTTGACGATATTTAATCTTTAGACTCTGAGTATTACGAGACGGCTGGCAAAACTGGCTCTGCGCTGGGAACATTATGTGTATAAATTAATTGAGAGAGCTAAATGAATTCCTTCTTGTCAACGGTCGAATACGCTCTTACAAAGGAGACGCATGTTATGGCTGGCTATTCAGCCTCGCAATTTCCATCGACCAGCAGTAATCTGCCAGAAACAATACGATGATTACGCGGACTCAATAAAGTTGCAGTCCTTTATGCGCTCCAGATCAGCTCCGATAGCTTTAGTACTCATACTTCATGGCTGTGCTTTATCAATGAAGACAGTATTGCGCATGTACTACAATTAGACAAGCCCCGTGTGAAAACGCATGAACAGGCTATTAGCTGTAAAAATTTCATCTCATTAATTATACTTCAAATCTGCGAATGCACATACGAGACTTCATAATGATTAGTCACCGTGTGAAAGTGAATTGGCTTTTGAAGAGAGCCCTGGGTCGCCTCTTTGCGCGGCCTGAAAATGGCGCACATACTCGATGCAGTTTATCCGATTGGCGTACTCATTATGGCAGGTAGCGCGCTCTGTCGCTTAGGCTCAAGGTCATGTGAACTGCGTGACTAATGATTATCACTCTCGAGATGCAAGCATATATCACATGCAAAGGGTAGTTGAGTATAAAATGGCCACCTGGACATTGATCTGGTCATTAACAAATGAGTACTTCTAACGTCAACTTCAAGAGCACTACTGGTCTCAAGATTGCTGGCACTATCTACACACCTGAGAACGCTAAGGGCAAACTGCCTGCTATTGTGATCGCTCACCCCATTACTAGTGTCAAAGAGCAATCTCCAGTCAATTATGCTAAACCTTTCGCAAAGGCTGGATATCTCACGCTGATATATGATGCAACCTACCAGGGCGAATCTGAGGGTCTGCCAAGACAGCTTGAGAATCCTTCTGCTCGTGTAGAGGATATTAAAGACGCAGTGTCTTACTTGCTTACACTTGATAATGTGGATCCCGAGAGGATCGGTGTACTGGGTATCTGTGGTAGTGGTGGATACGCTCCAAACGCAGTTGCAGGCGATCTGCGGGTCAAGGCAGTGGCTACCTCTGCTGCGGTGAATTTCGGTGACATGATTCGAAATGGCTACGATCACAAGCTTCCTCGTGAGCAATTTGACGCCTTCCTCAAGGTTTCCAAGGACGCCCGTGAAGCCGAGACGAAAGGTGAGAAGGTCGACTTGGTTCCCTTGATCCCCATGACGAAGGAGGATGCCGAAAAGTGTCCTCCGAAGTCTTTACTCAGAGAGGCGTACGACTTTTACCGGACACCCCGGTGCTGCAACCCTCGTGCTCCCAACAGCATCTATCCCACTAGCTTTGACATTGCTAGTGGCTACGATGCCTGGTGCAACATTGACCGTATTTCCCCTCGACCACTACTGATGGTGTCAGGGAGCAAGGCAGACACGCTGCTTCAGTCGCAGGAAGCCATCAAGTTGGCCAAGGAACCCAAAGAACTGTGCGTTCTGGATGGTTTCACTCACGTGGATCTATACGACGGTGAGGGAGCCAAGCAGGCCTCTGCTAAAATCATTGAGTTCTTCAACAAGTATCTCTAATTAGACTTCATTTGTAGCAAGACAGTAGGAAAAGAACACTCGTTTACCGATCCCGCTGGCCATAGCTGTGAATTCAGTAGTGTATGATACCAGGTACGAGTACGATGTGGCTCGTGTGAACATCAAAGGCGTGTACTATGTACTCTATATTCATTAGTCCTTGGGGCCGATCATCTCCTCAGGACGAACCCATTCGTCGAACTGTTCGGGAGTGAGGACACCGAGCTCGACGGCAGACTCCTTGAGGGTGATACCCTTCTTGTGGGCGTTCTTGGCGACCTTGGAAGCTGCGTCGTAACCGATCTTGGGGTTCAAGGCGGTGACAAGCATGAGCGACTTGTGCATGAGCTCATCGATACGTGGCTTGTTGGCGGTGATGCCAACGACGCAGTGCTCGCGGAACGAGTTGCAGCCATCGGCCAGCAGACGGATGGAGCTGAGGAGGTTGGAGATCATGACGGGCTTGAAGACGTTGAGCTCGAACTGGCCAGAAGCGCCGGCGAAAGTGATGGTGGCATTGTTGCCAAACACCTGGGTGCACACCATGGTCAAGGCCTCGTTCTGGGTGGGGTTGACCTTACCAGGCATGATACTGGAGCCGGGCTCGTTCTCGGGGAGGTGGAGCTCGCCGTAGCCGCAGCGGGGGCCAGATCCCAAGTAACGGATGTCGTTGGCGATCTTGAACAGGGAGACTGCGACGGTGTTGAGCTGGCCAGAAGCCTCGACGATGGCGTCGTGGGCGGCGAGGGCCTCGAACTTGTTGGGAGCGGTCTTGAAGTGCAAGCCGGTGATCTTGGAGACCTCATCGGCGACCTTGACGTCAAAGCCCTTGTGGGTGTTGAGGCCAGTGCCGACGGCGGTACCGCCCTGAGCGAGGAACTCGAGGTGGGGCAGGGCCGACTTGACGCGGGCGATGCCGTTGTCGAGCTGGGCGACGTAGCCGGAGAACTCCTGGCCCAGAGTGAGGGGGGTAGCGTCCTGGAGATGGGTGCGGCCGATCTTGATGATGTGCTTGAACTCCTCGGACTTGGCGTGGAGGGCGTCACGCAGCTCCTTGAGAGCGGGCAGCAGGTGGTGGGTGATCTCAGTGACGGCGGCGATGTGCATCACCGTGGGGAAGGTGTCGTTACTGGAGGCACTCATGTTGACGTGGTCGTTGGGGTGCACGGGCTTCTTGGAGCCAAGCTTGCCGCCGAGCAGCTCGATGGCGCGGTTGGAGATGACCTCGTTGGCGTTCATGTTGCTCTGAGTGCCAGAGCCGGTCTGGAACACCACCAGGGGGAAGTTGCGAGTGAGCTTGCCATCCATGACCTCCTGGGCGGCCTCTCTGATCGCGCCGGCGATCTTGGGGTCGAGCCCGTACTGCTCGTTGACAGTAGCGGTGGCCTTCTTGAGGATACCGAACGCCTTGATCAGAGGCTCGGGCATGCGCTCACGAGCACCTCCGATTTTGAAGTTCTGGAAACTGCGCTGGGTCTGCGCGCCCCAGTAGACGTCGTCAGGGACCTCAATGGGGCCGAACGCATCGGTTTCGGTACGTCTGAGAATGCGTGCGCGGGAGAAACAGCGAACTGCCTGGCGGTTCAACATGCAAGTGCAGACGATCGCATTTTGATATTTAATTGGTGCGAGCCAGGGTTAGGGCCGCATGGAGGTGCCTGGGTCGTTGGGGGAGCGGCGGCCGCCAGCGCCGCGACAGTGCGCCAGCGCGGGCTTTGGGGCGTAGCGAGGCTATCTGCGGTAATATTTCACCCACGCTCGCCGCTGCTGCACCGCTGCAGGTCCGCGTTGATAATTACGTAAACGCATCCCGAAGGCCATCCCGACGCATATACAGTGCATCTGGGGTAATAGCGACGTAGCAGGTGGCTTCGGGCGTTGCGTCGGTGCCAATCCAGTTTCGAGCTATCTAGAGTAGACAAAGGCGGTACGCTAAAAAAAAAAGTCACATGCAGATCAGCGATGTCGAGCACTGGTGAGCGTCCATTCAGCCACAGCGAGCGTACTCAGCAGTGTAGCCACTCCAGCAGACAGTCTCGAGCACCGACTCGCGCGTAGCTCTCCAGCGTGGCGACTCTCGGCTCGGCCCGTCGGCCACCGGATAGCACCACGATAGTCGAGCAACGTGGCCAACAAACGCCGCAATT
The DNA here is from genome assembly GCA_023628975.1 of Wickerhamiella pararugosa. NCBI lineage: Eukaryota > Fungi > Ascomycota > Dipodascomycetes > Dipodascales > Trichomonascaceae > Wickerhamiella > Wickerhamiella pararugosa. The sequence continues at coordinate 592,413 of JAMAJQ010000005.1, read as the reverse complement.
GCTCGCTATCGCCTCGAGCCGATTGCCTGCGGGCGAGGTGTCGGGTGACCCGCGGCTCGCATTCCACGATTGACATTCCACATGGGTGCTTGGCATTCTAGTTCACATTCAAGAGGAAAATCTTAACCAAATCCGTAGTCACGCCTTACCGAGCCGGATTTAGCCCCCATAAACATCCAGAAAGTTGTTAGCTAATCGCAGCCGCAGCAATGGAAACCCGACGTCGAGCTTCCAGTCTAGTAGGGCACCTGCCGCAGGAAACCCAGCAAGAGCAGAGCGATAAGGTGGTCAGCGAGTACACCAACGCCAGCTGGGTGCACATGAAGGGCGCCTGGCTGATCCATGGTTTCGTCATATGCATGCTTCTACTACTTCTCAACTCAATCACAGTTCTCACACCAGAAATGTGCTGGACCCTGACCAATGTGTCGTACGTTGTCGGGTCGTTCATTATATTCCACTACGTTACGGGGGTTCCGTTCGATTTCAACGTCAATGCCTCCGGAGTGCTCGACGACCTGACGCTGTGGGAGCAGATCGACAACGGCGACCAGTACACTCCGACCAAGAAGTTCTTGGTTGGCGTCCCGATCATCCTGTTTCTGATCTCGACCCACTTCACCCACTATGATCTCACAATGTTTATTATTAACTTGGGGGCGTGCCTGCTGGCGGTCATTCCAAAGCTCCCCCAGAGCCATCGTCTCAGGTTTTTGGTCCACGACGAGGGAGTGCCCTCGCAGACCCCGTCGTTCGTGCACCTCCCCATCGAGGACCGCGACAAGTAGAATATGTAATGCCTAGCAGCGTAGCTCGTTAGAGGTTTCAAGCGGCCATTTTGACCACAAGCCGAGCCGTCTTTCCTTTTATTCATTATATACATAGGTCGCTGTAAATTACGCCGCCAGCTGCCCGCCACCGCAACCTCAACCTCGACGTTGGGACTTCGCGGTCGCCTGTTACGTAAGACCAGATCAGATGGCCAAGATTAGGCCGCCAAAGGTGCGATGGTTCAGGGCCACCGACATTCCCCGGTGGAAACCGCCTCAATTCAAGTACAAGCCCGAGAAGGAGCCCTCTCAGTTCGACAAGTTCTCAGACGTCGACAATGACAACCTCGAGAAGGCCTTCCACGCAAACAAGCCGTTCCAGCGAGTCATGGAGGACGGGCTGTTCAAGGTGGACTTTAAAAAGCGGCTGCTCATGCCCACGTACTGGCTCGGCCCTGCGTTCGATGTTGTGCGAGGCACGTGGTTTCAAAAGTCAAACAAGAAGCCTCTGGCCGAGAGCATTGCTGCAGAGCTCGAAGAATTGTGGGAGTCCGGCAAGGAAGGCGAGTTCCCCCTCAAGGATGGCCGCAAGGTCAAGTTCTCCGTCGAGGACGACAAGGTGCAGGCCGCTCTGGAGTCCCCTCGCTGGTTCGACAAGTTCACCTCGAGCACGTCCACCGAGACGTACGTGCGGGGGTTCCAGGAGGGCGACATGTTTGCGTCGGTGCGGTCTGCAATTGCCCCCACCGTTCAGCAGCTGTTCGACAGTGGCACCGCCGACAAGGAAGAGAGCGAGCCCACGCCCAAGGCCAAGCAAACCAAGAACGACGGGTCGCCGAGAGAGATCGACCACCTCGTGTTTTGCGTCCACGGTGTGGGCCAGAAGCTCGGCTTCAGACTCGACTTTGTCACCTTCGTCAAGGACGCGGGCTACCTGCGCAAAGGGCTCAGCGATGCGCTGGAGAAGGACGAGCAGGCCCAGGAGATCATAGGCTCGACGACCAACACCAAGGTCCAGACCCTCCCCGTGCTCTGGCGCCAGGAGTTTGAGTTCCGTGCCGACAAAGTCAACAAAGATCTCAAGGGCCTGCAGCCGGAGACTGTCTTTTACCGCGACAACGTCATAGCCGATGTTGTGCTCGATTTTGTCATGTACTTTATCCCCGAGTTGCAGAAACGCATCCTCAAGCTCAATATAGACATCATGAACAGGATGTACATGGACTTCTGCGACACCCACCCTGGTTTCAAGGAGAAGGGCAAGGTGTCGATCGTCGCGCACTCTCTCGGTTCGATGATCGCGGCCGACTTGCTCCGTATGGACCCTAGTCCGCTGGACTTTGAGGTCGAGAATACGTTTTTGCTGGGATGCCCCGTGGCGATCTGCAACCTTTTGAAGGGCGAGGGCTTCCCAAAGAAGGGCTTCCACTCAAACACAATCTACAACATCATGCGTCCTTCTGACCCCGTTGCATCCCGGTTGGAGCCATTGATATACAAGCCCGCGGCCAACGTCACTCCTGAGCGTCTAATTGGAGCCGAGGACACCGTTCTCGAGAGCATCAAAGGCAGCATCGATGCCGCTTTCTCGTACACCAACAAGTTGGCGGCGAACGTAAACTCCTTGTGGGGTGCAATCACCTCTCAGCTGGCTGAAGACAAAACTGATCCCGAGAACGAGAAAGACCTGGAGTCAGCCCCTTCTGATCTGTGCCGTGAAGTGCTAAAGCATTTCAAAGAGTACAACCGCCACCAGCGACTCGACTTTAGTATTCCTGAGGACATTGAGATCTCACTTGCGATCGGGTTGGCGGGCCACATGACCTATCTCGAGAGCCCAGAACTTGCGGGCTTTATTCTGCGAGAGATATACCGCATCGGAGACGAGAAACCCCGACCCGTTATGGAGACTAAAGTCGAGAGGTATGTCGAAGAGAAGGATTGAAGAACTACACGCGCTAATGTATGATAAGTAAGACCTGTTAATATCAGGCCTTTCAGGCCTTTTCAGGCGCCTCCTTCTTCTTTTCACGAGTGAAGAAGGATACCCCCAGACTGGTGGTCAGTAACGCGAACGCCGACCAAATCGCCCCGGAAGCACGCACTCCTTTTGTAGCCCCTGAGAGGACTACACAGGAATGGACTGCAACCTCCTGCCACACGGCAGCGACCAGGCAGAATACACACGACACCGCCATGAAAATCAAGACTACCGGGTTCAAGTTCATGTTATTGCTTGCACAAATCCGCATTGCCATCACAATGTACAAAAACGCCATGAAGCATGCCGTCAGTACGACAAAGTACGGACGCAGGAGATGCAGACCGAGTGTAACAGGAGTTCCAGTGATGTCAGAGTGAATTGAGGTGCAAGTTAGGGAGGACTGGTTGGTCAGGGTAGAGGAGTTACTCACAACAGTAGAGTTGGTGTATCCCTCTGTACAAACAGAAAAGTAGCCCGCTCTCATGCTCCCACCCGGAGAGTCAGAGCTGATGAGCTCGATGTTGCTGAACCACCCGTTTGGTACAACGCACGACAGTGCTACAGTGATAACGAGAACGAAGGAAGTAAAGAGTGCAGCCTGAACAAACACACGAGGCTTAAAAAGGAAGGACAGAAGTTGGAATGGAATCATACCGAAGACTCCTGACGCTACGTATATATACCTATACAGCTAACACAATATGCATGCGAGCACATGATGGTGGGACCAGCGAGATGTAATTACAATGAATAAAATTCTTCTGTTTAACAGTGAGGGCCGTGCCTTTTAGTGCCAATCAGATGTGGGTCCAAAGATCGCGCACATCGGCGGGGTTTCAAGGGCCCAAATTCAGCTATATTGTTTTTATGCTCTATTCATGCGTGTACTCTTTTTATCTAGCGCAACTACGAGCTCTTTGGACAGCATTGAATTGCATGCACATGCAGGCGGACCCACCAGGCACTGCGCACGTCCCACTCAAGCGTGAATATTCAGCTAGCATTAATTTAATTATAGCAGGTCGTCGAGGCTTTTCTCAGAGTCCTTCTTAATTAGCTCGAACATCCCCTCAGGCATGACGGGTTTGCCATCTTTCTCGATGTATCTGAATGGCATTTCAGTTGATTCATGCTTGTTGAAGCGCAGCTCGGGGAAATCAATGTAGGGAATCTTCTCCAGCGGCACCTGATCTTCAACGACTCGTTGGGTCACCCTAACTGCAGTGTCGGTGGTCATTTGGGTCTTGCCAAGGTGACGGCCCTCGAATCCAAGCTTGCGTAGCTCACCGGTGCGGTCACGAGGGGGATGATCGCCCAGGATGCCGCCGAACAGGAAGTAGTCAAATTTTTTAGCATCCTCAGGAGTGAGCTCCTCAGTCGCACTGGGATCGAGGAGGACTACTCTCTTTTGGTCAAAATCTGGGTCGAGCTTGCTGAGCTGGGTAACATCGAGATCAGTTACGATGCATTGATCCCTCAACTCGGGGGGTATCTCAGCGTCGTGGCTCACTGACGACAGGATGATTGAATCCTTGCCAACCTCCTTGGAAATGGCCTTGTACTCGAGCTTAACCCAGGGAGAGAAGCCCTCTTCCATGTGCTCGATAATGTATTTCATGCTGGAAATTTGTCAGATGCGGCGAACAGGTGGAGGGCATTCTGGTGCGGATGGGAATATTTTATGTACTACAAGCAAGTTGGAGATTAAACTAGCGTTTTTCTGGACCCCTTGAAGAAGTACTGGACGATAGTGACATTAACGATCGCGAGCCCGACGACGGCGATCATCTCAAACACGCAGAACCAAAATACGCGGTTTTCTGTGGACTTGACGGTGCTCTGGTTGCGCACGTTCCTAGTCTTGTAATATGCAACCTGCTTGATCAGTCCAGTGGCCCGTTGTTCGAGCAGATTAACGTACTGCTCAAGAGTGGTAGTGTCAGCGTCAGCGTTGATCTGGGGCAGCTCGGCCCGCAGGTACTTGGTGTCGATGTCGAAATCAAAATCGACTTTTTTGTCGGCAAACGTCGACATCTCGTTGTAAAAGCACAATTCGTACTCGCCGACCTGGTTGGCGACAAATCCTAGTTCTTCTTCCTTGCCTTTTTCGATATTTTGTACGATTGTGCCGTCGGGGCGGCTGATGACCGCGTCGATGTCGAAGTTACCCCCCGAGAGGACGTGGAACGAAATGCCAATGTTCGCGTCGGCCTGGTGCGCCTGGGCGTAGTAGCAACGGCGGGCATTCGCGGGGATGTCCACTGTGAGGGAAATTGCGCTCGAGAGGCCAAACATGGCCGAGAAGATTGTGCTGAAGCGCATGGTAACAAACACTAAATTACACGTCGCGTGTTACTAAGGGGTGCGCGCCACAGTCGCGGTGGCGGAGTGCAGACGGTTCATAGTGGTCATTATGCTATTTAGCCGATTAGTTCAACGTTATCTACCTTTTTCTTTTTCTTCTCCTTCTTGCTGCGGTCCTTCTTCTTTTTGGTCTTGTGCTTGACCAGGACCTCGCTGGGGCTGTCGCTGGTCGCCTCGAGGTCGAGCAGCTTGAGCCGGGTGTTGACCTGGAACAGCGGCGACTTGAAGGCCTTGGCTTCCTTCTTTGGCGAGCCTACTTCGCCGTCGACGTCCTCGTCCTGCGCAATATCGACTTTGACCTTTTGGATTTTCTTTTTCACCGCGACTGGCGCGGGCGGGGTTTCTGACCGCGATTGCGACCGCGAGTGCGCGGAAGGCGTGTCGCTGTCTATGCTTGGGGTGCTGCTGGGGTCGGGCTCCTTGACAGGCCCGATATAGTAGGGGTCGAGCTTGCGGTCCTTGGGCTTGGTCTCGATGATCTCCTCGGGCTCGGACTCTGAGACTATTTCCTCTTCGCTCTCGCTGAAGTCGATTTCTGGGAGGTCAACCGGGGTATCAAAGTCGACATCTGGTGGGAGTGCGAGGCGTCGCTGGGCGTTCCGCGCAATTGGGTTGATCTCGCCGGCAAACAGCGACGGGAATGCCACTGTTAGCAAAGCTGGCGGAGCGTCTGCAGCGTCAGATTGGGCGTCGAGCGCCTCGGCCCCCAGCCTGAACAGTTCCAAAAACTGCGAGCTCCTCTCCTGCAGCTCAGCGTCGGCGCTGTAGCTCAGTTTATCGAGGTAAGCGATGATCTTTGCTACGACCTCAGAGACCATTTCCCTGGTATCCCTTGACCAGTACGAGTAGAGCTGGATCCACGCGGCAAAGACCTTTGTGACAGCTGAGACCACGATTGGGGTTGCTCTGATCGAGAGCAGGCTGGAGATGAAATCGGCGCCGCTGGAGATGTTCGCGGCGGTGAAGTAGTACGAGATGTACTCTCCCACGATCCACATGGTGTAGTTCAGGAGGGTCGGCTGCTTCTTGACGATCTGGGAGTTGAGGCTGAGCTGGACCGAGGCGGCGACGACTGTCGACCGCACCGAGCGCACTCTGACCGCAATGTCCTGTAGCTGGGCGCCGACCACGTCGCCGATGTTGAGGCGGGCGTAGTTGAGCTCGACGATGTGCACGAGCACCTCGACGTACCACTCAAAGTTGGGCACGTAGGCGTATGTTTTTGCCGAGCAGAGGTCTGTGATGGAGTTGACGAGCTGGAGGGCGTACCCCGAGGGGAGGTCGTCCTCCTTGAGCTGCTCGACGAGCTTGTTGACGATCTCGTACAAATTGTCGTCGTTGACCAACGGCAGGAGCATGTCGAGGGCGCGGCGGCGGATGCTGAGGTCCTGGTCGTCGACGGCGTCGATGACGAGGGACGCGTCCTTGCCAGACAGGAACTCTGAGTTGACGCGGATGATCTTGCTGAGGGCGACGAGGCCGACGTACTTGAGGTTCTGGTCGTGCTCGACCATGAGGGTGCGGGTGTGGGACACGAGCTGGTTGGCGAGCGGGTAGTCGTCGGGGTCGAGCATGTCGCCGCGGAGGACCGAGTTGATGCACTCGTACTTGAGGCTCATGGCGTTGGTGGTCTGCATGAGCTCGATGATGTGCGGGAGCAGCTTGGGCACGAGGCGGGGCTCTGCGGTGGCGAGGCGCGAGAACAGCTTGAGGATCTTGATGAGGCACCAGTTGTTCTTGCAGGTCAGGAGCAGGTCGTAGAGGCTCGGGGCGAGGGGCACGATCTTCTGGGGCGGGGTCTGGTTCGCGAGCTCACACAGCACGTTGACGGCCGCGGTCACGACGCTGGGGTCCTCGTCCTGGGCGTTCTGGAGCTGGACGTGGATGCGGGCGATCACGGCGTCGAGGGCCTCGGGGTACTGCAGCACGACCTTGTACATCGCCAGGAGCGCCTTCTTGCGGATGTACGACCGCGAGTGGTTGAGCATCTTCATGATATCGTCGCTCACGTCCTGGGCGAGGAACGGGGTGACGATGCTCGCGAGCCCGCTGAGGGCCACCGCGACGCGGGGCTCCGAGGTCGAGGCCAGGTCGTTCTTGAGCAGGTTCGTCGCCAGCATCAGCAGCTCGGGGTCGCGAAACGTCTGCATCGCCGCCATGTACCCGATCCGCTTCTGCTGGAACTTGGGGCTCGACATGACCTCGAGCACGTGGAAGCCGGCCCACGCCATGTCGAAACCGTACATCTCGAGGTACGCGAGCTTGAGAATGGCGACGCTTTTGACGTCGAGGTCGGGGCTGCGGGCCTCCTCGCGGCACTCGGCGATCACTGAGCGGAGATACTCGGCGAGCTGGACCGGGTCCTTGCGCTTCCGCATGCCCCTGATCATGTCGTTGAGGCTCCGGTTGAAGAGCAGCCCGAATGGGCGCAGCCGCGAGTCCATGATTGTCGAGCTGGTCGTCGGGTTAGTCAGCCGAGGTGGTCGGGCACAAACTCTTAGACAAAAAGGGCGCTTTTAAAAATTGCCGCCTCGACGAATTTGCGACCTGGCCGTCGCTTGACGGCGCCCCATCGCCGCCACACTTGGTGAGGTAAAGCCCACCCTGAGTCAGCAGAACCGACCAATATGCTTCGAACTAATCTAAGAGGCGTCGCCCGACCGCTCGCGCGCGGCCGCTTCTACAGCTCCAAGCCGGTGGAGGACGACCGTGGCATTGGCCCCTACCCCCACGTCAAGTTCGAGTACTACAACGAGCGCCCCCAGGACGTCAAGTATGATGACCAACAGGGTCGCCGTAATTTGGGCGAGCCTCTGCACTACAAATTCGACCTGATCGACGTGTGGTCGCCCGACCACTTCAGCCAGAAGCCCGACAGCACCGCCGGGAAGTGGAATCTCTATTTTATTTTCAGCATCATCGGGTTCTCGGGGGTTTGTTACTACTACCTGTTCGACGGGCCCAACTTTGTGCGTCGCAGCTACCCCGACGGACTCAACAAGGCATTGGGCGGCACCGACGACACCAGGGACCTGTTCGCCGCCCGCGAGGACAAGGATTACTAGATAGCAACCGTACATTACCGATATATCGCCTGCATCCTCGTTTAAGTAAGTATGCTGTTCCTCGACACTGTAATCAGAAGAGCAATAAACTACGTTCTGGTGCCGTTTGTGGCGAAATCGATCAATTTCTGCGAGTCCACCTGGCAGAACCTCGACCCCCACACCCGCAAGACCATCTACCGCACCGTAACCTATGTATTTTGGCCATTTTTCACCGGGCTCGACTACTTGCGGTTCGCTCTGATCCGGGCCTACGTCGTCGACCCCAAGTGTGCGAGCACTATTCTCTCGAATTTGGGCTCCGTCAATGCCATTCTCTTCGGCACCAAGCCGGTTGCTCCCCAGCGGTGGACCGGCCAGCAGCAGACCCGGGCTTGGGTGTTCCCGGTGGTCGTGGTGCTGTCGCCGCTGTTCTACGCGGTCGACATCGCCCGCTCGGTCGCAGTGGACTTCATTTCGACCGAGCAGAACGTCCGCGTCGACGGCCTGCTCGAGTCGGTGTGGCAGAACATGTTCGGCTCGACCACAGCGCAGTCTATTAGGGATTAAATAAATAGTTTTACAGGGTAGTTAGACTCGACGACTCGTCCAGCTTGACAAACTCGTTGCTCACGAGCTCGACCAGCAGCTGCCGCCCGGGCACGCTGGGGTGCGCCATCACCAGCCGCACCTGGCCGTCGGCGTGGCTCACGAGGCGAATGTCCTGCCCGGTGATGATCTGGCACAGCTTGGCCCGGCTGCCGTTCGACCCGCTGCGGACCTCGACCTTGCGGACCTCGACCAGGTCCTTGGACACCGCCACCACGTACGGCTCGTGGAAGGCCACCGACTCGGGCGTGCCAATGAACTTCGTCAGCGGCTGGATAAGGCGCCCGCCGTTGGTGCACTGGATGCAGCACGCTTTGTAGCACATGAGGATCCGGTCGGCCGAAACGCGGAACGCCCCGAGGGGAGCCCCAAACGCCGACGGCGTGACCTTGCTCGACTTGCCCCCGAGCCCGTGCGACACAACCGTGTTGGTCGGGACCTGGTGGCTGCCCTTGTTCTCGAGGTTGAAGTACGTGAACCCCTTCGACAGGTGCAGCAGCACGCTCTGGTGGAACGCTGTGAACCGCTTGAGATCGCCGCTAAAGTGGTACTGGCTCGACGCTCGGAAGTAGTCGACCGTGTTGAAGTCGACCTGCGGCCCCAGGAACCGCTTGGCCAGCGTCGTGGGCTGCCGCCCGGGCCTGATCGCCTTGTGCCGTATGGGCTCCACAACGTGCAACGCTCCGTCGTTCGTGAGGTACAGCACGCACAGGCGGTCACGCAGAAACGCGATTCGGAAGAAGATGACTTTCCCTGACGGGTTGATGCGCTCGCCGCGAGGCAGCATCGAGTTGTTCGTCTGGGGATCAAACCCGCGGTGCACAATCTCGTCGAGGCGATACCAGATCAGGTTGCTGCCAGAGATAATTAGCAGCAGATTGAACTCCTCGACGACCTGCACCGCCTGGTTGGGAATGGCCAGGCACTGCCGCCAGTGCTGCTTGCTAACGTCCGAGCAAAAGAAGATGCCGTGGCCGGTGGAGATGAAGTAGTAGTCCCTTCCAAACATCTCGGTCTCTCGAATCCGCACCTTGGTGATTAAATTAGGTGTCTTGGAGTCCCCAAGACACCGCGTGAGCGCCGTCGAGTTGGCCTCAACTAGCAGGGTCGGGGCCTCGCCGTCAGGGTAGCCAAAGTGCGCCGACAGCAGCTTGAGGCGGAATGGTTCCGAGTTGCGCGCGAAATTCGCCGCGCTGAACGCCGTCTTGGCTTTTATGATCGCGTCCACCCACTCATCCCGCTCCTCTTTCGACTTGGCGTAGAATGTGTAGTGGTCGCCCTCCCGTCCCAGATGCGTAATGCGAATAGGATATAGCAGGTCCTTGCCCTCGTGTGATCCCTGGGAGGCAGTGCTTCCTTTGCGGACCTTCGTGGTGACGTCGTCTTCTCCGGACGAGTCAGATATCTCCTCAATCTCATCGGGGCCGGCTCCAAACAAAGTGAACCCAGTAATTGGATCATCTGAAGCACTCTCGATTACCAAAAGATCCAACAGAATCGGGCGTTTGCTAATTATGAGCGACGTTCCGTTCGTAGTCTTGCGAAGCTTGGCCATGATGAGATAGTGGTCCATCAAAATGATATCTGTGTCAATCCAGTCGCGGCGGATACCAGACTTTCTGAGGAGCTTGCCCTTTTTAAACAGCTTTCTCCGCCGGTTACCCAGACCTAGCTCGACTTCGACCTGGCTATTCTTGAACACAATTTTTGCGTCGATTCTCTGCATGTTGAGCTGCTGATGTCCGGCATCCAGTGCACTGTCGCAGTCATCCGACATTTGTTTCATACACTCTAACGCTTCCTTGAGAACAGGATAGTCTGGGCTTGTTTCTAATGTCTTTTTCAGGATCGATTGAATCATCAACCTATAGCGAGGCGCTCGGGGAATCAACAAAAAGAAGCCCTCCTGTGATGTGGACTCTTTCATCCGCTTATCGCGCGAGCATTCAGCCAGGAAGTTTTCAAACTCCGGGCTCGTTCGCATCTGTGTATCAAGGTGCTTGCTAACCCACGGGTAAGGTTCCTCGGCTTCCATCCACGCCTTCCTCGCGACTTTGTACCACTCAATAAAGATATCCGCCACACTATCAATGATATATGGGCCCTGCTGGACCTGTCTGATCTTGAGCTTTACGAGGAAGTCCTTTTGGATGGCAAGAATCTTGCGAAAGTGCGGGAATACTCGCTCGCAAAACAGATCCTGCTCCTTCATAATTGGAGGCTTGATCTTCTCTAGACTGGAGTAAACGTCTATAAATGATTGCAAACGGCGGACGAAGCCGGCCTCATTCACAATCGCTTCGTGTATTGCATACTGCCGCAGAATCTCGCGCTTTTCGTCGCTGGTCTTCGATTTCATGTCCACAGTGATGCCCCAAAACACATTCCAGTCGGGCTCGTAAAGACCCTGATAGCCAGTGCCATCAGACTTCATCCGTTTGCCCGATACTGAGCCGGTGCGACGAAGCATGAGTTCGACGCCCGAGTCGACAAGCTCTGGAGTCTCGGCCATGCATGTGAAAGAATAGCACAGGTACGGGCAATCCTGGCGCGGGGAGTAGCAGCCGCCGTGACTGAGTGGAGTGATCACGCCTGAAACCGTCACGTCTGGGCGTACCGTGAGATACTGTCCCTGTGGAAACAGGAACCCCTGCTGGAGTAGTGAGTTGATGACCTGCGCAGCGATTGTTTCTGCTTGAACCCAGTGGAGAGCCGAGACCTTGAACGTGAAGAGCTTAGCCAACGCATTTCTCACACCATCCCCGGTGAAATCAGCCTCAATTGTCTGGGTAAGAAATCCTATCCAGGCACTCAGTGAGGACAGCAGCCCGACGTTGCCGCACGCCTCCAGCTCCGTCAGTGAGAGCCACTCGGCACTGAAAGTCTGTCTGGCGTCAAGAAGAGGCGGGATCGACGGGAGATTGATCTGCATTCGCAGGTCGCTGCCGTTCTTCGGCGGCGGGAATATCTCTGTGGGATGAGTCTCGCCCGAGTACATACTGTGGCTGTCGATTGTTTCTGTGTCCTCGACCTCGTCCATGTGCGCAATGTTCACCATGAACGGCTGCTCTGGGTACGGAGCATTAGGATAGGGGGTGTCCGCAAAGGTGTCATGGAAAGAGTCGTCGTCAGGATAGGGTATTGACTTGCCAGACGATGGCCGTCGAGGAATTGCTGGGATCGAGCCAACCGACAGGCGATGGGGATGTAGCGACATGCTGCTCACAGTCGAGACGGTAGACGGGTGCCTGTCCACGGGGTACGGGGTCCGAGGACTCACCTGGGGCTCGATCCTAGTTGGAGGAGGTAATGGGGGGTTGTGAACCTCGGTGTCTAGCGGTCTGGGTCCATGCACCCTGGGTGCAGATCCTACCGGCTTTCGATGCACCGGTGCACCTAGAGGAGCCGGGGCAGGAGGCTGTGAGAAGCGATTTGGAGGAGGAGGAAACGCATGGGGCTCAGGAGTCCGCTCAGAATTGAATCTCTGGGGATGCACTGGCGGTGGCGGCACTCTATGAGTGGCAAAATCACCAGTAACTGAGCGAGGCAAAGACCTCGGGGGAGGGCGTGGCCCGTGGGGCTTATTAGGGGAGTATTCAGCCGGCCGCGGAGGAATTGGAGGCTTCCTTGCGTTGAAGTCACTGGGCGGCTGCCCGTAGTTCATGTTAGTAAGGAACGCTCGTGATCGCCAAGTCTTGAATTATTCAAGTGCTGTCGGCTGCACACCCCAGATTAAAACTACGTAAGCTACAAAAGCTATCAGCGGTGGCAGAACGCCTTGGCAGGCCACAATTATTATTTTATGGAGTCACTAATGTTTGCACTTGTGCTTTGTCATGATCACCGTTGATGCTATTAATGAGGGCCTGGCCCAGACTATTTTCGCCATCAGGGGCTCGTGGGGGCTAGTGTTTGTGGCATGGGCCCGAAATTATTCTGTGTATAATATTTGGGTCTACGTCAGTCTTGCATGGGCACTTTTCGTCTCGGCTATTCATGCAGGTATTCGACTAAACCGGTATCTGGTGTCACGGGGCTCGACAAAACTGCATCAGGGCGACTTGGTGATGATCACTGGTGGCTCGAGCGGCCTGGGACTGGTGCTGGCGGCGTTGTTGTCAGAGAAACACCGAGTGTGCATCGTAGATCTGCATCCTCCGCCAATCACCCTTGGCAACACGACTTTCCACCGAATCAACGTCCAGGACACTGATGCATTCGAGACACTCGAGACTCCCAAGGTGCTGATAAACTGTGCAGCGATCGCCCGAGGTGGGTCTGTCGTCGACACCCCCAGCGACGTCATGACCGAACTATTTAATATCAATGTTTTCTCCCCGGTCAAGCTGGCCAAGCTGTTTGTGCCTCGCATGCTGCACAAGAAGGAGGGCTACATTGTTAACATCTCCTCGTCCACAGCCCTGGTAGGGCCTGCCAACGCCGGTGCATATGCAGCTTCTAAGGCTGCCCTCAAGGTGTACCACATGGCCCTACAGCACGAGCTCATCGGCAGCTGCATCAAATTCATCCTCTGCGTCCCTGGGCAGCTGGACACTCCAATGTTCAAATCTGTGCAGACTCCGTCTGAATTTCTGTCTCCGGTACTCCCAGTGACAAAACTGGCCGACGAGCTCATTGTCTGGCTGCAAAACGGCTGGGAGGGCGAGCTCGCAATGCCATTCTACGTACGTCTGCTGCCGATTATGAATGCACTCTTACCACTCAGCGTGCTCGAATGGCTTCGGTCGAGAACGAAGGCCGATCAGGCGATGCGCACTTTCACTAGCTCGTAGAATTGTATTTATAGCCCACTAATTACGGATCAGATCAGGGCCAATCCGCGATGCGATGTATAATGCATATGCATCAGCCTGCATAATTATCCGACAAACTATATAACGGCCTCCGTGGTAGGTCCAGTTACTAATCATGTATTTGGTTACTGGAACTAGCAGTGGTATCGGCTTGGAGATCGCAAAGTACCTGCTCTCTATTGGCAAGACCGTCGTCGGCGTCTCCAGAAGAGCCACCCCTATTGAGCATGAGAATTTCAGCTTGATCCAGGGCGATGTGGTCGATGGCCCTACCCAGGACAAGATCACAGAGTACTTCAAGGGCAAGAAGCTGCTCGGTGTTGTGTTCAACCACGGTGTTTTGCAGCCAGTTGCCCCATTGGCCAAAGCCAACATTGCTGAGTGGAAAAAGTCATTCGACATCAACTTTTTCTCCCTGGTCGGCCTTACTGAGAAATTGCTGCCAATTCTCCGTGAGAACAAGACCAATGTCGTCATGGTGTCCTCTGGTGCTTCCACACACGCCTATCAAGGCTGGGGATGCTACGGTGCTACCAAGGCAGCCATGAACCACTTTGCACTGACCCTTGGAACCGAAGAAAAGGATATTACTGTGCTCGCCGTCGCCCCTGGTGTCGTTGATACCCCTATGCAGGTGAACATTCGTGAGAACTTTTCCAAGCACATGCACTCTGAGGAAGCCAAAGCGTTCCACGCTCTCAAGAAAGACAATCAGCTGGTTTCCCCCGAGGACTCTGGTATCCTGTACGGCAATCTGGCCGTTGATCTCCCCAAGGAGCTGTCTGGCCAGTACCTCCGTTACAACGATGATGTTCTCAAGCCCTTTGCTAGCAGCAAAAAATAAGCATGCTGGAGATACTTGATGTAGCAATCTCAATTTTTTTATCTGACCTAGTATCTATTATCTCGCCTGGCAGTGCTCGTCAACTGCCTCTGCTTTTCTGTTAACTTAATATGCGTAGTCTACTCATCTTTCAATGGCTCATGCATAGATCTGGCCCGTGAAACTGCTCGTTACGCGTAGATCTGGCCCGTGAGTCTGATCATTACTATGGTGCTCGTTTCACAGGCGTTGCATAAATCCTGTGACAGCCTAGCAGTACCACCAGTAAGTTGATCTAAATTACAGTTAAATATTAGCTCCCCGGTGTCAATTCTCGTCCATGGCTGGTACAGCGGACGGAGAAGTATCAGGATGAAGGTACTCCACTAGCATCATAGTCAGTGCGCTCGAGGGGATCGACGCAGACAGGCGAACACCCAGGCCCTTGGTGGCTGCACCCCAAAACCCTGATTCTCTGACGAGACGCCTTCCTATGCTGAGGACCCCGAGCTTATCGCTAGCCCGTAAGCTGTCGGGGGAAAATGCAACCTGCTGGCGAGTCTTGACGACGTCCAGGATATTGGTGCAACATGTGGCCACAACGGTGCCTGTTGCCGCACTGACTGCGTTGTCGAGGTTTGAGGGCTTTGATCTCATTTTCCGTACATTCTCGTACACGACCCAGAACACCACTGAATGGGGGAGAAACACGGCGATGCCCATCCAGTAGCCCTGGAAAAACCCTCTAACGCCCTCCTGGCGGTATATTTGTCGGACCACCTCAATTGGATGCCTGCTGCGGGCTGTGGAGATCTGCAGCCGATTTTTGAGCACCTCCATTGGGGTCCAGATAAAACTGCTGGTGAACTCGGCGACGGTGCCACTTATTACGTAGTTGGCCAATGGTGATAAATACTGGCTCAGAGACTGTTTTGATTGTCGATAAGCCACCAAGTACACTGTGAACCCACAAACGCTGAGGCTCATGGATGGAAGAAGTCCGTTCCAGTACGCTCGAAAGGGAATTTGAGTAGAGAACCCTGTTTGTCGAAGCGTCCGTACTGTGTCCAAAGGATGAAAAACGACCTTGGACACAGTAGAGGCGAGAACGGACGCCCCTATCGTATTCCAGTCCATGACAAATGATGAAGGTGATTAGCCCGGCACGTGGGAGATACTTGCGGGCTAGATTGGGACAATTGGAGCCCTAATGACTATGAATAAGGAAATTATCGGTAGTAGTGCGTAAGCGTGGTTATTTGCACTCAGACGGCTTTCCTGCAGAGTTGCGGCAACTCCCGTGGCGTTCATGCGCGGCAATGGGACATAATTTATAGACTAGCACAACTGTATATAGCTAAACGTAACCAGCGTATAGCAAAAGAGCACTGCACTTGCGGATCAGGCATAGAAAGACACCCCCTTGGATTTTCTGGACTGCACCTCGGAGATGGCGTCGACAAAGTCCTCGTGGGAGATGCTCGACTTGCCGTTTCTGAGGGCGATCATGCCGGCCTCGACGCAGACGGCCTTGAGCTGCGCTCCGTTGAACTCGTCGGTGGACCGGGCGAGCTCGTCCCAATTAATCGAGCTGTCGGTGGTCATCTGGCGGGAGTGGATCTGGAGGATGGACGCTCTGGACTCCTCATTAGGCAGCGGGAATTCGATTTTGCGGTCCAAGCGGCCGCTGCGCAGGAGGGCGGGGTCGAGGACGTCGACGCGGTTCGTGGCCGCGAGCACCTTGACTCTGTCGTCGCTGCCGAAGCCGTCGAGCTGGTTCAGCAGCTCCAACATGGTACGCTGGACCTCGCGGTCGCCGCTCTTGTCGCTGTCGAAACGCTTGGTTCCGATGGCGTCGAGCTCGTCAATAAAGATCACGGTGGGGGCCTTCTCCTTTGCCAGGGCGAAGGCGTCCCGCACCAGCTTGGCACCGTCGCCGATGAACATCTGCACTAGCTGCGGGGCCGCGAGCTTGAGGAAGGTCGCATTGCTCTGGGCTGCGCACGCCCGGGCCAGCAGGGTCTTGCCTGTGCCGGGAGGGCCGTACATGAGGGCTCCCTTGGGGGGCTTGATGCCCATGGACTTGAACTTATCGGCCTGCTGCATCGGGGCCACCACCGCCTCGTCGAGCTCCTCGATCTGCTTGTCGAGGCCGCCGATATCGCTGTAGGTCTCTGTGGGCTTCTCGTCGACCTCCATAGCCTTTACTCTGCTGTCGTATTCCGCGGGGAGGGTGTCCAAAACCAGGTAGCTGTCCTTGTTGACGCCGACCAGGTCGCCAGGCTTGAGCTCGTTGGGGTCCACGAGGCCCACGAGCGGGAGGTACACAGTTTGGCGGGTGCTGGTTTTGATGACTGCTGATTTTGTGGTCCTGGCGGTGTCGAGATCGACGTTGGCTCCCTCGCCGGTGTCCTCGCCCTTGACGTCGAGCAGCTCGACGATGTTGGCCACCAAATACGGCAGGGTCTTATTATTGTCGATCTTCTCCTGGTTGGACTTTATTTTCTCCGCCGTGGCGTTCTTCTCGTGCACCAGTCGCTGGTACTCGGACCGCATGACCCGCACGTCGTTGTCGAGCAGCCGGCAGCGGGTTTGGACATCCTCGAGCGAGGCGTTGAGGATTTCGTCGTCAATTCCCTCCATACTGCTTCCACTGGCGTTCGCAGCCGCTGCTATTTCCTCTAAACTAGACATAGTGGTATGGTGGAATCTCGTTTGGTCAGCAGATGAATGTTCAGGAAGCGAGCCATCAGGGCCAGCGGGGAGCGTAACAAGCGCCACGAGCAGCTCGAGCGGGCGAAATCTCCGGATCCCGCCGTGGCTCCGGGGTCGCGGGGTACGAGCCCTCCCGGGGCGGCGGGGTCCCCCACAGAGAAACGCGCGGATTCGCCGGAGCGAGCATGCCAGCCAGCCAGCGTGGACAAACGCAAGGCCGATCCAGACGAGCGCCCGGTCAAGTTCAGGAAGTTCAAGGAGTCGCTGATTGCGCCAAAGCTCGGGTTTGCCCCGACGACGTTTCTCGACATGCAGCCCAACATCTGCACCGACTACCAGAAAACTGGCTACTGCGGCTACGGCGACTCGTGCAAGTTCCTGCACATTCGCGAGGACATGAAGGCGCCCGTGGACGAGCCGGCACACGCACACAAGCCTGCACACCGAGAGGCACCCCGAGAGGCTGTACAGCCCGACTCGTGTCCAGTGTGTAGCCAGGCGTTCACCGATCCAGTCGAGACCAAGTGCCACCACGTCTACTGCATGGAGTGCTTTCTGGCCCACTCGAAGACGTCACCGCTGTGCGTGGTGTGCAAAAAGGACACTGGCAAGAGTGCGGTGAGGAAGAAGCGAGCTAACGGCACTGTGCTTGATTCCCTCTGACCTTTAAGCGTCGCGTGGTTGTGCACTGGCAAGAAAGAAGCTCTCAAGACCAGCCAATGGCACTAGATTGCGATCCAGCGTGCGGTCTACTCATGCTCAAGAACTCGCTGTGTCATTAGAGCCCTTTACCACCAACTAGTGGGATCGCAGTAGATGCAGCTAATTACTAGACTATGTACTAATTTATTGCTTGCTTTTGGCCTTGCGGCGGCGCTTGGCCACCTCGATGCCGTTCTTTCCTCCCCCAAAAGCCATCACGACGTGCTCGTCGGGAAAGCCTGCCTTGTTGCGGAGGCGAATGACGTTCTTTGCAAACGTGTGCCGGTCCATCGCATTCGCCACCCTAAGGGACTCGTTCTCGATGATGCTTTTGTTGAGCTCGAACGGGAGCACCTTGAACACCTGCGTCCACGGCTCCGAGAGCGGCTGGCTGGCGTCGAGGTTCTGGAGGACAAACTCGACCAGCGTGTCGACCAGGCCGTTGGTGTACGGGGGATACGGGCCCTGGTTCTCGGATTTATCGCCAGCAATAAGAGAAGGGCTCAGAGCGAGCTGGAAAAAGTCCTTGAGGTTCTCGACAGCAACGCACTGGAGCAGCAGCTCGTAGGCGCTGGAGGCGACCTTCTCGAGCCCAAACAGGCACCCTGCCGCCAGCAGTCCCCGAGCAGTCGGCAGATCGCAGCTCTGAATGTCCATGGGGTGGCCGTACAGAGTCGCCAGGGCCGTGGAGACGGCGGGGGCGCTGAGCCCCGGGTCGTTGGACTCGAGGCTGATATGGTAGCCGTTTTGCGACGTCTGGGTGCTCAAGTGATGGTACAGCACGGGGCTCTGGCTCACGAACAGGGCATGCAGCCGCAGAACCGGCAGATTTGAGATGCTCAGCACCGTGTCGGCCCAGGCAGCATGCAAAAATCCCACATTATATACAAATGACCTGAGCTCGTCCTCCTCTTTGATTTTGAGCTGGGGCAGCACCGGGACGACACCGTTCATGACTTAGCTAAGAATTTCACCACGACGAGAGGCAGGCGGTTGGCACCTCCAGTAAGCGAGGCAGCAAATCGCAGCCAGCACGGGTGGGGCCAGCCTCGATGCTCGGCTGCTTCGACGCTCGGGCCCGGCGTGCGTTTTCGTACTCTGTATTAACATATATACATCTATCGTAAAGTACACTACTCTTCGTCAAGATACAAAGTCTTGCGGCAAGCGCTGTACACCACGTCTCCGTCGGGGAAGCACATTGCCTCGAGGCCCTGGCTGTAGGGGGTGGGCACGTCTGCGCCAGTGACGCGGGAGACGGGGGCGTCGAGGTAGTCGAACGCGGCCTCCATCACGACCGCTGAGAGCTCAGAGCCCATGCCAAACGCGGGGAAGCCGGACTCGACCGACACGAGGCGGCCAGTCTTCTTGACGCTCTCGATGATGGTAGCCTCGTCGAGGGGGCGGATGGAGCGCAAATTAACGACTTCGGCAGAAACCCCGTCGGCCTCCAGTTTTTTAGCTGCCTCGAGCGCGAACGTCACGTTGCGCGAGTGGGCGCAGATTGTGATGTCGGAGCCCTCGCGCTCGATCTTGGCCTTGCCGAGCGGCACCAAAAAGTCGGGCGAGTGGTACTCCTCCGAGACGGGGAACGACTCGCCGTAAAGGATCTCGTTCTCGAGCACCACCACCGGGTTGGGGTCGCGGATGGCGCTCTTGAGCAGGCCCTTGGCGTCCTCGGCGCTGTACGGCGACACGACCTTGAGGCCGGGGATCTGGCCGTACCAGCTGCTGTAGTCCTGTGAGTGCTGCGCAGCCACGCCTGCCGCAGCGCCGTTGGGGCCCCGGAACACCACTGGGCACGTCACCTGGCCGCCGCTCATGTAGTGCGTCTTGGCGCCCGAGTTGATGATCTGGTCGATGCTCTGCATCGCGAAGTTGAACGTCATGAACTCGCAAATTGGCTTGACGCCCGCGAATGCCGCACCCACCGCCAGTCCAGTGAAGCCCATCTCGGTGATGGGGGTGTCCAAAACGCGCTTGTCGCCGTACTTGTCGAGCAGGCCACGGCTCACCTTGTAGGCGCCGTTGTAATTAGCCACCTCCTCGCCGAGAAGGACCACACGCTCGTCCCTGGCGAGCTCCTCGTCCATTGCTGCGTTCAACGCATCTCTCACAGTGGCGCTGTTGGGCGAGCTGGAGTACAGGCGCGCGAACGTCCGAGGGATACTTTGAAGTGCCCGTCCAGTAAGTCTGGAAGTCATGAGGTTGAGAGTTTGGGAGTTGCTGGTGACCCTGATAGGGCTAGGGCAAGGGGCGGAGGTGGTGCCAGGACGAGCGCCTGGGTGGGCGCTGGCGAGAAATTTTGGGAAAATTAAGCGTTGATTCGGGCACAATTGCAGCCCCTGCACGATTGCGCCTATCGCGGCCAGATCCGACACACGCACGCCGAATTCGGGCCGCGAAATGCCGATGGGTTTGTCGCCGCATTCGCTTCGTACACACCTGGCGATATACCAACGATTCCCCCGGAGATTTCCCCTCGCGCCTGGCATACCCAACCCCCAACATATTGCATATCGCCACCCCGCGCCACGATCTGAGGCAGTGCGGACACCGTAGAGCGTTCGCCACAGCCCGCCATGATCTTATGCATGCCACATATTCTCCTATAGTTGTCTGTATGCTATGTAAAGTGTGAACTACTCGGGGATCATCGGCTGCGAGATTCCCCCGGGAGCCAGTTCTTTTCTATATTTGGCGTACGTCTTGGACCGGTCGTAGCCGCAGCGCGCCCGCACGTAGGGGTCGAGCGGCCAGTACGAGTCGCCGTACTCGGTCAGAAGACGGTCGCGCTCGGCGTCCAGCTTGACTGACTCGTCGCCGCTGGCCTGGATCCACTTGATCGTGGTGGCTATCAGCCTATCGCAGATGGCCTCGCGCTCAGCCAGGAGCTTGGTGCGGGTGGCCTCGTCCGCCTCGGGCTCGTTCAGCTCGGCAACTGGGGGCGGCCAGTGGTACTCGTTCGAGCTCTCGCCGCCCAGCTCGGGGGGCAGCTCGGATTTCCCGGCGTACGCCAGCAGCTCGGCGTCTTTGTTGGTGAATGCGATCTTGGCCGCAACCACGGGGTCCATCCAGCCCTTGATCATGCTCCAGATGGTCGAGAAGATGCGGGGAGCACGGTGGATCAGCACGAACCCCAGAGACTCGGGGTAGTGCGCCTCGAAGCACTGCAAGATGAACTTGATGATCTCATTGTCCATGTTGGACAGCGAGAACCCGCTCAGGTCGAAAATGAGCCCGGCTGTCTCGATGTCGTCGTGCAGCACCAGCCGCACCGCCTCCATCGTCATGAGCGTGTACCGCTGCAGGGCCTCGAGCGTCTGCTCCTTGGGGTGGTGCAGCTTGGCCTGGATCCAGATGATCGGTCGCCCAAGCTTGTCCTTGCCCGCCAAAATCGACTTTCCCACCTCGAACTGCTTGATGAAGCCCTTGTCGTCGAGCCAGTAGATGTCTCCCTTGAACATCATGTCCTCGACGTCCCAGGTGGCGACCCTCCACCGCAGAGTGTCGCCCATCATCTTGCTTATGGCGGGCAGGTCCCACTTGCGGGCCCTGCAGAACCGGAGCACCAGTCGGTCGGCGTTATCAGCACGCACGGTGTCCTTGAACTTGAGCAGCACCTTTTGCGGGTCAACGTCCTTGAGAGACAGGGCAAAATTCTCCACAGCAGCGGTAAAATCCTCGTCTGAGGACACGCTCTTGCCGCCAAAACCGAATCTTCCCGCTCTCTTCACCGCAGCAGGGGGGGTGCCTCCGACCTTGATATCGGTTGTAACAACGCCACAAAAGCGGAGCAAAATGAGCCAGCACTGTTTCAATTTGTAGATTTCATCGGGTGTGAGGTGCCCGTAGTGGCCTCTGGTAGGCAGTGTGTTCTCCACGTTCATTCCACAATGAGTTCGGTGGGTAAGAGCGGTTGCACAGTCGCAGTGGCTAAAGAGGCGCAGAATGCAGATCCACACCCGAGCAATGACGGCCGGAGTGGTACTTTCCGCGAGAAATTGTAACTATGTAGAGTGTTTGTACGCGTCTTTGCGGTTTTCACCCGTCGTGTGGCTGTGCAGCATCCTTGCATATCCGATTCCGAGCACGACTCTCGGGGCAAGCCGTTCGATGGAGACTATATTGTTTCAGAACTGCTGTTTTTTGGCCGCACCCATTTTAGTTTCCAGCTGGGCGCAGTCTAGTCGAAACTGCCTTCAGCTGCACATCAGGTTTCAGAACCACTTGTAGCCGATATCGTTTCGGCGTGCGTGCTCAGCTCGGGTTTCTGTTCGGGACTAGTTATGCGTATGGACTGACGGTATAGGGTCATTACTTTTATGTATATTCGTGGCATCGAGTTTGCTTTATATACTGTACATCGAGAGCACGCATATTGCGGTCCAGCTCGTGAGGACTATTTACTTGTTGGCGTATGAAACAGTTATAGTTTGAATGTGGCTTGAGGTCTACTTGGGAGTGTGCAGTACAGTACTGGATATCACTACGCAGTAGGGTTACCCAATTTGTCGGCAATACACGACTCTTTACAGGTTGGATGCCTACTAAAGAATTGGCATTAGATACTACACTGTCCCCTCTATAACTCTATAACTTGAGATCTCTCATGTGGCTAGCCTAAACTTAGAGATCGTCTACGGCTAGCCTAAACCTTAGGATGCTGTCTGGGTCCCAGTGCGGGTCACCCGTGCAAGTAGCAACTGTAGCTGTGTATAGTGTATTTGATCTTAGAATTACAGTATTATAGCAATCACACTGAGACGGCGTTGTCACCCCTGAATTTTCCATGTTTTGCTCTAATAATAGCATAAAAAGGAAAATTATATTCATTTCTCATTTGTTTCACACGTGCAGTGTAGGACCACTGAAAAATAAGGTTGGTAGATGCTTGCAGCTTAAAATCATGCCTAGCTTACGGGAGCCTCGAGACATTGCAGTTCCGGGTGCGTCTTTAGTCTTGTTTCGTGGTTCGCTGGCTCATATAATAGTTCCAACACCTACTGCATCCACCGAGACCTGAGCGGCCCATTGGTGTGTAGCGACTTACACTACGACGACCGAGTAACAGGTATATTCTCACCACAGTCCCCGGTGTGCCAGATTGGCATGGCTATGGGTCATCTGACTAGCAGGTCTCAAATCTTGTAGACTGGGGCATTTCGCTCAGGCATTGTGTTTGACAGTGCGAGCGATGTTTTTGGCATAGTAAAACACAATTTGGTTGTGTATCCGTTTGTACGCAAATTATACTGAGCTAGTGCAAGGGAATTGACATTCTACAAGTCTCCGCGGATCAGCGAAACTTCGCCGTAGCGTGGAAACTGGCTGACGATTGTATAGTGTCTCCTCGGTCGTGGAATATATTTAATCCAAACGTGTCGTGGCAGGCATCAAACCATTGGCTCTCGACTGGAGACCAGCTCCAAAAGTGATTAGCAGATTGCAGTGCAGCAGCGCATAGGTGCATCGAGGAGAATGGGGTAAGCCTCACACAGTTCACAGCAAAATAATACGCCATTGTCTGTATAAATTGCGAGTGTGACCTCCACTTTCAGCATCAAACAATGAAACCCGTCTCTGTATTCCTCAGCATCTGTATGGCCCAGGCTCTTGCCTTGCCTCAACCCGACGCACTCGTAGAGAAGCGCTGCATTAAGAAATGGTTCGGCAAGTCCTGTTACAAGAGTAGTTGTACTTCTGGTAATTGTGGTTCTGGCTCGGGCTCGGGCTCGGGCTCTGGTTCTGGCTCTGGTTCTGGTTCGGGCTCGGGTTCAGGCTCGGGTTCAGGCTCTGGGTCTGGCTCGGGCTCGGGATCGGGCTCTGGCGGCTCAGGTTCTGGTTCTGGTGGCTCAGGCGGTGGTGTTACCACAGTGACTGTTACTGCAAATGGTGGAGGCTCCGGTGGAGGCTCTGGCGGAGGCTCTGGTGGAGGCTCTGGTGAGACGGTCACCGTGACCGCATCTGCTGTCACAGTCACGAGCGTGGTCACGGCCAATGGGGGCGCTGGCGCTACTGTTACTGTCACCGAGGGTGGCGCTGCAGTCACGGAGACTGTGACCGCTGCAGGAGGAGGATCAACCGTCACTGTCACTGAGGGTGGTGCTGCCGCCACTGTAACTGTTTCTACCTGTGGTTCTGGTTCTGGTTCTGGTTCTGGCGAGGGCTCCGGTTCTGGCTCCGGTTCTGGATCAGGCGAAGGCTCCGGTTCTGGCTCTGGTTCAGGTGAGGGCTCTGGCTCTGGTTCTGGCTCCGGTGGAGAGGGCTCTGGCTCTGGTTCTGGTGGAGAGGGCTCAGGTTCTGGCGGCTCGGGCTCGGGCTCGGGCTCAGGTGGCTCGGGCTCAGGCTCAGGCTCAGGTGGCTCGGGCTCAGGTTCTAGCGCCTCAGGCAGCGGCAGCTCCTCAGGCGAAGGAAACTCGTCTAGTGGATCTGCATCTTCTGGTCAAGGCAACTCCTCAAGCGGCTCGTCCAACAGTGGAAGCGGAGGCTCGAGCAGCTCGTCCAACAGCGGCTCAGGAAGCTCCAACTCTCAAAACGGAGGCTCCTCAAGCGGAGGAATCGCCAATGGCGGCTCTGGCGGCAGTGCAGCGGCCGGCAATGGAGGCAGTGCGAGCGCTGGAGATGGCGGCAACGGGGGCACCGTTAGCATCGGCGGCAAAGGCGACAAAGGCGGCAAATAGACAGATACTCGTATATAATCGTTCATTAATTAGTACAACACATGTCAAACGCCACTCGAATACTATCCCAGATTCATCAACATTAGGAGGCCAGTAATCAGTACTCCCAAGCCTAGATTACCTGATTCAGAGTAATTAGATCTTGGGATGATTACTAGCGTAATTTGATCTTCGGATGATTACTATTCTACCCCGCATTTCATCATCTCACAATGCCTAGGAAACTGTGGAGATGTGGATCCAATGGATCCCTGGAGCTGTCTGAGACTGAAATTCGCACGCTCCAGCCTGGATTCGTGCGAATTGTTCCCCACGCTGTGGGTTTCAACCCTACTGACTACAAACACCTCGTGAATAAACTCGCAGTTGGAGCTGGTGCTGGTTGCGACTTTGCCGGGGTAATTCGAGAGGTCGGCCCCGAGGTGTCTGGGTTTGCGGTCGGTGATACTGTTGCTGGCGGCCAGACGGGCTCAAACATCAAAATTCCCGAGGACGGAGTGTACAGCGAACTCATTGACGTGAGGGCCGACTCGCTGTTCAAGTTCCCGGTGAAGCTGGTGGAGGACCCCCGAGACGAGATTCCCTCGGGCCCAGTGCAGTCGTTCGAGCAGGCTGCGAGCTTGGGTGTCGCTTTGGGCACTGTAGCGATCGCCTTTTGCTGGCACAACCAGACGCCTCTGAAGCAGAACTCAAAGAGCGGGTTCGCCCTCGTTTATGGAGCAGCAGGCTCGCTCGGGTGGGCTGCCTCGCAGATCCTTCGCTATATGGGCTACGACGTCATCGCCGTGGCATCCAAGAAGCACCGCAAGCTGTTCGACTCCATAGGGATCAAGCACCTAGTCGACTACCACGACGACGACTTGGTCAAGCAGGTGAAGGCCATTGGAGGCGACGACATTGTCTACGCCTACGACACCATCTGCCTGGGCAAGTCGTTCACCCAAGTGTACGACGCAGTGTCCTCTACCAAGCCCGTCAAGATCAACTGCTCGCTCCCAGTAAACAAGAAGAAGCTCCCCGAGCTGAACAAGCCCAAAGTGAGCTACGACTCCCCCCTGTGGTACCACCTGTGGAACGAGACCTGGCCCATGGGCTGGTTCAAGAACCAGGCCCCCGCTGAGCAGCTCGCGATGACGCCGGAGATGTTCAAGCAGCTCAACGCGATCCTCGCCCAGGGCTGGTTCAGGGCCCTCCCCATCAAGGTCGCCGGCACCGGGTTCGAGTCGATACCCAAGGCCATGGAGCTCTTTGGCAAGGGCGTGTCCGGAGAGAAGATGGTCGTCAGGCTTCGCAACACCAGCAAGCTGTAAGTAGAATGCATAAGTAGATCACACTAGAGTCAGTCACAGCAGAGTATCGTCTTCTTGTCAGGCCCACTCCAAATTGCACAATGGTTCGATGGTCTAGTCGGTTATGGCATCTGCTTAACACGCAGAACGTCCCCAGTTCGATCCTGGGTCGAATCATTTTTGCATACCACGTGCCGACGCACACGCCGATCTGATCGGTCTGGGAAATCTTTGGCCGCCTGCTATATACTAGATATCAATCACGCAATTTCCCGGCGTCGCCAACGCCTGCAAAGGCTCGCATCGGTAAAGTTTACCATTATTAACCCACTCGTGCGATTGTGGCGCTCCCTCCCTCATGAAGTTCAGCTCTAGTCTGGAGTTTAACGCCGTTCCCGAGTGGCGAAGCTACTATATAGACTATGCAGCTCTTAAAAAGAAGAGCTACAGCCTCGAGAAGGAGGCTGCGACAGCTCGAGCGTCCGTCTTGCGGTCTAACGCGACCAACGAGGACGGCGTGCAATTGCTAGCACATGATCCGCGGCCGGTTTTCGCCAAAGCCCTCGACAAGGAGTTGAAGAAGATCAACAACTTCTACCGGGAGCAGGAGGTTGTTCTTATCGACCGGTTCAACGATCTCAATGACGATATCAAATCGTTCTTTGACGGCGAGGAGGAAGTCCCGCCAAACTACGAAAGTGAGAGCGACAGCGACGGTGAGGGCCTGCGAAGAGCCAGCCGGCCTGATCTCCGCGACGTTGCGGTGGTGCACGAGCGTGACGAGAGATCGATGCGGAAAATCGAGCTCAAACGGGCTATCACGGCGCTGTACGTCTCCATCAACGAGCTGCTCTCGTACATCGATCTCAACAAGACGGGGTTCCGCAAGATCCTCAAGAAATTCGACAAGATCATGGGAACTCATCTCCAGCCGGTGTACACCCAGGACACCCTCTCGCACAGCGCCGTGTTCGAGCCCAGCGCCGAGGCGAACCTCCGCTCGCTCCTGGACACTCTGAGCAGCGAGTACTCGCGGCTGATGGACATGTCTCTCGAGGAGGCCGCCGACACTCTCAAGGGCTACTTGCGAGAGCACGTCGTCTGGGAGCGCAACACAGTGTGGAGGGACCTCATCTCCATGGAGCGACAGAAACAGGCTATCCGTCCAGAGCAAGAGAACAAGTCTCACCAGATTCACATCCTCGGCGTCGAGCTCCCACGCTGGATCTCGACCTACTCGAATCCAATAAGGATCTGCACCTTTTTGCTGATCTTCCTGCTGATGGTGAACTTCCCTCTCTTGCATTCGCCCGCTCAGAACAATTGCTTTGCAATCGTCGTACTTGCATCCCTACTGTGGGCCACCGAGTCCATCCCACTATTCGTTACTAGTCTAACGGTCCCATTTCTTGTGGTCATCCTTCGAGTGCCACTTACTCCTAAAGGAAAGCGCATGTCCGCTGAGGCTGCTGCAGATTTCGTGTTCGCCAAAATGTGGTCACCAGTCATCACCGTGCTGTTGGGTGGCTTTGCATTAGCGGCCGCTTTATCCAAGTACAATATTGCCAAAAAGCTCGCTACCATCATCCTCAGCAGGTCTGGCTCAAACCCCCGGGTGATCTTGCTCGTGCTCATGGGCGTATCCACTTTCATCTGTATGTGGATCTCCAACGTCGCGGCCCCAGTCCTCATGTTCAGCGTTGCTGAGCCCCTCCTGCGTACCCTGCCCGATGGTGATAGCTTTGGCAAGGCCATCATCCTTGGTATCGCATTAGCTTCCAACATTGGAGGAATGGCTTCTCCCATTGCATCCCCTCAGAATATCATTGCATTGCAAAACATGTCCCCCGAACCATCATGGGGTGCGTGGTTCATGGTTGCCATCCCGGTCTGCTCCGTCTCTATCATACTTGTTTGGCTGCTGCTGATCATTACTTTCCCACCAAGCACCAACAAACCTATGAGCCTCGGGCACATCAGAGGTACAAGCGACAGGTTTGGCTTGACGCATTACTACATCTTGGCCGTCACAATCTTCACCATTGCCTTGTGGTGCTTCAGCTCTCAGCTGGAGAAACATGCCGGTAATATGGGAATTCTCGCCCTTGTGCCCATCGTCCTTCTTTTCGGCCCTGGTATACTGTCTGCGGCAGACTTCAACAACTTCCTGTGGACTATTGTAGCGTTGGCTATGGGAGGCGTCGCACTCGGCAAGTCAGTGGAGTCGTGCGGCCTGCTCAAGACTGCCGCGGTTGCGATCCAAGCTCAGATCCAGGAACTGGGCCTTTACGGCGTTTGTATTGTTTTCGGCTTCATGATCTTGATCGTGGCGTCTTTCGTCTCCCACACTGTGGCAGCATTGATTGTTCTTCCACTCGTTGCAAGCATTGGTGAACAGATGGATGATCCCCATCCCAATGTATTGGTTATGGTCTCAGCATTCTTATGTTCTGCTGCAATGGCACTACCCACATCTGGATTCCCTAATGTATCGGCAATCTGTCAAACTGATGGCATGGGCGTTCCGTATCTCACCGTGGGAGACTTTATCACTCGTGGTGTGCCTGCCTCAGTTCTGTGTTATCTCGTCATCGTTACAGTCGGGTTCCTCATTCTCCGACTTGGAAATTTTTGATTAAGTATTTACGAATTAATCTAGAAAACCTAATCACCGAAACTCTTAACTTAAGCTCCGTAGTATATATGGTCCAATCCTAAAACATAAATGGAAGTGTTCATCAAGCCCGCGACAATGTTGACCTTGGGGAAAGCGTTATGTATCCTCCTAGCTCCCAGCTCGCTTGCTGAATAGGTGATAAACGTAATGTCCTCTTGTGAAACACCATGGTCAATCAGCACGGCAATAGCCATAACAGCAGCCGCACCACTCAAAATTTGTACATCGCAAAGGAGAACCTTTTTGTCGGCCAAGCATGGAGGGAATGACTGTGTGTGAAGGTGGGGCTCTCCGGATAAAGAGTCGCTCTGAATGAGCAGTCTGCCGAGCTTGATCGTGGGAATGGACGCCTTCAGAGCTGTCTCAAACATCTCACCTCCTCTGACCAAGGTAACTGCAGTGACCTTATCAAAGGGAGTAGTGATTCCTTGATATGAATGTCCTGTAGGAGTGTCAATCGTAACAGGTTCGGAATCGTTCGTCAGCGCAATATCAAGGGCTTTTGTGATCATGATATCTGCGATTCGATTAAAGTAAAACACAAAATCTCCTCTTGGAGTATACCTGTCCAGCAGAATGGTGTGAATTCCTTGGACCTGCGGCGTCAAGGTGATCACATGGCAGAATTGGGTGATATCGCATTGAGTTCCGCCTAGTTTTTGTAGTTCTTTGAGATGTACTTTACTTTTGATAACCAACTGGCGCCTAATATGGCTTATCACCATATCAATACCGATATGATTCTCAGAGCCATTCGGCAGCACGATATCAGCACATCTTTGGGTAGGCAGAATATTGGCGAGGTAATTCGGCTTGACAAACTTGTGCCATTGCTGAATACATAGCTCGATTTCTCTGCCTCGTTCTACAATGTCACGATGGAGACGACGAGCCAAACAAACATCGTAGTCCTCCTTGATAAAAACTTGAAGGTCCAGAATATCCCTGATGCGAGGATCATAGAGTGCGTAGATACCCTCGAGAATTACCACATTTGCACCGAAAACTTTGATGGTTTTGTCTGTACGAGAGTGCGTGACGAAGCTGTAGATTGGGATCTCAGTGCTCTTGCCATGTTTTAGGTCCTTAATAACTTTGAGCAGCAGATCGAAATCCAGAGATTCTGGGCTGTCGAAATCCCACTCGCTCAAAAATGCCAATTTGCTCTGTTCTTCAGTGAGCACCTTGTAAAAGTTGTCCATAGATAACTGGATAGTCCATGGAACATTAAGTTTACGAATGATTGCATTAGTTACTGATGTCTTTCCACTTCCAGAGCAGCCAGCCACGCCTATAAAGTACGGCTCTTTCCATGGAGGAATATATTTCATGGAGCAGAACTCAAGGTATGTATCTCTTGCCACGATTTGCCGCTGAAATCTTGGGCAGCTGCATTCTCATGTTGGGGTAATACTGAGCTCGTTCGTGAAACATCTTTGTATGCTCTATCTTATCATGCCGTTTCGTATGTCCATTGGTGGTATGTATAGATACAGTCTGTCGACTGAATTTCGAGATCGGCCATGTTAGTATTTCTTTTGATTGTGCCAAAAAATATCTCAAACTAACTTTTAAGTTTCGTTGTAGTTTAGCGTGTCATAGGGCAATCGACAAGCTCTGCTAGAGAATACGCAAGTTGATTAGGCGACATAAGAGACACACTCAGAGAGGCTCAACGTGCTATCCCGATAATCTTATATTTTCGCATTATTGTTTAATTAACATGGAGCTCTTTAACCAGTAGAAGCTATAACAACATCCTGTGTTGAACCTGCCTCACCACCAATTAACGACATGGAAGTTTGACATACACTAGATAATAAACCCTATGAAGACTTGACGTAATATATAGTTTCTTAAAAGAACCCGCTTTCAGAATTTTATTCGTTGCAATTACCAAGAGCTGAGCTTCATGGTACCATTCTCAGCGAGGTTCTGCTGCATCTTGAAGACCGCAGAAAGGGCATGAGGCTCGTGCAGAGACTTGGTCTTTGTACAATAATCCTCAGCGAATTTGACGTAGTCCAAAAGCTGATCCTTGTAATCAGGGTGGGCACACTTCTCAATGACGACACGAGAACGCTCACGAGGAGCAAGGCCACGCAAATCAGCGAGACCCTGGTCGGTAACGACAACATCGAGGTCGTGCTCGGTCTGGTCAACGTGGGTAACCATGGGAACAACGCAAGACAGACCAGTGGGGTCGGTCTTGGTAGGACGAGCAGAGGGAGCATGCATAATAGAGAGCTTGGCGTTACGAAGGAAATCGGCGGAGCCACCAAGACCATTAAGCATACGAGATCCGTTAACACAAGTGGAGTTAGCGTGGCCGTAAATGTCGATCTCGACGGGGGTGTTCATGGCAATGACACCAAGACGGCGGATCAACTCAGGGTTGTTGGAGATGTACTGGGAACGGAGGAGGATCTTCTTGGCGTAAGCATCCCAGTTGTTGAAGAAGCGCTTGAATCCACTCTCAGTGAGACGGATCGAAGTGGAGGTAGCAAAGTCAAGCTTGCCGGTCTCGAAGAAGTCCAAGAAACCGTCTTGGAACACCTCAGACCAGACGGTCAAGTGCTCGAAACGAGACTTGGCCAAGCCCTCCATAATGGCATTAGCAACATTGCCGATACCGGACTGCAAAGGAAGCAGGTTTTCGGGGAGACGTCCAGCAGCGACCTCGTCCTCCAAGAACTCGACGAGATGACCGGCGATAGACTCAGACATAGCGTCAGGAGGAGTATTAGGGGGGACAAGATCCTTCTTGTCGGATTCGACGATGCAGACGACCTTCTCGGGGTCAATAGCCAAGCTCTCGGTACCGAAACGATCCCTGACATCGACGACGGGGAATGGGTGGCGGTGGGGAGGGAGCTCACAGGTCTGGATATCGTGAAGACCTCTGAAAGAGGGAATAGATGTGTTGACCTCGATCATGATCTTCTCAGCGTAGGCGGCCAACTCAGGGGCAGCACCGACGGAGGGACCCAAGACGATAGAACCGTCCTCGAGAATCTCACTGGCCTCAATGAGAGCAAAATCGATCGAGTTACGCTTCTCAGGGGTCTCACGCTCACGGGTAAGGAAACCGTACATCATGTCCTGGGGAACCATGCTGAGATGCTTGTCGAAGAACTTCATATAACCAGAATTAATAGATTTTTGAATAGCCTTGCCGACCTGATGGGGGGTACGGCGGGTGATCATACCCAGCTCTGCCCAGTGAGACTCTACATGAGTATCAGTAGAAGCACCGGTGACCAAAGTGAAAGTCAGCTTGTCCTTGAGGTTGTTCTTCTCAACGTAAGCGGAAAGGGCCTCAGGGATGGCTTTGGGGCCGCCGACACCGGTAAAACCGGACCAACCAAGCCATTCACCTCCTTTGAACATCGATACTGCCTCATCAATGCTCCTCAGCTTTGACAGGATACCCTGGTGCTTGACACGCTGCTTCAAGATACTACTCATGACAAAGACTGGTCGGGTGACGGCTCATTTATATATTAAATAAGAGGTATGCAACAGTCGATCTGGAGATGCATGCGTATGCATGAATTGACAAATGAGCTTCATGAATTTAAGCGAAATGTCATAGGGGACGAAATCACGGAGACAATACCGACAGGGCAGATGATTTGTGTTTAACGCTGGATACATCGTGTTGAGCCGGCTCGACAAGTTGGGGCCACCTGTAGATCGGACCGCCAGTAGCCTCTAGCTAAGGTACCCGCTGGCGTCGGAAGTTTTACATCTTGGCGTAATGCGCAGATCTCGTTTTCGTGTAGTGGATCATTCGCGTCCGTTGTACATTTTAGAGTGCCCACACTCAGTCGCCTTATACTACCAGGGAAACATTTGGCTTATCGGCCCTGCTAAATCGTGGGCTGCCGATGCAAGTGAAATATGAAAGTCGTCATCACCGTTTACACTTTGGATTCCCCAACCTGGGGTACTGCATTCATGCAGGACAGGTTCGGTAAGCGGAAAAATACTGCTTGAGCTTGTGGTAAAGCTTCGCGGCAGTACAGGATTGGGGACGGAATTTCCATCGGGGCGCTAGGAAAATTTTAAGCTCTTCAACGGCCAGGAAAACATAGCCATCAGCCGCCAATGTGGAGACCACGTCGAATTAACCAGGCTGCATGCGTCAAACCCGCAGATAACGTGCGGGGAGGCAGTGAGTCGCGAGGTTTCATTGGCTCGAGGAAAGTGGCTGAAGGTGGCGCCAGCACTCGCCACCGCGCAGCTGGAGGCGTCCTGCGGACGACAGCTGTGGCGAATTCCGGGATCTAGCTGGGTATGAACCACCGACGGCGGGCGCGAATCGAGCAGAAAATTGAATTTTGCCGAGACTTGATTCGCATCTCCGATAAAAACGTCCCGTTTTCCACAAAGTGGAGCGCTATTCACAGCCACCTCCAAGCCGCCAGAAACGCCCTGAAAAGTCTGCCAGCGAGCCACCAAGTGGACCGCAGAGAGGCTCGCAGGTACATTGAGTTTGTATACAGGCGGTCGAGCTGCCTGATGCGGGCTGAGCTCGCCAGATCCCCCGAGGAGGATCATGCGGTTATTTATACTCGATTGGGGGATCTGCGGCGGATTCTCGAGCAAACGAGGCCTAAACCAGACTACTCGTACGCACTGGAGCTGTACTTTGAGGCCATTCACCGAGGGTCGGTCGAGGCTCTGGTGCAGGTCGCCGTGCTCTGTAAAGCCGCTCAGGAGCACCTGCGGGCCACGTGCTTCCTGCTAGCGGCGAAGCTCAAGGGGAACGAGCGGGCAAAGAAGGCACTCACCAAGGGCCAGATCTCGTCGGACGCTTCGCCGGCCGTGAGGGCAGTCATATCCAACATAGTGTTCCAGGAGGCCAGGCCCATTGACGAGCGACACATGACGAAGAACCAGCGCTACTACTGCGTGCTGATGGCGATGATATCCAACTGCCTGCAGCAGCTCCCGATCCTGCCGTCCAAGATGGTCCAAAACTTCCTCTGCAACAAAGAAGTGGCCGCCGTAGCAGAACGAATCAAGGCAGACGGCGACTATAGAGCTCTGGTGCAAAAATAAAGCTCTCGCAAAGAGCTCTGGAGAGTAGAGAGTCCTGGTGACCAGCTAACCATTTAAACGAGGGAGAATGACCGTATTATATGACTAGGAAATCAGTAGTATTACATAGTTGATTAGGAGTCCTTGTGGGTAAAGAGACCCTTAGCCTTGTTAAATAATTGAGCTGCACTGTTCTGACCAGCCTTGACGTTTCCATAGCCTCCACGGCCGATGGTAGGGCTCGAAACAGGCATCATTTTGTTATCAATTTGCTTATCCTCGCTGATTTCGTCGGCCAACTGGTTCTTGTCGTTGTCTCGCATATTTCCTGCACCCCCGCGGCCCACACTGTAGTATTTGCCCTTTGAGGTCGAGGTTGTGAGAGGGACATTGTAGGCTTCAACTGCATCAGTTTTGTCGCCTTTCCTGACGTTTCCGTAGCCTCCACGGCCAGTTCCGTAGTATTTCGGGTCAGACATGTTTTGTGGATAGTAAAATCCTCAAATGCGGGTGGTTGGCTTATGTAGTAAGAGATAATGCACAAGCAAGCTACAGCTTGGCAGGAAGATATCGTGCGGGCGGGTTACAGGCAATACCAGGAGCAGGCGTAAAATCGAAATGCCTAGGATAATAGTTTTTGCCATAACTCGGCCATTCTACGGCTCAGTCCTCGTACATATCCGCTGTGTCGTGCATTCGATACACTGTTCATGCATCACATGCATGGCCGCTACAATCTTGGCTGGGATCATTTTTCAGAGAAATCTCAAAATGTTTGCGAACCAACGTTCTTTGTGTTCCCAGTATGCACAGGCGACATGACGTCAGTGCGTTCGTGCTTAAGGGTACTGTGCCCACAAACAGGGTCCAGCCCGCCTAGGACCCCCAAACTGCGGTGGCGACCCATTTGGCCTCTATCGACTTTATGTAAGTGTTCTTGTCTGTGCACGATTGGTCGAGTTCACCCATGTCTGCAGGTGCTGGGATGATGGGGCCATGCGATTACGCCAGAGGCTGCAGGCATGAGCCGCTCACAGCGTCCAAGAATACTCTACCCACGAAACGGCACGCCGGTAGCCCCAGTATCAGCAGCTCTGAAATATCACCCAGTGCCTTTCCAACATCTTCTAGCACTCTCGCCAAACACTATATTACATCAGCAGACCCTCTTCCTGTACCTAAACACATGATTCTTCGATTTAGGGGCCGCAATGGCATGTTCAGGGTGGAGGTGGACCCGTCAGAGCCGTTTTTCAAGGCAGTCGAGAAGCTAGAGAGCCAATTACCCGCACACGGCGCCCTGAGAGTGTCGAGCCAGCCCAATACCGCCGCAACCGGCCCGGACGCCAACTGGAGCCGCACCGTCGGCGAACTGGGGCTCAAGCACGGAGAAATTATCTTCTTCGAGTACGATCCGCCTCAGGATGGCGAGAAGACCGCTCAGGCCGAGGCTGGATCTTCGGATCGAGTGGTCGAGGACCCAGTTGACCAGCTGCTCGAGAAGGAAACCGGCAGAATACCGAGAAAAAGAAGCAAACTGTGTCGTCACGGAGAGAAGGGAATGTGCGAGTACTGTCGCCCCCTAGATCCGTACGACGAGGAGTACCGAGTCGATCATGGGATCAAGCATCTGAGCTTCCACGCCAACATCCGTCGCCTCCAGAGCGAGAACTCTCGGCCAAAGGTGCTGGAGGAGCCGTTCTACTCAATCAAGCCGAACTGCCCCAACCACGCCCCGTGGCCGGCGGGAATCTGCAGTGCGTGCCAGCCGTCGCCCATCTCGCTCCAGCTGCAACGGTTCCGAGTGGTGGACCACGTCGAGTTCGCCGACTCGGCCGTCATGAACAACTTTATCGACTGGTGGAGACAGACCAACACGCAGCGAATCGGGTTTCTGGTGGGGAACTACGCACCCTACGACCAGGTCCCGCTGGGAATCTCGGCCGTGGTGCACGCCATCTGGGAGCCCGAGCAGCAGGATGCGTTAGACGGAGTGCTGCTCCAGCAACTAGAGAGCCCTGAGGTCGAGAAGGCCCTCAATGCTCTGGGGATGCGGATTCTCGGGGTTATATTCACAGACCTCATCGACAGCGGCAAGGGAGACGGGACAGTGGTGTGCAAACGAAACTCCAATTCGTACTTCCTGAGTTCTCTCGAGGTGATCTTCTCCGCAAAACTCCAGCAAAAATTCAAGAACCCCAGCAAGTACGCCGAGGGCGGCTACTTTTCGTCAAAATTCGTCACATGCGTGGTGTCTGGAAACGCTACGAACCAAATTGACCTCGCGTGCTATCAAGTCTCGGCCGCCGCTGAGGGCTTAGTACAGGCAGACCTGATTGAAGCCAGCACGAACCCGTCAGTCATGCGGGTCAAGCCAAGGTCGTCCACAAGATACGTTCCAGACGTGTCGTACAAAGAAATGAACGAGTACAATCGTGCTGTCCAAAAAGACGCCAAGCCCGCGTTCCCCGTAGACTACCTGGTGGTGTCGCTGTCGAATGGTTTCTCCACCAGCGGGCCAATTCTGAGCTCCACGTTCCCTATTGAGAACCAGGCACTATTGCGGTCGCAGACCCCGTCACAGCTGTCGAGCCAACTCGAGCTCGAGGAAGGCTTCAACAGCGACAACATGGCGGACTTCCATCTCCTTGTATATTTGTTCTCCTTGCACGTGCTGCAACCGGAGGAAGAGAAGAAAATTGGCGAGCTCTTGAAGCTCGAGCTCGGGGGCAATGCAGACCAGAATACTCTGATCGATATCGCTACCCAGATTGCATACTCTTCCGGGTTCTCCACATTGAGGATGCTTGCCCAGCACTCTTGAACGTCCAATTCACTAATAGCTACATCATTCTATAAATCACGCTGCATATAATGTTATTTCTAGGCTACACCATGTCTCAAAAGCATGTACTCTAAAATCTGTATTTCTGAGATTTGCCCATATCCAGACTTGCTGACGTTGTTTGGGTCATTAGCGATCACGGGGTCAGATCTGTCTGCAATTGACATATGAACCACCGTAGATTGGCAGGTCTCTGGCGTCGTACTCGGGGCGGCATCACACACAAATAACGCATCCTCTCCAATGAGCGCTATAGTCTTTTGCCTATTTCCCCATGTGGCCGCGAGCTGGAAACTTCCTGAACGTTCCACCCACGTGACCCCGACTCTTATAAATGTAAACTGAAAAATTTCACCACCTAATGAGTGTCAGTGTTCCTGTAGGCATTGATTTCGGTACTGCTGTGTCCGTTTTGGGCGTTGCACGTAACCGTGGTATTGATATCGTTGTAAATGAGGTCTCCAACCGTACGACTCCCGCGTTGGTCGGTTTTGGCATGAAGAACAGAGTGGTTGGCGAGTCTGCAAAATCGCAGGAAATCTCCAACATTAAGAATACTGTTGGCCAGCTTAAGCGTCTCGTCGGCCACGAGGGCTCTGATCCCAGTATCGAGGTCGAGCAGCAATTTAACGGTGCCAAGCTCGAGGCCGTCGAGGGAGAAGCTGGATGTGCCGTTCGTTACTTGGGCAAGCAGGCACATTTCACCTTCACCCAGCTAACTGCGACCTACTTCAACAAGCTCCGTCAAATTTTGCTTAACGACACCAAGGGTAATATCTACGATGTTGTTATCACCGTGCCTGCATATTTGAGCGACAAACAGCGTCGGGCCGTTGCTGATGCTGCTGTGATTGCTGGTCTCAATCCCGTCCGTATTGTCAACGACACCACCGCCGCTGCTGTTGGCTACGGTGTTTTCCGCACCGATTTGCCCGAGGCCTCAGAGCCCGCTCGCACTGTTGCTATCGTCGACATTGGTTACTCAGATTACACCGTTTCCGTTGTCGACTTCCGCAAGGGCGAGGCCAAGGTCCGTGGTACCTCCACCGACAGCACCTTCGGTGGCCGCAACATCGACTTGGCGATTGTCAACCATCTCCGCAAGGTGTTCATGGACAAGTACAAGATCGATATTGCCACCAACCCCAAGGCTTGGGCTCGTACTTTGGTCCAGGCCGAGCGCACAAAGAAGATCCTGAGCGCCAACTCTACCGCCCAGTTCTCCGTTGAGAGCTTGATGGAGGATATTGATGTCTCCACTTCTATCTCCCGCGAGGAGCTTGAGGAGTATCTCAAGCCCGTTCTTGCGAACCTTCACAAGCCCATTGAGGGTGCTCTCAAGCAAGCTGGTGTCACCATCGACGATCTTCACTCGGTTGAGATCATCGGCGGTACCACCCGTGTTCCCTCCATCAAGGATGCACTCGTCGAGGCTTTCAAGGGTAAGACCCTCTCTACCACCATGAACGCCGATGAGGCTGTCGCACGTGGTGCCACTTTCTTGTGTGCATCTCACTCCCCTACTGTGCGCGTCCGTCCTTTCAAGATTGAGGACATCAACCTTCGCAGCGTCACCTTCAGCTGGGAGAAGCTCCCTGAGGAGGATCTGTCTGAGCTTGAGGTGTTCCCTGTCGGCTCTCCTTTCCCCAGCACAAAGGTTGTTACCTTGTTCCGCAGCAAAGACTTCTCTTTGAAGGCTCGCTACACACACCCCGAGGATCTCCCTGCCGGTGTCAATGCTGAGGTAGGCTCTTGGGATGTCAAGGGTGTTGCTCCCGCTGCCAGCGGCGACTCTGTCGCTGTCAAGATCAAGCTTCGCCAGGACCCCAGCGGTTTGTACATAGTTGAGTCTGCGTACGCCGCGGAGGAGGTCGAGGTCGAGGAAGAGGTTCCCGCCAAGGACGAGGATGCCGAACCCGAGACCCGTAAGGTTAAGAAGTGGGTCAAGAAGGCTGATCTCGAGGTTGTCCACCATGCCAGTGGTCTCAGCCAGCAGCAGATTGACCAGCTCACTGAAAAAGAAAACCAGATGTCTGCTGAAGACAAGCTTGTCGCCGACACTGAGGAGCGCAAGAATGCTCTTGAGGAGTACATTTACGACATACGTGATAAGCTAGATGGCCAGTACAAGGAGTTTGTCAAGCCTGACGAGAAAACACGCATTGGCGAGTTGTGCGATGCTGCCGAAAGCTGGCTCTATGGCGATGGCGAGGATGCTTCCAAGGGCCAGTACGTTGCCAAGTACGAGGAGATTGCTAGCATTGGCAATCTGGTGAAGGGTCGCTACACCTCCAAGCTCGAAGAAGAGCGCCAGGCCAAGGTCGCTGCTAAAGAGGCAGAGCAGCAGCGCAAGATGGCTGAAAAATTGCAGGCTGATAAGGCTGCTCGCGAGGCTGCTGCCGCGAAGGGCGAGCAACCTGATGCCAAGGATGGTGCCGATGAGGCTAATGATATCGAGATGGATTAAGCTCACCACGCAACTCATATATAATATAAAGTAGTAATGCTTCTAATTATAGACATCGTGCCGAGGCTTGAGACTAGCTACCGATTTAGTTGTGATGTCACCCCATGCGAGAACGTGCCATATATACATGCCAAGTTCCTGCATGATGAGTTACGTAATATGGACCCCCGGTCCCACTACCCACACATATGGCTGGGTGTTTTCTCCCAAGAGTGACGGTTATATTGATGAAAAGTAAACAAACATTTTTTTGTCGCTCGGGTTTCAAATCTTTGTTCTAGATTTTCAGCTCGTTGTCCTTATCCAATATCCCCTTGTTAAGAGATCCAATCCAAAGAGATCACAACCTCTCAGCTGATGGATACGCTTGCCAATGTATGGTCACGACGGGTACGGCTCTACTGTTACTAAGCCATTCGTAGGTGCGTTTCGGCAGCAATTAATCTAGCATTTATAGCAATCACTATTCCGCAACCTAAGAGCTATGCGACTACTGAAAGATCAATTAATTTATAATAATTTTGTCATGGCATGCCCGCGCCCTCAATGACGCGAGGCGCAGGCACCAAGACCTGTCAGTGTCGCCACCATAACGTCACTCGTCATTTTTAGCAAATAATCTCCCCCCACGCAGAATTATCTCTCCCGTGAGTACATCCCCGGTTACTACATCTCGACTACTCACGAGCTACTTTTTTTAGACATAAAAGTTGCTAGCTCCTGCATGCGAAGCGAGCTTATGCAATAAACCCCGCTTGAGACCCACAGCAACTGCAGAACTATATATTGCGCGCAAAGCAATCGATTGATCGATCACATTTAGCTTTGACATGTCGGCTCAAGTGGAATTACCTCCCCCTTATATTCTCCCTCCGTGTATAACGAAAGCACCGCCTGTTTTCGAGCGCAGGTCACACAATCCGCTGGAAATTAAGCTCGATAATGTAAATTGTACGTTCGGCACGATGGTTACCGGCAAAGTGCACATTTGTCCTGGCGATGATATGCACGTATCGGCGGTAAAGGTTTCGATTGTCAACCGCGAGCGGGCGGGATTCCTGGGATATGATACCCCCGTTTGCCACTCGGGCAGTCTGGCCCACGTGCGGGTCCCTGTGTACGCGAATTTAAAGCCTGGTAAAGTTTATACGTACACGTTTATGCTGCAGTTCCCCAGTTATGAGGATGCAAATAACTGCAAGTGCCAGAAGGGCGTCCACATGAGCTTTCCGCCAAACTTTGACATCAACCAGAATCACAACACACTGATTTGCTGCCAATCTGTGTACTATGCGAAGGCTAGCATCTCCGGCACCCGCATTCGCGCAAAGGTGGACCTCGACTTCAAGACCTTTGTGTCTGGGGTGAACCCAGAGAAGCTTCGCCCAGAGCCCCAGTACATCAAGCTCCCGTTCCAGCCTCACATGAAGAGAACTTGGAAAAAGGGCCATTTATTTATTAGATCGGAAGTTTCGCGCCACAGCGGTTCTGAGAACGCGGAATCGCAGGTCGAGGCCAAGATCAACTATATTCCCCACCGTCCTGATCAGAGCCCGCCCGAGATCAAGAACTGCAACATGCGCATTTTGCAGGTGATCCATTGGTCACGTCTGCCGCTGGCTCAGCAGCTAAACAAGGGCTCAATTCATCGCTACGAGTCGCTGGTCGCATTCCAAAAGCATACTCTCAAGTGCCAGTGGGACAATAATGAGTCCAACATTGTGTTCAAGTTTAGGACTGGCGCACCTCTCACCGTATCATACGTCGGCTGTTTGACCGCGGTCAGCTATGTGATTGAATTGGAGCTGCTACCTGGTGTAGTGGCAAGAATACCTCTCACAGTGGGCAGTAATCTACCTGATTACGACGGCAACATTGCTGATTTTACCCCGGAGCCCACACTGCCATTCAAAGCATGATGCTATGCATTAGCTTTTATTTATTTAGCTATTTCAGCTAACAGAACTTCTCACAATGATATCCCCTTTGAGTTAATCACTCGAGCTCTGTGCCAGGACGAAGCCACAGTTCAATGATGGCGTCCTCGTGCAAGCATTTGTTCTAAAATTCAGCACCTGCTCAAGTATCAGTATAGAATGGTAATGCACTAACCCCTGAATGCTATGACGACTTTGATGCGTTAAACTAATAAAAAACTAGTAAAAGTCTCTATCTGCAGGACAACCAAAAAAGAACTCCGTTACAGGGAATTGAACCCTGGCTTCCGCGGTGAGAGCGCGATGTCCTAGCCACTAGACCATAACGGACTTGTTGATGCACGAAATAAATGAACATGGAGGATCTAACAATGGGTACATATCCACGAGTGTATCGTTCAGGCTATTCTCCAAATGTTCGGAATATGCAAGATCCATGGAGTGCAAAAGCTCAAATGATGATTATCTAACGGAAATATGGAATACCGGTAGCCTCGCCGCCAGTCTGCACCAGTTATGCGATTCACAATTTGATCCACTGATTGCGAAGAAATTAAACAAGCGAAGTGGTGGCAGGTCTTGAATTTGGTGAAACTAAATAATCCGAGCTTTGTACAATTATTTTGGTATTAGGATGGGTCCAAAGCCATATCTTGATAGAGTTCTTAGTGCCTTGATGAGCTGCAAGAATCCACCTCATAACACACTGCAGCATGTATTAATCACAACGCAATACTAGAAATACTCTGCTTGCTAGCTTAGAACACTCAATACAGCCTCAGCGAGTTCAAACGAAAAGCTAGCAGGTATGGCTCGAATTGATGTTTTCTTGGAACTGGTCCTATTTCGAATTCAAGCACATGCAGCTCGAGGATCATACCTTATGGTAATTCCCTCTTTCACGTCGATTTCTGAAACATTGGTCCAGATATTTCTGTGCGTCCCCTCTTAAAGCGTGGATATCTGTGCCTTAGCTGTCACCCTTTTAATTATCTGAACGGCGATATAGTATTTTTCTAAATCTTGTTAATATCTAATCCGTTATGGTCTAGTGGCTAGGACATCGCGCTCTCACCGCGGAAGCCAGGGTTCAATTCCCTGTAACGGAGTATTCTTTTTGACTTGCACGAGAAATCCTAAGCTCGAATACTGCTGCTTTTTTTGTTCTTCAATTCGTTACTTTGTTCTCTGCTTAAAAGCAGCGCCTACTCAAGGTGATATATAGATTCTGAGCCTGCAACAACCTATCTAGATTCTTGTTCCCACGCCCGTTTGTACGCTGGTCGACTCTCCAACCTCTTTTTCCATGCGTAGATTCCAGGATACTGCTGTTGGTAGTTAACTAGCGAGTCAAGCAAGCGAGTATCGTACTCAAACATGACATCGGCAATAGTGATATGATCGGCAGCATAGTAGCCACCGCTCTGATCAATGTGAGCTTGCAATTCCTTGAGACAGCTATTGAATTTGGGCTTGGCGTAATAGGAATCTATAGTTTGTAACAGCTGCCTGACAACGAAGGACACACCATAGGGCAGCTTGTTCCAAGCAGTCTGGTGAATGAGCATAGAAATTCCCGCAATCATGAGATTTCCCTCTGCAGTATACAGACCATATTGGGTTCGGTCTTGCTCTTTCGCATTTCTCGGAGCGAGCTCAGACTTTTGTCCGTACTTCTTCATCAAATACTCTAGAATGAAGGCACTCTCATTGAGTACCGTACCGTCTTCCAAAACTAATGTGGGGACCTCACCAGTACCCCCAAG
This sequence comes from Wickerhamiella pararugosa, assembly GCA_023628975.1. NCBI lineage: Eukaryota > Fungi > Ascomycota > Dipodascomycetes > Dipodascales > Trichomonascaceae > Wickerhamiella > Wickerhamiella pararugosa. Next base: position 549,878 of record JAMAJQ010000005.1, on the reverse strand, counting down.
TCCTCGGAGAGTCTTTCGAGACTCCGCTGCCTCGGCCCCTCCAGCAAGAACCGAGGGCAAGAGTTTCAATTCGTAAGGCACACCCAATTCCTCGAGGAGCCAGTGAACTCTGAACCCTCGGGAACCTTTGAACGCATATAAGGTAAGAGGCATGAGATTTGGGCTCGCAGCATCTGTTTTCCACTATGAGTCACGGGGTATATGCATGCGTCTCTGCAGGCTAAATATATCTTAAACACGATTCAAAATGAAAAAGCGAGTGTTGATACGAGTTGTCGTGCCATTGCACGAGTTTTAGCTAGTCGGGCCCATATCACTGCGCCGCTCTACTATCGGGAGCATGTGGTGGTGCATGCATCTTTGTAGATATCAGCAGTGTTCGAGTTGTGCACTTCGACTATGCAATACGATATCAAGGTGTGATATAGGGGAGTCGGACATGGTCAGTGGCAATCTTCGTGCTGCAGCGATGCGCCTTTCAGCATTGACCTGAGGTGGGGTCACATGCGGATATACAGCACACGATTACACCAGCATAACTAAATTACATAATACAGTCGCTCACTGGAGTGGCAATAGTAATCCATGGCTCTATCAAAGGACAAATGCCAGATATTAATAAACTTGGTGCTTTGACAGCTCCGGATATCTTTCCAAAAATTTCTAGATCTATGCAGGGCGTGCAGCCAGTCGAGAGATAAACAGATTCACATTGACCGGAGGAGCACGGTATAGGCCCCGTGCTTTATTTGCTAGCGATAAATGCTACAACTTTCTGTACACCTGAGTACCTGTAATTGCTATACGGCCATGCCGTTGCAGCTTGATGTATATGCCCTAACCCATAAAATTATTGAGGCACTCCTGATAAGAGAAATAAGGGCGTGATCGCTAGAGATTGGCATGGATAGGAGTGGAACTATTTAAATAAATTTTTTTACTGCAAAATTCTCAGCGCCGGAAACTAGTTCATCTGAGCTGGGCGTGAATTGAGCAAATGTGAGATGTAGGCACCCACACCGTGTAAAACTGAGTCATGATAACCGAGTTTATGCACGACAAATGCGCCCATACTACCAGTATATAAAGTCTGACAGCAGATCCATCCATCACAATGACTTCTGTGATTTCTCCCGTTGTAACTACGCATGGGTTGAAGGAGCCCCAGACCCTGAAGGTCAAAGTGGGTCCCAGTGATCCGCGTCCGTATATAGAAACACCTCTAGTTCAGTCGCTGCAATTGAGCCGCAAACTCGGTGTCAATGTGTGGCTGAAGCTAGAGCAGGCCCAGCCCTCTGGATCATTCAAATCCCGGGGTCTTGGACACTTGGTTTATCAAACTGTTGTTGACAATCCTGGCAAGCGACTCCGATTTTTCTGTGCATCCGGAGGAAATGCTGGCTACGCCACGGCCTGTGCGGCTCAAAAGTATAACCAGGACTGCACAGTGTGTCTGCCTGCGACGTCTGACCCCGCAATGGTCTCGATGATCGAGATGACTGGTGCCACTGTGGTGGTATATGGCCAGACGATTGCCCGATCTGACGAGCATATCCGCTCAGTGCTGCTATCTGAATCCGAAGAGCGAGGGGAGACTGCGATTTACTGCCATCCATACGACCACGAACTGGTATGGCAGGGAAACTCGACCATCTCGGACGAGATCGTGGCACAATCCAAGGATCTAGGGTTCGTGCCTGATGCAGTCGTCTGCTCAGTTGGAGGTGGTGGTCTTTACAATGGCGTGGTCCGCGGTTTGCAAAAAGCCGGGTGGTCTGATGTGAGGATCGTTGCAGTGGAAACCGAGGGCTGCGATACGCTCGCACAATCGCTCAAAGAGCGCCGGCAGGTCAACATGGACCAACCCAGCACCATTGCAACGTCCCTGGCCACCCGCAACGTCTGCATGGAAGCGATCAACAACGCATTATATGTTCAGCCCACCGACTCGGTTGTGTGCTCTGACCGCGACGCCGTGTCTGCGTGCGTCAATTTTGCCAATGACAACAGGCTTCTGGTCGAGCCTGCATGTGGAACAGCGTTGGCTCCGCTGTACGACAACACACTCCCTCCAAGCTTGCTGCAACCGGGCTCCAACATAATAGTGGTAGTATGCGGAGGCGTGAATATAAGCTGGGCCAAGCTATCACAACACTGCGACAAGTACGATGTAGATTTCGTGTGCTGAATATTTATTATAATGAAAATGGCTTGTTGGTTATGCACCATTGAGCAGACTCAGTTTGTAGTTCCAGAAGCCCTTTCTGAAAGGCTGGATTTCCAGGAGCAGCTTGTACAGCTTGACTGCCTCTTCCTTGTCGGAAGTTGCCTCCGCTTCGACCTCTACTGCTCGTGGAGAGCGGAATTTTCTCGATATCTCGATCTGCGTTTCCTTGGGAGCCACCGCGACAAGGTAATTCCAGGCCGCATCGTTCTCTGGGGCGACGTCAATTTGGTTTTTGACGAACTCAACATCGTCCTGCTGCGACACCGCGTCAGGCCAGATGGTGTGCAAGATGAAGTAGCGGAACGACCAGACCGAGTTGTTGAACACATCCTGGTCCAGGAGGGCCTCGACGAACTTGACAAGCGAGTCTGGCCAGTTGAGGTCGAGCGGCACCTTGTGCTTGACGGCTCGAGACACCACCCACTTGAGATGCGACCAGGCGTGGAAGTTTTTGGGGTCATCCTGCAGCACCAGTTTCACCAAGGAAATCTCTTGTTTGTAGTACTCGGGCGAGTTTGGGGTTTCCAGATGCTGTCTGTAGTTCCAGACCTGGTAGTTCTTTGGATTGTCGAGTGAGACCATGTTGATCCAGTCTCGGTTCTCCCTCACCAGTGGCTCGACGTCGTGGGTGAGCGACTCGTCGAGCGAAAACACTTGGCGGCCGATTTTCTCGAGAATCTCGAATCGGTAGTCCCATACCGAGTAGTGGGCAGGGTTCAAGTCGATACAGGTGGCCGTGAGTGCCAGTGCCCGCTCGGATTTTTCTTGAGCATCGTAGACGGCTCTGAAATAGCTGAGGGCATCACGATACTCGTCGCTATAATCGATAGCTGCGAGGTTAGCCTGGGGCGATTCAATTGGCAGCGGCTTGAGATCAGACCAGTCGTAGTTGTGCCAGTCCTCTGTCATGTGAAGATGTCAAACGATTATGCAATGTAGAGAAAACCACCGCTTAATAGTGGTCGCTTAAAAAAACTAAAAAAACCGTTACTAAAGAGGTATATAGCATCAAAACGTGCAAGTCCAGTACGCAGCTGCCACACCACGAGGGTGGGGTTCACACAGCCCTAACCGCATGCTTTCCGCATAAGTCATCGACAGGGCATAGGGTTCTTCCTGACAATGGTAGATGCCACAAAGGTTGTTTCATACCTTGCTGGGTTGTACTTTGTGTATACCTATGTCCTCAAATCCCGGGGGCCAGCGCGAGGCAAGGTGACTCTAGACGTCTGGGGCGCTATTGTGGTCATCATTACCATTGCTTGGCTCAAGCACTGGGTGTCGTCCAGTCTCAGCCAGGACTTGATCGACCCTTTTGCAGTGTCGCTGCTTCCCCCGACCGGCCAGGGGCTCGACCAATTAGTCCCCCGCACGCTGTCGGCCCTCAAGCTCAACTCACCGACTCCCGAGCTCGAGCGGGTTTTCAGTGCTATCGAGGTGCTCGGCGAGGACCGCATTCCGCTAGCGTGGCCGATACTCGGACCAAACATCGTCAACTGCGACTACTGTCTACAGTCAAAGTTCAAGACGTTTGGGTTCATGGACCGGGTGTACATGTTTGCAATTCCCGGGAGCATCTTGTCGGTGGCGTGCGGGCTGGCCCAGATCGTGCTGGCAGGGGCAATCACCGAGAAGGTATGGACATGGCAGGCCCATTTGTTCTGCTTCTGGGGGATGCGGATTCTGACCGAGCTGTATGCATACTGGCCCTCTCCGACGGTAGAGTACGAGAGCCGACGCATGCTGCTCAAGCTGGGCGATTTCGGGTTCACCAGCTCGTTTGTGATCCTGCTGCTGCTCGAGGCGAGGTACTTGGGTCCCAACCGGCCCAGCCTCGACAAGGTGCTGCTAACGCTACAAGTTGAGCTCGATAGTGATCTGGCTATTAATATTGCTGCTACAGAAATCAATGATATGGTGCTACGGGACGAGAAGCTCGCGGCCCAGTACCGCGACTTTGTGGCCTCTCGTCCTCCGCCACGGAGCGCCACAACCCGGTTTGATGATACGACATTGGAGGTGACTACGGACCCTAAAGGCGCGGAGTTGTACACCCTGTCGTACAGAAAAGGCTCCTTTGTGTCGAGCGTGCTGCCTCGGCGGCAAAGCTAGTTTCGGGGCATGACGGCACACGGCGGATCCTGCCACGTTGCAGACGCCACGTTTTCTCCGCAACGATACGCGCAAAGTGCGGGAATAATGGCAACAAAGACGAGACTAGGGCAGACAATATTCGCACAAGGGGTTGCGCAAATTAGCCCACCTCAGAGCCCGCCAATCTAGCTGTGCAAGCAGGATTTCGGACGGCCGCCACATGTACCCTTACCCCGGCATAAAGGTTGCTTAGGCAAGTATTCGACTTCCTTTTCACTGGCGGCTGGCAGCACCAGTTTGAGTTCAGCATGGGAGCAAGCGTCTGCGGATGAGTTCCACAAACGCAAAAAATATTTAAGAGTTGTATAGAATTTAGATAGCGGGCCTCGCTGGTGTTGCCGGCACCAGAAAGGCGTTCCGACCATTGGCTGGCCAGAAACCCTAGCCCACGTGCATAAACCCTAGGGGTATATAAGTGACGCCCCCTCCTCATACAGGGCCTCAAGAATTTTGAGTGGTGTGCCCTAACCCAAGTCTTACTCAGCTGCCTCACCTTCCTCATCTTCCTGTACTACCTACACTACCTTATTTATTTATTGGTTGTCATTAAATTGTACTAACCTCTCTGCATCAAACAAATTATATTAATGGATACACTCGCAGTCCCCCAAACCCCCGCACAAGCCCGCAGCTTTGTCGGCAGTGATTCGTTCTCTTTTCCCAACGGCGATAAGACAGAAGCCGTGGCTCAGAATATTCAAGAAGTTAAGGCTGAGCCCGAAGAAGAGGACGGAAGCAGTGGCATTGTCCCCACCCTGCAAAACATTGTTGCAACAGTAAACCTCGCCTGCCGCCTCGACCTCAAAACCATTGCCCTTCATGCTCGTAACGCCGAGTATAATCCAAAACGTTTTGCTGCGGTTATTATGCGTATCCGTGAGCCCAAGACTACCGCACTTATCTTCGCCTCGGGCAAGATGGTGGTCACTGGTGCCAAGAGTGAAGACGACAGCAAGCTCGCCTCGCGTAAGTATGCCCGCATCATCCAGAAGCTTGGCTTCAATGCAAAATTTACCGACTTCAAAATTCAGAACATTGTTGGTTCGTGTGACGTCAAGTTCCCCATCCGATTGGAGGGCCTTGCGTTTAGCCACGGAACTTTCTCATCTTACGAACCTGAACTGTTCCCTGGCCTGATCTACCGCATGGTAAAGCCGAAAATTGTGTTGCTGATCTTTGTGTCTGGTAAGATTGTGTTGACTGGAGCCAAACAACGTCAGGAAATTTACGATGCATTTGAAAATATTTACCCTGTATTGTCGGACTTCAGGAAGTCCTAGTTAATTATTGAAGCCCAAGGCTTAATGGCATGGACACCGTGCTTATTTATAATTGAAAAAAAAAAATAAAAATTGTTTTGGAGAATGATGAATCCCGGTTGTGGCGGATTCGGAACAGGTGTCGCTGGCTAACAAGTTTATGTAGGCTACCACAGTAGTAATGATCATGGAAACCTAGTAGATGTTGTTGGATTTATCTGGGGTTTTGTATCAAGATAAGCTGCCGTTGAGGTGTGCGCCGGTGGTGTGAGCAATGGCCCCAATTTCGGCGCTTTCGTTATGTTTTGCGTCGAGGTGGTAGAATGTGGGAAGAGAAGTCGCCTGCTACCTACCCCATGAGCGTCGCGCACTCAGGTGCAGGAGTGTCATGCAATGCTACATGATGCATATGCAGAGAGTGCAGATACTTAATTTACTCCGCATAATTGATAATGCGTTGACGTCAATCGCTTTTGTCATCTGGCTTTCTACTATCTTTCTGATAATAAATGACCCCTAAATCACAACCGCTAGATCAGAACCGTTGTTCCGAGTCAGGGAGCGCGCCAATTCGGAAGACTGCGAGTGGCCAGTCCGCTCGCAACACAGAATGCGCACAAGTACAAAAGATGACGGAGTTCCTAAATGCTGCGCTGCTAGTCCGTATGAACTATAAAGATTGGCAGGAGCTTGTGAGGACCGTTGTGGAGTACCCAAAGACTGAAGAATATGGCAGTCTTGTGTTCATAGAGAATAAGTCGGAGTTAGTCTTTGGTCTCTGGCTATCTGCATACTGTGGCGTGTTCAACCTTGACCCCTCTTACCCGTTCACCTGCCAGAGCGGCCCCGTTCCATTGGAACAGAAGACCATCTCACTTGGAGATCCGCTTGACGAAAGCTTTAGCCTGGAAGTGGGCTATATGTGGATACGTCTTGGCGAGCCCGATTGTCGAGTCAATAAAGACAGCATCCGCGAAAGGATACGATTGGCAGAATTGCAGATAGAGCCTTCTACACGCCTTCGTGCAGAGGTGACCACTGCAAAGATACTCTCCGGGATTTATAGGAGATGGTCTGTGCCAATTACCGTTCGTCGACTCGACGGATCTACTTTGAATTACCAAGTGTTCCTTGACCGTAGTGTTGAGGTAATTGAATTGGAAACAAACGGTGAAAAGGTATACCTGCGCATCATTGAAGACCTCTTTCCGCACTGTCTGCAACCAATCGTGAAAAGATCTCGTGAGAGGTCGAACACCTGGGCTGACCAGGTTCGTCGCTTAGAATCAAATGTCCGTGATGCTGAGCGCTTCGTGAAGTCGAACATGATACACCCTGCCATTTGGGACCCTTACAAGTACGGCGACAACCACATTGCTGGTTCAGCGGCCAATCGCATTATTCCGGTTGTGAGCAGCAACATAGACAACAGCACCACCAGCACTGCGAGCAAAACAGACAACGATATCAATAGTGTCACGAACTCCACCTTGCAGCCTTCTAGCGAGCCCCAATCCAATACTAACGGGCGCCGCCGCAAAGTCATAGCAGAGCCTGAAGACGCAACAAAGCTGCAGCTTATCAGTGACCTAAAACAGCTGGGTTCCAATGAAGTTGCGAGAGCACCTCGACAAAGCGGCAGAACCCGAGCTAGTAAGGGTAAGGCTGTTGGTCACGAGCCTCAAAGCGATAACGTCGCGGACTCGGCCCTGCTTGCACAAGGCAGCAGAGCTCGAGCTAGTGAGGGTGAAGCTGTGAGACATGAGCTTCTAAGCGACAACGGCACAAGCTTGACTATGCGACCTCCTAGGGAGCCCCAGTCCAATATTACCAAAGGACGGCGTGGCAAACGCTACTACAAACTTTTGCCCCATCGCCGTCCCAAAGACTATTCCAAACTCCGAGAAAACAGAGGCACAGCTAAAGGTCAAGCTACCGGGGACCGGAAACAGACCCAATTGATTGAACCACAAGGCGACAGAGCCCAAGCTAGTGAGGGTGAAGATGTGGGCAGCGAGTCTCGGAGATGGCTATGGAGCTCTCGCCTTTCATCCTCGGGGCCGCTCAATGGCATAATTTAGTGCATGGTAAAGCCTAGCATGTGCCACTGATCTTTTTGTATCGTAATATTGTGTTGACTGGAGTCAATCAGCGTTAGGTTGATGCAAATTTTTTGGACTTTGAGAGTCCTAGTTAGATATGGAAGCCCGCGGCTTGATGGCATGGACACCATGCTTATATATTGCGAGAAAACCGAAAATCTTGTCTCAATGGATGAACCCGGTCGCGGCGGAGCCGAAACGCAGTGTTGCTGGCTAATATGTAGGCTACTGCTTTTAGTAGCAAGTATCTAGATCTACGAATAGACACTGCTATCTTGATCTGAGTTCACGTATCGAAATAAGCTGCTGTTGAGACGGACGTCAAGGTGCGTTATGCGCTGCTAGTGTAAGCAAAGGCCTCAATCGCACCACATTCTTCATATTTCGCGTCGGAGCGCGGTGGTACATGCAGAGAAATGTCATTAACCACTCAAGGGTCTCCGAGCGTCCTGGATGCCACCTGCGTGACGAAGTGATGCGCAATGCTGCATGATGCATATGCGTGAGGGTATGTGAACTTTAATTATACTCAAAATGGAACAATTATTATCCATATAAACTTGATGCATCGACGGCAAATCGCTTTTGCGGCGCACCACCCAATAGCTCTCTAAGGATACATGACCAGATCAAGATCACTAGATCGAGACCGTCTCGCAGAATCAGGGACTGTAATTGCCAATGCACTTCTCGCTGGAAGTGAGCGAGTGGACAAGGATGCAACTATCGAGTCTATTTGCACCCTTATCGATGACAGAGCAAACTTGAAAGAATTCCTATATGGTGCGTGGCTTGTCCGCAGAAACTATCAAGACTGGCTGAAGCTTGTGGAGAACCCAAGAACCAATGAATATCATAGCCTTGTGTTCTTCAAGAAGAGACCGTGGTTAGTCCTTACTCTCTGGCTATCTACACGCTGTGGCGTGTTTACGCTTGACCCGTCTTGCCCGTTCACCAGTCATACCACTCCTGTTCCGTCAGACCAGCAGACGATCTCACTTGGAGAAGCGTTCAACGGAGGCCACAGCGCGGAAGTGCGCAAAATGTGGAGGCGTCTTGGAGAGCCTTATGGAATTTATGAATACCAGATTGATGAGGTTGCACGGTACAAGCAGCAGTACATGTTGTCCATGCCCGTAAAACCAGGAGATCCGCCCCGTTCTATGAGTCTTACCGACAAAATAACCACAGAGAAAATGCTCATCGGGCTCTATGGGAGACAGTGCGTGCCAATTATTGTGGATCAACACAAAGGCTGTACTCTGGACTACCAGGCGTTCCTGGACCGTAGTGCAGTGGTGCTCGCAATGGAGAAAAACAGTCAAATGGACTATCTTCACATAGTTGAAGATCTTCTCCCGTTCTGCGTGGAGTCTGTCGTGAAAAAATTTCGCAGAAGGTCGATTAACACAGCTGATCAGGTGGAACATGATGATAACGATTGCTATAGGGGCTCACTGTCATCTGCTCGAGATAATCAGCACAATGAGGAGTCGAACATAATACACTTTGGTGTTTTGAAGTTCTTTCGTAAGGACCCTTCCAAGTACATTGACGACGAGATATTTGCTGGGCCAATGGACAACCAGATTAATGTGGATGCGAACCGCAATATGAACAGTACTAAAAAGAAAATCTACAATGCCTCGAACTATTCCCGTCCCTCTAGGGAGTCGCGGCCCAGTACTGCCAAGGGACTCTGCTGCGAATGCCGCAAACGGCCAACAAAGGCTGAGGGCTCAACCAAAGCGCAGGCTAGTACCAAGGAATTGAAAAGGCCCCGGTTGGCTTCAGCAGTCCCAGTTCCACAAGGCAGCCAGCCTTAATGCTATGCTGGTGCTACTTGAGTATCTATATCTCCGTTGGGAACTTGAGCTGTTCCGTAATTCGGTCTAGTTGATTGGATTGAAATCTGATAATATGAATGATATTTACGATTTGGTTGCAGCTTTGTTTAGTAGGTACAATGCGTTCTCTTGTTAGTAGATATATTGAAAATGGAGTATGTTCACACCAGTATGATATCACAACGAATATAAATATTGCAACTCTATTTTCTATGAGTGTTCTTATATTAACTACTTATAATAACTAGCTGATCCACGTGAAAAAGCTCAAGATGCGTTGTTGATCTTTTTGTCAGGTAAGGTTGTCTTTGGTTGTAGTCAAGCGACGTCATTTTTGCGATGCTTTTGGGATTATGTACCCTGCATTGTTCGGGCCTCAAAGTCCTATTTAATTGTCGGGCACATGGTTTGAGGGCATGGGCAGAGCCTGAAGAGTTGAAAAAGACTAACTAAAAATCGTCTCAATGGAGGAGCCCTATTGTGACGGATTCGAAACGCAGTGTCGTTGGCTAACCAATTCGCGTAGGCCACTTAGTCTCAGTAGCAACTATCTCGGAGACCTACAAGTAAGACTGTTATGCTGATCTGAGTTTGCGCATCGAAATAAGCTAGTGTTGAGACGCTGAACGTCTAGGTAAGGTGAGCGCTGCTAGTTCAAGTAAAAATCTCTGTCGTACCGTTTTTTTATATATCGCGCCGGGGCGCGGTGGGGCATACATAAAGACGTCCTTTATGACTTACAAGGTCTCCGAAAGTCCTGGATGCCGCGCCCTCGTGACGAAGTGATAGGCAATGCTGCATGATGCATATGCATCAGGGTATGTGAACTTTAACTTTTCTCAAAGTGGATAATTATTATCCATATAAACCCGATGCATCGACTGAAAATCGCTTCTGCAGCGCACCACCCACTAGCTCTCTAAGGATACATGACCAGATCGAGATCACTGGATCGAGACCGTCTCGCAGAATCAGGGACTGTAATTGCCAATGCACTTCTCGCTGGAAGTGAGCGAGTGGACAAGGATGCAACTATCGAGTCTATTTGCACCTTTATCGATGACAGAGCAAACTTGAAAGAATTCTTTTACGGTGCGTGGCTAGTCCGCAGGAACTATCAAGACTGGCTGAAGCTTGTGGAGAACCCAGAAACTAATGAATATCATAGCCTTGTGTTCTTCAAGAAGAGACCCTGGTTAGTCTTTACTCTCTGGCTATCTACACGCTTTGGCATATTCACGCTTGACCCGTCTTGCCCGTTCACCAGTCATACCACTCCTGTTCCGTCAGACCAGCAGACGATCTCACTTGGAGAAGCGTTCAACGGAGGCCACAGCGCGGAAGTGTGCAAAATGTGGAGGCGTCTTGGAGAACCTTGCGGAATTTATGAATACCTCAGTAATGAGAGTGAACGGTACAACCAGCAGAGCATGCTGACCGGTAAGGTATACGACGCGAAAACAGACCCTCCTGTCCGCCTTAGGTATCATCTAAAACTCACCGACATAACCCCAGAGATGATGCTCTCCGGGCTCTATGGGAGACAGTGCGTGCCAATTAATGTGGATCAACACAAAGGCTGTACTCTGGACTACCAGGCATTCCTTGACCGTAGCGCAGTGGTGCTTGCAATGGAGAAAAACAGTCAAATGGACTATCTGCGCATAGTTGAAGATCTTCTTCCGTTCTGTGTGGAGTCTGTTGTGAAAAGATTTCGCAAAAGGTCGATTAACACAGCTGATCAGGTGGATCATGATGATAACGATTGCTTTAGGGGCTCACTAACATCTTCTCGTGATCCTCAGCGTAATGAAGAGTCGAACATAGTACACTTTGGTGTTTTGAAGCTCTTTCGTAAGGACCCTTCCAAATACATTGACGACGAGATATTTGCTGGTCCAATGGATAACCAGATTAATGTCGGTGTGACTCGCAATATGAACAATACTAAGAAGAAAGTCAATAAAGCCTCGAACTATTCCCGCCGGCCTTCTAGGGGGACGCGGCCCAGTACTGCCCAGGGACTGTGCTGCCGCAAACGACCAACAAAGGCTGGAGGCACAACTAAAGCGCAGGCTAGTACCAAGGAAACAAAACGGCCCCGGTTGGCTTGAACAGTCCCAGTATCACAAGGCAACCAGCCTCAAAGTGAGACCGGTAGTAGTTGAGCTGTCCCGTGGCCTGGTCTAGTTGAATTGAGATATGATATTACAGTCAATATTTACGAGTTACCGGCATGTTTCTTTACTTGGTACAATGCTCCTTTTCTGTTTTTAGCAGTAATGTTTAATAGGCGGTGTATTCACACTAATAATTATAATAGCACAACAAATACAATAACGGAATTCTATTTATTACGAGTTCTTTAGTAAATCATTTATATAGGCTAGTAGCTGGTCTACCCGGAAAAGCCTAAGATGTTTGCTGGTTTTTGTGTCTGGTAAGATTGTCCTTGACTGGAGTCAAGCAAAGTCAATCTTACGACGCATTCGAAATTATTTACCCCGTAATGTGGTTCTCAGTTAATTGAGACGGCGACGGCTAGATAGCATGCACTGGTGATTACAGAGTTGAAAACGAAAAACTAGAATTGTCTCAATGGATGAACCCAGTTGTGGCGATTTCGAAACGCGCAGTGTCGCTGGCCAACTAGTTCATTAGGCACTACTTTGCTGTAATAACGTGCTTGGAATTGCTATATTTATCTGAGTTCATGTATCAACATAAGCCGCTAGGGAGACGCGGAACGTCCAAGTCGGGTACGGCGTGAGCAATGCCCCAACCGCGACGCCTTATTTATATTTCGCGTCGAGATGGTAGACTATGCGGAAAATACGTCGCTTGCTCCCTGCAACGGCCTCCGAGCGTCCTGAAACACCGCGCCGCTCAGATGCGGAAATGTTACGCAATGCTACATGATGCATATGCAGGAGGGGTGTGAGCGAAGATTGTGACTCAAAAAGGAGCAATTAATACCGAAAGAAAACCCGATTAATCCCGCTGACACACTGTAAAACGCGCGGCTCAGCTGCGGCCGATGCGTCAACGGTTGATCGCTTTTGTCAGCTGACCGCACACACCCTTCTTCTAAGCTACTCAGAGATTCAAACCAGAGCGCATGCCTGACTTCAAAACCCCGTGGGATGATGACAGGCGGCTCATCCAGATGTACTCTCTGGAGACAATAAATGACGTACCCCCGCAAGACGCACAGCCCACCAGCACCAAGACACGCAGACGCGGTGGTAAACCTCGAAAGAAGGAACTAACCAGACAGGAGAGGCTGCTCCAACTGCCGTGGCTCACGCTCATTTTGACCGCAGTTATGGTGGTTGTGTTCGTGGTGGAGCTAATAAAGATGGGCATCTGGACGGGGTCGCCTATTCAGACGAAACCCCAATTCAACCCGATGATAGGCCCCTCACCGTATGTTTTGATTAATATGGGCGCCAGATACAACTACTGCATGCGTGCCAACAACCAGTCGTCAGTTTTGTTCCCGTGCCCCAACAGCACGACAGTGGACACTTATAATTGCAGTTTGGAGGAGCTGTGCGGGTTTGGAATGCAGAATAACGGCAGGCTACAGAGCTGGAGATTCATTACTGCGATATTCCTGCACACTGGGTTCATTCACATAATTTTCAACATGCTCCTCCAGGTGGTGCTTGGGTGGAAGCTAGAGAAGCATTTGGGCCACATTCGGTTCTTTTTTATTTATTTCTGCTCGGGGATCGGCGGCTACCTCTTGAGCGGCAACTTCGCCGGGAATGCGTCGGCGTCGGTTGGAGCGTCTGGGGCCCTGTTTGGCCTTATCGCGCTGGACATGCTGGATCTGCTGTTCAACTGGGACTTATACCCGAAACCAGTGTTCAACCTGATGACGAACATAGTCGAGATCGTCATCTCGTTCGTGCTGGGGCTGCTACCCGGGCTGGACAACTTTGCCCATATTGGGGGATTCGCGGTGGGAGTGCTCAGCGGGATCATACTTCTGCACAGCCCTTTGCGCTTCCGGCTCAAGAAGGAGTGCGAGGCCAATCCTCGCAAGCGGTTCGACATTGTCGAGGTGAACCCATACCGACCTTTCAAGCACATGGCGCACCGGTCGCCAGGGTGGTGGGTGTGGGGCGTGGTCAGAGTGGTAGCGTTTGCGCTACTGATCGTATACTATGCGCTACTAATACACAACTACGAGACGGGCAAGTCAAACTGTTCATGGTGCAAGTACCTGTCCTGCCTTCCTGTACATGGCTGGTGTGACGCAAATTATGTGGTGAACTGACTCACGACTGCACACCCAGAGGGTACCAGGCCGCATAGACACTTCACCTGCAGCCGATTGGCGTCCCGACACCAAGCTGCTACCCTGTCCCAAAAGGGAAAGCAGCAGATGATATTTATATTCCGACCCATGATCCTGCGATATGCAAATTGCGTTCAGATGGGACAACCTGGCGTATAGCTCTAGAGCTGACAGCTACGAGCATGAGCTGGCTCGCCAGCTCGAGCAGTTTGTCACCGCTGAATACGGAGGCCCAGCATCAGTGGTGCTGGACTCCCTGGACTGGGCCGAGGACTACCAGTCGCGCGAGGCAGAGACGTTGGCGGACCCCAACACGTATGATGTGGAGAATTTCTCTGACGATTCTCTGCTGATCGAGGTCCCACGCAAGCGCAGATTTTGGTCAAGACAACGGCACAAGTCAAAGTAACGAATTTCTCATTTTAATGACAGCATGTATGCATAGGCGTTATTTAATTTATACTCATGTTTCAACTCTAATAGTCGGTTGTGGCGTGCCATGACGCGCACCTACATACGGTGGCTGTGGCTACAGGGGCGTGTTTTGGTCACCGCAATTCAAAAATAGAAATGGACCGATCGAGATCAGATACTGCACGATTCGGCCCTGTCGCCCCATGATCTGTCAGGGGTAGCGCCTCGTCTAAAAATAGCTCTAAATTGTAGATGCCAAAGTTCAAATAAAAGCCTCGACCAATGATCGCATTTCAGCCTGAACCTAAATCCCTTCTCCCACACTGGTTGCCATCTTCGCTTAGCTGCTTACATGTCTGAGGCCGACCATGATGCTCAAGAGCTGGCACGATATTTGGACGCCCCAGCGCTGCTGTTGACGTCTCAGGACGCCGACACGAGCCAAGTCGAAATGAGCGTCGAGGCAGTGTCCAAGTGCGTTCCGCTGCCCGCCGCTGATGCCACAGTCGCCCAACGTGAATTGACGATTCTCGCTGGGCACCTCGAGGAGGTCAACCACCAGCTTGCACTGGAGAAAAAGATGGGTGATGCGGCCATGAGCATCTCGAGGCTCAATGAATCGAGCCCCCCGCAGTCGAAGCGGCTCTCGAGGTTTTTCGACAAGAACAAGCGAAACTCTCGCCAGGCCGACGAGGAGGCCCGAATCTCTCACGAGCGCACCAAGCGGCTGGAGCTCGCTCAGAAGGAGCTGACGATTCGCAAGCTCGAGCTCGAGAACCGCCTCCTGAGACACCACGCCTCAGTGCTGTCAAGAGCCCTCAGCGGCGAACCGTTGAACCCAGTGCGTCCGCTGAGCTTTAATCCGTCGGCAATCGAGCTTAATATGGAGCTGGAGAACGCTGGGTCCAGCTCCAGGCGCCGCAGTCTCGTTTTGCCGCCGCTGCCGTCGTCCTCGCTGCCGTCCTCGTTCACCGACGGCGACGCCAACAGCGAGCTCGACTCCCTTGCAAGGCGAGTCGCACAAGCGTGGCCGTCGACCACGCCCAACCCCAACAAGGCTGTGTACGTAGCCACCGCATTCGAGAACCTGCTGCGGGAGCACATGGTCAAGGAACAGCAAATCGAAGCGCTCCAGGCCCAAGCCAAGCAAGCCGAGCAGCGAGTAGCATACCTGGGAAGCCAGCTGAACTCTCCCAAGGAGACCTCCCCCGAAACAGCCCGCAAAACCGCCGAGCTCACGCAACTCCGCGGAGAGGTGGAGTCCGAGCGGCGGCGGATCCACGATCTCCGCACTCGCTGCGACGCCCAGCGTTCCGAGCTGAGCAGGGTGACGGCCGAGCTAGAAGAAATGACGAGGCTGGCGGTGGCCCTCGAGACCCAGCGCAGAGACTATGACAGCGTCATAAGCCAGCTGGAAAATCAAGTTGAGTCTCTTTCCTCTGCGAGGGCTGAGCAGCTGGCGTCAAACCTCAATGCAACCGCGCCATCGATCCTATGCAAAGAGTTTCGCAAGATCGTGCGCGAACTCAATGACGAACACCTCCAAGCAGAAAAAGAGCTTCGAGCCAAAAAGTTGCAAGCAAATGGCGTTGACTTTAGGCCAAGCAGTGGCTCGGATGCCGCCTCTACCACTGCAGTAAGCGAAGAGAATGGGGAGATCGTGCATAGTCCTAGGAGCCCTAGAAGCCGAAGAGAGTCGTCGTCGTCCCAAAAATCCCTCTATGCACAGCGGCGCGCATCATACATTCAGAAACCTCCGTCACTACCTCCAATGCGCAGGCCTCCTCAACTTCCAAGCTCCCCACAGCCCAAGGCATCGCCCCAAAGCGGGTTTCAATTCGAAGATTCTTGAACAACATGGACATAGGTACAATCATAGGACACTATTTATCGTAAAACGTAATTCATCTGTCTATATTGGGCCGGCCAGCTCGACGCTGCGAACCCGCACATTCATCTACTTATCCTTGGAGACACGATCCTGGAGGTAGATATCGCGGCCAAACACACCACGGTTCAACCAGTCGGACGCAAGATGGAAACGCATCCGCGCGGACACCGTCTGGGAGAAGTAGACACTACGCCAAAGGTACATCGCGATCAAACCGTTCAACCAGGTCATGCCCTCAGTGTCGAACAGTGCCTCTCCAGGGATATACGCCAACGAGCCCAGGTGTCTGTATTCGAACGGCTTATAGACCAGGTAGTCGGATTTTGGTGAGGTCTGGATCTCCACAGATGCCAGTCCTAGACGATTGAACTTCTGGGCCAAATACTTGCCTTGCTGATTGGCTCTCTGGGCTGTTGCAGGCAGCGAGGTCGTGGTACGATCAACCTCCTTCAGATACTGCTTGGCCTCATCTAGGTCCACGATCTCGTCAGGGTGCATACGGCGATGGATTTTATCGATGAGCCGCTCAATGTGGATTCCCGCCTGGGGCACTCTTGAGCGAACATCCTGGAGGATTTTCAGAAGCGAGCTTGCAGTGATACGGTCACGGCTCATATGGTGAGTCTCAATGTATGATTTGACAATATCGTCCAACTCATAAACAGTCGCGGTCCTAACAGTTGCACAGTCGCCGATAGCATACACAGTGCCTGGCGGGGTTCCGAGCACTCGCAGGTATGAGTCTGTCTCTATAGCGTGCTTATTGGTTTGCCAGGGTGCACCGATACGATCGATGACCTGCTTGGCAAAGCGGGACATGTCAATACCAGTAGTCCACAAGCATATACCACAAGGAAGTTCAAAAGTCTCCTTATTGCCCTTATCATCTGTACTAGTAAAGATCACTGAATTCGGGGTAACTTCTTGGACTCGCGAGTTCACATGCAGATCAATGCCTTCTTGCATGAATCGTTTCATGGCGTACTTGGCAATGTCGGCATCATACGTGTTGAGAATGGATCCTCGGCTCTGAACGATGTGGACGGACGCATAATTCAGGAGAGCGGTTGGGTAGTTCTTGGAAAAGTCCTCCTTGAGAAGGTCGTAGATCTCAGCGGCAAGTTCGACGCCAGTAGGGCCACCACCGCACACCACGAAACTGAGAAGTCGCTGGCGCTCTTCCTCGGAGCACGTAGGCTGGGCCGCGGTTTCAAAGTTCCTGCAGAGAGCCTTGCGCAGTTCTCGTGCGTCGACGGCAGTTTTGAAGAAGAAGCAGTTCTCGAGACCAGGCACACCATAGGTTCGAGACTTTGCTCCAGCTGCAATCACCACCTTATCGTAGGGAACGTAGTACTCGATAGCGTTGCCCTTGTCATCCTCGGAGCGAACTTCGATGAGGCGTTCGTTGTACACGATGTCGCGGGCAGCACCTTCGAGGAAGCGGGCCTTCTTTCTACGGCACAACAGGCGGATCGGTTCAGTGAGACTCTGCACAGAAAGAGTGCCGACAGCCGCGGCAGGGAGCAATGGGGTGAACAGGAAGTGGTTGGTGGGAGAGATCACCGTGATGTTGTACTCGCCCTTGTGGAGGTGCTTCAGGAGAGTGGTCGCACCCCAGCCCGAGCCCAGGATAACCAAGTGGGTCTTGCCGTTTCCAATGGGGCCAATCTCACCGTCGTCGAGGAAGCAGTTGGCAATTGGCAGATTTTTGGGGCCTCCTCGAGGAAGGCACTTGAGATCAGGCACAGGGACGTTGGCGGTCAAGGGCCCCGATTCGTAAGTGCTTGAGTCATACAAGAAGAAAGCACCTATCCATAACAATGGAATCAGGAGTAGGAGACCCAGCGTATACAGGAGGACTTTGGCACTTCTGAAGAAGAACCGTCGAACTCTGCCTCTGCGTGTGCTTGGCACAGGAAGGGTTGGTTTTGGATCAGGTTTGTCGGTTAGCCTCAGGGGCGAATGGGAAAAACCTCGAGCGAAGCCATTGCAGCGAGGGATCAAACAGTTCTCAACAGACGCCCATCGATTACGAGGGAAGTTTGTAGGAACAGATCTAAAGGGCGTTAAGGTAGAGAACGGGGCCCAGCTCGAGTGGGGTGTCCGCAGCACCGGGCTTGTGTTCCTCAGACTGCGGCTCAGCCATAAACAACCCTGCCGCAACATGAAGTGTCAAGAGTGCTCGATCTGACGTCAGAAATATGCACGTGTGCACGGAGCTGAGAATTAAAGGTCTACTGTTCCTATCTACTAGATACTATGGTCATCTTGCAATATGAAATATATTGCGCAAATGCGGCCGGGGAGCGTGCGATGTTTTCTGCGTCGGGGATCCTGAATAAGCCGAAGCCTGAAATTTGTGATGTTGCTGCCAGTGGCTGGCGTATCATGTGATTACTCCGACTTCGGAATATATATCAACCAGTTGTAGATTAAGATTTATACTTTTGACCGGCTTGTTGCAGAGTTTAGATTTCGCCAGTGCCTCGCCACCTTTTCATCAAACATAATTAATCTGCATAGCCACTTTACCACTGTTACGCATGGGCATTAACAATCCAGTTCCGTTGAACGTCGGTGCCGAATGCCGCAAGGCAGCTAAGATTCTCACTTCTTTTGTGAAACCAAATCAACTTATTAGCTATGATCAAGTTATTCCCCCCCACGTACTTCGCAATGCCAAAGGCTTGGTGGTACTGACGGTCCTCAAGGCAGGTTTCCTGTTCAGCGGCCGTGCCGGCTCGGGGGTAATTGTGGCCAGACTCCCTGATGGCTCGTGGAGCCCTCCCAGTGCGGTTATGACCGCAGGAGCGGGGGTTGGCGGCCAGATTGGTGCCGAGCTCACTGACTTCATCTTCGTCCTCAACACCTACGACGCCGTCAAGGTGTTCTCCAAGGCCGGCCAGCTGACGCTGGGCGGAAACGTATCGCTGGCTGCCGGTCCCCTGGGCCGCAATGCTGAAGCGGCTGGTGCAGCCTCCACAGGCAATGTGGCTGCGATTTTTAGTTATTCCAAGACAAAAGGCCTCTTTGCCGGCGTTTCGCTCGAAGGGTCGGTGCTCGTCGAGCGTCGCGAGGCCAATCGTAAGTTTTACGGCTCAAACTGCACCGCCAGGTCGATTCTGAGCGGCAGCGTGCCGCCCCCGAGGGCCTGCGAGCCGCTCTTCAGGGTCTTGGAGAGCCGGGCGTTCTCATGGGACTACGATGGCAGTGACTATTACGGCGATATGCCTGATATCTCCGAGTTCGATACCAGAAGCGAGCGGTCGTCAGACGAGGACTCGTACTACGGCCGGCGAAACAACAACCACAGCAGCAGCAGGAACCGCCGCAGCCGCCTGGATGATGACTATGTCCCCCGGAGAAACAACAGCTCCAACAGATATGAACCCCGTGATGACCGCTACGAGCGCAGGCCCGGTCGCTACGACGACTACGACCGTGGAAACAGCCAGCGGTCTGAGCATGACTCGGGATACGGCTCTCGCAATGCGTCCGGACGATACCAGGACGACGATGACTGGGACCGTGACATCTACTCGTCGAGACGGCGCCGCAGCGACGACAGCGGAGACGTCTACGAGGCGACTCATCGCAGGCGCTCCACTCGAGACGCGGCCCCGCCAGCGTCCAACTCGAACAAAGCAGTCGCCCTGTACACATTTGCTGGCGAGCAGAGCGGCGATCTGCCTTTCCGCAAGGGCGATGTGATAACCATCGTGCAAAAATCAGGGACCACCGACGACTGGTGGACCGGCGAGGTGGGCGGTAAACAGGGCATCTTCCCTGCGAATTACGTTGAATTGGTTTAAATCACGACAATCGTTTATGCTAAGGATAGTAAAGCGCACCGCCAGTTGGTGATCTGTGCAATGCGCATTTACGGATTAAGTATTTTGACAATTAGCCCCATTAGTTGATATCAGCTAAAAATGTCCTTGCTCGGTGCGAGGGCGGACTACCATGGCGGTTATATAGTTGATGTATTCAATGAGCTAATTCATGTTTTATGCCGAGAATCTGCCAATGCCGTGTCTCGGACCGTGAAATTTGCACCGTTGACAGCGGGATTGCGAGGCTCTGCGCCGTTCGCCAGCCACAAGGACACGACCCCACACTTCGCATATCGATAGTCTGCCCAACGTCGGTGTGTGCGCTCGTTTCGAGGCAGTGCTTGAGATTACGCCGCTAATCTCGGGGATCTATACTAAATAAGACATGTTTCAAAAACTTAGCTAGTCAAACTAGATGTATCGAGTACTAACCCACATTCCGTGCTTCATGCGTCAGTATGGCGTTTCCCCATCATTAGGCGTCGTGCAAAGAGTGGCCACACGCATATTGCCACCTGGCGCCACTGGGTCTGCTGCGATATCGGTGGCATGCCACGGTGCTGAACGGCCTGGTGAGCTCTCAAAAACTTCTGAAGCAAGATCGTGCAGAATGCAGCGCCAGAGCGAGTGCACTCGGTACTGGAGAGCCGCAAGGACGAGATAATACACCTTGCTGCTTATCGCTTTCCTATTCGAGCACGTATGGTGCATGCATCTCTACGTCACACCGTTAACACAGCACTCGCGAATTCGAGGGCGACGACTAGCGAGATATTGGATCGATTTGACGCACAACTACAAAAAGGCATTGCAGACCCTGTGCGGCTCCTTCGCCAAGGTAGTACCCCTAGTTGGGTTGGTGCAACTTGGAGGGCGCCACGACGAACTGCAATTTTGCACCGTTATTCTTTCGATTGGTATCAGAGCATTATTCCGCACCGAGGGATCATAGTTTTCCTTGATTTTACCCGGAGATTTTCAAGGATTTTTTCATGCAGCAGTGGTTAGGGCTTGAGCTCGCACAGTGGATAAATAGCAGTCGGGGTAAGAAGGCTGCGAAATGGAATCTAGTGCCAAATCTGCCGTCGTGCCCCCAGCTCCTACTGCTGCTGATATCGCACGGGCCGCAGCAAATACTCCCACTCACGTCGGCCCCAAGGATTTCCTCAAGAGATTCCGTTTGGATGGAAAAGTCGGTTTAGTTACTGGTGGTGCTCGAGGTCTAGGCTTCTCGATGGCTGAGGGCCTGTGCTCAGTCGGCCTTGAAGCGATTGTAATTTTGGATGTCTCAACTGAACTCGGTCAGGACGCGGCGAAGCAGCTCTACGAGACCTACGGTGTCAAAGCACAGTTCTACAAGACCGATGTGCGTGACGAGAAGAGCGTCGAGGAGATCATGCAGTCTGTTGTAGACACTTTTGGACACATCGATATCGTCGTCAACTCTGCCGGTGTCGCTGATCTGGTGCATGCTGAGGAGTACCCCCTAGACAAGTTCCGTCGTGTTGTCGATATTAATCTCAACGGTTCCTACATTGTCACCGCTGCTGCTGCCCGCCACATGATTGCTGCTGGCAACGGTGGTTCGATTGTTTTCATTGCCTCCATGTCGGGCCACATCGTCAACTGGCCCCAGCCCCAGAGCGCCTACAACGCCTCCAAGGCTGGTGTCCGCCATCTCATGAAGTCCCTCGCCGCTGAGTGGGCCGTTCACAAGATCCGCTGTAACTCTATCAGCCCTGGTTACATGGACACCGCCCTGAACCGTGCGTTCGGAACCCTGTTCAATGAGTGGAAAGATAAAACTCCCATGGGTCGTCTCGGCGACGTTGATGAGCTCACCTGTGCTTGCATCTATCTGGCTTCATCAGCCTCCTCGTTCTGCACTGGTACCGACATTCTTATTGACGGTGGTTATACTGTCTTGTAACAATCTAGAAAAGGAGCATCTACTCTTAAGTTTTTTCTGGTTAGCTTAATGTTATGGGTCCCACAAAGTGCGTCCTACGAACTCAATTCATTATAGAAAATTGGCTGGAGCGATCCAGCGTTGTACATCCCCTAACTGGGTTTAGATAAGGCCCGAATCAACTGTGCGTATCGGTCCAATGATGAGTTTTCAATTTCATTGTTGGGTCGACCAGCTGCATCTCGCTGTACTGGTGTGGGGAGTTTTTCATAGTTGCATATGCTGTGTAGTATAAAAAACTGAGAGTAAAATATACAGGAGCGTTATTTAATGATAAAGATCGTTAGTATTTCTCACATATCTCTCATCGTGGGTAGTATTTCTACTTGCATACGCTGTGTAATATCAAGAAACTGAGAGAATTACATGCGAGAGCGCCAGAGTTTATTCTATGCAAAGGATCATTAGTATTTCTCTCAAATTTCTCACTGTCGCCGGTGAGGAGTGCATACATATCGGAAAAATACTCCGTGCACTATGCATGACGTTGACTTGGGCAGTAAAGTATGCATTTCCGTAGGCTTCGGCGCCCAGATCTGCGTAGTAATGAGAAGCCGGTAGTGAGGTGGATTCGAGAGAATACATTAGCTATGTTCTATAGATATTCAAGTAGCTAGCATTCTTGGCTTTTAAATATAAAGGCTTATTATAAAGGCTTCTTAAGCTTCGTCTAGGGTGGCCAACAGCCCATTGACGTAAGATACAATGCCGTGATTAACAGTGAGGGCGGTACAGATGTCCGAGATAAACGGCCGTAACAGTTCCTTCCCTCCTTGGAGACGTGCAATATTTTGTAGGACCAAGGCAGCGGTAGTGGTCAGAGGCAATGGTGCCCTACGCTGCGTTTCGGGCAAGCTCGAGTGGTGCAGCTGGTTGTAAACCGCTGGTGACACGGGTGCCTCACGGGGCTTGATGCCTTTAATAATGAAGCGTTTTTCGCCACTCGAGAGGTTCACCACCATGGCCGCAGCGTTGCGAAACGCAGTAGTAACGTTCTTGATAAAGTCCACCGCAGGCAGGAGACGTCCGCGTCCAGCACGAACATACGAATCAAACTGACCTTCATATGCTTTCCATAGAGAGATCTGCGTTACCTCACCATCAGGGTCAGGTTCATAGGACGCCCTGATCCAGTTGGTAGCTCTATCTAGTTCTTGAAGGGCCAACAGCTCATGAATGATTGCATCGGTCAGTTTAGGCGGCTCAGCGGGAGTGGGCCGTTTGGTACGTCTGGGGAGCCGAACATAGTCTGGGACCTCCTTCTGAACCTTGTACGTGAGCAAGCGCACCAGGTGCGTGCTCAAGATATCTTGGATCCAGAGCTTGTCGTTCTGCTCGGTCCAAAAGTCGCTGACGCTCTCTAGACGACTGGAATACTGGTACAATAGATCCAATGTGGAGCCAATGAGCTCATCGTCGTTCACTAACAAGAACCTGAGGAGGCGGTGAATAGCATCGAGCGGTAGAGTTAGAATCGCACTATTATCATCGTCTACCCCGACGCAGAGTCTGCTCAAGGCTCTGTGCACTGAGACCAGGGTAGAGCGGTCCTCGGATCCCAGCAGTGCTACCAGCCCCTTGAACAGATTCGACTCCGTCTCTGGCTGGTAGAGAGAGGAAACACTCTCAGCAATTTCCAGAGCATAGTCTCTTAGCTCTCGGTAGGTTGGGGAGTCGGGGAGGCCGAACGCCGATTCAAGCAGCGGCCTCAGCTTGGGAAACGACGCCATGATCTGGGCATTTTCGGGGTCAGTGGTGACGTTCCTCACACTCAAGAAGATCTCGCAAACCGCAGCGTATTTTTCAGGTTTGTCGAGACCTGGCCAGGCCTCCTGGGCATAATTCAGAGCATTCGACAGCAGACCTCGTAGGGTGACGTCCTTCGACAAATCAGTAGTTTTAAAAGTTTGCTCCAGCAGTGCAGCCACAGCCCAGCGAGTCTCATCTGGTAGCCCCGAGAGAAAAGACATTTCAATTCGATGCCGTAGGTCTAAACCGGTGACACCTGCTCCGTGGATCGTGCTACGATCTGGCGGGCGAGCATATAGAGTATTCTGAAATAGATTTGGATTATTAGATGGGGTGACCACCACCAGTGCTGGTGGAGGCACGTTGGTGACAACCTCTTTATTCATGGAGCACCACGAACGCTTACTAATGAGGTGAGGCGACGGACATGGTGAGAGGATTCTATAGTGACATGCAATAGTTATAAATATTGGTACAATAGTACATTAGGGTGGATCATTAGCACTTTGGGAGGATATACTTCCCTTTGTTGTGGCTAGCGACGAGGATTCGTTTCCACAAGGTCTTCCAAACGCCGCAAAACTTGCCGTCAAGGCTGCTCCTGAGCTCGGCGAGATAGTCTTTCTTTGACCACAGCAGCAGCACGATGAATGCAGTGGCGATGATATCTGGAAGATACTGGTCATCACGATAGACTTTCAGGTGGGCGTCCAGTGGGTTGGTACGAATGTGGACGAGCTCGGCAGAAACGCTGTATACGAGCGCTCCATCGATTAGTCTAACTGACTTTGAGGCCCGATCCCATCTCAGTTTAGCCCGTGGGCCCAGTCGATAAGTTAGTTCATCATATAGCGGCGTAACAGTGCGGGTAAGATACAGTTTTCTTGCCGACACGTGCCAGTATACCGAGGAGAATAGCTTTCTGGTGTCGATTGAGGCCTGCCGTTTGTTCTCGCCGTCGCAAAGAGACCACTGACTTGGCCCGGTCTGCTCAAAGTACCAGTTGAACCGGTCATTGGGGAACTCCACTGCGATGACATGCTTATTTAGAGCGTGCAATCTGATACTGACGCACCGCGCGTCGTTCTCAAAATCGAGGATATTCATAACGAGAAGCAGGACGCAAAATGCAACATTTGCTGGTACGATGTCACATCGGCGAGCATCGGTAACTCGGCGAGCACCGGTTACTCCGTTTTCTGACGCTTTTTCGCTGATCCCCCGTCGGTGTTCTTGTAGTATTTGTTGAGCTTCTTCGAGATAACTGCGCATGCCTCGGTGCTCGCCATCTGGACTCTCAGGGCTTTTCTGCACTCGTGTATTATTTCCAGCATCCGCTTGAGTCCAGTGTTGGGCCCGTCCATTGCCGTGGCCATGTACTGCGTGGCCGCGAGCTCGTTCACCTCCATCAGGACCGCCAGTGCAATTTGGGACGGGGTGTAGAGGAAGCACGCGTCTGACACAAACGAGTCAGATATGAGCCTGCGGGCGTCGTCATGAATGGACCCGAGCTGGTTGATGTCGAACTGGTCGCTGAGCACCGTTTGCATGTCGAGGAAAAAGCCATGCAGGGGCCTCATTGCGTTGTGGACGGTCAAGGTAAAGTCCAGAGCGCTAAATAGGATGAACTCGAGGTCGAGGATCTGCTGGGGCTCGATCTTGTCGAGCCTCTCGCAAAATTTCACTACTGGGACGTAGCAGTTCTCTGATTTTCCCGCCAAAAACACACAGGTGCACAGCACTGCCTTGGGCTTGTACTCCATTACCGAGTAGCTCATGTAGAATTTGCGGAAGTACGAGATCGCAGTGGCCCGTACCTGCGAGGGAAAGTTGAACTCTTTGCAAATCATGGGGGTTTGCACCCCAGCTACGTACATGATGAGCTGCTGTTCCTCCTCCAGGTCGAGCGAGAACTCGTTTGGAGCAACACGCCGGTTCGGCTGAGAGAGCACCTCTGATAGCTGCTCCCTGGTGAACGACCACTTGCGGTACTGGCTCGTCCTCCTATACAGGTCTGCGTCAGACATGATCAGATGTGTAAGACTCGAAAACAGGTCGCCCTCGACGCTGAGTCGGCGAGAGCCCGAGCTGGCCGACGAGGCCCGCAAACTGACCGAGGCGATCGAAATTTAGCCACAGCACCAGAGTTCCGCCGAGGGTCGCCGAGTTAGCGTCGCCGTCCGTCGTGCCACTGAAAAATGCAGCCAGCCACACTCATGCAGCAAGCCATGCTGGTAGAGTGGATGTTGAGGCCCGTGGACTCGTTGCGGCAGCCATGCCAATTTCTAGAACATTAGTGTAGATAGAGCATCTCATTTGGGGCCGGTTCGCCGCCAGGGCCCTGCACGGCCGTTGACCACCTGGGACCGGTCGCCGACATTAACCACTTCGGGCATCTATTGAGTATATATCTAGTTATCTTGTCTACCCGAGCCACAGTCGAGCTGCCCACGGTTTTCGCCCCATACACCCCCAAGGCCTCGCAAGTGCTTATTCACTTTATGCCATCGCAGATTATCGGCGTGTACACTGCGCAGTTTCCCTACAGCGCAGGGTCACCGCAAGAGCTGACACTAGCCGAGGGCGATGTGGTGTATCTGTTTGAGAAGGGTGACGACGGCTGGTGGACCGCCAAGAAGCGAATCCCTGGGTCGCCCAATGACGAACCGACGGGGCTGGTCCCCCACAACTTTGTGGCTCCAAGTGCTAAAATCGGCAGTGCCAAAGCTCTATATAATTATGATGCTCAAACCACCGAAGAATTGTCCTTCAAAGAGGGCCAGGAGTTTGACATTTACATCCAGGATGGAGACTGGGTGCTGGTTGGGGTAAACGATAAGGAGTTTGGCTTTGTGCCGGCGAACTACATCGAGATGGTATCAGGCGTGCCTCCCCCGGTAATATCCAAGAGCCAGGACGCTGTTGATGCGGCAGAGAAGGCCAGGCGAGCCCGTGCGTTTGCTCCTCCCCCCAAGCACATCGCTGCCCAGACCGTGAGCCCGACTCCCGAGGCTGACGACGCAGCTCCGCCCCCGCAGCCGGTCAGAAAGGCTGCCTCCCCGGTGGTTGATGACGAGGCTCCTCCGCCAATGCCCAGACGGCCAAACGTGTCTGAGCGAGACAAAGACCGTGTGGAGCGGGAGCCGTCACGAGCAGACCGGCCAGACAGGACCTCCAAGAGCTCCAAGAGCTCGTCGCGGCCTAAGGAGCGCCGCTGGAACCTGCAGAACGTCGATCGCAAGGGCAGCACCGACGTTATCATCTCCGATAAGGAGATCACTCTGAGCCCCCGCAACGGGAGAGGCGAAAAGTCTTGGGAGTTCAAAGACCTGCTAAGTTATTCTACCGAGAAGAAGCACCTGTTTCTGGAGCTTCAGAACCCCAGAGCCAGCGTAGACTTGCGGGCCGACTCGCGCGATGTCACCGAACAGATTTTGGCAGCGATCAGCTCAGTCGCCTCGGGCTACCGGGGCGGAGGTGGCCTCACTGAGG
This sequence comes from Wickerhamiella pararugosa, assembly GCA_023628975.1. Taxonomy (NCBI): domain Eukaryota; kingdom Fungi; phylum Ascomycota; class Dipodascomycetes; order Dipodascales; family Trichomonascaceae; genus Wickerhamiella; species Wickerhamiella pararugosa. The sequence continues at coordinate 522,635 of JAMAJQ010000005.1, read as the reverse complement.
TGCTGGTAGCCGCGAACTCGGCAGGCAATAAGAACGCTCGCATCAGCATCGACTTCGTGGCGGCGAATCCCCGCGAGGTGTCAGTCAGAGAGGGCGAGATCGTCTTCCTGCTGAACAAGTCTAATAAAGACTGGTGGCTCGTGCGCACGGGAACCGGTCAGGAGGGAATGGTCCCCGCCCACATCGTTGAGCTCGAAGATGACGCAAAGAGCTTGGCCAAGCGAGTCTGGCCCTTCAAAGGCAAGAGCAAAGAGAAGGAAAAGGAGCGCCAGCGTGAACATGAGAGAGAGAAAGCACGCGAGAGGAGCGAGCGCGAACGTGCCGAGCGAGACCGATCTGAGCGGCGCAGATCTCGCGAGAGAGAACGCGACCGTGATCTGGACAGAGAGCCCTCGAGGAGAGAGCTCGATCGCCGCCAGTCGCACCGAGAGTCGGGAGTTGAGCGTCAAAAGTCTACGCGTGAACACCGCCCCAAACCAGACCCTCATAAAGTTCGCACTTGGACAGATCGCAGCGGTAACTTCAGAGTTGATGCCGCGCTGCTTGGAGTTGCAGAAGGCAAGATCCATTTGCACAAGGTGAACGGTGTCAAGATCGCAGTGCCCGCTAATAAGCTCTCCCCGGCCGATCTCAACTACGTGGAGGGCGTTACTGGAGTCTCTCTTGAGGATGATAAACCACTGGTGGACGTCAAACGCTCAAAGTCCAAGAGCGATCGTGCCTCTCATCCGCCATCTGGTGCAGCTCCTGCATCATCTAGTAGCGCAAGTGACTTTGACTGGTTCGAGTTCTTCCTCAGCTGCGGCGTTGACCTTAAGAACTGCCAGCGCTATACCCTGAATTTTACTCGTGACCGCATTGATGAGAACATGCTCCCGGATATAACCCCTCAAACACTTCGCACATTCGGCTTGTCTGAGGGTGATATCCTGCGCGTGACCAAGAAGATCAGTGAGAAGTATGGTAGCAAGTCTACCGAAACTACGCCTGTTCCGGAGACCCGCAGCCAGACGGCCACTCCTTTGGTGAAGAAGTTTGACGATGATGCTTGGGCATCGAAGGATACTCCCGCAGTGCAGGAATCCAAACCACAGGCTACACAGCAGCAACCGCTACAGCCACAGCCTACGGCTCCTTTACAACCTGTTAAAACCCAGCCTACAGGTCCGATACAACCTGTATCGACCCAACCGACTGGCTCACTGGCAGATCTGCTTGGCTTTACCCAGGCGTCGCAAAGTTCGCAGCCTGTACAGCCCCAGGTGAATCCGGAAAATCTCAAGCTTAAGGAACAGCAAGCAGAGCAAGAGAGACAGATCCTTAAGCAGCAGTCCGACCTCCAGATGGCTCAGCTTGATTTATTGAAGCAGCAGCAAGAACACTATCAGAAGCAGAAGGATGAGTTTTTGAAGATCCAGAAAACTGGTGAGGCTACCAGAGCTGCGCTCGGACCGTTTGCTACTGGTGTAGCTCAACAATCTACGGGCAACTTTGGATCTGGGTTCATGGCGTCAACACTCCTTGGTCAACAAAAGACTGGGGGCTTCCAACCCCAAGTGAACACATTCCAACCCCAAACGACGGGTTTCCCATCCCAGGTTACTGGAGGTGCTCTACCCACTGCCGCCACTGGCAATAATGCGAATATTTTCGCTCAGCCGATTGGTTCTCAGACAACGGGACCATTTGGAGCGCAAAATACTGGTGGTCCTTTCACTCAGCCAGTTGGATCGCAGAATACTGGTGGCCCTTTCCGTCCCCAAGTGACTGGCCCTCTTCAGACCTTCCCGACTCAGACGACGGGAGCTCCTTTCCAGGGTCAGACCCAGACTGGTCCTTTCCAGACCCAGGCTACTGGTCCCTTCCAATCGCAGGCCACTGGTCCCTTCCAATCGCAGGCCACTGGTCCCTTCCAATCGCAGGCTACTGGTCCCTTCCAGCCTCAGGTGACAGGGCCGTTCCAAGCCCAAGCAACGAGCTCGTTCCAACCCCAGGCTGCCCCTTTCCAGTCTCAAGCCACTGGCCCGTTTCAGTCGCAGGCTACGGGTCCCTTCCAATCACAAGCCACAGGCCCCTTCCAGTCGCAGGCTACTGGTCCCTTCCAGTCGCAAGCTACAGGTCCCTTCCAGTCGCAAGCTACTCCCTTCAAGTCACAGGCTACGGGTCCCTTCCAATCCCAGGCTACGGGTCCTTTCCAGACGCAAGCTACGGGTCCTTTCCAGACGCAAAATGCTGGAATATTCCAATCCCAGGCTCCTACTAGCTCTTTCCAAGCCCAAAACACTGGAGGGCCATTCCGTCCACAAATTACTGGTCCTTTCCAAAGCCAAGCAACCGGAGGTGGCTTTCAGCCCCAGTCTACTAATGGACCGTTCCAGTCTCAAGCTACCGGGCCGTTCCAGCCTCAGATCACTGGTCCTTTCCAAGCGCAGGCGAGTGCACCATTTAACCAGCAGGCTACTGGAGGTCCATTCTCTCAGCCATTTGGCTCACAAACGCAGCCTGCTGCCACTGGATTCGGCGCGACAATGTCACAGCCTCTTTCTAATCCTACAAACACTTTCCAGACTAATCCGACATTCAATCAGAATACGTTCCAACCTTCAAATGCTGGCTTCCAACCTCAGAATAACCTGCAGAGCAATTTCCAAAACTCAAAGCAAAACGCCGACCCCTTTGGAGAGCTCTTCAAGCAGGTGACTGGAGGCGGTTTCCCCAAGCAGCCGACTATTGGGACTTTGGCTCAGAACCAGCAGTTTTCTAGCGCTCCTGTCAGCACACTGCCTACCGGTATGAATCAACTTGGAGCATCTCAGTTTGGAGCTACTGGCCAGAACAACTTTACCCAAACGGGCCAATTAGGCCAGGGTACCTACGGTCAGTTAGGCGCACCATCCATGGGACAGAATGCGTTCGCAGGGGCCACTCCGCAGTTCGCTAATCCTGGCAATCAGCTAAACCAGTATAGCCAGTTTGGTGCCCAGCCGAACCAAGGTGCCTTCGGTGGTCAAACTTTTGCTGGCCAACAGAGCGCTGGGGGCCCGCTCTCTACCTTCCCACAGGGCCTGGCTCAGGCTTTGCCGCAAGCTTCCACACCCACACCCATGGGGCAGATCCCACTCCAGAGCCAGCCAACAGGGTTTGGCTTTGGGAATCAGCCAATGCAGGCCCAAAACACTGGGAAACGTGCAAATATTAATGCTGCGTCAGTGAGCAACCCATTTGGCTTCTAATGAACTCAGCATAGCGCCTGTAAATTACGATAATAAGCATTCTTTCATTTAATGTTGATGCCTCGATATATCATTGACCAAAGTCAAATTTCGGTTTACGTAGTGAAACAAATAATGAGACTACACTGCTTGTCTATGTGTTCACTTCATTCTCATATTATACAATAAATAGCCCACTGTTGAATTGGGATGCAAATGTTGAAGAGCTGGCTCTTTTTTTGAGGGATATGGGAGGTGAGAGCACCACCCATTCAATCAAACAGGCGGAAAACAGCTTCAGGATCTTGGAAGTCATTGTGGACGATGTTGACCAGGTAGAAACTGGATGCGACTTCTGTCAAGAAATTACGCGCAGGGCTGTCTTCAGGATAACAGGAAGCCCACTCGAGGTTTAGACGGAAGGCTTCATCTTTCCAAGCGAGGAAACTAAGCTTTTCTACAATTGTAGGTTGCTTGATTTCGCTACCAGGGAAAACGCCCCATGTCACAGCGTTCGCCTCGGATTTATCATTATTCGTGAAGAGTTTGGCGCAGTGTCCACAGACAGCATAGTAGGTGACCTGTGGATCACTCTCGAGCCTTGGCCGGAGCTTTTCGAATTCCTGCTTGGGAATCAAGAGTTCGAGATAAGCCTTCTGGTAGACGTACCCGCCTGCAGGACCCCAACCATGAAGAGGATGAGTGGAGGGTAGCCCGTTAACTGCTGGCTGAGAGTTGATGGTGAGCCATCCCTTTTGGTTCAGGGCGACAATGTGATCCTGGATGACATTGATTTCAGCTGCAAGAGGATCATCAGACCAAGGCAGAGCAGGAATACGTCCATAAACGTACTTGATGATGAGGGTGGCGAGATCCTCGACTGATGAGGGCTGGCCCCAAAGTTCGTTGGCCTTTTCGGGGGACTGGCGCAGAAGTACGCCATAACGTTCCAACTCACCGAACGCGGGACTGGTTGCGTCACCCCAACGTCCATTGGGGAACTCGTCCCAGGTGGCGGTACGGGTAATGTACGAGTGTTTACGGTTACGCCAAAAGATAGGACGGACGCCTTCCTTTTCGCGACCGTAGCCCAGGCTCTGTCTCCAGGGGAGCGGGCTGTGCTGTCTCTCTTCCAGCACGTTGAGGACGTTCATTTTCTCGAGGACCATGAGCGTAGCCTTCTCGAGGTTCATGGTGTAAAAGTGCAGGTGCTTGATCCCGGCTGCGATCATTTTGACACACATGTCAGCCACAAGCTGTGAGCCCTGCTCACGGATAGCGGCATCATCGTTGCTGTAGGGCTCGAGCTCGTCGAGGAATTTCTGGGGGACCTTGACCTGGCACCACTTTGCCCGACGCAAGAACGACGCCCAACCACTGATGGGCATGATTCCTGGAATAATGGGCACGTTGATTCCAGCGTCGCGGCACCTCTGCACCCAGTCGATGAAATAATCGACGTCGTAGACCATTTGGGTCACGACAAAAGTTGCCCCTGCGTCGACCTTCTCCTTGAGATAGGTGATGAGCAGATCGGAGTCGCTCTCCTCTGGGTGACCCTCGGGGTACCCTGCCACGCCGATATCAAAGTAGTCGCCGTACTTTTCACGAATATGGCGGATGAGGTCCTTTGCGTAGCGGAATTCTGAGCGTGGCTTCTTCTCTCCGGGCAGAGTGCGAGGGGGGTCACCACGCAGCGCGAGGATGTTCTGGCAGCCCGCAGCTTTAGCATCCTCGAGGGCCTGGTCGACCTCAGACACTGGCATGCCCATGCAAGTCAGATGCATGACAGTCTCGACTCCCAGCGTAGATTGAGTTGTGTTGACAATCTCAGCGGTCATGTTCGAGCCGACACCCCCCGCATTCCAGGTGACGTCGATGAAGAGCGGGTTGAGCTTGAACATTCGGTCGATTCGGTCGTACAGGTTCTGGACGCCCTGCGGGGTTTTAGGAACAAAGTACTCGAAGCTTATAGTTGGCATATTGGGGTCATCAGCGTGTGCCTGCTGGATCTTCTGTGACACCTTCATGGCACGTGGATTCTCAAGAGTGAAAAATATGCCTAAGCATGACTAGATATGGGGGAGGCTCCGTGGCGGGCTGGGGGTGAAATTTCGGGGTATTTCTCGATGAATGGTCCGCCGCGCTTGAAATTTCACCCTGGAGCGCCCGCCAGGCGAGTATTCAATTGTGCCACATACCTGGCCCAACATGGTAGTGACGTGCGGCGCATGCATAAGGATGCATGGGTGTTTGGCGACTGGTGCAGGCTGGGACTGGGGTCCGGCGAGACCGGTGGTTCCAGGCCCGTTCGGGGCAGCAGGCTACGATGGCTCCGACGCCGGCCCCGCGCCCCGATGGGCCGGCCCCTTATATGAGGTGCAGCGCCCATGGGAGGCGCCGAGGGGGCAGAGCGACGCCAGCGCTGGATCGGGCCGCGCCAGGTCACGCTCCCGCGCAAATGTATTCGCCAGCGCTGCGACGGTGCGAGCGGTCAGGCGCCCTGGGTCGGTGCAGCAACCCAGGCTTGGCGCTGATTTTTGCAATATTGCAATGCGATTTTACGTTTAAATTTAAGCTACAACTAAGATCCGCAGATCACATGCCCTGACCCAAGTGACTAGGTTGTGCCCGTCAAACTTGTTTTCCTTACCTAACAAACGATATGGAGTCGACGTCTCTGGCAAGCGCAGCGATTTTGATGAAGCAGTTCCGCGAACTGACAAATCCGAAAAAAGCGATCCCCAGTTTCCATGTAACCCTCATAGATGACGACATTTACCGCTGGAGCGTGGGGGTGATGGTCCTGAGCCAGGACTCGCCATACCACGGCGGCTACTTCAAAGCCCAGATGGACTTCCCGTACGACTACCCGTACAGTCCGCCCAAATTTCGGTTTACTCCGGCTATTTATCATCCTAATGTCTATCGCGACGGTAACATCTGCATTTCCATTTTGCATCGGAGCGGCGATCCCCAGAGCGGCGAGCTGGACGGCGAGACCTGGAGCCCGGCGCAGAGTGTCGAGAGCGTGCTGATTTCGATCGTTTCGCTCCTCAGCGACCCCAACATCAATTCGCCCGCCAACGTCGATGCGGCCGTCACCTGGCGCAAGGACCGCCCCCGGTACAACGAGCTGGTGAAGCGGGACGTGCAAATGTCCAAGCAAAATATCCCCCCCGATTTCCAGATGCCCACCGAGTCGCGCGCCTACATTGCTCCCCAGAACGAGCAGAAGGAGGAGGCCGTGGACGAGGACTTTTGGTATGAGAGCGAAGCGTCCGATCAGTCCGATTATATGAGCGAGGGAGAGAGCGATTAATTTATTGTCTGTGTACGGCAGCATTACCAGCACGATACCCAGGAGCATCTCTGACTAGCATCAAGTAATTTATATCTAATCCTAAGTAGTACGCGAGTGTGTCAGGTTTGGCCTTGGTCGTGCCGTTTGATTTGGTCTGAGCTATTCGGTCTGAGCTATTCGGCCTGAGCTCATTTGTCTTGGGTCTCGTTATATGACCTAATCTAGAACTTGCAGCTGGCAGCTGGGCAGGCGTTTTGGGACTATGGCCGCTGGCGGCAGAATTAACTTGCTGCATTACCGCCGCTGGCGAGTTTTGGCTCCCACTGCAATGGCTCGTGTTGGTAATCAGCCCGGCCGAACCCCACAAATCGCCCGCATGTGCTTAACGGTTGACGACTTACATGACACTTCAGGAGAACGTGCAAAAGGTCTGCGACACATTCAGCAACGAGCTCAAGGAGGCATTCGGTGATGTATTTGCCCAGAATCTGCACGAAGGCATGGTCTGCACCGGGGCCGAGGTAGATGAGGATGGGTTCCCTACCGTCACATTCAAGGTGCACACGAACCAGGAATGGCGCAACGGACACGATATCGTGCACGGCGGGTGCCTCGCCACCATTGTCGACTTCTACACCAGCCTCGCCATGGCCGGGGACCCCAACAACTGGAGCAGCGACAAGCCGTCAGACCAGGAGTTTGGCCAATTCCTCCGCACGATGGGCGTGAGCCGCAACCTCCAGGCCCAGTACGTCCAGGCCGCCCCCATCAACGCCGACGTGATCGTCAAGTGCAAGGTGCTCAGCAACACCAAACGCAACGCATACCTCCAGTGCTTCATCTTCGACCAAAAGGGCAAACTGCTCGTGGTGGGCATGCACGATAAGGCCAAGCAGGTCGTCAAGCTATAGTACTAGAGAGTTTGCACACCCCGGCCTTTGCTATCACTTTCCGTAGCCATATAATCCCTATACATTTGCAGACCTCCAGTCAGCCCGCACCGCCACCCCACAAGCCACCCCGCATGTACGATACCCCGGAGCTCAGACGGGCCCGGTTCGCCGCCAATCTGATGGCCGAGTACAGCAGAGAGATGTTTGCCAGCGTGTGGTTCAAATGGATCCCCGACCACTACGATTCGATGCTCCAGGATGCGTATTTCGACGACGACAACTGCCCGACGGCCCACCTCAAGTTCCTGGTGACCGGCGAGATGCTCAACTCGAACGGAGTCATGGACAGCGGGGCTGCGACCACATTTGTGGACGTGACCGCCTGCCTGGCCCAGTGCATCCTCGAGGAGTACTGGGCCGACAAGCAGGAGCCCGACCCCGAGGGAATGATCAACCTGTGGGGCAGCATGGGCCTCAGTCGCCAGCTCAGGGTGCAATTCCTGCGGCCGCTCCAGATCGATATGGAGGTGCACCTGTTTGTGTCGCTGATCGCCCGCACCCCCGACGGCGGCCGCTACTTTCGGGTCCTGCTCAAGGACTCGGACGGGAGCATGCTGGCGTACGGGAACCACGACATGGCCGCGCTGCCCAAGCACTTGCGGCCGAAACTCTGATCATGCAGCCTCTATCACATGCCGGGTCTAACGGCGATGCATAGCCGAATAACCTCGGCACACTCCGTCGTGTCTGCGACGTCTTTATTTACCGTTCATAGCTAATCCAGTTTGCTCAAGCCCGCTGCCGCCGCTGCAGCCAGCCGCCCGACACCCCCACCTACTCAAGACTCATCTCCGCTTACACACGACTTCCTATTCGATGAACGAGCACCAGCTAACAAAGTGCTTCCGAACGTTTTGGGACACCCACTACGTCGACGGCTGGGCCCGCCGGCTCAAGAAGGGCGAGCTGATCTGGGCCCCCGAGATCTCCAAGATCCCCAGGGTCAAGCGGGCGTACGTCGACAAGGACGGGCTCCCCACGGTGATTTTCGAGTTCGTTTTGAACAAGGAATTCCAAAACGTGAACAAAGTGGCCGACATTGGGGCCATTGCCACCCTCATTGACACCTACGCGTGCCTGGGGCAGCTCGCAGACCCCGCGTACTGGCCCAGCAGCGGCAGCCCCAATCGCGAGGACTTTGCCCTCGCGTTGCGGGACTGTGGCCTCACACGCAGCCTCAATTTGCGGTATCTCCGCGAGATCCCCGTGGATCGGCGGTACTTTCTCGAGGTCAAGGTGGTGTCGAACCCGGCCGATTCGAGCTTTTTAGAGAGCAGGCTAATCGACGAGGACGACGTCTGCTACGTGTGCGGCACCCAGGACATGGTCAAGATCTACAAGCGGGTGGTTGCGTCCGAGTCCAATTCCAGCAGCCCCAAGCCGCGGGCCAAACTCTAGCTCATATTTATTCAGCCGCGATCCGTAGAGTTAGACGCAAATACATAATCAACTCGTAGGTGCCCTAAGCCCAGTCTGTAGCCATTTCTCTAATCTATAAATAACGTGATTGTCGTGCTGAGATTGCGCGTACGGTTCATGTCAGCAGCTGCGCCAGGACGTCGCCAGCACGCGCCAATGCGCATTGCGGTCTGATCCGATGGAGGATCGCGCGAGAACACGCGCGACTCAGCGCCAATTTTCCGTATGCGCCAAACTCGCCAAATGCAGTAACATGTCTACACATCGCCCTGCAGCATATGCGTGGGGCAGCTGCAGGAAGGATCCGGTGCAAGAGAACCCAAGTTCTGTGGCTCCAAAAGAGCAACAAAAATACATGACCAGCTGGTGCCGGTGTACGGATTTGTACGACGCGTCAAGTTGCGCAGGCCCCCTGCCGCATGTGTGCACGATTGACTACGCCATCTATTTGGTTGACGCAGGTAACCACGGACCCGAAGTAACCATGCGACTAAACGCAAAGTCACGCTAGCAAAGTGTAGCACGACGAACCCATCAATTTACGGTTTATAGATGTACTTACTGTGAGAATGCACTGTGGCCACCAACAAGGACTGTACACTATCTGGTAGCCCAAGTCTCGGGCTGGTATTGCATGGACAGCATGCTGTCCAACTTGGCGAAATTTTCCGGTGGGACAAGGCAGCTAACTGCCAGAGCACAGCGTGAAACTGCCGTACGCGGGATCGATAAACAGGCGAGCTCTCAGACCTGATGTTTCATGTCGGTATCAGGCGAAGATCGCGACGAACGCGGATCACCCAGAGTAATGGCATGGGTAGAGTGTTGCCGGCAGGTTATAGGCTCAAATGATGTGGCTACGATCCGGCATGACAATTAGTTATTTGCTCGCTGCAAGCAGTGCCTTGCATACATCCCGACAGTCATGATGCACGCTGCAACTCTCTGAGACAATCAGTGCATAAAAGGTAGCTGGTCGCGTCCACGAGCGCAAGCACTGGCCAGAGGGACCGTGGACGCGAGTTACGACCGGCAGATCAATCCACGAGTAGCGGTTCGCGGTCACAATAGCGGATCCGTTATCGTATGCACGTCTGCAGGATGACGCACGAGTGTGCAGAAGTCTTAGGCAGAGTGGTGCCGTTGTGGCCTGGCCAACGATGAGCGAACAGGGCCGAAATCCGGGTGCCCCACCGGGAGCATCGGCAATTAGCGCACTGGAACCGAAATCCACTCCGCACGAAAATTTCCACCGCGAAAACTGCAATGCTGGAATGTAGTGGCGAATCCCCGAGGCAAATCCCCGCTTCGAAACCAGTGTGGCCCCGAGTCCATGGCACGTACTAGGCTAAATAGGCACCGCTGACGACGCCCTGCTGTATATTTCCACATATTTCCCCTTGAGCCATCTCACCCATAGCCTAAATCGCCGCAGATGCACGGCCGCACATTGCAGGACCTAACCCTACATACCAGTGCCCACAAAGGTATAGTCGGCGCATTCTTTTTGTTGACACCTGACTCGTACTCCCACACTCGTTACACCTCTACACCTTCGTTTAAACTTCCAAATACACCTAATTTATTATGGAACACGACTCTCAGGAGAATCAGTTCCAACAGTACTCGGCCAAGCAGCGGGCTCAGAGCAGGGCAGACGCCAGCAACTCTCTGAACGCGGTGCATCTGCCTCCCCCCGGGCTCGAATATCGAAAGCCTCTAGAGGACAACCGGATGTTCCCCACTCCTGACGGTCGCGAGGTGTACGACGAATGGTCTTACGCTCAAAAATACTACATGCCATATATGCCGACCCCCCAGACGGAGCGGCGGCCTCAATCTCAGCAAATGGCACCGCAAGCACCGCCCGAGGCCCACGCTCCGACCCAGCTGCCCGCGAACTCGCCGGTGATGCAGGTCGAGCTGATCGATGACGGCAAGAAGCCGCCGTTTTCGTACGCAATGCTAATTGGCATGGCGATCCTGCGGTCCCCAAAGCAGCGGCTGACGCTGGCGCAGATATACCAGTGGATAAACGATACATTCTCGTACTACCGCAAGAGCCAGAGCGGGTGGCAGAACTCGATTCGGCACAACCTCAGTCTGAGCAAGGCATTTATCAAGCAGCATCGGCCCAAAAACGACCCGGGCAAGGGAAACTACTGGTGCGTAGCCCCCGGGTACGAGCATCAGTTCTACAACCCCACCAAGCGCCAGCAGCGCACAGATGTCAAGCAGTCAACGTTCCAGCACCAGCTGCCGGTGGCCCCCGTCATGGAGCCCATTATATCCCAGCAGCCGGTCCCGTCGGGATCACAGCCTCTGCCCCACCAGACTGTACGAACAACGTCCCTATCTGGACTGTCGCCGTCTGCCGGGGCCGGGCCCACATCTGGCCTGTTCATCAACGAGGCCCGCTCACGCTCTCAGCCGGACCTTTCTGCCCACGCTGAGAGCTCCCCGGCGGCACCCCGCATTGGTTCGGGGCAAAGTCCCCCACAGCAGCGCTTCTTGGGACCCTCTCCCGCAAAACGCCCTGCTCCGTCGCCCCTGGGCTCCTCTGCCAAACGGTTAATGTCGGACATGCCTTCTCTGCAACCGCCGCCTACTGTTTGGATGCCCCAGGTTCACGCTGCAGCGCAAATCGCGTGGGACATGCCGAGCGCCGGGTCGTCGCCTCAAGCGGGTAGCCCAGTCCGCTCCCTCCAGCAACATCGCAACTACATCAACCAACTGTGCAATCCCATCTACGATGACAGCTGCTTCGAAGGTCCAGCGTCATCACCCCAAAGACTTCCGGACGCCAGAAGGCGACTATTCTGTGAACCTTCCTATTCTGCTGCCTCTGCGCCCTCTCAAAACCTAATAGTGGACGAGCACATTGCAGACATTTTTGAGGTGTCGCCTGTCCATGTACGCCAGCAGTACGATCCCAGTGGCCACCCCAAGCCGATGTTCACCCCCATCCGTCGGCCGTTTGATACCCCTATTCGCGACCAGAGCTACTCGTTCAGTCCCGATAAACCGGCTTATGGAGCTGGGCATGATGGCAGCCCCATGAGACGTCGTTAATTGCATCCGGAACTCTAAATTGCACCAGTATTTATCTGCTACCCGATTTTAATAGTCATGTAGATGTACCATATAATGAGCTAATATTATCAATTCAATCACAGCATGTTGAAGGGGATTTTCAGCACTAAGCTATTTATTTACCTTTTCTATCGAATGCAGCGGCCGCGTGGAGGTCACGGCCAAGGTCATCGAGATCTTTCACCTTATAGATGCGGACCATCCAATTTTGAGAGGTGAATGCTTCGTCCAGAGTGTCTAAATTGGGCGACACCTTGATTTGCTGGCCACGGACTCTGTCCACACCGTTACCCACCTCGGGGAACCGGTGGTAACTCATCTTGTACATGAGGGAGTTCTTCATGGTGTCGGTGGCCATGTCGTCAACTCTATACTGTCCCGCGTTGAAGAACTTCTTTTCGTCGACCTCGTCTGGCCAGATTCCTTCAGCGATACGCACCATCCACAAGAACTTGTTGATGTCATCGCCGGAGTAACCGAGGACTCCGCCGAAAATGATGAGAACGTAGTCTACATCGTGCTGGCGCAAAATGGGGTAGGCCACGTCCTCACTTGAGCACATTGCTTTACCAACGGTCGCGATGTGAGTGTTGTTCCAGGTGTTGTTGTCAACCAGGGTAGTACGGTCAGCCATACCACCAATCTGGTAGCCATAGTCCCACCACGACATGATCTTGGCATCTTCAGGCGTGTTCATGCGGAGCCAATAGTAGGCCTCTCTAAAGTCGTCAATAAGGAATGCACTACCGTCGTTGAGGTAGGTGTTCAACACCACAGAGGGCGACGAGTAGGCGGACTGGGTGACCCAGTTCGAGTGGTAGACGAAGATCACCAGGTACGAGAAGTACGACAGCACAACGGCGAACTTGAGAATGGCTGAATCGATGCGGGGAACGTGCAGCGTAGAGAAGAAGTCGATCAGCGGGGAGTTCTCAGAGTCCAGCTTCCTGGCGATCTTTTCAGATTTCTTGTCCTTAACTGTTGAGGGAGTCTTGTTGCTGTACACATCGAGCACGGAGGTGATTGCCAAAGCTGCGCAAACGCACACGATGGGCGTGAGGGTCAGCATGAGACGAACCATGACACCGGAGAAATACGAGGCCAGGACAGCATAGACAATCAAGAACACGTGCTCATTGCGCAGTTCCTTGATACTCAGCCAGACGCCCACAGGGAACAGCCAGATCAGCGCCGAGTTGTCCAAAAAGAATGAGGGCCAAGCAGTGGGCTGGTGCTCACTGACACTGGCGATGATGGGGATGTGGATCTTTGCGTACTCAGTGTCCCACAGCGAGTAGAAACGGCCACCCCAAGGGGCGATGACTCCGGCCCAGGTGAGGCCGAGCACGCCGACGACGCCTGTCACGAGGATCGTGGTGCACAGGCCGATCACAAAAGTGCGGAACTCGCGAGGGGTCACGATCGAGCGCAGGTAGTTGGCGAACGCCACGAGCTGGAGCAGGCCAAACACGCCCAGGGCACCCATGTGCTCAGAGCTGCGGATGGGCAGGAATCCGACGAAGGGGATCTGCATCGACGCGAGCGTGCCCAGGGTGTACCAGGTGCAGTACGCGACGTAGATGCGGGGGTTGTAGCGGCCCATGAGCAGGAGAGCGAGCACGTGGAGGGGGATGATATTCGTGATGAACACATAGCCACCCCAGGCACTGACCATGTAGAAGTAGCTGAGGGCGCAGAGAGCGGCCCACATGACCGAGCCAAGCTTCAGGGCCTTGATCCACAAGTAGAAGGTGGTCATGAGCAGGGTGATAGCGATGGCTTCGTTGTCGTACGATCCGGCCACCGAGCGACTAATGTAACCTGGGGCCATTCCCATGAAAATTGCGGCAAACAGGCCAGCAGTCTCGTCCTTCATTTCCTTGGTGAGCAGATACGTCATGAACGCAGTGACGCCGCTGAACGCCGGGGCAAACAGCACGCACACGTTGCGAATGTCGAGGGGCATGCCCAATTTGGAGAGAATCGTGTGAATAACGTTCGAGGTGACCATGAGACCGGGGTACAAAGTTCCTCCCGTGACTCTGCCCAGAGGATACCACGTTCTGTCGTCAAACCAGTTGAGGAACTCGGTGAATCCGTGCTTGGACAGGTACTTTGTAGCCCTGAAATTGAACCAGGGATCGAACTCGTGGATGATCGACTCGAACCTGATCACCGAGTAGAGTCGCATGAGCACCGCGGCGCCGACGATCAGGCCGAAAATCGCGATTTTCAGCAGCCGTAATGTGCTAGAGGCCATGTGGAATGTCCCACGATGACCTCAGATATGACTGGTGGCGCGGTGGCGTGTGGCGTGTGGCGGCTAATCCAATATTACTATCTAGATCTAGAGATTTTGGGGTCACAAAAACGCCCACATGAGGACCAGCTGGCACACAAACGTGTAGAAAAACAAAAAGTAGATGCGCTGCTGCCGCTGGGCCGAGTTCACGGTCGAGGCCGACGTCGAGGTGCTGGCCTCGAGCATGATGAACCGCAGCGACCGGAGCATGAAGAACGCACACGCACCCCACGTGTACAAGAATGTTCCCCACTTGAGCACTGAGCTCTGAAAGATGCTCGAGACCAGTACAGTGAGAGTGACGCCGATGAACTTGTAGCCAGTGTAGGCCATGAAGTCCAGCAGCTTGGAGTGGGAGGCCAATAAATAGGTAAAGAACTTGAGGAGAATGAGCTCGACCACGATGAACGCGATGGACTTCGACGCCAGCAGCCCGAGCAGCTGGGGGTGGAACTTCCCGTGCACGCCCGCAACGATGCTCAGCACTACCAGGCAGGTCGTGAATGCCATGATGGGAATGTACATGTCTGGGGCGTTGAGGTCGTCGCGAGGGTACGCGTACGCCTCGGTGCCGTTGTCAGTGCGCTGAAGCTGCCGTCCCCACGGCTTGTGGCGCCAGGGAAACAGCACCAGCAACAGCTTCCTCAGCACGTACGAGTTCGAGACCTGAAAGTAGTACCTGAGCGTCCCCACGTTGACGTATTTTTCTACGTTCTGATTGATGTAGCTCTGGCCGTAATTGAATGCGTCCATGCCAATTCGGGCCCCGAGCTGGGCGGTAGGGTCGTTGAAAAATCCATACGGCGCCGCCTGCGGCTGCTGAGGCATATAGCCCTGCACTGGCGGCACCGCCCCGCCCTGCGACTGGTAGAAGTCCCCCTGGTACTGCTGCTGGAACTGTATTGGGTGCTGGGGGACCGGATGCTGCAGAGGTGGAGGGCTCTGTGCTGGATGCGAGTACGGGTTCATGATGACTAAGAACCAGCCCTCGCTCAAGTAGTGCATGCACGTCGGTTTGGGAATGTATTCTAATTGGTTTGGCTGTTAGCAGCTGGAAATGCCCGGTTTGGCTCTTTTCGGCAAAGTGGTACGCTTGCTCGCGTCCGACGCGTCGAGCTCGATTGCGCTGCACCGCGCCTGCCACCGTGGATCGAGTAAGTACGTAGAATATCTCGATAAATTTACTCCTAAAAGCTCGCACGCGCCTGCAACGATCCCAACCTGCCTCGTTGGGGTCACGTGACGCGACGCGTTAATTAGTAGTTAATTAATAAATCGCCAAAGTCATCCTCACGCGTATGTCTCGAAGGAAACCAGAGAATACCGTGGCCCAAAATGCCCAAATCAACGACTTTGACACCCAGGTAATGGGTTTCGAGTCGTACCAGAGCGGGCCGTGCCGCCGCGGCTATCTTGTGAATTTCCGACAAACCACCGTAATTAAGGATGCGACCGAAATGAGCGGAGTCGAGCTGTACTTTATGGACTTTAACGGAGGCAGATTCAGAACAACCATCCTCTACAATCCGTACCTGCTGCTGATGTGCGCTTCCAACCAGCAGTCGATGGCCGAGGAGTTCCTCCGCAAACAGGAAGGCATACGACAGCTTTACAAGTCAATAGAGTGGGTGGACCGCGAAGACCTCAAGATGACCAACCACATTATCGGAGCCAAGAGAAACATGCTCAAAGTGTCGTTCACCAACGTCGCAAACATGATGACGTTTCGCCGGTTCATGTTCTCGGCGGTCAAGGAAACAGAGCACATTCTGGATATACGGGAAGCAGATGTGCCGTATCATGTACGAGTGTTCATTGATCTCGATATCAGGGTCGGCAAGTGGTACAAAGTCTGGAACTCCCACGGGGCCATATCCCTCAAGGAACTCTCAGGCAGCGGATATGTGGTTATTGATGATGACGAAGTCGAGTACGATCCCGAGATCCACTCAAAGGATGATATCTGCGACTGGGAGATTCCAGCAATGCCGCAGGTCATGGCATTTGATATTGAGGCAGCAAAGCGAGAGCTGATGTTCCCCGATGCAGAGTCCCCAGACGACGAAATCACAATGATCTCATACATGATCAATGACTCACAAGGATACTTGATCACCAATCGCTCCTACGTCAGTGAAGACATTGAGTCGTTCGAGTTCAACCCCAAACCGGAGTACCCGGGCCCATTCGAGGTGTTTAACGAGCCCGATGAGAAGCACCTACTACAGAGATGGTTCGACCATGTCCGCGAAATCAAGCCAATGGTTATGGTGACCTTCAATGGTGACTTCTTCGACTGGCCGTACATCGCCAAGCGCGCAGAACGCTATGGGATGGATATCACCGACATCATCGGATTCCTCAAAATTGAGGATGCAGACGACTACTGGTCTAGTCCTTCATGCTGTCATCTCGATGTGTTCTCGTGGGTGAAGCGGGATTCGTATCTACCCCAAGGATCACAGGGTCTTAAATCTGTCACATTTGCAAAGCTCAAGTTTCGTCCCCTGGAACTCGATCCTGAAGAGATGACCCCATTCGCATCGGAAAAACCGCAAGTACTAGCAGAGTACTCAGTTAGTGATGCCGTGGCCACCTATTATTTATACCACAAATTTGTGCATCCCTTCATCTTCAGTTTGTGCAAAATCCTGCCTTTGACACCCGACGAGGTGCTCCGAAAGGGTACCGGTACCCTTTGTGAAATGTTGTTAATGGTGCAGGCCTACAAGAACGAGATCTTACTGCCTCATAAGCACAAGGAAGCTGCTATGAAGTACTACAATGGACACCTCATTGAGTCAGAGACATACTCGGGTGGTCATGTCGAGTGTTTACATGCTGGCGTGTTTCGCAACGATTTGGACTACAAGTTTGACCTGAGACCGGCTACGATACAGGGTCTCATTGACGAGTTGCGCGATTCGCTGCTATACACTATTAGGGCCGATATGGGTATCCAGATTGACGACAGAACCGTCTCAGACTTTGATGTCATGAAAAGCAAGATTGAGAATGACCTCATAAAGCTTCGAGATAACCCTCACATCTACACGAAGCCTTATATTTATCACTTGGACGTTGCTTCGATGTACCCGAACATTATGACGACTAATAGGCTTCAGCCAGATTCCATGACAACGGAGGAGAACTGTCGAAAATGCCACTATTACGCAAAAGATCGCGATTGCGCTAGACGACTAGAGTGGCAATGGCGCGTGGACTACTACGGAGCTGATGCTGGTGATAAGCGCATGCTCGAGAGAATGCTCTATGAACAAAAGTTCAAAGTCAGAAGATTCGATCAGGTACACCAAAAATGGGAAACTCAGGAAGTTTACTATGATGATTTACCCCAGGAGCGAAGGGAGCAGGAACTCCGTGACAAGATCATTAGCTACTCTAAAGAAGTCAAGAGACACAAACATGTGGAAGAAGTGGTGAAGGAGGCAATCGTTTGCCAACGCGAGAACCCGTTCTATATTGATACGGTTCAGAGTTTCAAGAATCGCCGTATTGACTACAAACGCCAATCCAAAAAGTACGAAAGTGAAGCCCGAGCAGAATCAAATCCACTGCAAAAGGATCTTCTTCTAAAGAAGCATATCACAGCAGACTCCATGCAGCTCGCGCACAAAGTTATCCTCAACTCTTTCTATGGCTACGTTAAGCGTAAAGGTTCTCGATGGTACTCTGACGAAATGGCGGGTGTAACATGCTATACTGGAGCGAAGATCATTCAGGAAGCAAGAGAAATCGTGGATGGTATTGGCATTTCGTTGGAGCTGGATACAGATGGTATATGGTGCATGCTACCAAGCGCCTTCCCCACCATTGAGTCTTTTACTATCAGGGGTCGTATGTGCGAGAATTGCACACCTGAGACTTTCGAAAATTGTCCAAATTGTGAGAAGAAAGTGAGAAAAGTAAAGGTAGAGTACCCTGGTGCAATCCTCAATTACATGGTATGGAAGGGATACACAAACTACCAGTATCAGACACTACGGCCAGAGAAACGCGATTATGACATTTCGGTACGAAACTCAATTTTCTTTGAAGTTGATGGTCCATACAAAGCTATGATTTTACCAACCTCGAAGGAAAAAGGCGTGAACCTCAAAAAGCGATACGCAGTTTTCCATTTGAACGGGTCATTAGCTGAGCTCAAGGGCTTTGAGCTGAAAAGGCGTGGAGAGCTGGAAATGATCAAAAGTTTCCAGGCTGACCTGTTCGCAAAGTTCCTAGAAGGCGAGACTCTTGAGGAAAGCTACGCTGCCGCAGCTGCCCATGCCGATTCTTGGCTGAAGATTTTACATTCGCGAGGAGTGGGATACCAACAGGATGAGCTGCTCAAGCTCATTTCAGAGGAAAAATCCTTGAGTAAGCCTTTGCATGAATATGGTGCTCAAAAGTCTAATCAGATTACAGCAGTAAAACGTATTGTCTCAATGCTTGGCGAAACCATGGCACAGTCAAAGAGCTTGAAGGCAAGGTATGTCATTTCACGCTACCCGCGCGGCGCAGCTAACACTGAGCGTGCTTTCCCCACCCTTGTGTTTGGCGTTTCTGACGAAAATGAGAGGGCATATTTCCTGCGCCAATGGGCCAAAGAGCCTACTCTGAACTCATTCGACCTCTCGGATCTTGTAGACTGGGACTATTATACCTCCCGTCTTGAGGATCAGATCTTGAAGATTATCGTGATTCCAGCACACATGCAAAAGATCGCAAATCCCCTTCCAAAAGTGAAACCGCCCGGCTGGGCCTTAGAAGAGCTCAAGAAAACCCGGCAAATCAAACTGGGCGAAGTTTTCAAGAAGGCATCGAAGAAGGACTGGCAGGATACTGTTAGCTTCCCGACGCCTGAGACAGACATCGAAGATTTTGGGAAAAAACGCAAGGAGCCTATGGAATCCGAAGAGTTCAACCTTCAAGGTACACCTCCAGATATTAACGTTGACTATGGTGCCTGGCTTGATTTTCAAAAGCATATATGGGCCCAGCAGGCTAAACAACGCGAGACTAAACGCAAGCTATTTGGTAAGGCAGTGAGCAGAGTCAAAAGAGGGTTCTCCAAATTCGTTTTCAACCCAGACCCAAGTGTACAATGGATCATCCTGCAGCTCAAGCCCTACGGTTTCAAAGTTAAAGCACAAGTGTGGGATGGCAAAGGAATTTACCCCATTATCATTGAAGTGCCGCGGAAGGTGTTTGTGAGGTTCAAGAGTGAACCTCCGACAAAGTTAGTTGAAGATGCGCAAAAGAGTTCCTTCGACCCTCCGGATGCTCCAGCCGAATTTTTGTACGAGTTCACTTTCGACGAAGAAACGTGGCAGCAAAAAACACCCGATATTATCAATGATCCGCTCGTGGAATGCGTCTACGAGTCAAAACTGGAGCCCACAGAAAGAGCATTGATTGAGCTGGGATCACAGGTTGTTTACAAGAGGGAATTCCTAGAAAATTACCGAGAAGGCCAGGCAAATGGGTTCAAGCTGGACTGGATTGCCCCTATACCTGGCAATTCTACTCCCGTTCCTTTTCCACACCTCAACTTCATTCAGGTCCAACACTACGAGCTCTATGGACAGAAGTTTGTCTTTATTGCAAAGTCTTGGACTGAAGACGCTGATCTTTTTCACTATGTTGCAGAGGGTAACGCGAATACAACAACCCTTCCGCTGGAGCCTCTCTATCGCAGGCTACGCTCTGATGATCTTGAGCAAAAGTACTTTGTGTTTCCCGAAGATCTTAGGGTGTCATATCACAGAGCTAAAGATCAGGTAAAGTTCTTCAAGAAGATCGAGTCTGAGTTGGAGCAACTTCATTCGAGCCATTCCTCTTCAAGCATCCTAGTACTTGAAAGTCCAAACGTTTTCACGTTCCAGCAAAATGTGAGAACGGCTTCAAGTTTTGTTTACATCGAGCAAACCCCTAGTTTGTACGCTTTTGATCCTCTCTCGTTCAGTGGAGAATTGGCGAAACAGATGGTTAAGCAATTCCTGAGAATGCAGGATAACTTCAATCTTGATTCGACGATTCCGATATCCGAGTTTTCCCGTGTCCCGGTGGCTAATTTCCCTCGTAATAACTTGAAGGCCGTCATCGATATTGCATACGCCAGAAAGTTACATGCCCAGCGCTCTATTCTATGGTGGTCTGAGAGCGTATCACCTGATTCAGGATCTAGAGATACGATGGTCGAGACAGTTTTACCACGTGAAATCAATCGCCCAGGATTTCAGTCACAGATCTGCGTTGATTTCGAAATAAAGAATTTCGAGCTCAATGCTTTGTTGGTGTCCAACTATCAAGCCTCGATTGATAACACTACTACTCCTTTTGTCTCAGACTCCTTCAACCTATTTGCGCTTCAGGGTCTTTATGACCTAATTCGTGGATGGACAAGGGAAGCCCGCAACCAAACTTGGCAAGCTGAGGACTTGATCCGTCAGTTTTACGCGTGGGTCTCCTCCAGCTCGTCGCGTCTTTACAATCCAAGGCTCTTTTATTTTGTCGAGAATCTTGCCAATGGGATTTTCACGAAAATGATCAATGTCTTGGAGGCTGCTGAGCTTACTGTGGTCCATGCGACAAGGAGTCGACTGATCGTTGGCACCGGCAAATATTTCGAGCGTAACGCCTTTGATGCAGACTCCGCCATCCAGGATATTATACACAAGTCTGAAGAATACTCTGTTCTCTTCACATACTTGGAGATATACGTGGATGTCAAATGGAATTTTCTTGCTTGGTATAACAAAGATAATTACACTGGGCAAACACTTAAAGCGGGTTTGGATGATGAGGTTATAGGCGGGGTAGAAGACTTCCTCGTAACGAAGTGGCGCATACGCGACTACCTCCCTAATATCTTCCACCAGGAGTTTGAGTGGTGGTATCAACAATTTGCAACCTACATTGCACTACAGAAGCAAAAACTTAATCCGTTGGAGCTAGAGAGTACCGAGGTGCAAAAGCACGGCCCAAATTACTTCATTAGTGGAATGATACCCGAAATTCGCGAGGCTCTGATACAGAAAGTCAAGCAACTGAATCGGAAGTATACAGAGAGCTTGGCAGACCCATCGAATACGACTTTCCAATTTCCTAGTGTTCCTGGGCTTTCTCCAGAGTTTAGTCCAAAAAACCCTGTACTGGAGTTCATCAAGACCATCCTTTTGTTCCTCTCTTTGGATGTTAATATCGAGAAGGAGTACTTGGGCCTTCGTAACGCACTACTAAAGATCCTTAACGTTGGCAGCTTCGAACCCCAGGCACAATGGACGTATCCTTTCACATCTCTAATTGTACGTCACGTTCTATGCCAGGGGCCCGGATGCAGTAACGTTGTCGACATCGATGTTTGCAGGATTCCGCAAGGAAAGACAGAGGAGTGGTGCTGTTCAACTTGTGGAAACAGGTTTGACACTATTTATTTAGAGGAGCGTCTGATCCAGATGCTCATGCAGCATATTCAGGTCTACCAACAGCAAGATCTGAAATGCGAGAAGTGCCATGGCGTACGCAAGGACGATATGTCACTATACTGCCGATGCTCGGGCCGCTGGATTCCCACACTTCCTCGAAGTGATCTGATCAAGAGCATAGAGGTTTACGAAAAAGTCGCCAACTTCCATGATATGAAATATCTCCTTGGACTGGTACAAAGCATTCACTAATTATTTAAGCATATATTTCTATGATGAGTATAGTACTCATGAAGATGAATTGAATCTCATAATTTACAGTAGCCATTGCTGATCCTGAGCCTGCTAATAGCCAAAGTTGTACAGGTGGTCGAAGGTGTTCATTGCTAGATTCTCGGAGAACCAGGCAAGGTGAATCTATTAACTCTTGCCTCAGTACTTCTCATTTCCTTACGAAGTCTTGTGATCTCCTCTGTTAAAAGTTGGTTCTCCATGTGTATGCCATCCAGTTCTTGCTTCATCTGTACTCGTAACCTCATTAGTTGCTCCTTTTTCTTGTGGAAGAACTCCTCCTTTGCTGCCACCTCTCCATCAAAATCCATCTTGATTGTTCGTAAGGCGTCAGAAGCCGTCAGGTTGGATTCTTTAGTCGATTCCAAGAAGGAGTATCCAAAAGGATTTATGAGGCTTAACAGCTCCAGACTTGGCATTTCCGGTTCTGGTATAAAGTTAACAGTAGTCTCGCGAGTTCGTGGGCCCACCATGCCTGCTTTGGCACATCGATAGCGGTATATCATGAGGCTCAGACGATGCCGTGCGTAAAACTTCTCGTGCGTCAAATCAATCAAATTTAGTGTGCCATCGACGAAGAGCAAACTCTGGAGCTCGGGCCAGTCGAATGTGTCTACGTAGACGGTGCCCCATCGGTATTTCCTAGCCCATTTGTTCTCAATCATTTCCGAACCACACATTATTGCGAACGGACCCTTATATATCTCGATGTTTTCAGCTGCCAAGGTTCTGGAAATCTGCGACTTGATGCAATCCAGCTCCATAACCTGTAGACTATCCGCTTTGGCAATGATTGGCACAAGGCTCACTCTGTAGCTTAGCTCCTGCATCGTTCTCAGTTCAAATGAAAGCAGACGGGGATCAGGGCGGAGAAAATACAAGCATACATGGATACGACTATCCGTTAAACTGCTGCGGTCAGGCTGCTCCTCTTGACACATGTAAGAGGTCATTTGTCGCTCAATATAGTCCACCAGGGGAGTCCAGCTCAGCTTGCTCTCAGATAGGGCACCGAATCCCGGTGTCTCTATCACAGTAAAATCCCCACAAAAATCTGCCTCTCTAGACTCGTACTTTTTGACTTCCAGCGTCGCCATCTTGTGGTTTATAGTATAGGCACCTCTCAGCTTTGAGGCCCCAAAGAGCATATTGATGAACGAGCTCTTCCCCAGTCCGCTTTCTCCGCAAATCATGAGGTTCATCT
Source organism: Wickerhamiella pararugosa (assembly GCA_023628975.1). NCBI lineage: Eukaryota > Fungi > Ascomycota > Dipodascomycetes > Dipodascales > Trichomonascaceae > Wickerhamiella > Wickerhamiella pararugosa. The sequence goes on along the minus strand of JAMAJQ010000005.1, from coordinate 499,427 downwards.
TCAGTTTCGTCTTTTGCACTCGCCGAGACACTTGCTGGGGGAGACGCATAAGTTGTAGCGAGGACTGTGTAGTTGCAGTTGAGCTGGGGCTGCTTTCAGGTGGTGTCGTAGCGCAAGCCGTTAGCGAGGAATCAATTGAGACAGCGCTATCCAAGCTCTTCAAGGAATCATTCTCTAGAAAATCAATTTGTTTAGCTGGAGACTCGCGGCTGGGCTTGCCTTTGGACATGGGGAGCGGTAGGAAACCGGGGGCAGACCAGTTCTTGAGCACTGAACTGCTGGGCGGCCTGAGATTGTGGAGCTTCGTCGGGGAAATCTCGGGACGAGAATACTGTCTTGTCAGCGATGAAAACAATTTACTGGGCGAGTAGGTCTTGGATACTTTTGGCGAAGTCTGAACACTGCGAATTCGATCGCTATTGAGTGCTGGGGGAGGAAAATTGTCAAGCTGGGAATGCAGGTCAGAGTAATTGGATAGAGCAGAATAGTAATTCGTCTTCCTGCTTCGGCTTTTACGAGTAGGAGACTCTACTGGTGAAGCACAGGGAGTAGTATCGTCGATAGAGGCATCGGAGCCGATATCCCCAAGTATCATGGTCTCGAAAGACGTGTCTGGCGTGATTGACAGCTCGTAGGAGCTGGGGGAGTCAATCAAGTCGAAAGAAAACTCGGTCATTGCTGTTAATTCCGCGACAGCGAGTGTGTTACGAGGGTCAATTGATGAAAAGTGACAGTCATATGCATGCGCACCCCTACGGTCCCACCGCGGGGGAATATTGGAAATGCTACAGCATGATGAAACGGTGCTGAAACACCAAGATGAGCTTTTTCTGATACGGTTCTGGTCAGCGCAAGATGTGTTGTCTGATGCTCCAGTCTTCAACTCGCAGGCAATGGACTACGCGGAGAATGTATTCCAGGTCACGCACGATGCTGTCACATGTGTGGCCTCTCTGGCGGACGTTTGTCACTTGAGGTGGGTCGAGCTTGCATGCATCTGCAGGAAGAGGATAATTACATAATTTTTTTCTTTCAGAATTCAATATGGGTCGATACTCTGTACGCAATTATAAAACGAAAAGAAGAACCCGCGATGTGGATCAGATTTTGAATGACGATCTTGGAACGGACGAAAGGATAAACTCGCTAGAAAACCAGGAGATGGACGAATATCAGCCAGGGTTGGCTCAGTTCTACTGCTTGCCCTGTGCTCACTACTACGAATCGCAGCATGCTTTGGACGCACACAGAAAATCTAAAGTTCACAAGAGGAGACTTAAGCAGCTCAAGAATCCCTACACCAAGGAGGAAGCCGACATGGCTGCCGGGAAGAATATCGATAAGTGGATGAAAAAGGTTGACACTCAGAGAAACATTCATTCAAGGACCACTGTGCAAGCATTGATGGCCATCAAAAAGGACCTGGCCAAGATTGAGCCCATGGACGTAGACCGTGATGCTGAAAATGCGTTGGAGGAGGACGTAGAGATTTCCTAATGGAGCTGGAGCTGCATTCTTGAAGATGTCAGAGAGCATTGCTGCATTTAATTCAGCCCAGGCAATCGTGTCCGTGCTACAGGAGCTGCCACATCTGCTGGAACTAGTACGTTGTGTGATTAATTATTATTAACATTAATTGATAAATAATTGGTGGACAGAGCCCACCATAACATGCATAATGGTAGTAATGTCTCCAGACTGTGACGATACGTTTAGCCACATTTCTTGGATATCAGGCCTTTCTCAACATCATCAAAGTGGTAAATCTGGGCATCGCTCTCGAAGCTTTCACCTACCAGCCCCTTGATCACAAGCATCATCTTGTCTAAACGTTCGTACAATGCTCGGGCTAGTAACAAGGTTACCATTGCTGCACGCGAGTCCTTATCGGCATCGCTTTGGGGATCGTTGTTGTTCAAAAGGTCGCTGTAATCATGTGAATTGTCGATGTTCTGGCGAATAGTGTCGAAAAGTCGCTTGGTGAGGAACTGGGGGGTTACCGCTGGGAGAGCTTGCCCAGAAACAATTGCCCTCGACATCATATATAAACCCGAGAATATACTCGAAGTGAACTCCGGATTTGTCCACTGAACCCGATACAAAATCTTGGGGACATCTTCACGTAGACGGACTGAGTTGAATAAAAAGTAAAACATCCAATACAAATGTAGAACCTCTCGCGAATTTCTGAGCAAGAAACGATAATGATTCTTTGGCCATGACCCGACAAGTGCGGGTTCATATCTGAGTTCGCGCTCGATACGTTCGAGCACTGCTAAATTTCCAAATAGTCGAATAATGTGTGAACTGACTGGGTCATCAGCAGAGTTGATGTGGATGTTTGGATCATCGTAACGCATCATGGCGAAATTCATGATGAGAGCCTGCAGCTGGCATATTTCATTGAAAGTTTTCGCTAGAATTAGCCGCACTGTTTTCTTCCCGGTGACCGGCTTAGGGAAAAAAGACCCTATAAATGCAATAGTCTGGCCACAGATCACAGTCACTAAACGAACCCACGCTACATTGAACCCAGGAGTCAGGGCACTGTTAAGGGGATTTCGGTGCGTAATGTTCCAGCAGGTACCTGGGACAAACACAAGCGTCAAGCCCAGAAGAATAGTGCCGATAGGAGTCATATGATGTGTGAAATGACGATGATAAACCAGATAAGCAAATATTACTGCCATGGTTGCACTGTACCCATACGGATTTCCCTTTCCATGGCCATTTCCCATATACCAGCCCACCATACCAATCAAACAGCCAAGGGCGGTAAAGCCTATCCTCATGAAAAACCCGTAGACACCATCAACTACCTTCTTGTCCACTGAAAGGCAGCACATGACTGCACCCCATTGAACGTAGTTTCTCCAAGCGAAGTTCGCTGTTTTGGGATGGACTAATGGGAGCAAGGAAAACACAGTGAATAAAGCTCGCTTGAACTCAAAAATGCACTCTCTGGAAGTGAGAAAGTGCCAGAGCTTAACAAGATACCATCCCAGCTTGTGTTCCATTTTGTGGGGGCTGCTGGCATCAGGATTTCGCTTGTGCTCATAAACACCAGGCTGCCTCACGGCAGTCTCGACGGTGTCAACATCAAATTCATCCTCATGACCCTGACGAACATTGCGTTGAAAGAAAGTAGAAGGTTGGTTCAGCCGAGTACTTACTCCAGGGAAGAAGAATCTTGGTTCTGGCTGAACTTGCTGCACATCAATAATGTATCGTGCCATCGTGAGTACTCTCTGAGCAAGCTTGTCCATTAAAAACCCATACGTAGATATTTGCCCCTGCACATGCAGCCTCTGGAAAGGGGACACAAACGTCTCTGATGAAGCGTACTTTTCGAAAACTGCTCGATGGGGTAAAGAGTCATCGAGAACCTGGCAAAGGCTATTAGAATTGTCATTGATCTTTTCAAAGAGTTCATATCGTTGTTTTTGTAGCTTTCTTCTGTCACTTTTCAACAGAAAAGACACAACGCCAAACTTGGCAGTAACCTGCATCCATTCGATGCAAACTGAATACAACGTCAATGCGCACTCCATTGTCGGCTTAAATTCGTCAACAAGTATAGTGAAGAGCTTGTCCAAACTGTCTATGCCCTCCTCGAGAGTACCGAATTGTTCAATGTGCCAAGTGTGATATGCGTGCAGCATTTCTTTTTCAAACATGCCAACCTCGACAAAATCATCAGTGTCGGCTATTTTTTCGGGTGTCAGTGTTTGTAGGCTCACGCAGGTCTTGATGGGTTCCAGGTCCCTAGCACTCGATGGACTAACCTGCGTCTCGCCTTCTTCCATACGGTATTTACGATCAAGCACGTCGTAAAAAAAAAACTGGAAGCAGTTCAGCGCATTAGAAATTCGAATGGTATGTTCTCTAAGCTCACCAAGATCTGCGGAGGAGAAACAGGAATAATTGAGCTCCCACCGGGAAAGCAGACCATCAGTTTGGACGAGCTGACTCGATCTCATAATAGATTGCATACGAGCTGCAAAAAATTGCGGCTTTGGTTCAAAGAAGCCGTCATCAGATGGTCTGATGCTGTATAAATACTCTCTAAGCTCCTTCATGAAACCCTGACATGCCGAGGCTGCGAGGTTCACATTGTTCGCTACTTTAGAGAGCGACGAGACTGGAAACACTGTGCAAGCAAAGAACACTCTGATTGCGCAGGATATACCTAGAGGAACATACGATGTTCTGCAGATGTACCAAGGATCAAAGTAAGGTTGATAGCTCAACCGTGGGATTGCCATCGTAGTATTAATTGCAACAAAGAGCCATGGACCAAAAAACATTTGGTTGTAATTCACCAGCATACCAGCTGAAGCGAGTGCCCACATCTCTGCGACTATCGCCACGAATGTGGACTTGAACAGCAGAAAATGCCCACTTTGAATATAGGTCTGACAACACCTAGTATCCCCTATATGGCAGGCACCTCTCTTCACAATTTCATCGAACACATCTTGCTGGCTCGGACGTCCTCGTATAGCCCAAATAATTGCGTTTGCAACTGCAACGACCAGCATCGAATAACTTGCAAAGGTCAGGTTCAGCAGCCCAATGAAGATAGCGTTAACTATAGATAGGCCACCCGCACTGTCCATGACAGCACCAAGCATCACAACATAGTCTCCAGGTCCCAGAAAGTCTCCTACTCTTGTTATCACTGTAAATATGCACCCTAGCCACAAACAAATCCAACTTCGGAACGCAACCTTGAAAAACTTGTACTGAAGATGGTTTAAAATAAACGCAGGATACAGAAGTTCCTTAGTGAGCTTCCAAAGCCTGTCTTTTCTCATGGATTATGCCTATTGCAGATGGCCGTATGTTGGGAGTAGATTGATATGGCTACAGTTTTGCATTAGTCATCACACTGATAGGAGTGGAGAACTGCTCGCCGCGGGCATGCTCTTATTCTTGTGTTTCTCGCAAGTATATATACTAACTAGCTGTGTTCATAATATCTGTCACATAATATCTGTCAGCAAATATCCAGGAGTTTTAGACTAAAGTAGTTTTGTGGGGTAATATTGTTTATTTGCTACACTAGCGAGAACTGGGTATGAGCGAAGGTTAAGACATACATGTACACGAAAATAAATAGCGAATGAGATGGGAATCCTCGAGAATTTACCAGGAAGACATAGCTGGCTCATCAGGGACTCCAGGAGTTGGTTCCATCTCCGGGGATGGAACATGAGGATTTTCAGGAAACGGTCGACGAATTATGACGGGCCATCTCGTAATAAATTGCTGTGGTGACTGTTTATGGTTGATGTGTATGACTGGGTCTATCTGTGGACTGTTTTGTGTGTCAAATGTAGTAGAGAAGAAGCGAAGAATACTCGACTCCACAGAGTTATTTGATAGTCTCAAGTGTGGAGTGCACAACATGCGAAACCAGGTACGACCATAACCTTATATATTTTCCAGTGAATATTGGCTGAGCACGTTAAGGCGGGCGGCTTGATGTGACAATCATGCAGCAAGTGTAGCAGGACCACATGCTTAGCCAATGCACGTATTGACGTGCAGAATACGGAGCCTACCCTCGCTAATACGGCTAATGCTTTATTCAATGAACGCACCTATAAAATGTAACACTAAATAACTGCATTTCAGATTCTTGCTGCAGACCGGGTTGCTACGCGAGCGAAACAAACGAGAAGGCACACAAAACGACTGCCTGCAAACAGTGGGAGCACAGACTTTACGTTGACTCGGTTCAATTTGCTCCCAATCCATCTCTACTGACTGTATGCAAATCGTGTCGCAGTTGCGTGGCTGAGACACCAGGCGCCACTCATTCGTGTACTAATGATATCACGCACGCCAGGGACTAAAATTAAACAAGTACGGATGTTGCGGTAATTTTGACAAAAAGAAAATTCTCAACGGCTCCAAAATACCTTAATTGCGGATTTCTATTTTTAGATTGTGAGAATTTGGGGCATTTTATATTTAGCCCGATAATCTAAAAATAACTCAGGTCCCAATATTCGGTCCCAGGTATTAAGCGATACCGAAATAGGCAATACTTGCCTTTACTAGAAAAGCAGTGCAGATCCCGTTAAATACAAGTACTAACAATCATTCTTCGAGGCGAGGGCTGATCCAATGCAATTACAATAAATTATCTATGCAAACGGCTATGATACTGAGAGGGCTTCTCATTATCAAGACCTAAATCCAGGTTATAGACTCTGGTGTCTACATCAAAAGTCTCTCCAACCAGTCCTTTGATCAGAAGCAGGAGACCATCATATCTCTCATAGAGCAAGCGTGCCAAAAACAGGGCTACGTGACCTAACTCGGAATCCTCATGGAGGGAATCGGGTGACAGAAGCTCAGCTGAATTTTCAAAACGTCGTTTCTGCATCTCGCTTAAATATCCAGGAGAGACTGAGGGTAGGGGCTGGCTGCTCACAATTGCGCGTCCACTCATGTATAACAGAGCAAAGGTAGAGTGAGTTAGATCAGGACTGGTCCAGCCCAGTCGCCACAACAAGTTCGGAATATGCTCAGTATCCTTGACTCCATCGAACATCAGACAAGTCATCCACAACAACTGACCGAGCTCCTGCTGTATATTGACCAATACTTTATATCGGTTCCTGGGCCACTTTCCCCCCAATGGAGGCTCATAGCGTAGGAAGTATCTCAAAGTGTCTGCAGACTGGGACACCATGAAAAGACGCGAGATTTTATTCTCAAGGTAAGACGAGTTGCGATTAGACATCAACATGTTCGGATGATCGTACCTATGCATGGCGAAATTGAGGGAGTTAGCTTGCAGGTCTGCAATCTGTGAACACAATATCCCCTCGAGATTTCTCAGAGCTTCCTTACCAGTGTATGGCTTTGGAAATATGGTACCGATAAAGGAAATAGCCAGGCCGATTAGAACGCAAACGAGTCTAACAACGGCAACTTCCAAACCAGCGTGAAGCTTTAAGCCGATCGGATTACGATGTTCTATGGCCCAGCTCGTGCCGGGGACAATCACCACAGTTAGAGCCAAAATAACTGGGCTCGTCAAATTGAGATGCCTGCTAAAATGCCTATGCCAACTGAGGTACGCGAACAAAACTGCCATTACTGCGGCGTAGCCATATGGATTCCCTCTACTAATGTACCATCCAACACAGCCGAGAAAACATCCCAAGATAGTAAAGAAAACACGCATTGAAAGGCCATACAAACCATCTACTGCCTGCTTTCCCACAGTGAGAGCAATCATCACCGAAACCCAGCCTAAACGGTTTTCGAAAAAGAGGCCCGCAGTAGTGCGAAAATATGCAGGCATCAAACCTGCAATAACAAAGAGAGCCCGCTTTACAGCAAACAGAATATCTGGATCATACATCAGATTCCAGCACTTGGAGAAATAACGACCAAGCATATGCAGCGCATTTTTCGGTGGGGTACAATCAGGATTGCGAGCCTGCACACTGCTCAGAGGATTAAATGTTTGATATGTCTCTTGTACCTCCACCTCTGCATGATGCTCTTCTACACTCGAGAGGGCTCGAAAGAGTGGGCCGATACGCTTGAGGGACCACACCTTACCCGACCATGGACCATAAAACCTTGGCGCCGGCTGATTCGTGTCAATTTCCCTCAGATACTGCGCAAGCTCCAAAACTCTTCGAGCATATGTGACCGTAGAAAACCCATGGTATGCCATTAATTCTGATATAAATATTCCATGATCGTTTATCACATCCGCGGGGAAGAGGCTAGAAACGTGAGAAATGTCCGTATGCTTGTATAGAGCAAGGAGATTCAACAGCTCGTTGAGAGTGCACTCGAGCTTTTTAGCCTGATCAGCTTGCTTTTTCTGTCTTATGTGGCGGTCTTTCCAGTAGAAAACATACTGGAACTTGAATCCGTTTGCTTCCTCAAGCCAGCTAGTGATATCAGCTAATAGCTTATGGGCCACATTTATAACTCCAGCATGGCTATCAGTGAGAATTGTATAGAGCTCATCGAGTAACGCTGGAGTCATTGGAGAGGACTGAAGTCCCGGAATCCCATACTGCTGTGCTTTGGCAGTTCTCTCGAAATTCCCGACACTGCTGTATGCGTATTTTTCGTATTTGTCACTACGCGTAAGCTGTGCCTCGACATCGCTTGTGTAACGCTGCAGTGTCTTTTCTACAGGTTCTTGGTTTCCGCGAGAGTATTCCTGATAGATCTCTTTACCATTCTCGATCTCCGTATAGAAAAATTGGAAGTCATTTAGGGAGTTGGCGATTTGCAGGACTTTCTTGTGAATTTGAACCAAATTATCAGGGTTCAAGCGAGAGTATGAAATCTCGAACCTGCTCATTAGCTTGTCAGTCTCCATTGCGGGTTTGCCTTTGTAAACTTTATGTAGACGCCGAATGGTTCCTACGTAGAACCCTGTAAAATCTGGATCAGAGGGTAACACTTCAGTCGATCTAGCCAGTAAGTCGTGACTGCAGCTTGTGAGTGTCTTCAACATGTTTAGAACTCCTTTGATATACTTGGTGTTCGAGGTTGACGGAAACACTGTAGCAGCAAAGAAGACTCGAGCACTGGCGTTGATGCCAATAGGGAGTACAACTGTTCTACCAGCAGCCCAAGGATCAAAGTATGGTAGTACAACCGTACCAACACTATCAAGAGCTAATGTCACACCTAACAAGACCCACGGTGATCTGAAAAGCTGACTGCGCACGCTAAGGTATCCAGCAGTGGATAAGCAAAAGATTAAAGCAAAGATGTGAATGACCGTATATCTCGTTGCTAGATATTCACCCCTAAGGACCACTTCGTCACAGCACCTGTAATCTCCTACTGGACAGAGACCCCTAGCTATTAAATCCGCATAGGTTCCCTCCTTAGTTGGATACCCTCGTAGGTGCCAGGTTATGGCGTTAGCCACTGCTACGCAAGCAACGGCATACGAACAATAAGACAAATTGCAGATACCAATCAAAACCGACGTTGCGATTGAGATATTTCCCGCAGTCTCTATTGCACTACCCATATTGACCACGTACCCGGTGGCTCCCATCCAGTTCCCAGGTTTATCGATAATTGTCAAAAGACAAGTGCACCAATACTGAATCCAGCTCCGAAACCCGATCTTGAAAGATTCATAATCGAGGTGATCGACTAGCCAGTGTGGATACATATAATTACACAAACCACGAAGCAAAGATAATTGAGGATAGTCATGCAAACTATTATCCGAAATATCCTCAACTTGACCGTACTCCCTTGCTCGTCGTAACGTGTGCTGCTGAGCAGCGCTTAAACGAGATCCAGTGGATGCAGCTCTCGTCAACAATTCTGGAGAGCTCAGGTCAGCTGGCTGCTCAGTATTAGTTGATCCCGACGCATACTGCGCCATTTAGCCCGATATTTCGTGCCTGTTGACAAGTTAATAAATTATTAGCGATCCAGGGTTTGGTTTAGGGAGTCCTACATCACGCCTTGGAGTAGATCATTGGACACAGGTTGTAATAAAGATTTTTTTGTCGTATCCCAAATAGTTTTATAGACGATATGCGTGGGTTTATCGTAAACTCGTTCAGCAGATAGGGCCTTTCGGCGGATGATCGCTTCGGCACGCACTATGCACAAATTGTGGTAAATCTCGTGCTATTTTTCTGCTGAAAGATAACCTGACGTATAATACTCGCAACCTGCCCTGCAGCATGTTCAATTAAGAAGACCCAAATATTCTGCGTGCGGTTTCCATCAACACATTGTGTTTTTCCACGCTGGTTTCAAACACTTTCTTGTAGCGATCAACAAGATCTTTAGTAACAACTGTTTCTCTCGCACGCCCCTCAGCGATTGCGTTGACCTGCCTCTCAGTCTCGCGGCGCAAAAAGGGCTTGGTGAGGGATTGGTCTAGACCCATGGAGTTGTAGGCCTCGACAAGAGCCACTCCCAGTGTTGTTGGCACAAAATACTTGTTCTGGGTGTCAATGAAGTTGCGCTCCTTGATTTTGGCAATGTGATCTGCCATAGTAGCATCAGTGCCGATTCTATTTGCGTCCATGAGCCCAATTAGCTCAGGCTCAGTTATAAAGTGTGGTGCAGAGGTTTTTCCTTGCTTGAGCATTGCAGAAACCACCTGAAGCTCAGCATCCTGTTCCACATCTGGAATTGGGGTAGTTTTCCAGCTCGCATATTTGTAAATTTCCAGGTAGTTCAATTCTTTTACCACCACTCCACTAGCATGGAATTTTTCGTCTCCATACTCTAGAGTTGCAGACGTTCTCTCACCTTTGGCATCATCACTGCAACAAGCTAGAAAATGCCGGCATACAAGTTCATACACGGGCCAATCTGCTCCGATGGCATCCTGCGTCGCACTCTTAACAGGATGAATAGGTGGATGCGCCTTGTCATTATGTGTACCTTTGCGTGGCTGGCTGAACTTCCCGTCGAGCAATTTCTTCGCGTAGTCACCCCACACAGTGTTGTTCCGATGCTTGCCAACTAGTGCTCGAAGATCCATCGAATTGTCGAACTGGTCCGTTTCTGTTCGGGGATACGATATCCAGCCTTTATTATAGAGATCCTCAGCTTTTCGCATAATTTGCTGTGAAGTCATCTTTAGGTATTGAACTCCAAGCTTCTGGAGCTTGACGGTGGTTAGTGGCAGTGGTTTGTACTGTGATGTCGGTTTGCAGGTTTTTGCGATGACTTTGGCTGGCTGATTTCCAGCTCTTTCAAGCATACGCTCATACAAGATCGTAGCGCTCAACATATCGAATAAATGTCCGCGGTCCCAAGACCACGCCAACTTCTTATTGTCAGTCTTGGTAGCCAGATCGATCTTCCAAAATGGCTCAGGAATGAAGTTTTTCACCTTAAAGTATCTGTCAACCACGAACCCTAGAGTTGGAAATTGGCAAGAACCATATGAAACAACCTTCTTCTGAAAATCCTGAAAATTACGCTGAAACGCAATCGTCTGAAACCGTGTCATAGAGAAGCCACTTCTGAGGTCCAATTCTTGCCTGGCTCGAACCGCCGCGACTTTATTTCCATCAAGACGCTGCGGACGCTGAGCTGCATCTCTCATGTGCTGGGGGTCTGTATTATTGAAGATTGCCCTGTATACCTCGATATTTCGGTTGCCTTTGCGTGCATGGTCGACTATTTCCTGTCCAATGTACTCCCCTTCGAGGTCACAGTCGGTCCAGATGTACACTGCACCTGCGCGTGCGCATTCTTTCTGGATATTTTTACCAATTTTTACCCCTTTAGAATTATCTCGAACCTCAATTGGTGCAGTAAACAGTACCTTAGCATCTTCCATGTTCTGCGACCACTTGTCGAACGGGGGTGCGAACTCCATTTCAGTGATGTGTCCTAGCACTGAGGTCACAGTGACACTACAGGGCCCCCAGGCATTAAAATTATAGTCAAAGTCGTAGTTCTTAACGAATTTTTCTAGACTATCTCTCGTAGAGTGCCTTCCTCCATCCAGTGCCTGAGTCAATGCTTTTGCGATTGAGGGTTTCTCAGCAACGCAGACTATTCTCATTGGCAAACTCAGAGATCTCTTTTATGATCACCGAAACACGTTCTTTACGCGTTATTTACTTAAATTAGACGTTGGGGTCTTAGTTAATAGATCAGGGGCGTTAATAATTTCACTGCATGTACCTTAACGGCTGCACATGCATTGAATGTTATTCAAAGCAGGATGGAGTCAATGTATGTAAGCTGCTAATAGTGAATAACAGTTATAGGGGCCCCACAGCTTTACGTCTATCACTTATTTACTGAGCGTCTTATTGTCGAGAACAAACCTGTACTTGACGTCATTTTTCTTAACTCGTTCCCACGCTTCATTAACGTGGGCATAGTCAGTCAGCTCAATGTCGGATACCACATTGTGCTTACCGCAAAAGTCAAGCATTTCTTGAGTTTCTTTAATGCCACCAATGATTGACCCAGCGAGCGTACGGCGATTCCTCGCTAATTCGCGACCGCTGAATTCCTCCATCGGCTCCAAAACTCCCACAAGAACCTGCACGCCATCGATGTCTAGTAGCTGCAAATACGGTTGCACATCGTGACGAACTGGAATGGTATTGATCAGGAAGTCAAAAGTGGAGCTGTGCTTGGCCATCTCATCCTTGTCATTGGAGAAGAGCACTCCATCGACTCCCAATTCGCGAGCGGCATCGGCCTTGGCTTTGCTAGTGGTAATAACCCAGGTTTCAGCTCCAAGTGCCTTTGCAAACTTCACACCCATATGACCAAGGCCACCGAGACCGACAATGCCAACCTTCTGACCTTTCTCAACCTTCCAGTGTGCCAATGGGCTCCACATAGTGATACCAGCACACAACAATGGAGCAGCAGCAGCACCATAGATATTTTCAGGCACCTTGAGCACGAAGGGTTCGTTGACGACTATCTTCTCCGAGTATCCACCCTGGGTTGATCCACCAAAGTCGGGATCAGTGCTACCATAAGTGAAAGTGGCAATGTTTTTGCAGTATTGCTCGAGGTGACGGTCGCAAGCTCGGCATTTCAGGCAGGAATCAACCAAACAGCCGACACCCACCTTGTCACCAGGCTTGTGTTTGGACACCTCCGATCCAACTTTACTGACTGTGCCAATAATCTCATGACCAACTACAATAGGCCAATTTACAGCACCCCAGTCACCACGAGCTTTATGAAGATCAGAGTGACAAATTCCACAATACTCAATATCGATTTCGACATCATTTGGTCTCAGATCACGCCGCTGAATCTTGAACGGAGCAACAGGAGCTTTGGCACCGGCTACAGCATAGGCATTGACGGTTGTCGGCATTTCAGTTTAGGTTGGTTAATTGAGTCACGTTACCTTCTCTCATAGCTCGTAATTTGTCATCTATCTGCCGGCTTGAGGTTGTGCATAACAGCTGTAGAGATGTGGCGGAACGTAACTGATTGTGGAATATGTTCTTATGACTATGCAACATCAACAGCGCTCGTTATACGAGCGAGAGACGCTAAATAAACTAATAAATAAGATAATTGCACCAAAGACACTTGGAAATCAGTCAATCGTCTTCACGCTAATTCATGGCTCCAGACCCTCGAGTCCGTTCCATAATACTCGCCTACCAAGCCTTTTATAATCATCATGACACCATCGATCCGCTGAAGGAACAGCTCGGCCAGGACCCTACTAGTGAGAATCAATCTTCCATCATGTGTATCATAGAGACGTTTCTCATACTCAAATACATCCTTACCGAGATCAGTGTTCTTGAAAAGACTCGCAATGAAATCCTGATACGCCTCACAAGTATGACCTGGAGTAATCGTGGGTAAAGGATCACCGGTTTTAATTGCGCTTGATGCCATGAACAGGACCGAGTAGACACTTGAGAGGAGACGAGGGTGAAGCCACCCCATATAGGTTAGCAGCTCTGGAATTCTCTCGTGATTTTCGACGTTGTTCATCAACGCGTATATCAACGGGAACATGTGGGCGATCTCTTCCTGCAAAGCTAGCAAGAGATCATAATGGTGTTTGGGCCACTTTCCTGTCAATGGTGGCTCATATCGAAGCATCAACATCTGATCATAAGTCGTTCGTGACTCGCTGAACACTCCGCGAATTTTACGAACAATAACATCCTGGTATAAATCGCGGTGGACATGCGGATCGTCGTACCGCTGAAATGCGAAGTTGATCAGATTCGACTGGATGTCACCCAGCGACCGCAAAATTTTGGCCATCGCGTTGCGCACAGATGTTTTCGTTGTCGTCGCATGGGGGAACACAGTTGCCAGGAACCCAAGAAACACACCAATATACGCCGCAATAAACCTCTCGACAGCAATCATCACGGCAGATTGTTCTTGGACGCCAGGAGATGGGTTCTTTCGATCGGAATAGTTTACCACTGTAACCATAACGGTCGTAATTCCAAAGACAATGCTCATCACTGCACCCCCAATTGTATTGTAGTGTCGGTGAAATGAAATGAAAACCATGACGACGGCTAGGGTAGCACACAGACCGTATGGGTTTCCGTTGCCTGATCCAGTTGATATGTACCAACATATTGTCCCAAGAATACATCCAAATAAAGTTGCCAAAGAGCGACAAATCAGACCAAATACACTTTCTGATGGCCGTGAACTCACTGTCATCATCATGATGATGGCAGACCATATGGCGCGATGTTCGTACATGAATCGTAGACTGGGTCTAGCGAAGAAAGGGGTGAGAGGGATAACGCACATAAAACTGAATTTGACTGCTGCTCGAGTTTTCTCCGTCCAAATTCGGGATTTCAAAGTGATAGCTTTGTACGCAAACACATGGAATAGATTGCGTGGAGGGGTAGCATTGGGATTCCGTGCTTGAACAGTATTCATGGGAACAAATCTAGTGGCTAGATCGGGCAAGTCACCCAAGTCCTCAACTATATTTTCGGATTCCTCTGTGGCATAATAACGGTTTGCGCGTTTACGGGATCGCTTGAATATGGCGAACTTAGGCTCCGGACGAGTTTTATCGAGATACACGCACCATTTCAGGACATTTCTGACATGCCGTACGAATTCGCGGGTCAAGAATCCGTAGTACAGATACTGATCGAGAATATAGGACTTGACTCCGGAATCGAGATCAATATCCATAACATGCGTGCGAATCCACTCTGTGTCATGACCCAATACTTTGTAGGTATCATTGATGCTATCCATGGCGCGTTGTATGCGAGCGCTGTTTTGGTATTGCCCTTCTCTTCGTTTGAGTCTATAATGCTTTGAAAATAGGCAAATGGTCCGGTATTTATTGGCTTCAGCCATCCAGTCTGCACTTGCTTCTATGCCTTTCAAACAAACACTGATAAGGGGCTCATAATATTGTATGATATCTTTGTAGATTCTATCCACAACTTGCGTATCTAGAGCATGAAGAACTTGCTCATTAGCAAGATACTCATCGCGTTGGAACTGCTCGAAGGTTCCGGCATGTTGATATGTTTTAGTAGTTTTCCGCTTCACCCATTCTGACCCCGCTGCAAAAGCGTTGGGGTACTCAAATGTATGACTTCTACCTCTGGTCATCCTTGGGCGTGACGCGGGATCAGTATCCTTCTCATCGTTGGGATGGAATTGGTTTTGATGCGCACGTTCTTTGGCTGCTTGAGCTTTATCATGAAGTTCCTGGTAAAAGAACTCGAACGAGTACAAATTATTGCCAACACTTTTGACACGGTTGTCGAGCTCGTAAAGATCGTAAGAATCGAACCGCGAGTAGCTTAGCTCGTACCTACTGACTTGGTGATCATAGAGTAGGGTTGAGCCGCTATGCAGGATTTTCTCGTACAAATGTGGGAATTTACCCATCTTATCACGGAAGTCAGGATCACTTGGTCGCAAAGCTTCTGCAACCGAGAACATGTCATTCGCAGTCTTGGTGAACTTTTTGAGGGAAGAAGAGAATGACCTTACCAGCTTACAACTCGACGTGATTGGAGCAAACGTAACGCACAGAAGTGCCTTGTGCGCACAAATAAAACCAAAGCAGATGACAGCCGAGCGTCCCTGACTCCATGGTGAGAAAAATGGTACATGTGCACTTGTAGTCAGGAAATTAAGGGCCGACACCATGCCGAATAGCCAAGTAAGTCGAAAATATGGCCGCCTACTCGTGATATACTTCTCCACGGCGAGACATATGACAATGGCAAATACCGTCACAGCTACTGTTTTGACGTTCATGTATCTTCCATCCAAGATAGTGACCTCCATGCAATAAGTGCCACCATCCAGGCATTGTCCGCCTGCATTGAGGTCAAGCATCACGTCTTCCACAGTCATGTAACCGTCAATCCTCCAAATGAGGGCACTACTAACGACGAAAAACGTGAAAGACAGAATAACAAACGAAAACTGCATCAGGGAAATAAACACCCCTCCGCATACGGAGTAACCACCTGGCGGATCCCAAATAGTACCCAAATTGATTAAATACGCACTGTAGCCGAACCAACGATTCACCGGTGTAATAACGGCCAGAAAAACAAAAGTCATCAAAAACACATAGGTTCTGCCTACTACAAGGAGAGACTGTTTGTCTAAATGATTCAAAACAAACCCAGGCCTCAAAATCTTCTGGAAATATTCCCCGCTAATAGACTTGGACTTTCCCGTATCACGGCGAGATGCCTCAAGTAATTGTCTTCTGACATTAGATGCAGATCGCTTCACCATCGAACGAGAATCATTGTTCCCGGAAGCATTGTCTTTTTTGACGCCTTGATCTTGCTCCATGTGCAATCTTTCAACGCCTTCATCGCGTTGGTCCCTTCCCATAGATATGGAGGATCGGGCGTCGATCATAGGCAAGTCTTTATTAGATAAAATGCAATTAGGTCGATCGCACGGTAGCGCCGTATGTGGTTCATGCACTGGCATGAATCATTGAGCTTACCAACTTCAGTGGCGTGAAGTTGTGGCGATGCACTGTGACTGCTTCAAGACGCACAAACCGGTGAGGGCAGCGGTAGATTATGTTGATTTAAAAATAAATATGAAGCTATGTAAATAACGTGAGGATCTGAATGATCATGTATTTTGGACTTTCCGTGTTCAGTGCGCATCAAGATGCTCTTTGTCGCCATCCGCAAGGTCCATGTCTCGGATTCGAGGATCTATGCCATAGAACTCGCCGACAAGCCTTTTCGCTAATGAGAGAATACCATCGTACCGTCGATATATCAGCTCAGCAATACCAGTGCTCGAAACCATTACACGCCCACTTCGAGTAGTGCTCATTGTGTGTACTGCTTCATATACGTCAACATCATTATCACCACTCTTCATCAAGTGCTTTAGCAGGTCAACGTACACTGTTGCAATGTTGGAAGGCACAATGGTTGGAAGAGGTTGGGCAGTTATCAGAGCGTTGCTTGACATGTAAATTGTCGCGTAGGTCCCAGCTAGCAGATCGTGGTCCATGAGACCCATAAAATGGAAGAGCTCAATGATTTGGTCCGGCTTCTCAAAATAGTTTAGAATTGAGTAGAACAATGAGTATAGCCACATTTGCTCCTTCAGCAGCTTCACGAGAAGCTGGTAATGATGTTCCGGCCATTTTCCCGTCAAAGCAGGCTCAAACTTAACAGAGTCCATATTGATATTGATGAAGATTATGCACTTGCGAATGTCACCAATTCTCTGAATAATGACATCTTGTGAGAGTCCCTGGTGAATCGCTGGATCATCTTGGCGCTGAAGTCCGAAATTGACTAGATCAGAATGAAGCTCACCAAGTAACCGCAAACATTTCGCGATCTGCATCCGAATAGCCTTTCTAGTAGTACTAGCATGGGGAAATATAGTCGCCAGAAAACCAATGGTAACACCAACTACGACGGTCACAAACCGAATCCAGGCGATTTCAAACCCTGTACTCAAGGATGTGCCAGGTGTTGGATAGGCATTGTCCATAAAGCTTATACCCGTCACCAAAATGACAGTGATGCATCCAATAATGCGGGCTCCAGGACCCCCAATGGTGCTAAACATGCGGAAATAAGCCATAACAACTGATGCAGCAGCCATAGTTACGGCGAAGCCATAAGGGTTACCCTTTCCATGCCCTGAACTAATATACCAGCAGACCATCCCAAGGACTCCACCAATAAATGTAAAGGCAACACGAATTACTAGTCCCTGAACACTGTCACCTGTTCGTGGTGTTGTAGACATTGTTGTCATGATAACTACCCATACGAGCTTGTAGCCGTAAGCCCATCGGAGAGTATGGCGGTTCAGGTAAAGCACAGCTGGTATTAAACCTGAAGCGGCTTGTCGCCAAGCAAACTTGCCAACATCATTCCAGACTGTCTTTTTAAATTTGAGAAAGGCACTACCAAATAGATGCCATACATTGCGAGGAGGTGAGGAATCTGGATTGCGATCATGGCGAGCTTTATATGGTGTGTACTCTTTCCTCTCTGAGGATGGATCAAAATCCATTCTCTCAGAATCCTCACTGGTGAACGTGTTCATGACTGCAAGCCTTTTAGCTCCAGCCTTCGGACTGGACAGTGGAAGAATGATTTGTGGGTGAGGGCGCGTTTGGTCAAGATAAAGAGACCATCTGCACATTCTTAAGGCGACTCTCGTGAGCTCCTTCACACAAGCACCATACAGGACATCCTTTGAGGTAATATACACCTTGTCTGCGTCTGACAGTCCATCAACCCGATCGTGAATCCAGTCCAGAGGGAGATCCTTATAAACACGTGCAAGACGCTCATACGCTTCCAGTAAAGCAAAGTGTCGGTTTTTCTGGGCGAGGATTCGTTTCTTTCGACTTGAAGGCCAAAGGACCTCTGCCAAACGAAACTTGTTGGCTTCTTCAATCCACAGCAGAATTTCATCAATGGTGTCATTAATTGCATCAATTAGGGGCGTGTAATGCTTCACGATCGCCATAAATATATCATCCAAGTGACGAGAGTTCAGTAAATTTGTGGATACTCGATGGAGTGCATTGGTCGGGCCTTCGCTAAATTGTCCTGTTTGTTTGTACTTCTTGTTCAGCTCATTCTTCAGCCATTTGAAATGGGATTTGTGGGCGGAATAGTCAAATGTCTGGTAGCGCGTTAATGACGGAGATTCGGATGTTGCGGTATTAGTTCTCGCTCTCCATGAGCTTGTTCCCTTGGATCTATCAGAGCAGTCTTCGTAGACAAAGCTAAAGTTACAAAGCAGTGATGAGAGCAGTCGAAAGAAAGTAAGATACTCCATCACATCAGTAGCATCAAAGCGTGAATATGACAGTTCAAACTTGAGAGCTGCAAGATCTTGGAACACCGCGAGTAAACCGCGCATGGGGGCTTGGAAAGCTGGAATGAACTTTTCAAGAAGCAGGGAAAAGCCAGGTTCACTCGGGGCGACGCTGCGCTCATGAGCGAACATCTCCTTGCTCGACTTCGCTATAGAAGCCAGGGCACCATAAGACGTGTTCATGATCTTCCTATTCGAGGATACTGGAAAAATGATCATGGAAAGACCGATCTTTATAACCCAGTGAAATCCGAAGGGGATGTACATTAGCCTGCCAATGGACCAAGGATCAAACCACGGAATGTGGTTAGTATTCAGGAACGATATGGTAACGAAAATCATTCCCACTATGAAGGGAATTTTCAGAAGCAGAGATTGGGATCCTATGAAGCTGAGAATTGCCAAGCCACAGAGATACCCGAATATTGTAACGGCATCTCCGCGTACATCAACGTAACGGCCGTCTAAGAGTGCCTCCTGGATACAATTTGAATCCCCGATGGAGCACTCACCATTGGCAATAATCCTAGACGCTACTTCTGTCTGAGTGAGATGGCCGTGGACTGCCCATTTAATTGCCGAACCTATGCTGTAGCACATGAACCCAAAAGATGCAGAGACCAGACCAAACAAGCTGGTGAGTACTGCCGTTGTCAAAGATAAGCCACCACAGGTATCCATAGCTGCTAAAATACACATGAGGTACCCCACAGACCCAATATACTCGCGACTCTGCCGACAAGCAAGAAGAAGAAATGTCAGAAAGAAGTGGAGAAAAACTCTGAATGCTATTTTAAGCGATTTGATATCGAGATGATCCAAGAACCATGCTGGACGACATTGAGCCCAGAGTTTTTTGATTGTCTCGAGAAAACTAGTCCCTTCTTTGTCTTTTGCATTCGCTTCGAGTATCCTGCGGTCAATTTGGCGTGTATCCGCTCTAGTAAGAGGGTTAAGCTGCTCTACGTCTTCATCCTCAACAGTAGCTTGATTTAGGGATACTGGGTGCTCTACACTGGGTACCGTACTACTATGATCACTTGAGTTAGCCTCCTTTGAAGAATCTTGGGATTTTCTCTGCATTGTTAGCCGGCTTGGACCAATTCGTGCCGGTATAGGAAAGTGTGCGAAGTAACGCTCGCCACGCTGCGCCACTATACTGCATCTGAAAGAGCACCGCAGCAATTAGTCCAACATGCGTGATGTTGACTACTGCGATGATCTACGGGTGAACTTCCAGAGTCTAATAGGTGCATAGTGACATTGCACCATGTTGGGTGCTATCAGTCTCCGCACTTCATGCACCATTCTGCATCATCCTTGCATGGTGCAGTGAAATATAAGCGCCCAGGCTGAACTATCAAAGTTACGATGTTATCATGTGGTGTGTCGAACACCTTCGCTGCCAAAAGGAAGGAAAGGGAGCAGAGACTACATGCTAAGCCTGAGTATGATGAACCACTTACTAACGAGGAGATAAACATCCTCAACCAGTTGGCAGAGACTACAATTGCGCAAGTCAGAGAGGGCAAGATTGATGCCTCTCAGGTTGTGAGGGCCTATGAGAAACAGACTGTGAAAGCTCAGGAAGAATTGAACTGTGTGACCGAAGTTATGTTTGCAGATGCAGATAAGAACGCTACGAGTTACAACAGGAATGCCCCACTTGCTGGATTCCCTGTTTCATTCAAGGATACTGTCAGTGTCGCTGGGTATGATTCGAGTATGGGCTATGCCAAGAAAGCTCTCAAGCCAGCCAAGAAAGATAGTCCATTAGTACGACTGTTGAAGAATGCTGGGGCTATTCCATTGGTAAAAACCAATGTTCCTCTGA
The DNA here is from genome assembly GCA_023628975.1 of Wickerhamiella pararugosa. NCBI lineage: Eukaryota > Fungi > Ascomycota > Dipodascomycetes > Dipodascales > Trichomonascaceae > Wickerhamiella > Wickerhamiella pararugosa. The sequence goes on along the minus strand of JAMAJQ010000005.1, from coordinate 478,759 downwards.
CTCTGCTTTCGTTTGAGTCTTACAATGACATGTGGGGCACTAGCGAGAACCCTCGTCTCAAGGGCTACACCCCTGGAGGATCGACTGGAGGAGAGGCTGCTCTGCTTGCATTCGGCGGCAGTCGCTTGGGTATTGGTACCGACGTCGCCGGCAGTGTACGTATACCAGCACACTTCTCTGGTATTTATACCATCAAGTGTTCTACGCAGCGTTTTCCCAAAGCAGGCAATGCAACCACCATGCCTGGTCAGGAGGGTATCCCGGCAGTTTATTCGCCAATGACTCGTACACTCGATGATCTGTCTTTCTTTCTGAAAACCATTATTGGTATGAAACCATGGGAATATGACTATACGGTTATAAATATGCCGTGGAGATCGTACATTCCCCCAAAGACTTTGAAGGTTGGTGTTTGGTGGTCCGATGGCGTGGTACGCCCATCGCCTGCGTGTGAGCGAGCGCTCAAGCTTGCCGTAGATGCCCTGAAGAAGAAGGGTCATAATATCGTTTCTTTCTCCCTTCCTGATCCTGAAAAGGCTCTCAAGATCTCATCGCAGTTACTTATGAGTGATAGTGCAAAGATTGCACTCCGGGACCTGACTTGGTCCGAACATAATGATGCCGGTGTAGCCAGAGCCGTGTTCTTCCAACGACTACCCTGGATCTTCCGCAAGATCTACGAGTTATTCGTGAGATATGTTTTACGAGACGACGTCTGGGCAGACTTGCTGGATGGCTTTACCGAGAAATCAATCACAGAAAGATGGGATTTAGTGTATGAACGTGAGAACTATCGAGCCAGGGTGTTTGATATGTGGAAAGACAGTGGTATTGACATTTTACTCACCGTGCCGAACGCAACCCCTGCGTTCCCTCATAAAGGGCTCTACAATTCCTTCAGCTCGACACTATACACATTCGCATTCAATCTTCTGGACTATAGTGCGGGGATACTTCCTGTCACGCGGGTCGATCCTGAGCTTGATCAAGTTCCTAAAGGGTTTGTGCCGCAGAACGCTGTTGAGCAGGGCGCCTACATGAACTACGATGCCTCCAAGATGGGGGGGCTGCCGGTCGGTGTCGAGGTAGTAGGGCAGCGCTTGGAGGAGGAGAAAGTGTTACGCATAATGAAGTTATTACAAGAGGCCCTCAGTGACAGTGGGGTCGTGTTCGAGGAGCTCCCAATTCAGTAGCAAGGCAGCCTGGTCTTGCCGGCTACGAATGCGCTCCTCTGCGTAGATAAAGAGCAATACGATTCTGATAGAGGTTAGAGTATACATGAACTTTGAAGCAAGCTCTATCTATGATTACTGTTTCTCTTCAGTAGTTGTTTCCTCGTGGGAGGAGTGCCAACCGACTGTAATTGAACGTCATCTCTCTCTTGTTTCCTGGGGGCCCGGAATCGTGCGAGAAAAATACAATCATCTAATATCAAGATAGATAGGTAAACGTTCGCCGCTATATCATAGAGAACAAACTGCGAGTCGTAGATATGTCCCTTTGGAACTTTCGCCCCGTACCCGGTGACATTAGCAATGAAGAATGGAAAGAACAGCACAACAGATAAACCTCCGCAAATCATGTCCATCGCTCGAGAAAAAATATATCTGGTCCGCTGGTTGGCTGGAGTACGCTCATACACTGCGAAATATACACAGAGGAGCAATCCGACCACTACACAAACGAGCTTGAGTAAAAGCTCTACGAGCAATGAATGTGCAAACTTCGATGCGTTAGTGTGTTCGGCATGATATTCGTCGGTGGCGACTTTTAAAAGGTAGAGCTCCTTCCCGGAGAATCCTGCTAGCAAACATCTAAACAAAAGGCTTACCAGAGACTCATGTATATAGTCAGAGCCAGCCATTTCATGGGAAGGCTAGACAATGGACATAGGTGGTCCCAGATAATTGGAGATCAGGTGACTTGCGGGGTCGACCTCGGTTGCATTATCCAAAAAAGCTGAGGAACATGAGAATCGGAGTGCAGTTCGTTGAATCTGAAGCTGGGTGATAAAAACCAAAAATAGTATGAAAAAAAGCAATCGGCATTGATAGAGGTTAGAGTATCCATAAACTAGAAATCAAGCTGAGTCTATGATTACTGTTTCTTCAGTAGTTTTTCCTCGTCCAAAAGAGGAGTGCCAATCGACTGTAACTCAACGTCATCTCCCTCTTGTTTGCTAGGGGCCGGCAACAATCCAAGATGGAAAAAATCGTCGAAAATCAAGACAGATAGACAGAAAAAGGTCGCCATCATATCATGGAAAACAAGCTGATCGTCGTAATTATGTCCCTTTGGAACTTTCGCCCCGTACCCGGTGGCATTAGCAATGAAAAATGGAAAGAATAGGACAAGAGATAAACCTCCACAAATGATGTCCATCGATCGACAAAATGTGTATCTGGTTCGCTGGTTGGCTGGAGTACGCTCAAACACCGCGAAATATACATAGAGAAGCAATCCGACCACTACACAAACGAGCTTGAGCAAAACCTCTGCAAGCAATAGAAGTGCAAACTTCGATGCGTTAGTGCGTTCGGCATGATATTCGTCGGTGGCGACTCTCAAAAGGTAGAGCTCCGTCCCTGAGAATAATCCTAGAAAACATCTAAACATAATCCTCCCACAGACTCAAGTAAATATTCAGGGTCAATCATTTCGTGAGAAGGCTAGGCTTGGGACATGGGTGGTCCCAGATAAATAGGAGATCAGGTGACATGCAGGGTCGACGTCGCTAATGCATTATCCGAAATTGAGATGAAGATATTAAAGCGACTGCAAGTGTGCTATGGGTGATAACGGTACTACGAGCGAGCTCTCTATTCCTTTTCGAAGGGATAGACAATGCTCGACCAGTTGGCAGCTCGTGTGGTCGACGTTCAAATTAGTGCACATTTAGATCGCTTCTCTACTTAACTTGCATTAACGGGTGTAGCAAACAATAAGCTAAGGAAAATGAGAACCGGAGTGCAGTTCATGTAGTCTGAAACTGGGTGGCAGAATAATCCAAAAATAGTATGAAAAAGAGCAATCGGCATTGATAGAGGTTAGAGTATGCATAAACTAAAAATCAAGCTGAGTCTATGATTACTGTTTCTCTCCAGCAATTGTTTTCTCGTCTAACAGAGGAGTGCCAACCGACTGTGACTCAACGTCACCTCTCTCTTATTTCTCAGGAGTCGGAAATTCATCAGGGGCCTTACGCTTCAGGATAATCAGCTCACATAGGAGAAAGCACGTCAATATCTCGCAGAGAATAAGCCGCATGCTGAATGACTCTGAGATTGGAACTTTCGTCCCCCTCCTGCTGTTTCTCTCGTGGAGGAATAGAATGAGTATCAAAAAACGAGAAAAATGTGGACACACTTCGTCCATCTTTCGACAAAATTCGTCCATCTTTCGACAAAATGTGTATCCGGTCCACTGCTTGCCTGGAGTACGCTCAGACACTACGCAGAAAACAGAGAGAGGCAATCCGAGCACTACTGCACAAACAATCCTAAATAAAATCGCCGTGAGGAATGGAAGTGCAACCTCCTTCACAAAAAGAGGTTCGGCATGATATTTGTCGGTGGCGACTCTTAAGACGTAGAGCTCAATCCCTAAGAGCCCTCCTATAAAAAGTTTGAGCATAATGTCCAGCACGCAGTACATCGTATAGCCAACCTTCTCGTGAGAAGGTAAGAGGAAGGACGGGGATAATCCCCCAGGAGTGTCAATCCACTGTGACTTAACGTCATCTCTCTCTTGTTTCCCAGGGGCCGGAGATTCATCGGGCGCCTTACGCCTCAAGAGAATCAGCACATATAGGAAGAAGCACATCAATATCTCACAGAGAAAAAGCCGCATGTCGTATGCATCTGAGATTGGAACTCTCGCCGCCTTCGCGCTGACAACCTCATGGAAGGAAATAAACAATCCGACAGCAGAAGCACGTAGATAAACTTCGTCCATCTTTCGACAAAATGTGTATCCGGTCCACAGCTTGCCTGGAGTACGCTCAGACACTATGAAGAAAACAGAGAGAGGTAATCCGAGCACTACTGCACAAACGAGCCTAGATAAAATCATCATGAGGCATCGAAGTGCAAACTCCTTCACAAAAAGAGGTTCGGCATGATATTTGTAGGTGGCGACTTTTAAGACGTAGAGCTCAATCCCTGAGAGTCCTCCTATAAAAAGTCTAAACATAATGTCCAGCACACAGTACATCGTATAGTCAGCCATTTCGTGAGAAGGCAAGCGGAAGGACATGGATAGTCACAGATAAATAGGAGATCAGGTGACCTGCAGGGTCGACGTCGGTGATGCATTACCCAAAATTGAGATGAAGAAATTAAAGCGACTGCAAGTGTGCTATGGCTGATGACGGTACTACGAGCGAGCTCACTTCTCAAGGGATAGACAATGCTTGATCAGTTGGCAGCTCGTGTGGGCGACGTTCAAATTAGTGCACATTTAGATCGCTTCTCTACTTAACTTGCATTAACGGGTGTAGCGAAGAATAAGCTGAGGAACATGAGAATCGGAGTGCAGTTCGTGTAATCTGAAACTGGGTGGCAAAAATGATCCAAAAATAGATGAAAAAGAGCCATCGGCACTGATAGAGGTTAGAGTATGCATAAACTAAAAATCAAGCTGAGTCTATGATTACTGTTTATCTTCAGCAGTTGTTTTCTCGTCTAACAGAGGAGTACCAACCGACGGTAACTCAGCGTCATCTCCTTCTTGTTTCCAAGGGGCCGGAAACTCATCGGGAGCCTTACGCTTCAAAAGAACCAGCTCATATAGGAAAAAGCTCGTCAATATCTCACAGAGAAAAAGCTGCATGGTGTATGTATTTGGAACTCTCGTCGGGTTCCACCGGACATGCTCAGCGAAGAGTATGACCATTGGACTTTCAGATAAACCTACGCATGTATCGTCTATCTTTCGCCAAAAAGTGTATCTAGTCCACTGCTTAACTGGAGTACGCTCAGACACTACGAAGAAAACAGAGAGAGGCAATTTGAGCACTACTACACAAACGAGCCTCTCTAATAAACTCACCGTGAGGAGTGGAGAAGCTGCAGCCACCGGCACACAAATATATTTGGCATGATCTTTGTAGGTGGCGGCTTTTAAGAGGTAGAACTCAATCCCTAAGAGTCCTCCTATAAAAAGTCTAAACGTAATGTCCAGCACACAGTACATCGTATAGTTAACCTTTTCGTGAGAACGCAAGAGGAAGGACATGGATAGGCCCAGAGGAGGATTGCCAACTGACTGTACCTCAGCGTCATCTCTCTCTTGTTTCCCAGGGGCCGGAAACTCATCGGAAGCCTTACGCTTCAAGAAAATCAGCACATATAGGAAAAAGCTCGTCAATATCTCACAGAGAACAAGCCGTATGTCGTGTGCATCGAAGATTGGAACTTTCGTCGCCTTCCCGCAGGCATTCCCATCGTAGGCTAACATCAGTATGCAAGCATAAAAACACGCTTCGTCCATCTTTCGGCAAAAAGTGTATCTGGTCCACTGCTTACCTGGCGTACGCTTAGACACTACGAAGAAAACAGAGAGAGGCACTCCGAGTACTACTGCACAAACGAACTTAAGTAAAATCACCGTGAGGAATGGACGTGCAACCTCCGACACATAAGTAGGTACGGCATGATATTTGTAGGTGGCGACTGCTAAGAGGTGGAACTCAATTCCTAAGAGCCCTCCTATAAAAAGTCTAAACATAATGTCCAGCACACAGTACATCGTATAGTTAACCTTTTCGTGAGAACGCAAGAGGAAGGACATGGATAGGCCCAGAGGAGGATTGCCAACCGACTGTACCTCAGCATCATCTCTCTCTTGTCTCTCAGGAGCCGGAAATTCATCGGGAGCCTTACGCTTCAACAGAATCAGCACATATAGGAAAAAGCTCGTCAATATCTCACAGAGAACAAGCCGCGTGTCGTGTGCATTTAAGATTGGAACTTTCATCCCCTTCCCGCTGACAATCCCATGGAAGACTAACATAAATATGGAAGCAGAAACACACGCTTCGTCCATCTTTCGGCAAAAAGTGTATCTGGTCCAGTGCTTACCTGGAGTGCGCTTAGACACTGCGAAGAAAACAGAGAGAGGCAATCCGAGCACTACTGCACAAGCGAGCTTAAGTAAAAGCACCTCGGCGAATGGAACTGTAACCTCCGACGCATAAGTAGGTTCGGCAGGATATTTGTTGGCGGAGGCTTCTATGAGGTAGAACTCAATCCATAGGATTCCTCCTATAAAAAGTCTCAACATAATGTCCAGCACACAGTACATCGTATAGTCAACCATTTCGTGAGAAGGCTAAGCTGGGGACATGGGTGGTTCCAGATAAATAGGAGATCAGGTGACCTGCAGGGGTGATGTCGCTAATGCATTCGTCGAAAATCGGATAAAGAAGTAAAAGTGGTCGACGCTCAGAGTCATGTACACTTAGATCGCTTCTCTAGTTAATTGCATCAACGGGCGTAGCAAACAATAGAGAACTGATGATGGTTAGGACCGGAATATGTAGTCTGGAGTATGTAATCTAAAACTCGATGGCAAAATCAAAAATAGCACAAAACAAAACTAAAACATGGTGACAAAGCTAATCCAAACTAGCATAACGAAGCCCGAAGCGGGGGTCGAACCTCCATCGCATACACGAAAACAAACATCTTGTGAGATGGCTAGGCGAAGAGCATGGCTGGTCCCAGAGGAATAAGAGATCAGGTGATCTGCAGGGTCGACGTCGGTAATGCGTTATCTGAAATTGACATGAAGAAGTAAAAGCGACTGCAAGTGTGCTATGACTGATAACGGTACTACGAGCGAGCTCACTTCTCAAGGGATAGACAATGCTTGATCAGTTGGCAGCTCGTGTGGTCGACGTTCAAATTAGTGCACATTTAGATCGCTTCTCTACTTAACTTGCATTAACGGGCCTAGCAAACAATAAGCTGAGGAACATGAGAATCGGAGTGCAGTTCGTGTAATCTGAAAGTGGGTGGCAAAAATAATCCAAAAATAGTATGAAAAAGAGCCATCGGCATTGATAGAGGTTAGAGTATGCATAAACTAAAAATCAAGCTAAGTCTATGATTACCGTTTATCTTCAGCAGTTGTTTTCTCGTCTAACAGAGGAGTGCCAACCGACGGTAACTCAGCGTCATCTCCTTCTTGTTTCCAAGGGGCCGGAAACTCATCGGGAGCCTTACGCTTCAAAATAACCAGCTCATATAGGAAAAAGCTCGTCAATATCTCACAGAGAATAAGCCACATGTCGTGTGCATCCAAGATTGGAAATTTCTGCACCTGCTCGTAGGCATTCCCATAGTAGGCTAACACGAGTATGGAAGCAGCAACACACACTTCGTCCATCTTTCGGCAAAAAGTGTATCTGGTCCAGTGCTTGCCTGGCGTACGCTTAAACACTGCGAAGAAAACAGAGAGAGGCAATCCGAGCACTACTGCACAAACGATCCTAAATAAAATCACCGTGAGGGATCGAAGTGCAAACTCATTCACAAAAAGAGGTTCGGCATGATATTTGTCGGAGGCGACTTTTAAGACGTAGAGCTCAATCCCAGAGAGTCCTCCTATAAAAAGTCTAAACATAATGTCCAGCACACAGTACATCGTATAGTCAACCATTTCGTGAGAAGGCAAGAGGAAGGACATGGATAGTCCCAGATAATTAGGAGATCAGGTGACCTGCAGGGTCGACGTCGCTAATGCATTCGTCGAAAATCGGATGAAGAAGCAAAAGTGGTCGACGCTCAGAGTAATATATAATTAGATCGCTTCTCTAGCTAATTACATCAACGGGTGTAGCAAACAATAGAGATCTGATGATGGTTAGGACCGGAATATGCAATCTAAAACTCGGTGGCAAAACCAAAAATAGCACAAAAAAAAAATAAAACTTTGTGGCAAAGCTAATCCAAAACTAGCATAAAAAAGCCCGACGCGGGGGTCGAACCCGCAACCTTATGATGACTTTAATCGCTTGCGCACTTAAGAGTCATACGCTCTGCCGATTGAGCTAGCCAGGCGATTTTGTTCTTGGGCTGCTGAAGAAGTACAAGTACAATATGGAAGGTGCACGACAACTGCCTATGAGGTTCCACAAGCTTGAAATATTTCTGGTTTACATGTTTCGGGCAAGTTATAAAATATAGCTATTGGAGAGCTGCCAGGCGGCTTTGATTAATTGCCTACACAAGATCGCATGAGCTGTACCAGCACAAAATAAGGCCAACCGTTACAAGCGACGCTACGGTACAGTTCATTCCTGGGAGCAGTTAACATAGCAATTATGTCAGAGTTGTCGTAGCTCGAGAGTAGTCTTATCCAGACAGTCTCCGGGATCGAGACAGTGCTCACGATCGCAAAGAGTCCAAGCAAGTAAATAAAGAGTACATAATTTTACATGGTACTACACTTCTGCGTCAGGATCGCTCTGGTTATCATCTTCGTCAGATTGATCCTTCTTCTTCGCAGCCACGGCCTCACAGGCATCGAACCAGTCAGTGTAGACGTCAATCGGTTGTGACAGAGAGTTAATTGGAGCACGGAAATTCTGCCCACAGATCTTGCAGTTCAGCTTCCCTATACCCATGCGCTTGTCCATCAAGCAGATCACTGAGTTCTCGTGATTGCAGAACAAACAAGTGAAAGTTGATGGTAGTACCTGCTTTACCCTTTTCGTTGGACCTCTGGCGCTCTTCTTCCGTTTTCCCATGCTAGGTTGATATCTAGCGAATCCTGACTAAACTGGAAAATTAAGTAAACGGCTTTTGGATACGGGAATCTAGCAGAATCAATGGAATGTTTGCAGGCAAAGATTTCCTAAAGATGACCCCGCCCAAGGGCTACAAGCCTGGGATAGGCAGGGGTGCGCTTGGGTTCTCTAAGCGAGGCAACATTGGCTCGAAACAAGCTACTAAAGATCTCTCTCGAAATCCTGGTCGATTTATAGATGCTCCTGAAGAGTTTGGACTATTTTCGAGTACCAAAGTCGACGAGGATGCAGATAGAGTGTATGAATCAATAGATAAAAGGGGGAAAAGACGAGACCGAGGCCTGGGATCAGCCGATCATGCGGCCGCTCAAGCTGCCAAAGTGTCTGAGCAGGAATGGCTGAATCTCCCCGAGGCGACTGATGTCACTTTCAGGAACAAACGGCTTCGCCAGGAGCTGAACAGCAAACGGCGTACCTATGCGATTCCTGATACGGTCCTGCTGCGAGACATGCACAAACACAAGCTCGATAACTTCACTGACGACGCTCAGAGCCGGCTGAGTTTTGAGTCTGATCCGCTGAAAGCTAAACAGGTGGCAGAGACAGAGCTCGCCCACGTCAACAACGATCAGATCCGAGCTTCGCTCGAGACGCTCACGAAGATCGACCCCAGGAATCCCCAGGGCTGGGTGGGCCTGGCAAGGTGCGAGTTCGAGTCGCAGAGGCTCAAGAGGGCTCGGAAAATAATTGAAAAGGGCTGTGTACATTGCCCCCATAGCGAGGAGGTCTGGGTCGAGTGCATCACGCTTCACGAATCTCAACCCAACGTCAAAGAGCTAGCCACTAGAGCGCTGAGTATTCTTCCTACAAGCACAAAACTATGGAAACTGGCGATATCATTAGAGGAATCTGATTTCCGAAAGCGGGACTTGGTTCACAGAGCATTGGAGACGAATACAGAGAATGAGGACCTGTGGATACTCGCAGCTGAGCTGGAGTCTGAACAGGATGTGCGCAGAATGGTGCTGTCTCAGGGCGTGGAGTTTGTGCCGGAATCTGAGAAATTGTGGACCGAGCTGCTCAAGCTGGATGGCTCCAGGGCGCTATTCGATCGGGCCCTGAGCACCTGCCCACAGTCGGCAGAACTTTGGGCGAGCAAGTTTGAGACTGTGGAGGACGAGGACCAGGTCAATGATGTTGTAGAAAAGGCTTTTGAGTATAACCCTGCAACTCAAGTCGACCATTGGTTGAAGGTAATAGAAAAGTCCCGAGGTTTCCCCAAGGTGCGAGGCTTTGTGCTGGATAGACTGAATCTATCTTCAGATCAGATCAAATCCCTGAGTGGCGACGCTCAGTCGTGGGTGTATGGTCACATGGCTGCGAAGGATGTGGATAAGTACCTGGAGTGGGCTGAGGCTTCAGAGAAAGACGAAGCCATTAGCATCCTGGAGAAGGCTCTAAGCTCTGGGATAACCGATGCAAAGCTATGGGAAATGTACGTCAGACTAGACCCTAGTGCTGAGGTTTTCAAGAGAGCATACGAGTCTACGGGGACTACACTGTACCTATATCAGTACTTGTGGAAGATTCCTCTGCACCAAGCGTTAGAAGAGATTGACAAGCAGACCAAAAATGAGTGGCGGTACTATTTCGAGAAGACGCTTTTGCTGGCGAAGGCGGGAGAAGAAGCTCTCACTGTATTGAAGGAAGGGATTTCTCTGTTCAAAGACAGGCCCGAGCTCTACCATCTACTCCACATCCTGGAACCTGAGAATACTGCAGATCTGAGGCAGGCGCCCTCAGAGTCCTCCATCCAGGCAGATCTTGCATCTGCGCTTGTTCGTCGGGGATCCTTTGCGGAAGCACGCTCAATACTGCTCGCCGCAATGAGCAAACGTAGTGACGGCAGACTCTGGCTCGAGCGTCTAAGGTTGGAGAGAGCCGCTGGAAGAGAAGATCCTGCACTGCTTGACAGAGCTCTGGGGGAGTGTCCCAAGTACGGACCACTGTGGTTCGAGTACCTGCAGGGAGTCGCAAAAGTCAAGCGGAAGCACAAGTTCTCAGAAGCGCTGAAGCGGTCTGGCAACAGCTCCAGTGTTTTGCTGGCTCTGGCCCTGCACTACGAGGGCCTGGGGAGGCATGACGATGCAAAAAAGACAGTGTCGAAAGCGCTGGAGCTCGACAGGCTTAACGTGGATGTGTGGCGATGGTACGCGAAGCTAGTTGATCCTGGGGTCGAGGGGGAGTACCTGTCAGTGGCAGTAGAAAACGCGCTGCCCGAGCGAAGCCTTGCATGTGGAGAGAATCCGTTCGAATAAAATTATCTAAACCTATTAACTGCCAGCAGCCTCTCTATACCACCTGATATTTTTGTCAATGCCAGCGGTGATGACCCCTTTGTGGGCACCACCGATAACTGCTGGGCCCCAGCCTTTATTCATGTACGTGCAGGACAGCAGCGGCGCGGTTGCGTCGTTGAGAGTCGACACGCATGCTCTTTGTTCCATTGACCAGATCTTGGCCAGCTTGTCGTGACTGACACTGAGCAAGAACTCGCCGGTCTCGCTCCAGCTGAGGCCGAAGATCCAGGACGTGTGGCCGGTCAGGGTGCCGATCAGGTCGCCTCCATTAAGACTAAACAGGGATATGGACGAGACGTCACCTGCGACGGCTACCAGCGACCCCAGGGGGCTGAACTTGACAACACGCGGGCTCATTGTGTGCAGAGGGAGGGTGAAAGACAGGTTCCCGCTCTCGGTATTATAAATGCAAACCTTTCCTGAGTCCATCCCCACGGCGACAAAGTTACCGTCGATGGTGATGTCGATGCAGGTGGCACAGCCGCCATTCGGGGCGGCGAAATCAAACACCTTGGCCTTGTGCTGGAGATCGAGCACGGTGAGGTGCCCCCCGATGGTGCAGACCGCGAGGTAGCCTTTTTGCGGGCTAATTGCACAGGCCCACACATTTTTCAGGTTGCCGATCTCGGCGAAATCGAGGGGCTGCAGGTCCCGGTCCCAGACCTGGACGGACCCGTCGAAGAATACCGCGGCAATGAACTCGTCCGACACGCTGAGGTGGTGGCAGCCGCTCGAAGCGGCCACGAGCGGGCGAGGGGGGGCGTCTTTCTCGGTGTTGCTCCACAGCAGGACCTTGCCGTCGCCGCCAGCAGAGACGGTGTACTTTTCGCTCACGCCCAGCGCGAAAATGTCACCCGAATGGGCGTCCGCCGTCGAGTGAGTGGTGATGTAGGCGGTGGACATAATTAGGTAAGCGGAATCATGGACTTCATAATCTATGTACAGGGATATGGGTAGAGCTACTTGGGGGTCTGGTCCTGGTCGAGCTCGAGCTTGATCTTGTCGGCCTGCTCGCGGACCTTCTGGGCCTCGGCCTCGATTCGCTCGAGCTCCTCGATCCAGAGCTTCTCGCGGGCCTTTGCGATCTCCCGCAGCTTCTCGTCTCGAGATTTCTCCTTCTTGCGGCCGCCTTCGCCGTAGTAGAACGCTCCTCCGATCAGGGCCGCCACCGTGAACGCCTGGAAGCCGACTCGCCAGTAGAACATGCGGTTGGCGAGCGACGAATTGCGGGCTCGCAGGGCTCGAGCCGACAGATAGAGGGCCGACACCGTGAGGGTCGCCCCCAGCGGGACCAGGGGCTGCTCCTTGCACTTTCGCAGCAGCTTGTCGGGCAGGGGCTCCTTGGTCCTCTCGGGCTGACTAGATGGGAGCATTGTAAGCAGTTTGAGATTGCCAGTCTAAGTATCTATGTATTAATCCTCCGTAAAGATGAACTGCTTGAGCTGGTTGTAGGCACTGTCCAGGTCGTCGTTGACGATGACGATGTCGTAGGCCCCCGGCTCCTTGGCGTAGTCGAGTTCGGCGTGGGAGTGGGCGAGCCGCTTCTCGAGGCTCTCGGGGGTCTCAGTTCCGCGGGCCTCGAGTCGCTGGCGGAGGGTGTCGCGGTCGGGTGGGGCGACAAAGATGAACTTGGCGGGGAGGTCGGTGTCCTTGACGGACTTGACGCCCTGCATGTCGATGTCGAGAATGCACACCTTGTCGCCGATTTTCGACACGTCGTCGACCGCTTTTATCGTGGTTCCGTAGTGGTTGCCGCCGAACTTGGCCCACTCGATGAACTTTTTGTCGTCTATCAGTCGCTTGAACTCGTCCTCGGGGACAAAGTGGTAGTGCTCGCCGTGGACCTCGCCCGCGCGGGGCTGGCGCGTGGTGTGGCTCACACTGAACCCAAACGTGTCGGGGTACTCGGCGAACAGCTTCTTGAGCAGCGTCGACTTGCCGGTGCCGCTGGGGCCGCTGATTACGATCGGGCGTGACATCAACAGGCGAAGCGTCATCGGGGGGTTAAGTGCGTGATTGACTAACTACCTACTAATACTGCATCAGCATACCGCCGAGCAAACTCGGCCGACGAGACGACTAGGCGACTAGAGACTGCGAAAAGGGACCCAGTGCCAGATAGACGGCGGTCGCGAAGACGCACCCGCGACGCACTCCCAACTGCTGACTCACTATCCCAATCTGGAATCCGGCCGTCAAGCCTCTGCCCGCACACCCTGCCTACTATGCAAATATCGATCCCAAGCTTCATTATTGGGTCGCCAACCGTGTACAAGGTAATTGTGTCGACGGACAACGGCCCCATCGAGCTGGACAAGCGGTTCAGCGATTTCGTGAAATTAGCGGCCGACTTCCAGCAGGAGATGGACGAGCCCGTGCCCGTTCTCCCCCCCGCAAAGAAGTGGTTCGGCAACAGCAGCGCCGAGCTGTGCGAGCAGCGACGGCAGGACCTCGAGCTCATGCTCAGGGCCCTCATTCGCAACCCAGAGTTCGCCCAGGCCCTCTGCGTCTCGTCGTTCCTCGAGCTCTCGCGGGCCAAGGCCAACCGCGGCATGGACTGGCTGCAGGTGTCGTCGAAAATCAGCAACTACATCTCGCAGGCCAAGAGCAACTCGCAAGCGACTCAGAAGCGCAAGTACTGCCTCGAGGCCAAGACGCTCGCGAGCCAGCTCCAGCGGTCGATCGACCAGAGCAGCGTCGGCAAGGGCGAGCGGGCCCGCAGAGTCGCCCAGCTCGACGAGTACCTCAAGACCATCTCCCAGATCGAGAGCCAGGTCGTGGCCATGACCACGAGCCTCAACGCGGTCGAGGACGCCGGCACCAGGGCCAGGCAGCCGTCGTCGGGGCGCGTCCTCGGCGAGTCAGACGTCACAAGACAGTTCAACAACGCCGGGCTCGTCCAGCACCAGCTCCAGTCCATCGACGAGCAGGATCGTCGCCTCGAGGAGCTGCGAATGGCCATCTCGCGACAAAAGCAGCTCGGGCTCGACATCGACTCGGAGCTCACAAAACAAAACGAAATGCTCGAGGAGCTCGACGCCGGCGTCCACCACGTCAACTCAAAGATCAACCAGGCCTCTCGCAAGACCAACCGCCTGCTATAATTTATTTAATTTAATCCAGTTTAATGTGTGGCGAATGTGGCGAAACACCGCACCTCCATGCGTCAAGTGTTTGTTACCACCACGCAGCAGCGTGCCCTGGAGAACTACTCGGCACAGTCCCTCAAGAAGCTGTACCAGAATGCGCTCGAGACGCACCAGCCCCGAAAATTCACCGTCGAGATCGACATTCGCGAGCCCCCGTCCAAGCGCGACACCAACGAGTCCCTCGAGGACACTGCGAGGCTTTTTAGAGAGTCAATTGCCGAGTATCTCCGCTGCACCTACGACGAGTGGACCACAAAGTACACACGCATGTTTCCCCTCCTCAGGGCCCTGGTGCTCTACTACGACGAGGCACCCTCGCTCTGGCAGGCCCTCGAGAGCTCAATATCCGAGTGGGGACTGGGCCTGTCCCACGATATGGTTGAGATAGACGATATCGGGGTGCTGCTCGCCCAATTCGCCCGCTGTGTGGGCATCGTGCACAAGCGGCTCCGGCAGCTACATGATCATATCTACCCATTTGACGCCATTGTGAGGTCGGAGTACCAAGAGAAAACCGGGGTAGAGCGCCTGTGGGCGGTGTTTCTCAAGTCTTTTGACCAAAATGAAACTATTTATTCAAAAGTCTCCAAGGGCTTTCTGACCATGGTCTGTCATTACAACCGCGACCGGTCGTTTGACTGGGAGTTTCTCCATCCTGTTTACAAGGCTCTACGCAAGACCAACCATCTGGAAGACTTTGCACAACTGTGCGTCGACACACTCCCGTATTATATCAGAGACAGCCTGCCCGTGAACAACGCTCGTCAGTGGATTGACGCTATGCATGTATGGAAAGCCGAAGAGCTATTAAAATGGCGGGCTATCACCAGAAGTGATCAGTGGGCCCTTGACATCACCAAGAGCATGGAGCACCTCATGCTTGTTGACGGCGTGAACACGTACGGCTCTTTGGTTCTCGAATGGCTCAAGTACGAGCCCAACACATTTGAAGAGTTTGAGAGACTGGTCGTGACCCAGAGCGATCCTCGAGAAAACTTTTACCTTGCATGCCAGACTACACTGCTAGACTATGCTATTCTAATAGACTCGTACGATTTGACTCCTTTGGAGAAAGGAGCCGCCTACTGCGAGCTGGCGAGAACAACCAGGGAGAATGACACTTGGATCAGCGACTTTGGCGAGCATTGGAGCTTTGTGAGTATGCGTATTGAGAAATTCCTTGAATACCTTGCCGAAGTAGTAGCTCTGGAGATCAGCTCAGATAAAAACCTTGGTTCTCTTGTTATCGTGATAGAGCTAATCAAAGTGTGCGTTTGTTCTAATGGTGAGGAGAGTGAATTCTCATCAAGACTCACTGAAAGGATTCGTGAGTTGACCTGGCCACCCAGCCCAAAGGTACAGCTACAAATGAAAAAGGCAAGAACAATCATCATAGTACTGGAGCAAATACTGGGAACAAGAATGTTCACGTTCCTCCCCGAGTTCTACATAAGAGACTGGGTGAGCTCCAGCGAGTTCGCCAACGCATTTTCAGTGCACCCGTACGTGTTTAGCGCATTGAACTGGCCAGGCGCCTCAGCGTTCTATCAAGATGAGCAGCTCAAGGAGTTTGAAAGCGCCTATCAGAGTATATTTCCTCATCGCAACATATCCTGGGATGCGAGCTCCTCATATGTTGAGTGCGAGATCAATGGAAACAAGTGCCTGTTAACAATGGCTCAAAAGGAGCTCGTGATGCGAATCTCGCAGAGCCCTTTTCAGAGCTTGACCATAAAGGAGCTTGAAGGTCTCGATCAGTGGAGTGCAGTCAAACACGAGTTTCATGGTATGGGGCCCGAGGACAGTATTACCATCGACCTTAGTTACACAAATATATAATATAATGCACACACATAGTACTTATTCAGCCTCAAAGATAGCATAGGCATTGCTGACGATAATTTCAACAATCTGGCTCTGTGCAGGCATTTCTCCGAGCTTGGAGTAGTCTGTGCCCATCAGGACGGGGCCCCATACGACACCGAGCTCAGAGAAACCCATGTGGTTCACGTTTTGCAACTCCTGAACCCGATAGAGATGGAACACAAGGTATCTCAAGGTGGTATAGTTCGGGTCAGGGAGCTTATTGACGATGCCATGAATAATGTCGCGGCGGTTATCGGCATCGGGGACGTTAACAGCCGACAAAAATTCCGTGTTGTACTCGCGAGTGAGTAGAGGCTCTGGAAGCTCTTGGAAATAGAGCTTGAGTGCTGAGGCGACTGAGTGAATATCGTTCACGGTGGACGATGGCCGCATGAGGTCGACCGAAGCGGCGTCGGCATCGAAAAGAACCTTGATCTCCTCGACCTGAGCAGCAGACCCCTGTTTCTTGTAAATATCCTCGACCTCGAGACCAAAGTTATCAATGGCTTGGACACACTGATATACGACTCTGGGAACGGTCTGGTTCTCGCTCAAGAGAAGAGTCTCGAGTGGCGTTCCAAAGGTCGGCAGCTCTTGTGTGCTGGTTTTAGGTGGCTCATACACCGGTGGAGCAGCGGGCTCTTCTGGTTGTGCGGTGGGCATAGCAACAACGGTGGGGGGAGAAATCACGGGCCCGGTTTTGGCACTGCCAATAATGGGTCCGGTCTTGGCAGTTCCCCCAATGACTGGACCAGTCTTCGCCGTTCCACCTCCTACGGTGGGCGACTTGGTGATCATTGGACCCGTCTTGGCTGTTCCCGAACCGACAATGGTGCCAGGAGTGGGGATACTCGGGGTCGTGCTCTGGATAGTTGGAGGATTCGGCACTGCCGGTGCGTTCATGCTCGTATTGTTGTGGCCAGAGTTGTGCGAGGTAATGCTGGGCTTGCGGGGTTCGCCCAGAACGCTGTGACGGGTGAATGACACCGGGACCCGATTCAGGGTTTTCTTCACCTTGGGGATGTTGAGGATGTATTTGTAGAGATCTAGCTGCGGGTCGATCCGAGCGGCCATCTCCTTCACTCCCTGGGTCGCATGGGGAGAGTTGGGGGGCTTTATGGGTGCGACCACGAAACCACGGTTCAATTGCAGCACCTCGGTGAGGTTGGCGTACTGCAGCACCTGCACGGCCAGCACCTCGTCGCACTCGAGGATCATGTTCTTGATCTTCTCCACCGAGTCGACGCGGAGCCTGTTGGCGGTGTCGCGACGCAGCCGCTGGGCCTGGTCGACCTTTTGTTGGTAGTCCATCTCGGCCACAGTAAACTTCTTTTGTAGCTCCTCCTCGGACTTCTGACGCAGGGCCAGCTTCTTGGACGGGTCGCCGGTGCGGACTCGATCCAGCTCCTCCGCTACGGACTCATACCTAGCCTTCGCCTTCTCTGCAAGCTGCTCGGCGTCCAACAGATTCTTCTCGTTCCTGAGCGCAGTCTCTTTCTCCAATTTGCGTTGTCTGTCAATATCCTTCACAAAAGTCGAGATCTCGTCGTGGATGCGGTGCATGCTATCGATATACCCGTTTCCTGCATCCCCCAGTCGGTCAGTGGCCCGCACGATCTCGAGGATTTGGGATTGAAACGTGCCCTTGGGAATCTCGGGCCGTTTGAACGAGTCCACCATCGCCCTGGACGTTTTCTTGAGGTGCTGCGAGTGCTCGGCCTCCATAGTGGCAACCTTCTTGAGGAAGTTAGCAAACTCCTTGCAGGAGTGTATGCTCTGCTTGAGGCGGTTCAGCAGACTTTCCACGCCTACATCGCTGTAGATAATCTCTTTCAAATGCTCGTCTTTCAGCAACTGCGAGCTATTCGCTGGCTTGTCCATTGTGAGTTGCGGGAGGCGCGAGTCTGTAGCTGTCGTAATCCTCCGTGGTGGTGGCACCAGAACATTAGCGACTGCCTGCGGCATTGCTGCGGCTGGGTGCGAGTGGACGCTATTGATGATATTTTGAGTAAATTTTAGCTACTTTTCTAAAAAAAGGTTCCCCAGCATGGGTGGCACCTCGCGCCGTCGCCACCGTGACGGTGGCGTAAGAATGCCATTGAGCTGGACGCGTGGGAGCACCGACGCAGTTTCGGGTTCTTTTAGTTTAATCCTTCGGCCGATCTACGGTCGCCGGGCGCTCGAAGCTGCGTGGCGATGAACGTTCTATTTGTCACCAAAAATAGAAAATTGCATCATAATAATTAATGGCTGAAAAATTGACAAAAAAGCAGCGCAAGGCGCTCGAGTTCAAGAAAGGAAAGAAAGAAAAGTCAGAGCCCGAGAGCTTGAGCGTTCCTGAGCCCGAGGCCCCGAAAACAGAGGAGATCGTCAAAGTCGAAAAACCGAAAAAGTCAAAACGGTTCATCGTTTTCGTCGGCAACCTGCCGTACAATCTCCCCGAAAAGGAGCTCCTTGAGCATTTCAAGACTGCCAACCCCAGCAGTGCCCGTGTGCGGGAGAAGGGCTTTGCATTTTTAGAATTCGAGGGACCCAATGCGGCCAAGGACCTGAACACGGCGCTCAAGTTCCACCACAGCACCCTCAAGTACCGCAAAATCAACGTCGAGCTCAGTGCGGGCGGTGGAGGCAACTCTGCGAACCGCCGCAAGAAGCTCGAGACGAAAAACAAGATTCTCCACGAGGAGCTCAACCAGAAGATCGAGGAGGAAAAGAAGCAGCCCAAGCCGTCGAAACGCAAGGCCCCGTCCGAGCCCCAGCAGGAGCCGACCAAGAAGCGGTCCAAGCGAGAAAAGCCCGAGGTTCAGCCCGCTGATCTGGGCGGCGTTCACCCAGCCCGGCTGCGAAACTTCAAGTGACAATAGTACTATTTATTAAGCTCAATGATATCATATAAATAAATAACAGCAAAGCGAGGATTTACTTGTCCTCTCCACGGTGCCGTTTGCTCTTGAACGATGCGTGGTGAGGTCGCTTGTCCCCCGCCGAATAATTTTCCTCGTCGGAGTTCTCGCAGTTAAACATCTCTGCGTCCTGGTCTTTGATGCCACTGAGGTGTTTGAGGGCCCACGAGCGGGCGTCGAGGTACGGATTTTCGTCACAGGCGTCCAGCAGGTCCTGGAGCGCTCTGGAGTAGCCCAATTCGTGTGCGTTTTTGGACTGGGCGTTGGCTAGTTTGTACAGCTTGGTAATTGCGGTCGCAGCCGTCTTGAACTCTGCTACCGCCTCATGGTCCGGCATGTCTTCCATTCACGCTGACAAAGAAGTCGAGTGAAATTAAATTCGCGAGCAGAAAATAGTCAATGCGCGCCACAGCCCTGCTCAGAAAGGTCATTAAACCTAAAATTTCCCAAAATTTGGTCGACGAATTCGGCGCCCCAAGGCCTGCACAGAAAGCATGGGCAGGACAGAACAAGAACAAGTACTTCCATGACAAGTACGCCCACGTCCATGCAAAACAAAAAAAGAGTCGCACCCAGCTCAGGGCCGAGAGAAAGGAGCAGAGGATGAAGGAACCGCCTAAACCAAGTTTCCACCACAAGTTCCTCGAGCACCAGAAGAAGAATCCAAATTTCGAGTATGTGTTTGGGAAAAGTGCCGTTTTAGCAGCGATCTACAACCGCAAAGTGCACCAGGTCTTCTCTGGACACCCGCGGGACCGCACCAGTCAGAATATTATTTACCAATGCCATCAGAGAGAAATCCCAATCAAAGTGAACGTTCTGGCGACACAGCTCAAGCTCATGTGCCAAAGTGACGTGCACAATAAGTATGTGGCTGAAGTCGAGAAACGTCCGCATGTGGAGTTTGAGGACTTTGAACACACCGAAGGGACCCTGAGGGTGGGCAAGCAGACTATAACCCTCCACAAGAAGAACGCCCTCGGCGTATTTATTGACCAGATCACAGACACCCACAATCTTGGGGCGATCTTGCGGAG
Organism: Wickerhamiella pararugosa; assembly: GCA_023628975.1. NCBI lineage: Eukaryota > Fungi > Ascomycota > Dipodascomycetes > Dipodascales > Trichomonascaceae > Wickerhamiella > Wickerhamiella pararugosa. The sequence continues at coordinate 458,692 of JAMAJQ010000005.1, read as the reverse complement.
TGCATACTTCCTCGGGGCGGATTTCGCAATCATCAGCGAACGCAATTGCGCACCATTGTCTCCCCAGGTGGTGAAATCCTCATCCGGGGCTTCAGAGTACCTTCCTATTTTTTATGCCACTCACCCGCTACGACTATTCGAGAAATTGAACCCTGATTGGAACATCGTGGCAACGCTCGCGGACAAGAAATTTTTAAAGACGATCGACCTGGCGGAACTGCCGCAACTACTCGACGATAAGCCCTCGATCTTGGCGCTGGGCTCAGAGGGTGACGGCCTCAGAATGTCGTTGATTCAACGCAGCTCCCACAATGTCATTATACCGCCAGCGCACGACAACTACGTTGTGGACTCTCTGAATGTGAGTGTAGCCTGTGCCGTCTTGCTGGATCGATTTAGGAGAAGCTAAATAATTATGTACATAGATAGCTGGAATCTTAGCGAGCTGTCACGTAGCTCAAGATCCCTACTTTTTTGTTTGGGTTGTAGACAACCTTTTTTATTTTGGAGGCGTCTAGATTGCGAATGGTTTCAAAATTTTCCTTGGCCGCCTGTTCGAGCTGGTGCTGGTCAGGCTCGACGGTGGAGAGCATGCCAATTCGCTGGCCATTGAGCCAGACGGCAAACTGTTTTGATGCCTTTTCGGTGGTCTTCTGTGGTTGGGGCCAATCCTCAGCGAACACGGAACCACTCCTAGCATTGACCGCTTCCCAGAACTCCTCGGCATGACAGGGTGCAACCGGAGCCATGCATACAATTAGCGTTCTCAAAGCCTGTTCGTGCAGTTTACTTCCTTTGAGGTCAGATACTTGGTGAGTCAAGATCATGAGATCGGAAATAAGGGTATTCAGTGACAGTCTCGTTTCCAGTGCGTCAGTTATGTCCGAGACCTTATCGACGAGGTTGTTCCAAACTCTGTTCTGGTCTGGAGTGGGTTCCTGGTCAGAAGCTGTCAAACTGGACACCATCGTGCCAACTCTCGACAGCCAACGCTCTACGCCAATGATACGGTCCTGATCCCAGTCTAGGATATCGGAAACTGGTGCGGAAAAGAGGATGTGAGCTCGAACAGCATCCGCACCATGGGCATTGATCACTTGTAGTGGGTCCACACCATTATACTTTGACTTGGACATCTTCTCGTAGCAGATTTCCGCCTGCTTTCCTGTGGCTTTGATCAGGCCGTTTTCATGCTCCTCGGGCTTGAGGAAACGACCGTTATCAGGGTTTATAAAGGTTTTTCCGTGTACCATTCCTTGAGTGACTAGTTGCTTGAAGGGTTCCCCAGAAAGTGAAGAGCTGTATGCCCCTGTCTCGCTCAAAAACTTGGACAAAAACCGAGAATAGAGGAGATGCAGAATGGCGTGTTCAACGCCTCCGACATACATATCAACAGGCAACCATTTAGTAGCCAAATCCGCGTCAAATGGCTTGTCCTTATTTTGGGGATCGGTATACCTCAGATAGTACCAACTTGAGTCCATAAAAGTGTCCATGGTGTCCGCGTCGCGTTTCGCAGCTGCTCCACACTCTGGACAAGTAGTCTCGATGAACTCAGGACAGTTCGCAAGTGACCCGCTGTGATTTTCTGGGAGCTTGACTGGCAGGTCCTTATCAGGAACAGGTACAGGACCGCAGCTCTGACAATGAACAATGGGAATTGGAGCGCCCCAGTAGCGTTGTCTCGAAATAAGCCAGTCGCGTAGCCTGTATCTCGAAGTTGGCACGGCGGTACCCTTATCCTTGAGCATCTCAACAATCTTGCGGCCGCCTTCCTGAACGCTCAGGCCGGGAAAGCCCGAATTCTCGTTTAGAATGCCTTTTTTCTCGGTATACAAGGGCTCGTCAGAGTCGATAACCTTGATAACCTGTCCATCTCCGTTGACTTTCCAGAATTCAAAGTCGCGGGCATCATGAGCTGGAACGCCCATTACTGCACCGGTACCATAATCAGATATCACATATGGAGCTGTGAAAACAGGAAGGTCTCGTCCATTCAACGGGTTCTGTACGCTGAGCGGCAGCTTGTAGCCTTCTTTGGAATCATGCTCAAAGCTCTTGTTCACAAACTCACCAAGCTTTGGATCAGACTTGATAAGCTCAGTGACAACGGGATGGTCTAGACTGAGGGCAAGGAACTGGACTGCTCCAAGCGTATCTGCTCTGGTGGTGAACACCTTGATCTGGTCGCTGAGAGTGAGCTCAACACCACGAGAGGAACCTATCCAGTTCTTTTGCATAGTCTTAACGTGCTGAGGCCACTTGTCCAGCAGCTTAAGGTCCTTGTTGAGCTTCTCGGCGTAGTCGGTGATTTTGAGGAACCACTGCTCAAGCTCGCGCTGCTCAACCACAGCTCCGGACCTCCACGATTTACCCTCAGCATCTACCTGCTCATTTGCAAGCACCGTCTGCTCCACCGGATCCCAGTTGACTTGAGCTTTTGCTCGGTACGCCAGTCCAGCCTCATACAGGAGGAGAAAAATCTTCTGTGTGTGCTTGTAGTAGTCTGGGTGGCAGGTGATAACCTCGCGGTCCCAATCAAATGCGGTACACATGGCTTGCACCTGAGATTTCATTTGTTCGATGTTGGAGTATGTCCATTCCTTAGCACTGATCCCCCGCTCAATTGCAGCGTTTTCAGCAGGCAGACCGAACGCATCCCAGCCAAATGGGTGCATCACGTCGTATCCTCGGAGCCTCCAGAATCGAGCGAGGACATCACTGATTGTGTACACTCGCAGGTGCCCAATGTGAAGTTTGCCTGAAGGATACGGGAACATAGACAGCTGGTACCGTGGCCCACGGGTGGGCGTCTTAGCCAGCTGAGTAGGTGACTCAGCCCATTTCTTTAGCCACTTCTCCTGCAACGGCAGACCTTTCAAGAGGCTCTTTGATTTTGAGCTCATGTGGCGAGGAAGGTGGCCAATTGCCGAGGACTGCGAGAACAAGTACTCCAAAGCTTGGGAATCAGATGACATTTAGTACAGCTCAATTTTACTGTGGGCCACGTATACCGTGGCTTTCTGGTCTTCTAGTTATCTTCTCCAGAGAGGCATGCAGGCTCGTGACAGTCTGCCGCCCCATGAACTATGCGGCAGAATGAAATAGTATTCAAAAGCTCGGGAACCTAATCTGTACATTGCTTCGATCCTCACTCTTCAGCTCTGTTGCAATGATCCAACTTGGTCGCTGACATGCTGTGGCTACTGAAACGAGATAGCACTGATGCTGATTTGCCCCAGGAGGGGACGGTCGATGCTGGCACAGAGGAGATATTTCAGAGTTGGGCATTGCTAATTATCATTGTTCTGCTAATTTTCTCGTTGTGGACTTCGTATTATCTGCAGAGCAAGCGAATCCAAACAGTACACGAGTCTGTGATCTCGATTTTCAGCGGAATGTTTGTAGGCTTTATTATTCGCGTTAGCCCTGGCCGAACTATCCAAGAAGATCTGAGCTTCAGTTACAGCGTGTTCTTTAACTTACTACTACCCCCGATTATTCTCAACTCAGGCTACGAGCTCAACCAACGGAACTTTTTTCGAAATATATTCAGCATTCTCACGTTCGCATTGGTTGGAACGTTTTTGGCCACAGTCATTCTTGGCACGCTTGTGTACATTTGGGCGTTCCTGGGAATTGAGGGTATCAACTTGCGCTATGCAGACGCAATTGCGGTGGGAGCCACTCTCAGTGCCACTGACCCCGTGACAATCTTGAGTATTTTCAATCAATTCAAGGTAGATCCCAAGCTATACACCATTATTTTCGGTGAAAGCCTGCTCAACGATGCGGTGTGTATCGTCATTTTCGAGACCTGTCAGAAGTTCAAGGGAGACTCCAGCGTGCATCCCACGTCGCTCATCAAGGGTATCGGAATCTTCTTTATTATCTTCACTATCTCTATGTTGATCGGTGTACTTGTCGGTATCATCACTGCATTGGTCCTCAAGCATTCGCATGTTCGCAGGTATCCTCAGATTGAAAGCTGCTTGGTGATTCTGTTTGCATATGGTACCTACTTTTTCTCCAATGGGTGCCACATGTCTGGTATCGTCTCGCTACTATTCGCTGGCATTACTCTCAAGCACTACGCCTACTACAACATGAGTCGTCGCACGCAAATCACTATCAAATACAGCTTCAAGCTGATCGCTCACCTAAGTGAGAATTTCATCTTTATCTACCTTGGCTTGAGTCTGTTCACCCAAGACCAATTGGTGTTCAGACCCATGCTGATCATAGTAACCTGTGCCGGTATCTGCCTGAGCAGGTGGTGGGCAGTATTCCCGCTGAGCACTTTGATCAACAAGTTCTATCATCGGGTTGGGACCCAGGAAGAAGATGAGATTCCTGATCAGTACAAGTTTATGTTATTCTGGGCCGGTCTTCGTGGTGCTGTAGGTGTCGCGTTAGCCGCAGGAATAGAGGGTGATTACGCTGAAGATCTGAGAGCTACAGTGCTAGTTGTGGTTGTTCTTACTGTGATTGTGTTTGGCGGAACTACTGCGCAGATGCTGGAGATTCTAGGCATTCGCACTGGCGTGGAAACAGAAGTGGATTCCGATGACGAATTCGATCTAGAGTCGAGACCGCAGCATCGATCCAGCCCATTTGATAGAACTCCAGAGGTAGGGGAGTCCTATTATAATCCTCAGCCGTCAAGCTCCATCGCGATGGATCCGTTGACAGAAACTGGATCCAGATGGTTCAGTGAGCTTGATTCAAGGGTTCTCAAACCTGTATTATTAGACAATGACCCACAGTAGTGACTGTCATCGCATGAGGAACTACACTGCCCACATTTAGCATGATATTTGGAGCGCAGCGGTCAGACCTTGACGGGCTTGTGCCCTAGGTTTTATTTCCTTTATACAGCAGGTGAGCGTCTGAATGAAAATGTTGGAGATGCTCTTTATGAAGTATGCTTCCCGACAAAAACGCCTCGAATATCGTGTTTCAAACTACAACATTACTCGAATGGCCCACCTCCCGCAGGAAATGAATACTAAAAATCCCGAAGTAAACATTCTAGTTTGTGCATAAGCACCAATGAGGGTAATGAGTACTATATATCTCAAGAATAGATTCCGAGAAAGATCATGTGCAAACATGTGGAAAGCGCGACGCCACAACCAGTAAACTGTTATCAAAAGCATGAACACGTACGATATAATTAAACGGTCCGCAGACAAGTAGACCGTGTCCATCTAATAGATAGCTATGATACATATAATCATAAATGACATGATGTTCAACCATTTCGGGATTCAAACGGTAATGCATGTTAAGACCAGAGGTGCACAGAGAAAGATTCGCGGCATACCAAAATTATTCCTCTTCATCCTCGTCATCGTCTTCAGATTCAGATACCTCTTGTTGAAGGTCTCTCAGCTTCTGTTTGTAAGTTGAGTTCTTCTCGGTAATAGCATCAAGGAGTTCCATGAGTTCATCCAAGGCAGATTGCTTCTCTTCAAGCTCTTCCTGAACCTTTTTAAGTTTCTGTTCGTCGGCAGTCGATTTCTTTGCCTGTTCGAGCTGCTTTTTGAGGCTCGCATTTTCCTTCTCAAATTCGGAGAGTTTAGATTGCTGATCTTTCGGTTTGGAGTCTTCCTTCTTCGTGGATTCCTTCTCGAGTTCCTCTACCTTTTTCTGCAAGCGATCAAGTTCAGCTACCTGCTCGCTCTGCTTGTTGTTTTCGCGCTTCGATTCCGAGATTTCAGATTCCAGCTCTTTGATTCTGGCATTCTTCTCCTCAACACTTTGTGCTTTTTGCTTTAGTGTCTTCAGCTCGGATTCTAAAGCCTTTGTTTTGGACGATTCAGTTGCGCTCTCAGCTTTTTCCTTTTCAAGTTGTGTTACCTTGGATTCCAAATCCTTGGCTCGCTGTTCAGTTGCTTGCAAGAATTCCTTGGTAGAGTTCACAATCTTCTTGAATTTCTCAGCCTCTTTCTTCGAGGTATCACGCTCCTTTGATATCACATTGAACTGGTCCCGCAGTTCTGCGGCCTCGGACTCGAATTTAGCGGCCTCGTTTTGTGCCTTTTCAAGATTCTCCTTAAAGGTCTGGTTTTCGGTTTTCAGAGTAGCGTTCTGCTGATGCGCATGATGTGATTCCAGCTTGTACTTCTCAATCTCATCCTGAGCTTGCTCCAGGAGGGCTTCATCTTCCTCTTTTTCTGATAGGATAGCAGCCGTCTCCTTTAGCTTTCGAATGAGCTTCTCGATTGTCTGCTTCCCATCCGCATTTTGGCCTTGAAGTTCAGAGTTCTGGGATTGCAGTGAGCTTATTTGTTGCTCATGCTTTTTCGTCAGAGCTCGCAGCTTCTCCAAATCATGCTTGACACCTTTGAGTTCCTTCTCAGTAGACTCCTTCTCTCTGGTTAAAGTCATGAGTTCACGAGACATTTTATTGATACCATCCTCGAGTTTTTCTTTGGCTTGGGTCACCTTTTCAAATTGAGTTTGGACCTTGCGATGCGCCTTTTCAGATGTCTCTAGCTTGTCTTGTATATTGGCAAGCTCATCGACCTTCGACTCATAGTCCTCTGTAATCTTACGAAGATTCGCAGTGGTCTTGTTTAGTGTACTTTCGGTTGACCGAAACTGCGATTCGAAATCCTCGCGCTCTTTTTTAGCAACTGAGTGTTTATCACTGAGATCCTGATGAGCCTCTTTCAGTTTCGATAGTTCAGTCCGAATAGCGGCTTCATTCTCCATAACGTCTTTGATCTCACTCTCTTTCTTGAGTCTGAAATTATCGTATTCCTGCTTCTTCTCCAAGAACTCAGATTTGAGTTCTTCATACATCTCGAGAGAGACTCTGGAACTAGGCTCATAATCAGGTCCTTTGTTGAGCGCCTTCTGGATTCGATTGAAATGTAGGGACATGAACTCGATGAAGCTGCTATCGAGATACACTTGAGGAAGACCGTTTTCGCCCTTTTGTGCTCCAAATATGGCTGCAGCATCATAGTCCTTGAAAAACTTGCTTTCCTTGAACCATTTGATATGGTACGCATACTGAGTCTTGCCCAAGGTGCCATCCAAGAGTTTGAAGAGCTCGGCACGGCTGAGCGGGGAGGTCTTTGAAGAGAAGTCGTACACGATTCCTAGCAGAATGCATGCCAATGATTGAACCAATACGTGAGCTGGGTCACTAGACCGGTGCGCTGAGACATAGTTGATCAGGCCCTGGACAACCGAGGACTCCTGCAAGAATTCGTTGACAGCGTCCACATCGTCAAAGAGCCACACTGCAAGCAACTGTAGATAACCGAGAGCCACGAACGGCTCGCGATAGTCTAATGCGGAGAGCAATTGGCTTCCCATGCTTCCAAGAATAGAGCTCACTTCCTGACCGAGGTTTTCATCACCTATTTTTACTGCTCTGAGCTGGTCTTTGAGCTCATGAGAGTCATCGAATATATTCATTGTTAGCACGCAGGTGAACCAGATTTGGAAAGGGTTGATGTGTGCGTTTTCATTATACTCGGCCAGAATAGAGATGATGTTGGCGGACGTTGTACCGTCTACGTAGCGCGCTAGCTGCTCACTGAGGAAGGCTGACCGCATCTTGGTGTTGTCCTTGAATATGGCCATCAATGAATACAAGCACGCGGCTCTCAGGTCAAACATATGCGTGGATGTGAGAAAGCAGAGCCAGTTCAGCAATGCTACCTCTACTGGGACGACCTGCGGTTCCTTTTGGATGTTCATGCTGAGACTGAGGTCATAGTAGGGCACATCAATCTTTGAGTACTCCTCCTGCAAGCCAGGGTTCTGCCACACGAGCGAAGCGGCCGTCATCAAGGAAGCCACTCTCACCGAGAGTGGAGCCAGGGGACCGAATGCGAGCCTGAGGGTGGTAAAGAGCACCACTGAGAAATTGTTCTGATTGTAGGCGGTCGAGTCTGCACCTGGGATGCAAAACAACCGCGGGAGATGCAACGCGGCGACGATGTTCTGTACCGCTATGTCGTTGGAGAATGTGTACTCTGGCTCGAAGTTGAGGAGGTCGTCGAATTTCGCCACGCAACTCGACTCGCAAAACAGCTTTTGATTCGACACGTTGTACTGGAGAAGGTTGGTCAACAACCCCAGGGCGTCTACCACCAGGGCAGAGGTGCCATATGCCAGCCCCCCTTCGTCGTGGAGGATGCGAAAGATGGCGTCGAATCCGCCCTCGAATGCGACCAGTTTCTGCGAGTCGAGGTGGTTTTCGGTGAGATTGAGCAGCAAAAGGACTCCCTCGTTGCGTATCATCTCCTGGCTGCTGTTGAGGGTCGACACCAACGCGGATATGCCATTGGGGACTTTGAGCAGGCACTCTCTGGCGCTGTCTGAGCGGTTGAGCACGAGGGCACTGAGCAGTTGCAGGCTGTAGAGGGTGGAGAACACATCGGTGTCGTGGGAGCCGTCGACGAACGAGATGAGCATCTCGATGTTGGCCGGGTCCTGGGTGAACCGGTCGGTCAACCAGAGCGAGATCTCGTCGCCCCGCAACGCAGCCTCGTCGACGTGCTTCTCTGGCCTGCGGATGAGCGGGCTGACGTAGAGTTTGTTGCGTTCGCGGACTCGCCTGGCGTTCTCGACGAGATCGTCGTCCGAAAACGGCCCAGTTTTGATGAACAGGATGACGAGGGTCTCGAGGCAGGCTCGTCGAAGTTCTGTATCGTGGTAGTCTGTCTTGAGGGCATCAATCAGGCCCTGGAGGCCGTTTGAGGCGATCAGTTCGCGGTACTCGTGGCTGAACCCCTTGAGGGCCAGGGCCGAGGAACTTCTGTCCTCCAGTAGAGTTGAGTGTTCTAAGCGGTCGCAGAGGGTAATAATAGCGGCCTCTGCGCTCTGCTGCTTCGGCTGGGCCAGGATGCCGAGCATTATTACGTGTGACTGAGGGATTCTAAGGGGTAATAAATTAGCTATATAGACCGGATAATTAAGCAAGCAGAGGCTCGTTTTCAACGTCTTGGCCAGCAGGGACCTTGGCAATGATGTACAGAGCGTGGATCAGGCCCGGGATGAACCCCAGGAAGCAGAGGGCGATGTTAATCAACAGGTCGACGCTGAGGCCGGTCTTGAGGAACACTGCGACCGGGGGCAGCAAAATGGCCAAAATGATAATGAGGATTTCCTTAACGGTGTTTTTCTGTTGACTCATCGAAGATTGCCGGTAATTTGGGCCCTGCTTCTCTTATATCTCAGTTAGGCTTTGCCCTAACCTCGACGCACAGCAACCGCTGTGCCCTACAGCAGACGCCATAGTATCGCCATGGCGGGGTGACAATTTCGCAATTTGCGACGATATTACCCAATATGAGTCAAGGGTCACGGATCATGCGGTGACCCTACTCAATCGATGGTGTCCATGACCCAGTTGTCTAATCATGTCCGCAGTTTATCCCAAGATTGTGCTGTGGGGTGACTCCATCACCCAGTATGGCTACGAGAGCCCGTCTGGCTACGCCTCGCTGCTCAGCGATGCATACCAGCGGAGGGTGGACGTTGTGGCTCGAGGCTTGGCTGGGTACAACACTCGCTGGGCTCTGCCGCTCATGGAGCCGGTGCTGCAGAGCCTCGGGGACAAGTTCGAGGCGATCTCGATCTTCTTTGGCACCAACGACTGCTGCTTCGAGGGCAATCCGCAGCACGTGCCCCCCGAGGAGTTCGCCACTAATTTGTCGAAAATGGTCGAGATTGCCCGCAAATACACCGACACAATCGTCGTTGTGGGGACCACCATGGTCGACGAGAAGGGATCGCACCCTGGCTGCGAGTTCCGCAGCAACAAGCAGTCGTACGCCTACAATGCGATCGCCAAGTCGGTGGCAGAGGTCGAGCAGGTCCAGTTTTTGGACCTGTGGAGTGCGTTCCGCACCGACAACGGCGAGCCCGTGGCGCCAGCGGCCGAGGTCGAGCTCGCGGGGGAGAAGGGCTACGCCGGCGACAAGCAGGCCAGCAGGTACCTGAGGGACGGGATCCATTTCACGGGCCACGGCTACGAGATCTACTTCATGGAGCTCGTGGAGCTTCTCGCGAACGTGGGCAAGGGGCCCAACGACTACGAGTGGGTGTTTCCTGCGTGGCGAGACCTGCCAGAGGTCGGTAAATAGATATGTAGGTACTTAGAAATGCACTGTCTCGATGCGCTCCACGTTGGTGTTCTGCGGGCAGTACGGGCACTTGAACGAGCTCTTGGCGTGGCTGGCCTGGAGCAGGCTCTTGACGCTCTCTCTGCTGATGATGTGGCCGCAGGGGAGCAGGCTCGGAGGGTTGGTGGAGTCGGTCTGCTCCTTGGACACGGGGCACACGAAGATCGGGTGGAACACCAGGTCTGGCGGCAGGTCGATCTCGACGGGCAGCTCGCCGGTGGACGACCACCCCGCGTTGCGGTTCTTCATGATCGAGTGCATCTTGGCGAGGGCCGGCACCGCGAACGAGCCTGCGTAGGCGGCGATCTCGAGCGGCGGCTTCGTCGACACCCCGATCGAGCAGCAGAAGCACCACTGGAACTCCTGCTTGACCTGCGGGAGCTCGATGTGCTGGGGATCGATAAGGGCGAACAGGATGCCTGGCAGCCGATTGGCGTACATGGGCATTGATCCGTACTGGCTGAGGTTCGTGCGTGCGTACCACACCGCCTCCTCGCGGCTGCCGCCCCGCTTGACCAGCTTGATGAAGTTGCTGGCGTGGATGTCGAACTCGAGCGAGCTGCCGAGGTTTCGCAGCAGGTCCTGGTGCTGCAGCGCCCACTGGAGCGCCGGCTGGTAGTCCTCGCTGTCGAGCGACGCCAGCACCGCATTGAGCTCGCGGAACTCGTGCTCGAGCGGATCAACGCACCCGAGCTCGCTCACGACGTCTGCGTGCCCCGTGAACAGCAGGTGGCGCAGAATTGCGACCCGGAGGTAGTCGTCGGCGTTCGACGACGCCGGCAGCAGCGGCTGCACCGCCTGGGGCGCCGGAACCGACTTTGCGAACTTGTTTATGCCGTGGTGAATCGTCCTTTCGGCCTGCTTTACGGCGGCCAAAGCGTTATCGACGGCGGCGACAGCGACCGGCTTGGACGGAATGCCCGCCAATTGCTGCTCGAGGCCCGCCAGCGCCTGGTCCATGGCGTCAAACTCGGCTTGCAACTCCATGGAGCACCAAATCAGATCACATGATCCCCCAGATCAGGCTCATTATCTCACGTAACCATTGCTGAGGCTCGGTCCTATGTTTGTGTTTCCGCTGCGGGAGACTAAGCCAGTTGAGTGGGCGTCGCCCATTCGCCATTATTTAGCTCGCATTTACGGAAACACCACTGATTTCAGTGCTGACGCCGAGGCCCTGCACACAATGCGGCAGGACGCTCTCGGGGCCGCTCGAAACCCCGGCGGCAGGGACCTTTTATACCGCTACTTTGTCCAGCTCGACTGCCTCGGGCTGCGAATCCCGATTAACGACACCGGCTGCAAGGTGCTGTTCACCTGGAAGAACGCATTCGACTCGGAGGAGATCTCGCAGCACTCGATTGCGTTTGAGAAGGCTGGCGTGCTGTTCAACCTCGCAGCGGTGCTGTTTTCGATTGGGGTCGACTCGCAGGACGTCAAGGTCGGGTTCTCGAGCTTCCAGGCCGCGGCTGGCATCTACAAAATAATCAGCGAGAACTTCATCCACGCCCCCTCGACCGATTTCCAGCCCGAGACCACAAAGACGCTGCTGGCGTTGAGTCTCGGGCACGCCCAGGCCTGCTTCTTCGCCAATGCCCTCGAGAAACCAGCCCCCCCGGGCATCCTGTACCGCCTGGCCCAGGGGGCTGCCAACGAGTACGAGGGGGCCGCCGAGGGCATCGACGAGCTCTACACAACAAAGTCCTGGGGAGAAAAGACCTGGAACCCCAAGGTGAAGTACCTCAGCCAGTACTTTGCTGCGGTCGCCCACTACTACTACGCCATCCACCTTGAGTCGGTGAACAAGCACGGCGAGGCGATTGCGTACATGACTGAGGCCAAGAACCTCTTTGGCAAGCTCACCTCGCAGGCCGTGAACTTTAATCTGAGATTTGGCTCGGCAAAGGATGTGAGCGCATACAAGGAGAACGCCCAGTCAAAGCTGCGGGTGTTTGAGAAGGACAACGACCTGCTCTATCACCTGCCGGTGCCTCCAATTTCAGGGGAGATCCCCAGCTCCGTTATGGCGAAGCCCACTCCCCTAGACAAGATCTATCCCCAGCAGGAGATGGAGCGAGTTATCGGCAAGGAGTTGTTCTCCAACGTCATTCCGCTCGACGTCCACGAGACGTCTAGTTTGTACAGTGAAGAGAAAGCCAAGCTCAGTCGCCGCGAACAAGAGCGGGTCGAGGTCGCTGACCAGGAGCTGTCGAGCGCTCTGGAGTACCTCGAGCTCCCGCGCAGCGCGTACGTGCTGCGAAAGGGCAAGACTTCCGAGGAGTCACAGATCCCCAGTGCCGTGCTGGAGTGGTATGAAAGTGTCAGTGCGGCTCCAGCTCTCAACCTCGAGTTCGATGACAGAGAGCAGATTCTCGACGTGCTAGACGCGGCGCCTCCCACCTGCAAGCTCGAGGTCCAGAAACTCAAGCAAGCAATGGTGCAGGCATCCCAGCAGGACTCAAAGATGCTCAAGCAGTGGGAAGCAGTCAAGGGCGACATTGCCACGCTTGGCGACTATGCGCAGCTCCAGCGCGAGTTTGAGGCCACAGACACGTCCAAGAAGGTGAATCTGATCGACTTTGACGACTCGGCGAGTGACTCACTGCCGGAGAAACTCGACGAGATCATCTCGGACTATGAAAAGCTCAAGAAGATCGAGAAAGAGCGCCGCGTGGTGTTTGGCGAGCTCAAGCAGCGGCTACTGAGCGACGACATCTCAACGCAGCTCGTTTTGCAGCGCAAGACTACCAGCCCCACTGTCATCTTCCAGCAGGAGCTCGAAAAGTTCAGCCCGTACGTTCACCGCATCAATGCTACCATTCACCACCAGCGCACTGTCCTCAACGGGATGACGGCGCTCTGGAAGCAGGTGCTCAACATGCCGGCTGTGAAGCAGCAAGCCACTGACCGCGACAGCCGAGTGCGCCTGATCAATCAAAAAATTGAAAAGTACCGCAACGCCTACCAGGTGTGGCTAGGACTCAAAGAGGGAGTGGAGAATGCTCGCAGTTTTTATCAGGATCTATTACAACAGGCACAGAGTTTACAGGCGTTCGACATGTCTCATATTAGGGCGACCCTGAACCCGCCAGCGACTTCTGGCCATCCCCAGGTGCCGCCCCGGCCTGGCTCGAACGTCTCGGCGTACTCTGTGCCCAGTGCCTACAACAGTTCTATTTATGACCTGGGGTCTCGTCCCCCGGCGCCGCCCCCTAAATAAGGGAGTTGAATTGAGTATCAATCACCTTGACGAAGCTGATCATGCCGCTGTCGACCACTGCGATGATTAACGTGCGGCAGCCGTCTTTTATTCTTGATACTGGTGACTTTTTAGTGCTGGGGTTGATTTCCAGCCCCGCCAGCATGTCGTTGGTCTCCTTGAGCGTGGGCATCTTGTGTACTCGGGCGTCCATCACTCGCAGGTAAAAGTCTGGTGGTGGGGGATCCCGTTTTCTGTATTTCGTAGATGGCTTCCATACAAAGTAGGTCAGTCTCTTTGCCTCCTGCACCTGAGGAGTGAACGTATTAATGAAGTTGAGATCCCTATAAATAGATCGCCACGAGGTGTAGCATCGCTTCCACGCGAATCGGGTGTGCGTCGGGGCTGTGATGATTTGCAGCAGGTACCTCAAGTACTCCGCTGCCGGCTGGGGGTGGTTGTGGACGGCGGCGGGCTCTGGGGCACGCACCAGCACGTACCCCAGCTTTTTGAGGTAAAAGTAGGTCGAGACCTCCGCAGCGTCGACCTTGGACAAGCAGATTGCGCACGTCGCCTCGACGCTCAGCAGGTTCCCGTACAGATGGAGCTTCAAGGACCCTCGCTGCACGAGGTACATGGTCTCCTCGGGCGAAAGGTGGAATGCCCCCTTGATTGAGACCCCCATGGTATTGAGAAAAGTTCCTCTGGGGCTCTCGACGATTGCTACGCCATTTTCAGGGTTCAGGACGCCCGTCATGGCGGTTTTCCCGTGCTTTCGAGGCTGGGCGAGGGCGGTGTACATGGCGTCGCGGCTCTTCTCAAGGACCGAGAGCTGCATTCTGGTGCCGTCCGGCTCGTAGTCCTTCTCGCCTTTCTTGAGAATGCCGGCCCCGAGCTGGAGCCAGTCCTGGACTTCGTCGTCCGAGTCGCTCATTTTGATCTCTCGCCACACTAGCGCCACTGAAATTTAATAGATTAAAACACTAAGCCTGATTAGGGCGTCATGACGGTAAACACAGCGCAGATATCGGTAGAGATTCTGCTAGAATTGTTCCGCAATGCGGCAATGGATGCGATGATGCCCGCAGTGTGCGTCGAGCAGCGAACGCGGGCGATGTTCGGCAAGGCCGAGGACACCAAGCCGATCAAGGGCCATATCAGCGGCCGGGCGATCATTCAGGAGACGCGGGGCCGAGACATCTACGGGCAGGAGAAGTCGACCGACGTGCGGTACTTTGAGTGTGCGAATTGCGAGCGGAGCGTCGCTGGCCACCGGTTCGCAGCCCATGCGGCGAGGTGTGGCGGGAAGCGTCGATAACTAGACTATTCAATGGGATCGTCATTTTAAATACTTATTTAGCAGGGAGAGTCGTCTCCAAAAAATTAATGATATCGTTGAGTCCATTGACGTCAATGCTGTGAGCCAAGCCTTCGTAAGACCGCCAGATGAGATCATGCATACCAAATTTGGAGCTTTTGAGGACTTCGTAAGATGTGTTGCCCATCTTGTAGGGCACGACCTGGTCGGCGGTGCCGTGAAGCATGAGCATGGGAGTGTCGCGGTTTACGCCGGTCTGCATCTCCTGCAAAGTTTTGGGCTCGGGCAAAAACCCGCTGATGGCAATAAACCCAGCCAGTTTCTTGTCAATTGTCACCGCAGTGCCCTCGGTGAGGGCCGCACCCTGCGAGAACCCCCCCACCACGATGCGGTCGGCGGGGACGCCCTTCTCGATCTCCTTGTTGACGAGATATTTGATAGTTGCAAGTGCTTTGAGAATACCTTCCTTGTCGCTGCCGGTCTTCCCGCCAAAGCCGTACACGTCGAACCAGCCGGGGACGTTCTCCCCGAAGGCAGTGATTGGCCTCACCGGGGCGCTGGGGAGGATGAAATTGATGTGTTGGAGACTTGGGCGCTGGTATACTTCACTGGGCAAAAACGACCACCCGTCTCCTGAATCACCCAATCCGTGGAGGAATATTACGCTGGCGGTGGCAGCCTTAGGAGCGTTGACACGAGTAACAGCGAGTGGACCTAGAGTCATGGTAGAAGGAAAATCTGGAGTACGTTCTCGGCTTAACGTCCATGTGGGTTAGGTAAGTGTCGACCGCTGCATGTGGCACAGTCTGCATGTAGTTCGCCGACACCGACCTGCACCGCCAGTCGGGGCCAGTCTGGGGTGGAGCTGAATCACAAGGTTGTTGCAGCTGCGACGGTGCAAAGGCAGACGCGATGGGGCTTGGCACCGATCGCTTGTGGGCGTGCCACAGTGCCTGACATCAAAAAGCCGTTATCGCTTCAAAATACTTTTACGGGAGAGTGTGTAACGCCGCCCCGGGCAATCTCCCGCTCGTCGCGGTTGCGTGCTTTCTATTGAGCAGCCCCTTACCGGAGACAGAAATTGTCAATGCTGTGCATCCGACATGTAGGCTCGCTGCGGGTCGCTGCAGGGATGTGGAGCGGTTGAGCACGCACGCTGGGAAAAGATGAGGTTTCAATTAGATAACTACCGGGCTAGCCATAGAAATGCCGCCTCCGCCTACCGGGTGGTACTTTCGCCCGCTCCGCGCCGCTAACATGGAGAGCCGGCATCACCTGTTGAGTACCCCCACATGGCGGTGGGTGTCTTTTGCCCAAGATCTCTAGTGGTTCCTAAATATTCATAAAAACTATGCTCTAATCTCATAAATTCCCCGCAAAAACCCTTAGGGTTTCGGCAAACTCTGACATCATCGGGGGTCCAGTAAAAGAAATTCACACCAGGCAATGTCGGCATGAGGCAAAACCCATTCGACCCACTCGAGGCTGAAATCCTACCGCGTACCGCGCGAACTGTGCATTCTAAAAACCACAGCATTTCAAACCCCTCAAATCGCGTCTGATTCTACCTGGTCCTCAGCCCGGTGCGTATCGGGGTTTTCGCTACCTGCATATGCACATGCATCCCAAGACCGTGTTTGGAGGTCCCCCCTCGAGATCATGGCCCAAGCCGGCTAAATAATAGTTTTATGCATCTTCTATTTAGATTCAAACAAACTCTATCTGGACGGGGACCCGCGGCCAAGTTTATCCGGCAACTTCCTCACTCAATCCCTGCACGTTAAGATTTTCCCTGTGAGGCACCGGCAGCGCCACCGTTTGACATGTGGCTCAGCAGATGCCAGATAAAGACCACCGGGCGGATTTCCCGCGGAGTATCTCGCGGTTCACCATGCCACGACTGGTGGGAAAAGACTCCCCGTCGGTTTTTGTATTCGCCCCACGGCGTATACCGACCGCCTGAGGGCTCATGATCCAACCCCACTTCCGGGTGCGGCTGCCGGCAGATACCTGAACCTGACATTTGGCGAAACTCCCAATAAAAGTGGCAAATGATGCATCTGCAGCGAATCATGCAATACGCGTGAAAGGGCTAAATGTTCACGTGAATTAGGAAAATCGATTGACAATCAACTTGCAGCTAAATTACGCGTACCCTTGAACACAAATGATTTTCCGCTGGAAATTTTGAGCAATGTTGAAAATACCGCACATGTATCGGCATGCAAACGGCAACAGTAGCTAATTGTCGCAATCGCACTATTCTAGACCTTGTTCATGCTCTTGATAATCGCCGGCCGAAGAGCCGATGTTTACACCCCACTTAACACCCCATCGAATTTTACGCATTTCGATCAGAATGGCCCCATCGGCAAAAGAGCTCAAAGCGCAGAAAAAGCTCGAAAAGCAGCAGAAAAGAGCGGCGGCCAAAAAGGACTCTGGGCCGTCCCCGCCAATCAGTAAGGCCCCGTCCGCCTCCTGGTCAGAACCGAATCAGCCCGTCAAAACTGCTCTGTTTGAGCACCTCGAAAAGCCCCGGGAAGTTGTGGCATCCTCGGAAGATGTACACCCCGCAACTCTCAATCTCGCAATTCAAATGCAGCAATGCAACATAATTGGCTCCTCGGCCCGCACAAAGGCCATGCTCGAGTGCTTCGAGCAGGTGATCCGCGACTACAGCACCCCGAGCAACTCGGCGATCAATCGCAGCCTCAGCACGCACATCTCGAAGCAGATCGAGGTCCTCAAAACTGGCAGGGCCCTCAGCGTGAGCATGGGCAATGCCATTCGCTGGCTCAAGCAGCAGACCAGCACCTTGTCGCCAGATCTTGACGAGGAGGGAGCCAAGGAGCTGCTTATCGAGGCCATCAGGGGATTTATCCGCGACCAGATCGATATTGCTGATAGGGTCATCGTCGATAGCACCTGCCAGATGATCAAGCCCGGGTCCCATATCCTCGTGTACGGACACTCGCAGGTGGTCTACCTGACGCTGAAAGAGGCATGGGAGAGAGACCTGGACATCTCGGTTGTCGTGGTTGACTCGAACCCGTTGTTTGAGGGCAAGAAGCTGGCGGCAAAGCTCGTCGACTTGGGGATTCCTACTCAGTACGGGCTACTGAGCTCCCTCCCGTACCTGGTGGACGACAGCATCTCCACTGTCCTAGTCGGCGCCCATGCCATGGTGTCAAACGGAAACCTGTACTCTCGCGTCGGCACGGCCCTAATTGCGATGGCCGTCTCGCAGCGGGACATTCCATTCCTTGTTCTTTGCGAGACCCTCAAGTTCAGCGACCGGGTGCAGCTCGACGCATTCAGCATCAACGAATTGATCCCCAAGATGGACGACTCGAATACAAGCTTTGTGTTCTACGACCTTACTGACTCTAAGTACATATCCAAGGTTGTGACGGAGATCGGGGCGTTGCCTGCATCGAGTGTACCAGTAATTATTCGCGAGTACAAACAGCTTCAGTGAACATACTCGAGAAAATTACGCTCTATTTGCTGAGGCTCGACCCCGGCCTGTTGAATGAGGTTGACGCTCTCCTGGAGTAGGTCTTGCATGTGTTGTCCTGCCGAGTGGTAATCCGACTCGCTCAGCACTCGGTCTGGGGGAATGCTTTTAATAAGATTGAGTGCCTTTTCTTTGTTCGTAGCATTAATCAAAACCGCAATTGATGCGTAGATTCTCTGTTTTTTGGATTTCATCCACCGGTTCTTGAGAAAGTCTGGCGACCCCGAAAAACTATGTAGACAGATAGCCGGTATATCTGGAAACTTGAGGCACGTCTCAAACAACGGCATGTGGCACTGGACGCCGTGCAGCGACACTGGACGACGGAGCCTTTGCGCAAGTCTCAGCTGTGATTCCAACACTCGCTGCTGGTGGTCCATAGACGTCTTGAGCTTCGAGAGTCCGTAGTCGAATTTGATTCTGAATGCCTTGTCGAGTCCGACCTCTCCAACAAGCGCCTTGGGGTACTTTTCCAGCATGGCCTCGAGCTTCGCCAGGTGCGTGTGCATACTAGTCGGATCGGGGAGCAATTCGAGCTCTGAGTCGCTTATTTCACCAAAAAGGCCCTCGTAGTGCTTGCGTTTTGTAGTTTCCTCGAAATAGACCAGGTGAGCGTACCAGGGATGCAGTCCAAAGCTCGGTATCACGTTTGGGTATTTATCGGCGGCGTCAGCGACCAATTCGACGTCATCGAACCTCGTAGCCATGATGCAGAGAGTGGAATCCATTTGTGCTAAACTGGGCAGCGTTTCGACGTCGTCAGTCGGATGGCAGTGGGCATCGTAGAGCATGTGAGCAATTACAAATTAGACGCAAGTCAGCAGGTGGACAAGTAAACAATAAATTATTATGTACATTTAGCATTTTACTGAAGCAAGCTGCGGAGATCCTCTCCTCCTTGCTTGACGATAGTGCAGCGGAGCATACGAGCATCGTCCTGCAAGAATCGCTTGATCATTCTCTGCACACTGGGGCTGCTGTCAAAAGTCATGTAAAAGTGTGAGGCAATAATGTGGCTTTGACGGTTTTTGTTCCAGATCCTCGGCAGGGGACGCACACCCCAGTTCTCGATGGAGCGTACGACGCCACGGTTGTCGAGAACCAGTTTGCCAATACGCTTAGCCAGCTCTGTGGCCTCCTTGGTAGGATTCGAGGGGGCAACGCGGGCGATTCCCACCAGCTGGTACAGCATTGCAAATTTTATTTGTCACCAACTCCACTGTAGTCGACGTTAGTAACGGCGGTGGTTTTGGTGACGTAACACGTCGGACCGATCCTGAGTCAGAGTCAGCTGACCCGAGTCAGATTACATTGACGGCAATCGCTGCTGATCTTGACCTTAGCATGATTCGCACACTTCGTCCTGCATCCAGCATCATTCGCAACTGCGCACCGATCAGAAATCAATTTGGGCCCTCTTTACGCTTTTACAGCAATAAACTCACCGCCGACAGTTTCGTTGCCAACTACGGTTCCAACCCCAAGGTCCGCTACACTGAGAACCACGAGTGGATTGCTGCGTTCGACGACAACAAGGCATTCATCGGCATCACCAAGTACGCTGCTGATGCCCTCGGTGACACCACTTTTGTCGAGGTCGTCGAGCCCCCCGCAGAGGTCGACATTGAGGGCACCATTGGAACAGTAGAGTCCGTCAAGAGTGCCAGCGACATCTACAGCCCAGTTGCTGGAACTGTCGTCGAGGCCAATCAGGACGTCGTTGACGACCCCTCTTTGGTCAACCAGGACCCGATGGGAAAGGCGTGGTTCGCCAAGATTGAGGTCAAGGACCCCTCCGAGATCGACGACTTGTTGACCTACGAGGACTACGAGACCTACCTTAAAGATGCCTAGAAAGCTAGATTAGATAGTAAATATTTGACATCTGCATTGGTGCATGGGCACCGTCGACTTTTAGTACCTGCTCAAGTGTCTTACCCTGCACAGTTATTAGCTCGCTTGGGCTCGATTCTGTGAGGCGACTGTCAAGGTGAGGCGACGGGTGTGGCTGCGATGGGAATCATTTCCATTGGTCATCCTGCAGCTGCCCCACCGCATCGACTTTAAGCCCTGCTATGCAGACGCTTAAGGCCCACCTGCAGGTCCCCAGATTGGACCGTGACGGGGATCGGGCGGCGCAGGGTTCCGCAGCCTTGCTTGCTGTGATATTGGCATTGATTTGAACGAGAATTTTACGAGATTGAGCCCCCAGACGTCGCAGGGCCATCCCCCGCCAAATGGCGCCGCCGCCTGAACCGGGTGCAGCCAGATCGATCCACATGGGTATTTACCGAAATTGAGTTTCGCAACGAATGGCTCCGCTTTGGCTGGTAATTTGCCAGTGGCACCTTAGTGGCCCCAGGGACTATGCGGTCCCACCTAGATGAGGTGCATAAAGGTTGCATAATCAGGATATAAACAGGTAGAATTTCAAACCGTCCGCAGTCTACCTCCACATGAA
Source organism: Wickerhamiella pararugosa (assembly GCA_023628975.1). Lineage (NCBI taxonomy): Eukaryota > Fungi > Ascomycota > Dipodascomycetes > Dipodascales > Trichomonascaceae > Wickerhamiella > Wickerhamiella pararugosa. Next base: position 438,046 of record JAMAJQ010000005.1, on the reverse strand, counting down.
CGCAGCTCAAGGGATATGGTTCCAGCCGAGACTGACCCCCACAAGCTTCAATGTGCCCATCACTCCATTAGATTCGACTCGCCTTTTCATTGAGACCCCGACGTCTCAAGGCGGCAAGGACCCATCTGGACAATTCAAAATTCCCCAAACATCTGGTGCCACCACGTTCCCCGTGGTCCAGCTCCAGCCCGCTCCTAATTCCAACGAAAAAGGTCAACTAAGACACTCGGCCCCTCAACAGACCGAGGACCCTGAGAGCAAAGAAAGTAGCGCTAACTCGAGCGAAATTTCGCTGATCCCCTCGCCATCCCCACTTGTGAACCCTGTGTATGCGATCTGGTCGCCGTACACTTCACAATACATGATGATGCCGATGCCAATGATGATGCCCGTGCCGATGATGGGGAATATCATTCATGCGGCCGGCGATGGCACCAAAAACGCGTCCCCTACCAGAATGGTAGACCCCTCTAATCTCTTCGCCCACGGGCAGGTGCCGCACGACGCTAAGAACCACGAATTCACACACTCTAATGACGACGGGAGCGAGTCGTGCAAGCATGGACAGAACGCTGGGCTCCAGAACGAGCACGTGGCTTCGCAGCGCGATATGCGAACTGCTGGGCCGAGGGAGCACTTTGCGGTTCCATCTCCAACGACTTTGGCCTCGGTAGCCACTCGTACTGACAATGCCCTGAGAAATCAGGAGACCCGCGAGGAGGAGGCAGTCAATATCCTAGCCACGATCAAGAATCACAGCAGCGATTCCAGCCCCCAGACTCCTACGCTCTCAGGGCCGATCCCGATCTCCCCTCCACCAGAGAAGGAGATTGCGAACAAGTTCCCTGAGGGCTCGAAAAAGAGACCCCTACAAGCAATAGAACGAGGGTCTACCCAATTCAACATATCCTTTGATGCCTTCCCCGACCAGCCTGAGCCAGTCCTGCACAAGCCCAGTCGTCGGTGGAAATGCCCAATGTGCCAGCGGGACTTCAAGCTGGCGAAACACTGCAAGAGACACATCCGATCACATTCGTCGATTCGGGAAATTTGTGAGAGCTGCCACAAACTGTTTGGCCGCAAGGACAGTCTTGTACGTCACATGCGACGGTGCCACGGAATTACCAATATCTAGCACTGCTCACAAAACTGCATTCTATACCCGTCTTTTAAATTGTTAATTTATTCCTTAATCCACATCAGCTCACTATCAATCTGATATGTAACTTCCCCGCCTTTCTTATCTCATCAATGTCTGTAGAGCCATCGCCAGGGCAGCTATACATTACTGCGTCTGGACACCTTTACCATGCTGGCAAAATTGCGATCGTGATGGTAGGAATGCCTGCTCGCGGCAAAACCACCAGAACAGTGGCAATCAACCGCTACCTCAGCTGGCTCGGGGTCAAGGTCAAGCGGTTTCATCTTAGTGATTATCGGCGAACCTCATATGGCCACGAGGCACTACTACCAGAGAGTTATTTCACCGCATCTGACGTCTCTGGAACTAGGCAGAAAATCGTGGATCATATGCTCGATGATATCTGGGAATTCTACAAGGAGGGCGGGCAAGTGGCTCTCTATGATGCAATCAATGCCACCAAGAAGGAGCGAGCGAAGCTTCAAGCCGATTTCAGCTCTCGAGAGGTCGTGTGTCTTTTCATCGAGTGCTTGGTCACTGACGAGCGAATCTTGACTCGCAATATAGCTGAGATCCACGCAGCCTCTCCAGAGTACGCTGGCACCGATCTGGAGGAAGCAGTCTCACAGCAGGTTCAAAAGCTGAAAAAGACCTGGTCTTACTACGAACCTATCGATGAGAAGGAGTTAATATACATGAAAATATTCGACGATGGCCTGAAGTTCATTGTGAATCAGGGTCCCCTGGGCTATCTACTAAACCGGGTACTGCTTTTCAACATGAACAGTCGCAAAAGATTCGGAAACATCTTCTTTGCTAGAGCCGGTGAGACTGAGTCGTCAGCTTCTGGCAATTCTGATGCCGATGACGCTGGGCTTAATGCCAATGGCCGGGCCCATGCTCAAGCTCTATATGACTGCCTTACGAGCTATTTATCAACGGGTCAGTTTGAGTCCCCTGAAGCCAAGGTCAAGCTCGTCCTCGAGAAGCACCACATCAGTTCCCTTGCAGATCAAGAGACACGGCGCTCGAGAGCATCTTCTGCGTCTGCACCCCCTACCCCTGCGTCAGACATCAATCTGTCAGTCCTAACGTCCACCAGAACCAAGACAGTAGAAACCAGCGAGCCTTTCGAACGGGCTGGGTTCCCCACTGTTCATCACAGCTTGTTATGCATGAAGAAAGTCGGCACTATTCCAAAGGATAATCTAGAGTCCCTGGAACAGCAGCATAAACGAGATCCCTACCACTTCAGCTATCCCCGAGGCGAGTCGTTCCAAGACGTGGCGGTTCGATTGGAGTCGGTGCTGATGGAGATTGAGCGCATTCGTACATCTGTCCTGATCATAGCCCATGAGAGCATTCTCTCAGTTCTCTATGGATATCTCATGGGACTCCCCACTAAAGACATCCCCGGGCTTAAATTCCCTGTGAACCAAGTAACGGAGATATTTGCCTCTGGATCTGGCTATGGAAGCCGAGAAATTCCAATTTCGTACAGCTGAGCTAGCACTGAATTTATTATGTATATAACCTTAATATGCCTGAAATGCCGCCTTCCTAAAGCGCACCATATCCCCTCTCGAACTGGCGTCGAGGAATCAGCAGGTACGTTTTGTTGTCAATGACTGTTTCAGGAAACTCCTCAAGTACAAGAGGACTAAATACACTCTCTGAACTAGCCGGGTGCGAGCGAGTGGGGACTGTGAGGTATTCGGTAGTGATCGACGTTTCAGACACCCACGAATCAAAGCTTCTGCTCAGATTAAACTCTGGAGCACTGCGAACAGAATTTCGCTGTGAGCCGTGTGATCTTCTCCTGTACTTTCGTGGAACTGAGAATGCAGGAGAAGGAGCTGGACGAATTTTATGCTGAGGTTGAACAGGTGATTTGAAAGAGTTCAGAGCCTTTCTGTTCTTTCTGTTCCGGTTTTTCTTATTCTTCTTGTAGTTTTTGCGGTAGAATTTGGCTCGAGGCTTGGGCACAGATATATTAGCACTTGACGTTTCTTCATGGGGGCGAGCTGAGATCGAGACTCCGGCAATTGTGAGCAGACAGCCGGTCAAAAACTCCACTTTACTCTTCCATGTGCTCGAGTCAAACTCGTGAAGAATTACTGCCGATCCAAGACCAACAAATACCGTGAAAAATACGAAATGGTGCGGGACTACTTGCCAGAGAGGATATGTTCTCAAGCTCTGCACAAAAACCACAGCCTGGAGTATTCCAGATATGACGGTGCACAGAACCAGAAACGCAATGGCTGAGAGATCGCCTTGTCTGCTAACCACCAGGCAAGAGCATTTGATGCATAGCACACAGATCGATCCCATCAAAGCAGCCAGAGCTGAATGTACTCTCAGCATGATTTGGTGCGGAAGTCGAGTATAGCTGAGACAGCACAAGCCAATTCCAGTGATAAACGCTGCGGATACAAACAGGCGTGACTCTGGTTCTAGTGGTAGAACGAACCGATCCTCATCATCTGGCGCAGACATAATAAGAAGCAAGATACCAGGTAGGGCAATTGTAGTTCCAGTAGTCGTATGAATACTAGGGGCTTCATCGAAAAGTAGCGGCGGGATCACACAGTTTGACACTACTGCCAGTACCCCTAGAGGACTCACAATAGATGCTGGGGCTAGTCCATAGGCAATGAAATTGGTGCATTCGCCGGCAATCAACAAGCCCATGCCGGCATAAAGTACAAAGTCTGTGGATGAGGGAGGGTGGATGCCATAGAGTGCCATTCGAACAAGTCGCCGCTTGGCATAGCGTTGCAAGTTCAGAGATAAGTTTACTGCCACATTCCCTAGGATGGCTGTGAGGATTCCAACTTGACTTTTTGTAGCCATTGTCAAAAATGTGTGTTATTCAATATGAGAGAGCTATTTTGTTACATTCCTTTTGATACAACATGAACATGATGCATGGACAACATCAGTGAGGCAGTGGTCACCACGCAGAGAATGCTTATTCGGGCTTCTTTACCTTGATTGCGCCAGATTTAATCAGGGCCTGTCTCAAATCATCAATGAGGTCATCAGGGTTTTCTATTCCAACACATAGCCTGATAATGTCCTCGGGGAACTGGCGCTCGGCACGCACCTTGGCATCAATAGAGGCGTGGCTCATCTTACAGGGAAGCGAGATCAGCGAGTTAACGCATCCGAAACTGACACTGATACCCCAGAGCTGTGTTGAGCTGACCACTTCTTCAGATAGCTTTACGTCTCCAGTGCGGAATGCCAGCACTGCTCCGTTTCCTGTGCACTGGCTCTGGTGTGTTTCATATCCGACCCAGTCCTTGCGTCCTGGATACCTGACCTTGAAGCCCTGGTCAGCCAGGAAATCGGCGACTTTTTGAGCATTGTCCTGCTGTTTGTGAACTCTGAGAGAAAGGGTTTTGATACCTCGTAGGAGAAGCCAGCAATCGAAAGGCGACAATCCTGCACCGTAGCTATTGATGTTGTTGTAGAGGCGGTTTCCAATATCCATGTCGTTGGTCGCAATTATGCCAGCCATGACATCGTGGTGGCCGCACAGGTACTTGGTAGCACTTTCATAGACAATGTCGGCGCCCAGCTCCAGGGGACGCATGAAGATAGGAGACATCATGGTATTGTCGACCACCTTGAGAGTGTTTGGGTTCTTGGCGTGTACTTTCTCGCAGATCTCCCGTACATCAACGATTTGGATGAGGGGGTTGGTTGGAGACTCGAGGAGCACCATTGCGGTCTTGTCATTCACCTTTTCAAGAACTTGCTCCACTACAGTGGTGTCGACATGGTGAACTTTGATGTCCAGAGTGTTTTTGAGGTATGTGAGCAGACGATTGGAGCCACCGTAGAGATCCGTACCAGCGACGACCTCCTGGCCGGTTTTGATGAGTCTACAGATAACGTCGAGCGCAGTCATGCCGCTACTTACTGCCAGGGCTCGCTTAGCCCCCATAATTTTGGCACAGTGTCTTTCGAGATGAGATCGAGTCGGGTTTCCGCTGCGAGTGTAGTCAAACTCGCCCATGTCATTTACTGAATTAGCCTTGAAAGTCGCTGTTTGGTAGATCGGCACTGAGGAGGAGTTGTACTGATCCGAGCCCTCTGTGCGGACCACCTCGGTTTCGAGGGAGTATCTAGTGAACTGACCGTTAGACGGCGCTGGGGATGGTGGAGCTCCAATATCTTGAGCGTTAGGAACACCTGTCATTGTGTTAAGTTTTCAGGTTAATTAGCCAGATGAGATCTGGGGTTAGCAGATCTGGTCACGTGATATGGCGCAAAATGGTGCGGTTCGTGAGTCACCGACATCGCTCAATGTACGACCGTAGTTTACGAGTTTTTGGGTGGTTGCAAATTGCCTTTTTATCGCCCGCAGTCGAGTTGTCCGCCACTATCAGCCACAGAAACGACGAAAAATTGCCGACGTCAAGATGAGCAGAACAGTATTCTGGGCTCTTAGTTGGGTGCCAGTGGCCCTCACTTTTACAGAAACAGTCGGCCAGGTGATGTGGGTGAACGGGCGCTCGATGCAGCCCGCACTTAACCCGAATGAAAATTTGGGCTCTAATGATCTTGTAGTGCTGCAAAAATGGGGGCTACGGTCGCCGCAATCCATTCGTACTGGAGATGTAGTAGCGTTTCTCTCTCCGCTGAACCCAAACAGGATCCTCATCAAGAGAGTTTTGGCCAAAGAAGGCGACACAATTACCCCTCGACCGACTTCTTCGTACCCCAAGAGCGAGGTCGAGATTCCTACAAACCATTTGTGGGTCGAAGGAGACAATATCCACTCGATAGACTCGAACGATTTTGGACCGATCTCATCAGGGCTAGTGCTGGGCAAAGCGACCACGATATTGTATCCATTCAACAGGTTTGGGCCAATACCCCCAGGCGGGCGAATTGGGCTCGGGAAATCTGTTCATTCAAGTGATTAGCATCATGACGTTACGAATCTTAATCTGCTAGCTAGTTGTGCATTAGAAAGGATTGAATAAATTAAACTGGATAGCTAAATTAAATAAGCATGAATAAATAAGGCAAATAGGCACTGTCGCTATCTCAGCTTGCGGTGCTTGCAGGGTCAATTGACCTCGCAGGGGTGGGCTTCTCGCGAGGTTCGATCTCCAGGCTGCGGTTGTACTGGTCATTCAAAGGCAAGGCATTGGCAAACTCCTCTATGAGTCTTTGCTGGATTTGGTTATTTTCCTCAATGCCGTATGTCGACAGCTGGAACCGCAACGCATTCCCGAGTAGCTCTTCGACAAGGACCCATTTTGCAAAGTTCACAATAGTCTTGTCGTCATCCAAGAAGTCCTTATTGCCGTCATATGTATAACGCAAGTCCATCAGGCACAACCCAATAAACGGGATACACGAGCCCTCAGCGTGCGTGAGAATGCTTCGGTACCTCGAGAAGTTACGGGTCGATGCCATTTCCTGGCCCAGCTCCATCAGCACCTGCTGGTGGTCTTCCGACACAAGGGCCCAGGTCTTTTTGAGACGGTGGACCGGGGCAGTGTTGAAAGACGACAAGAGGGTGATGAGGGTGCTGAAATTTTTCAGATCGCGTATCTCTGCTGCAACTTCGATTAACGCTTCGATAGCGCACGCGCGATCTTCTGGAGTATCTTTCTCAGTGATGAGATTCGCAGCCCAAGCGCTCTCCTGGTTGCAGTATTCGATGTAACTAGAGAGTTCTGGGGACGTGACCTGGCGCGTATGACGCCACAGCAGAGAATGATGATCGAGCGCCTTGTAGTACTGGAACTTGATGAGCGTTAGCTGCATGGCAATCTCGCGCGGAGTCGCCAGGGACTCTCCAGCTATTGGGTGCAGAATGGGAGCAGCTTTAGTGAACACAGGCTTGGGAACTTCCGGCTTTACGCACGCGTCTGCAAGCTTGCTGGCTCCAGGCACTTGGTCTGACATGGCGGTTTTTGCAAACGACGCGATCCTAGCCAAGAGCTCGCGATTATCAATGTGCCACTGCTGCTGCACCCATACCTTGAGAACATTAACAACTCGAATTTGAACTGGGAACTGCACCTGCATCTTCCAGACACTCAACATCTCTGGGGACATTTTGGATGCAGGGCTTATATTATAGCGTTTCACGAACAACTCAAACAGCTCCTCCTCACTCAAATAGGCAGAGTAGGTAGTGAAAACGGTGTGCAGGACCTGTGCATTGATCGGTTGATTGTGCATAGTTAGTTGCTCGATGAGAGACATCCTCGTCGCGCCTCTGAGAGCGTTTGTACTAGAGTATACCACGAGAGTGGGGGTTGGGTAGAACTCGCACTGCCAGTCCTTACTGGGTGTGTATCTACTCAGCTGCTGCAGCCCGTGAACAAGCCCTGCTGCTGCAGTCTTGAGATCGTGGCATAGCGAGTCAGAGAGATCTTCGTTGGTATCCTCGAGTTCCAAGACCCGCAAAAGCATGTCAAAGAATTCTATGCGTGCCTCGAGCATGTTCCGCATCAACTCCGCCGGCCAGGGATCAAAGCCATCTTTGACGGCCTGCTCTGCCAAGGAGTGAAATGGGGCAATGGTTATAATCTCGTGAGCCTCGACAACCTCGTGGAACCTACTCACAATCTCTTGAGCTGAAGTGCTTGACTGGAGTCTGCGGTTTATGCAGCTAATATTTTTCAGGCTGGCGGCATAGTCGTGTCCTTGGTCAGATCGTAGGACCATAGTAGGGCTTCTCGAGCCGGCCTCCACAACGTTTCCCTCAGAGTCTACTGCGAATTTATCGCCGTGGCGTCCCAGCACGTTGAGCTTTTCGTGAGGGGCGGGGATCTCGTCGTTGACCTCCTCGCCGTAAAACATCATTGTCACCTGGTAACTCTGGGCGAAATCTGCCAGACGCATCTCCAGGTTCTGGCAAAACACATTGAGCGGCACGCGGCCCAGTGCGGCAGAGTGGACCAACATCTCTGCGTTTCTCAGCAGGCGGTACCTCACTGCGACATGCCCGTACTCGAGTCCTGGCTTAGCTACAATAGGTGCCCCAACACAGTAGCACACCGACTGTATAACCGCGGTTATTTCGGCTATGGGGGTGCTCCCCGACTTTACCCCGGCTATTACTGCGTGGAGTGCAGCTTGGGCCTCGGTCCAGGTGTGAAACTTTGGTATTGATGTATCTTTGAGCAAATTTCTCCAGGCACTATACAAAGGCTTTGCTTCTGAATCCCATATTGATTTGGAAAAGGTTTTATCGCTCGAGTCTGTGGCTGAGTCTGAGCAGCACGCACATGGGCAAAAATCTGTTTCGATGTCGGTTGCCTCAGTAGCGGTGCTATCTACGCTAAATTGTGAATCTTTTCTTAGATACTGATTGTCGTCAATTTGATGGGAGACTTTTAACCACTGCGGTTTTAAGAATCCCCAATTTGAGTCACTCAGCAGCCCGTACAGCCAGTCCGCAGACGGCGCTCTCTTTAATTTCAGGTCCTCGCCATCCTGACGCCCTGGCGAGTGTTCTCCTCCCAAACGGAAGCCTCCAACCATGTCGAGAACAGATCGTCAAACGCGCGGTGCAAACGAATATATATCCTGCTGCATTGTGTGCGAGGGGTTACCTGCATGCATGTGCGTATGGCCACTCAACCATTGTACAAATGCGAAGAATATGACCCAGCGGATGCGGCGAATTGTGCCCAGCAATCGCTTTAGTTGTCAGGTACGTAAACCGTGTGAAAATATGTAAACAATCCAATTGCACCGCAAGTTGCTTTCATCGTCGGCCAAGGCATGCATGATGTAGGCTGTCTCGGCTACCCGATCCAGCAGTCGCACAAGTTCGGGGGCTAGATGGAATTATCTACTAGTTGAGCTATCGGATAAAGGTCTTGCCGAACTGGCCTATGAAACATCGCCACAGTTCGCCTCATGTATCCATTCAGGCGTGCATGTGTGGGTTCGGGCTATGTGTTTATGTGCCAAGAATGAATTAGAATGGCTACCCCTTAGGTATGGATTGGCTTTGCAATTACGCTGTTATCAGTGCCACGTATTTTTCGTGCTAGTGATGCGGTTTCCACTAGATTCTCATGTGATCCAGACCGCAAAGTCGCTAAAAAGCTTGAACGAACTAGTTTCTTAATTTAGATGTAGTTCTAGACTCTCAAGGTGAGTTGTGCATTTTATTCAACACTCTCGGATTGCTCTTGCGCTCTCGCGTCTTGTCGGCTAATCTCGATTATCCACTCGAGGTGGGACCGATGGACAATCCTCAATTTTCGTGATCAGCGATACGTCTCGGAGACGCTGGCGGGATTCTGTATAGGGACAACTATTAAACATACTCACTACAGTGCTCTGGCTGAAGGTTTGAAATGCCCCACTTCAAGTAGAAGCAGCTATTGCGAAGACTGCATGACGCATGCCCAGGTAATTTTCAAGCTGCATATCCATAATGGTCTGACTGCATCAGATGATTTTATAGCTGAACCTGTTGTTACTCTTTAGAGATTCGATAGCCTCAGGGTGTGAGATCTGCGTGGGTGCATCACTACGTATGAGTCCGAGTTCTCAGCCAAGCTTTCGTCATTCAGCCAATTATGCGTACTTTTGCTACACGCTCTGAGATTGGTCTCGTTGTTTTTCGTGCATGACATGTGGTCCAAACTTTTATTGCTCTCAATCTGAAGCAAAACACTCTACTTTTGGTTTATCTGGAACAGGGATCATGTGTTTTTCAGTGGTGCCTCCAGGGGAATAACAGCGTGGTTCGCAACGGCTCCCTTGTTGAGCCCTTTCGTCCCACCTGATCACAGTAGGCGCATATGACTTGTTTTGACTGCAGTTTCTTGTCCCAGGCCTGAAATTGGGCGAAAAGAACCAACACACCTGCCGATTTCTTGGTAAAAGGGTCGGGTGGGTCGTGAAACTTACGACCGGACCGCCAATGCGTCTGGGCGTGCACTGCGTCAATCTAAAACATTCTGTACTACTAATGATAATTATGTAAATAAGAATATAGGTTCCGGACTATTATGATGTCACAACGCAGCGCTTATGTCCAAGCTGCTGCACTCGCTCCGTCAAAGACGAGGTAATCTTGAGATGCTGGCACGTGGGCTGTACAGGTTTGGGTTTAGAAAACTTCTCTGGACTCACTTTTCGGATCTAGCCTTCATATCCGTAAGAAATCCTTAGTGGGTGCGCTAACTTCCCCTTAATCCGTCTCAAGCTCATCTGCATGGATAGTGAGGCGGTCTCATGGACCACATTAGATTACACATCATGCACGAGCTCAGATTCAGTTCCCGTGAAGGATAGAGGCCGCATATTTTTGGACCTGAAACACCAATCCGGCCCTATCATTACCTGATCTGTGAATTGGGCGTGCTGGTTGAGTGCGTGCACTTTGCGGTGATTTATACAGAGTCTAGACCTTTAGACCCCTCAGAGGGTCACATTGCATAGCCCCCTGTAGATCGTTCACGTATTCGTACGCATGCTATATAGCTCACGCAGGCACATTCGAAAACCTCGCGTGCGTAGCAATACCGCAAGTCTGCATCGAATGTCCATGTGTGTCTTGGTGAAAGAAGAATGCTCGAGATGAGTATCAGTAGCTCGTTTTTGACTCGTTTTTCCGAAACTGCTAAATTTACTGGTGTAGAAACTTCACAATTGGGTGCTAATTCATGAACAGAAGGTCAGACGGTATATTGTAGTCTACTCTTTTATAAAACCAGACGTTTGGCATATTTGGCGAGAAAACGGATGAAGAAACTCTGATTGTCGTTCGGACTGCTCTCCAGTTCAGCACCCAAGTCCCAAGGACAAACCACTACATGAATTCTGAGTCTATGAATTCTGAGTCTGCACGTAGCCAGCACGTACTAACTAAACATTCTAGCCCTCGCACCGAATAGAAATACAAACCGCTGAGCCTCCACCAATTACTCTCCTTTTCATTACTGCTAGGGTCCCCTACTCTGGATAGATATCTTTCAGACCCCTTTTAAATATCTCCACATTATGGTCCAGCAGTGGCCCCTTCTCCGGGTTGTCGCCTCTCGACAGGCTCACGAGTAATAGTCCCTTGATCATCTCGTGTAGATGGATAACCACCCCGTTTTGCAGCCGTGAGCAAGCAGACACTTCACTCTTGCGCTCCTTCTCTTGGTATAACTGGTTCAAGTCGATGGACACATCAATGAAGTCAGAGCACACCTGGTAAGACTCTACGTCGACAGGATTCGAGTCGGTGGCGAGATAGATCTTTGAGCCCGAGTCGAACAGGAAAGCTTTCTCCAAACCGGACCTGGTGCAGAGCAGATCGAGCATTTGGGTCAATGTGGGGAACTCAGGGACGAGTTTTTGGATGATGCGGCTGAAAGCCTCGATGATAGAGTTGTCAAAAATTGAGGTCATGTAAAACGTGACGTCTGCGTCGGTGATTCCAACGTCGCTGAGCTCATCGGTCACTCGCTGGATGATATCACGCTGGGTGTCCTGCCTAAAGTCCTCGTTGAGCCCGTCGACTTTGTGAATGAGAGCCTCGAAATGAATCTTGGGATTCACTCGGTACGCTTGCTCTATCACTTGCACGATGTCTTGCAGAGCCATGAGGTACTCGTCCTGGGAGTCAATGACGTAGACCACCGACGAGACGTCGCCAAACGTTTCCTGGGCCTTTGCAGGGTCCATAGATTCGCCCTGGCCCGGCAGCTCCTGGACGTGGACGTTCACGAGGGAGTCGAGCCGCTCAACGGTGGGTTTCATGGTCGACTCGAGATAAAGCGTTTCCAATGGTTGCATATTATGGAAAACAACCTGACGGATAGAGGATTTCCCACTGCGGCGAAGCCCCAGCAGCAAAATTCGCGGGTTCGTCGGGTCCATGCTATCTGTACAAGTCAAAGTCAGGTGACCGCACAGTTGTACACTCGACAAATGGACCACAGTAAGATGGATCACTCGGCCCATATGGGTGGCGTGGGGCATGCGTCGCAGCTTGTTTCGAATTCAGGCATGGACATGCCCGATATGCCCCACGATATGTGCAGCATGAACATGCTGTTCACGTGGGACTACAAGAACATGTGCGTGATCTTCCGCTGGTGGCACGTTCGCACTCTTACTGATCTGGTATTGACTATGATCGCTATCGCTGCACTTTCTGCCGGTTACGAGTACGTTCGCTACCGCATGCGGGGCCTCGATGCAGCCAACGAGACGAGCCTCTCGAACGACGACCAGAAAGTCCGTCGAGCAATTGGCTATGCGTTGCTAGTTGCGTACTCGTACTTCCTGATGCTCGTGTTTATGACCTACAACGGCTGGGCTATGCTGTCGGTAGCGGTTGGAGCTGGCCTTGGGTTCTACAAGTGGGGCACCACTTCTGCTCGCACGCTGGCTTGCCATTGATATAGAATAATTAGAATTCGTAGCTATAATGTATATACAGAATCGAAAAAATATCTCTCGAGTGAGAATCGAACTCACGGCCTCAGGATACCAATACACATTACAGTCCCGCGCTCTAGCCAACTGAGCTATCGAGAGGGTTAGAGTCCGGGCCTCAAACATCCTCTAGGACGAATCTGTCGAGTAGTGGCTGCACGTATTCAACAGAGACATCTACATTTGCTTAGTCTACTACAAAATACAATATGCACTATCTATCAGTATGTCAAATCTATCCGGACGTGGGCAGGCCTACCGAGGCCTTGAAGGCATCGTAGATTAGCCACTGGGTTCCTGTGAGAGTACCCGCCATAAACATACGGGTAAGCAAACCGTTCCACAACCCTACAAAACCAATCTTGGAGTAGATGCGAGTCGAGGCCTGGAGGAAGGTCTCCCCAGGATTCTTGTGTTTGTTGATTTGAGATACCAGAACATCAGCAGGGTTGGAGACGATGGCACAGCAGATACCAGCCATGTAACCAGCTGCAAAGGAGATGCTGGTCTGAGCGAGCTCGTTGTACTGGTCCTTCTCTTTGGGAAGGTACTGGTAGATCATGTGGATGAAATTCTCGAATGTAGCAAACTTCGTCATGGTATAGGGCACCTGGCGGGCCCAGAGAGGAATCAGACCAGAATAGAGCCCTGACCAACCGACTTCCTTGATGGCTACCCGGAAGCTACTGAGGAAACCAACGTCATGGGGAGGAAGTGTTGCCTGAGCACGCACCTTGACGGCCTCTAAAGGACAGAGGATTATATCAGACACGAACTCTGCGGTCGCAGATGCAGCCAGATAAAGTTCATTGTGGTACTTTTCAGCAGTCTCTGGAGACACCAATCGGGCATACTGATATTTACAGATCTCATAGATACCATAGTTACCAGCACCCTGAAGAGAGTATCCCGCCAAAGTAGCACCAAAGCCAGTCAACAAACCACCAAAGCCTTCATTTTTGATGATCATCTTCCAGCCCTGCATGTTACTTTTGTACAGATGGGTGTCAATCTGTCTACGAACCTTCACCAAATCAAGAGGAGTCATTATGGCGTGGGTTGATCCGCACGCGATGGCTCCTCCGAGTAGACAGTACTTGAAGTACTCCAAAGAGTGCAGTTCAATTTTCCTGGGAGGCACAGCTCCACTACCTACGCTTACACTGGAAATCCAATACTTGGATCCGTTAGGATCAAAGCCCTTTCGAAGTTCACCTTGGCTGGGAAAGAGCATGATCGGGGAAGGGGGAGTTTCAAACAGCAATGTAAGATAAAGTCGGCCAAAGTCACACATGCGCGGTCACCAGCCAATGTTTTGTAAACTGACGCTGCGTTTAATTTTAGTTTTAATCCTGTACATTTATCGATGAAGTTTAGCTATTCTGACTTCTGTGTTGATGAATGCATCCGTGCGCAGGCCACTGCACCCAATCACCACGTCGGTAAAGATTATAAATATGTCCGTCACGACAAACATGCTACATTGTGTCCAAATCAAAGCTTTTAGTTATAATATACATAAAAATGAAAGTGATGCACTGAGTCACGAGCGCTAGCGAAAAAGATGTGCAGCTTGCTGCAGTAGCTCACCTTTGTAATCAAGTTATCATGTCTAGTGTATTGGTATTAGGAGCTACCGGGTTGTGCGGAGGTGCATTCCTGAAGTTTGCGGACAGTAGTGCCGAGGTTTCCAAGGTGTATGCACTCACTAGGAGACCCCTCACCAATCCTCAGGCTCTCAAGAAAACAGAAAACATTGTGGACACTAACCCTTCAGGCTGGACCAAAATCCTGCCTACTGCTGACATTCTCTTCTCCTCGTTGAGTACTACAAAGGGCAATGCCGGTGGCTTTGACCAGCAATACAAGATTGATCATGACCTCAATATCGAGCTGGCAAAGCAAGCGAAAGCCAATGGTACAAGGACTTTTATCATTGTCTCTAGTACCGGAGCCTCTCCTGAGTCGATGTTCCCTTATCTCAGAATGAAGGGGGAAATTGAGCGTGACATTCTAGCGTTGGACTTTGACAAGACAATTATCCTTCGTCCTGGCCCTCTAGTTGGTGAACGTGATAATAACCTCAAGGGCCTGGGCAACACCGTCGTCAGTAAATTTGGGGGCTTGTTTTACAACTCGTTCATTTCGCCGCTCTTCTCTTATCCTGCTCAAGGCCTCGACGTAGGCAAAGTCGGTTTAGAGGCCGCATTGAAACTCGATAATGGCGTGCATATTATTGGGTCCAGCGAGGTTGTTGAGTGGAGCCACAAGGGTGTTCCTTCTTCTTAGTCGGCACCAATCACCGCATTGCCGCTCATGCAAGGCACTCACGTGTACGAGAAATTGGGGTACTCGTGCATGAGCGAGCGGGCGTCGAGATCCTTTGTAAGCTCACATCCGCGATGCGCAGTAACGCTCAGCAGCCGAGGACATGATTCGCGAGCATGTCGCTTCATAAGTTAAATTAATTACGACGCAGGATGCCTGCATAAAGAAAATTAAAGAGATTAGGACGAACAATCTGTAGATCTGGCTAGGATCCCAAGATATTGTGTGCCAACGTATGATAGTTTTATTGGCAAGTGGAGCTTTAATCATTCACCGAGCCGACAAGTGTTTGAGGCGCCGATAAGAGATGATACTTAGCAGAATTCCCGAGGATACTGAACACTGACTAATTCTATTTCTATGAATACTTCTCGGCAAGACAGGCACCGATATCCTTGTTGCCGAAACGGTGAAATCGCCAATTCGTCGGAGTCCATGCATAGTGGCAACATGCATGGAAGTCAGAGTCCTCTTGATTAGTCGAAACACTGGAGTCACGGTGAGTTTGAAGTTCATAACCGCATATGGACTTATGAGGCGGTAGCCTCACCTTGCCATCAGGTGCCTTTGCGCCAGAGCGAGCTCTCACCGCGCACACCACCTGAAGATTAGTCAGCTGCGGATCAAACCCCGATACCGCAATAGGTTGCAGCGATTTGAGAGCCTGACAGTAACAGCAAGGATTCAATTTTCATAGTTTCTATTCTTTACCCACAAGAACTGCTCAGCACCGCCATGTCGCAGCGAAATCCACACATACCACTTTGAGACCTAGTCCTTACCTATACGAGGTCTGCATAATCTTACATATATTAATTATGCAAGCCTTGGAGGCGCCAAGGTACCGTGCATAAATAAATATACAAATCATCTTCGATACAGAGTGCTGAATCCGAAGTCATGTTTCATCTTCCAGGGGGTGAGTCCCTGCTACATGGCATGCAATCCACTCTTTATAAGGATTTAGACCAAAGAATTCCTCGCTCCTCCAGAACACATCCCAACCCGGAACTGCTACTCTATGGTCCTTCGACTATCTCTGCAGGATCAGAGTTAACAGGAAGACTTTCTTTGAATCTTCAGCATGCAGATGTTAACGAGCTACAGGAGGTTATAGTGCGAATCGAAGCAGTGGTTACAACATGGGTATCGTCCTCAAAATTGACCAGGAAAGAACGTAAAAAGATATTCCAAATATCTCAGAGGTTATGGAGAAGAAATTACGATCCTGACCTCGACCGAGACATTCATTCTTGGGATTTCTCTTTCTTCATGCCGGCAAACAGTTTACCTCCGAGTTTCGTTTTGAACTCCCACATACACATTCAATTCAAGCTCAAGGGAGTTGCTGTTTACAGAAAATGTCGCAAGCGTGCAGCAGTTGAGCTTATCCACATTCCCAACCAGGGCTTTCCCGAGGAGGAGTGGAATATGGCCTCCACTCATTGTTGGCTACTTGTGAAACAGGACGTCAAGACTCATGACCTCTCTCAGCAACTGAAAATGATCAGCTCAAAGCTCTCTGATTTGAACATTACGCCCAGCGTTCCGCATCTCGGCCTGGTCAATAAGCTAAAGAGAAGAAAGTTCTTTCCAGTGCTGTTGGAGTCTCTCTATCTCTCTAGTGGTGTCGAAGCAGGCTCAGAAATCCCTCGTTTCTCGGCTTCTTTGGTTTTTCCAGAGTCACCTGTTCCCCAGCTCACGCTGAGATCTGTTCAGGTGTACCTGCGTGCATATACGGAAGTCAAAGTGCTCACTCGTGAGATCACTGAGGTGGAGAATACACTCTTGAAGATGCAGAAGCTCAACTGGAAATTGCCTGCTCAGGCCCATGTCGATATCTCCGAGTTCATCTCTGAATGCGAGATACCTGACGTGGCTCCGAGCTTTGAGACCAAACTACTCAAGAGACGATATGAAGTCGTGGTTGTATGTGAACTGAGCCCATCCAGCGATCTTACTATGATGAGTCGTGCGGCACTGCCATTGAAATTGAGGGTACTTCCGCAGACAAATGTTGACTTGCTCCCAGCATACGATACCGATCGGTTGCCTGAGTACTGCGCATAACTATTTATTACATCCATCATAAACCAAATCATGAACTAAGGCTGCCGTGAACTTCATGTAATTTGACCGGAGAACCGATCCTCGCCATCTGTAGAGGAGAAATTCAATGTAAATTAGAAGTATTGTAAATGTGAGATATCTTAGTACGGAAACTATTTTTAGAGCCAGTTAAACCGTAACAAAATTTGGCGCCACGACGCGCCACCTTCATGAAAGTTGATGAGCTAGCTGAGGATAATGGAGAAGGCGTACAAACCAGGCCTCGGACCCATGAATTGACCTCTTCTTTAAAAGTCGTTCCGTTTATCGAACACCACATTCTAGAATGGCATGATTTCAACACAGAGCTGGACGCTTTCCTTGCCATCAATAGTGATGAGGTCGATAGGATCGCACGAACTCCGCTCCAGGAGAATATAACAAGTTTTGACACCTCTAAACCGCAAAATACCCTTTCAATTCTCCGCTTTCTTCTGGAGGACCCGGTGGAAAACGTAATGACCGATAAATCTCAGAAAATCGTTGATTCAGGTGTTTTGGGTGAGCTAAACTATAACTCACTTTCCGCCTCGGAAGTGTGCTTGGTTTTTGTCCTATTAATTACTACCAAAGCTACTGCGTGCCGCCAGCTCGTGAAGCACAACGCCCTCTACAAGGTTATGCAAGAGCTCAGTTCTTTCAGGTTTACTGAGGTGTCAGAGATCCCTGAGCTAGGTATCAAGATTTCTCTAGTGCGAGCGATCTTGCACTTTGAGCTGGGGGGTGCGGAGGCTCGGCGAGCTGCCATAGAGTATCAGTATGAAAGATACAACCTCCAGCCCTTGAGTGATGATGGCGCTAGTAACGTACTCACACCAACTGACTATGAAGCATTTAGACAAAGCATGTGTCTTCGATACCCTGGGTTCAATGGACCACGCACGGATGTACCACCCTCCGCACAATCAGTAATTACACCCGACAATAACAGAAAGCTTGCACCGATGTTTTCTTCACCAGACACGCCTAAAAGTATAGAGGAGGCGTGTAGCTTGTTCAGTTCTAAGGTCCGTGCTACACCTGCATTTATTCAATTCTGGGATCAGCACGAGGACTACATTCGCCGATCCATCACAAATGCTCCAATTCAGCCCGAGAAACCACACAAGTACACAAACAAAAGCCTCGAGGCGACACACATACTATACGTGGAGCTTTTACCGTACGCCAAGTCCCTCATGACTGTCGTTGTCAACTATATCCTCAAGAAAAGCATGGTGGGCAGAGAGCGTACTGGCGTGCATGCTGCATTAACAATGACGAACTTCTTGATAGAATGGTTTGAAGCAGACCACGTACTCGAGAGAGACTTCATACTGACGATGCTGTTTGATCTTCAGTTCCATCTTGTTACCTATAAGTACTGTGCGAGGAACCCCATCCTCGACACGATGCTGCAACCTAATGAAAAGCCAGTGTGGCCAGTCCGGAAGCATAATACTACGCTCTCTCCAAATTCCTCATCCAGGGGCCCAAAGAAGCATGCTCGAACTGCCAGCTCTACTAATGGAGTACAGATCGACCAGTTCAATCTACATGCCTTGGAGATATATGTTCTATTTGCAAGAATAACGCGCAAAATCGCTACGGGTAGACCACAGAGGATTCTGGTGCTTGCAGAGCTTCCAGCAGAACCCTTGAAACAGCTCCTGTCTGTCTATAACGAGGATTTGTGGTCTGAGGTGTTAGCCTTGTTCAAACTGCAGGCTCCACTGAATGGTAAAAAGTGGCGTTGCATGAATATGGAAATAATCTCCGCTATATACTTGCACTGTCCTGCGAAACTGGATGATGATTGGTTGACGAACGGCGAACTGTTGTCTGAAATCAAGCCCCCGGCGGTCGATGAAGATGTACTTAGGGGAATTATTGCGAACTATAATCAGCAGCTCGATTCGAGTGATCACATTGCAAACGGATCTGAATATGCCGTCTAATGCGTGAACCTGCAGTTGCATCAGTAACGAGCAGCACATCATCCCGCCTCAGCTAGGTTCTGATTCCCCTAATTTCGTTTCCGGCAAACCTTAGGAGTTAACGACTATATATATACAATAGCTCAAACCCACAGGTTCGTACTATACACCCCCCGAGGCATTTGCATTCTCCATAATTTCTGAGTCAACACGGGATCGAGCTGGTCGAGTCAACTTAATGAAGCGGCGGAAGCAAGAAGAGTCTGTACCAGAGATACTAACTGAATCTCTACAAGATGCAGATCCGGAAATTGCTGCATTGCTAGAAGCTGAGACTTCTCGCCAGCAGCAGTGGCTCAATTTGGTCGCTTCGGAAAATGTATGCAGCAGGGCTGTTCTCGAGGCTCTTGGCTCTCCTGCCACAAATAAGTACTCTGAGGGCTACCCTGGTGCCCGACACTATGGAGGCTGCGACGTTATTGACCAAATTGAGCTCCTGTGTCGAGCACGTGCTCTACAGCTATTTGGCCTGTCGACTGACACATGGGGGGTTAATGTTCAGAGTCTATCTGGTACTGGTGCGAATTATCAAGTATATGCTGCGCTCATGAGGCCGCACGATCGAATGATGGGGCTCAACCTGACCCACG
This sequence comes from Wickerhamiella pararugosa, assembly GCA_023628975.1. Taxonomy (NCBI): domain Eukaryota; kingdom Fungi; phylum Ascomycota; class Dipodascomycetes; order Dipodascales; family Trichomonascaceae; genus Wickerhamiella; species Wickerhamiella pararugosa. Next base: position 418,472 of record JAMAJQ010000005.1, on the reverse strand, counting down.
GTGGACATATGTCATTTGGGTATCATTCTGGCCGAGTCAAGGTGAGTGCTGCGTCGATTATATACGAGACTCTTCCATACAATGTGGATCTGAATACGGGGGTTATTGACTACGCCGATCTCGAGTCAACTGCTACGAGGTTTCGACCTCGAGTAATTGTCGCAGGAGCATCGAGCTATTGCCAGAATATTGATTACGCCCGAATTCGGGAGATATGCAATAAGATAGGTGCTTTTTTGGTTGCTGATATTGCCCACACAGCTGGACTAATTGCAACCAGATGCATTCCTGGCCCATTTCAATATGCCGATGTCGTTACCACCGCCACGCAAAAGACCTTGAGGGGGCCTCGCGGAGCTCTGATATATTATAAGAAAGAGCTTGAGAATAGCATGAATTTCAGTGTGTTTCCGAGCTCTCAAGGAGGTCCACACAATCATACTATCGCAGCATTGGCGGTAGCACTTCGTGAGGCCATGACCCCAGAATTTGCCGAATATCAGCGGGATCTGCTAGAAAATCTCAAGGCATTCGAGCAAACCCTCATTGATGCAGGGTATACTACTGTTGGTGGACGAAGTGACATTCATATGCTCGTACTTTCCTTGGCAGACAAAGGCATCGATGGATCTAGAGTCAGTGCCGCGTGTGAGAGGGCTCATATAGCCATCTCAGCCACTACTATACCTGGAGATACCTACTCGCTGCCGCGTGCAATTCGTCTAGGTACTACAACCATGACGTCACGAGGATTCAAAAAAGATGACTTTATCAAAGCAGCAAAACTAGTTGATAGAGTTATCAAAGTGGCTATTTCAATACACGAATCTCTCCCCGTGGACGGAAATAAGCTGAAAGATTTCAAAGTCGCAGCAAATGCGTCATCAACGTTACAGGAGATTTCACAAGAGATCAAGGACTGGGTGGAGAATATGGTCTTTCCTAGTAACTGAATTTCAATTTAATATCCACTATTTATGCTGATGGGAAATTTTTGTATGCAGCAGTAGCATCAGGAGGCTGCATACTACACCATCAGGCGCATCCGTACCGTAGGTATATATGCTACGCATACGATCTTAGCCGATACAATGAATTTAATTTTTCTACCTTTGCTTGGTCTCTCGTTTGCTCTTTTGCAACTTGACATCAAAGGAAACAAAGGCAGAGGATTCTCTAAGATGCGAACATCCCAGCTAAAGGCTGCGAGTAACATCCCTCTTCAAAACGATGAGTACTACTACCTGGCACGTATAGGTGTTGGCACTCCTCGTCAGTACCTGAATGTTCAGATCGATACTGGAAGTTCTGATCTCTGGGTGATGGCATCATCCAATAGATTCTGTTACTTGTCCGAGGAGCACCCAGATTATATCAACTGTACAAATAGCATCTTCAATCCAACTCGGTCTCGCAGCTTCAACAATACTGAAACTAAGTTTAACATTCACTATGCAGATGGGACGTATGCATCTGGCCACATGGTGAAGGATATTGTTCGCCTTGGCCAATTGAGCCTGAAGCATACCTATTTTGCACTTGCTGAAACTGCGAATTCGGATACCATTGTCATGGGGATTGGGTTTCCCGGTGATGAAGCTTTGGACAAGAAGTATCGCAATATTCCAGTGTTACTGAAAGAGCGGGGATTGACCAAGTCCACCTCATATAGTTTATGGTTAAATGATCTGAAGGCATCTCGTGGAGCACTGTTATTTGGAGGCGTTGATCACGCGAAATACACCGGGAAGCTCAATATCGTCCCAATCGTGGCCAAAGACACTATGACAGTAATGTTGAATGGCATCTCTCTTGGAGATAGAATCACTCCCATGAAGGAATATGTCAAGAGCAATATACCAGTGATCCTTGACTCAGGTACATCAATCGTTTACCTGCCTCGTCCAGCAGTACGTGCCGTTGGTAAGGCCCTAGGTATGAAGTACGATTCCCAACAGCAAATGTACTCTGGCCCTTATCCAAATCATCTGGATGGTGCCCTACGGTTCAACTTTAGCGGGGCAGCTATTGATGTACCATTAGACATGGTATTACAAAAAAGCGATGATGATAGTAGCAAATACAATTTGCTCATCATGGAGTCTTCAGATGACCCTATTCTTGGGGACGTATTTTTGCGAGCTGCCTATGCTGTTTATGATCTGGATCACCATGAGATTGGTTTGGCTCAAGCCCAGTACCATCAAAAGAAGTCCGATGTGGAGGAGATTGATCAGGGGATTCCAGGCGTGAAGGCTCCTTATTATAGCACCTACAAGAAGTCCCGTAAACTGGCCATCTTCGATCATGGAAGAGCCTTCAAGCAAAAGGCGCTGTGTACTCGGGGGAGTGTAGGAAAATTCGCTGTAGAAAGTCCAGATTACCTCCGATCTGAAGACACCGACGAAGAAGCAGATGACGACGAAGACACCCCTGAGGACAGCTCTGGTGCTTCAAGCGACGAAAGCGCTGACGACAACGACAGTTACGATGATGACGACTCTGGTGATTCTGAGCCATATCTCGACGATATTGACCAGACAGGAAGTAGTACAGACGACGAAGGAGGTGAAGAGGAGTCCCCGGACTTCAATGCTGGCCAGTCGTCCAGTTTTACCGCATACTCCTCCGTGACAACGGAACCTCTACAGCCATGGAACGAATCCGTGTCGACCTCTGAGAGTCTTGCAAGAGCTACCTCCCCATCACATGGCGAGCAATCTGAAGTTGAATCTACGACCACTATTTGGCTTACCACCACAATCGTTGAGCCAACGTCCATTCATTTCATCACTGAAACTGCAGACCCAACTGGCTTTTGGAACAGTAGTACCACAGAAACCCCTAATTACCCGAACAGTACGTTTTCTCCCAGTGCACTGGAGAATTCTAGCGTCATAGGGGTATCGCTTTTCACGGAAATACAGACTCTGACTTCCGCTAGCGTCTCCAGCTTTTCACTTTCAAATATCACTACATTGCTGGCGTCCAATAACACTGTGACCGCAATGCCTACCACTGCTACGGGTATTTATACGAATGCCTCATCGTCCATCCAGATAAATATCACTGCAGTCGCCCCTGACACAGAATCAGTGGCGCAATCCTTGAGTGGCTTCAGCACCGAATCTCCAACTTTGACGATTGCGCAGCCGAAAACCGTCAAGCCATATCTCCTGCCTGGGAATGCAACAGTGTCCGCATATCCTAACTTTTAATATCTAATCAGACCTAGTGCTCCACCTCGCAGCAATTCTCTATATTACCTAACATATTAACAGCATTTCCTGAACGGGTTTACATTACATAACATAGTCCTCTGGGAATATTCTAGACCCCCTTAGACCTCTCATTTATATTAGTGCTAAGTTGGCGACTTTGAATAATGTACATATCGACGCTGGTGGCATGTTTTGTGGCAGTAGTCAATGCCCTTGACATGCATTCATATGATGAGGCTGTCCGAGAAAATCCCAAAGATTTTATGGCATATTACAAGCGTGCAACCGCGTTCCTGGCCAATAATAAGGAGCCCCAGGCCCTCAAAGACCTGACCAGAACACTCGAATTGAACCCAGATTTCGAGCCAGGCCTTTTCTACCGAGCACAAACAAATTTGCGGCTGGGATTCACCGAGAAAGCCGAATCGGACTTGCAGAAATGTAGCAAGGCGACGAGATGTCGTGAACTTGCCGAGTCGTGTACTCAATTTCAGCGAATGGCCTCAGCAGTTGATGCCGACATTTCTGCAAAGGAGTGGTCCGACTGCATAGAGGACGCTACCGAGGCTCTCTCGATTGCTCCGCGATCTCTCAGTTTACGCCGTAAGCGGTACAGTTGCTACATGTCTCGTGGTGACTCTGGCCCAGCAATTGTGGATCTCATGTCCATTGTGAGTCAGGACAAGTCAGATAGCGAGGCAGTGTCGCTATTGGCCAACAATGAGTTCTTTCTGAATAACAACCAGGAAAAAGCCATGCAGCTGTTGAGAAGGTGTGTAAACTACGACCCTGAGGCGACGAAATGCGTGGAGACGTCGAAGAACCTGAGGAAAATGCAAAAAGAGCTCAAGAAGCCCGCTCTGCAGATCGACTACGGAAAGATGGCAAAGATCGTGAAAAAGTTGGGCTTCCCAGAAGATCAGAGTGCACTTTTGTTTGAGATACTTCGGAATCAATGCGACGCCTACGTGAAGAATGAGGACTGGTCTGCCGGTGCCAATGTTTGCGCTCGCGTACGTGATGAGGACCCCAGCTTTGTTCCTGCGGTTCTTTTGCAAGCTCATATTGAGCTGGATAACCGCAATTATCATGAGGCTTTGCAGCTTGTTCACTCTATCAGAGGCTCAAGTGATGACCCTAGAATCGAAGAGCTTTATCATACAATTAGGGAAGAGTCTCGTCCCAAACAGCATGCACCGACTGACGATACAAAAGATTTATACAAGATCCTCGGCGTAGACAAGAAGGCTACCAAGAAGGAGATCAAAAAAGCGCATCGAGATTTGAGTAAAAAGTACCACCCTGATAAGTACAAGGGCACCGATCTCACCAAGGACCAGATTATGGCCAAAATGCAGGATATCAATGAGGCATATGAGGTTCTGGGCGACGACGAGCGCCGGAAGGACTATGATATGCAGCGTTCGGGAGGTGGTAGAGGCCCTAGCGGACCAAGCTTTGGTGGTCAAAATGTTCGATACCAGCAGGGTGGATTTGGTGGACCTGGCGGATTCGACAACCCGGAACACATTTTCAAGTTCTTCCAGCAGCAGCAGGGAGGAAGAGGGGGACCCCAACATTTCAAATTCTCGTTCTAAAATTATTTATACATACTAGATCATACGTAACCAGGTTGTAAACTAATCAGTACGTGCCTTCTTGCGGTCGATACGCTTGTTCACACCGCCCATTAGAGCCTTGATGATCTGGTCAGTGTTGAGGGCCATTGACCCGTAAGGTAGGGTATCAACCATATCGCGGATTTTGTACTGTCCAGTCAAAGCATCGTCGAGGTCTTGGAGCGCCTCTTTAGCCTCTTCGTCGTCGCCGACCTGGATGAACTGGATGCCAATCTGTGACAGGGGGAACTTGCCGGCATCTAATCGTTGAGCGATCGCAACGATGACGCTCTCGGGGTCGTCCGTGGGGCTTCCATCGGTGATAATAATATAGTTGCGAGGCTTTGGCTCCACTCCAATCTTCCTTTCTTTGTAATTCTCAATAGCGTCCATGTATTCGAGCAGCAACAGTTCGAGTCGGGTGCCGGTAGGGGTGGCGCCGGAAGGCTCGATAGAGTCGAAGATATCCAATACCTGGTTAGCGTCTCGGGTGCCTTCCAGGCTCTTTTCAGAGTTCAAAAAGTACACATCGACTCCGTCGTCGTCGTAATTGGCTGCGAGCTCTACGACGCCGCACACAGCATCACGGGCCTCTTCCCACCGTGACGGGCCAATTGAGCCATCTGGGCGCTCGTTAACCTGCATGCTTCCAGAGTCGTCAATGATGAATATGGTGTCGAACTTCCTCAAGAAGTCTAGCGGATCCTCGTGGTGCTTTGCTCTGTTGGGGTCAGAGAGTCTTCTGGCCATCTCAGTGGCTGCCGAAAGGCTAGCAACGGACGACCCAGTGGCTGTTGTTTGGACAGTCCCCGTGCGTTGTATGGGTGGCGAGGAATTGGAGGACTGGGTGAACGGGTTGTTGCGAGCCCAGTCAGTCTGAGAGGAAGCGTTGGGGGGAGGATGAGAAGGAGGGGCGAATTGGGGTCGTGAGCTTTGCTGTTGAGGAGGGGGGTGGGCAGGCGGGTAGTATCCCTGCTCCGAAGCACTAGCCGCGGCTACTTGAGCAGCTTGTGCTTGATTAGTTCTCCGTCTGGGAGTCTCAGATATTGTATACGGTGGCGGGGAGCCAGCGGGTTCCCCGCCCTCTCGTGAGGCGACTGAGGCACGGCTCTTACTAGAGAGCCTTGAGAATATCGCCATGTGAAGTTAGTAACTGTATGCAAGGTTTATGCGAGATTCTGCGGTAATAAGTGGCGAGTTATTAAGCCACCCCGCGGTTTGCGAGTTAGTTAGTCAGTCTGTTAATTGTTCAGTATGGATCGAAAATACAAGGCATTGCTGTTCGACATGGACGGCACACTACTAAACACCGAGGATCTGTACACAGAGGCAGCCAACGATATCCTCGCCGAACATGGTAAAGGGCCGTTGACTTGGGACATTAAGATCAAGCTGCAGGGATTGCCAGGGCCAGAGGCCAGCAAGATTTTTATCGCCAGCTACGACCTGCCGTACACGCCTGAGGAGCTGTTTGCCAAGACTTCGGGGATCCAAAAAGAAAAGTGGATCAAGGCTCGCTGGCTTCCTGGGGCGCTCGAGCTGGTGCAGTGGGCACACGAAAACGAGGTTCCCAAGGCATTGGCGACGTCGTCGGCCACTCTGAACTACGAGAGGAAGACTGCGCATCTCCGTGACGGGTTTGATCTGTTTGGCGAGCACGTCGTCACTGGCGACGACAAGCGAATCCCCGCTGGAAAAGGCAAGCCGCACGGCGACATTTGGCACGTGGCTCTCGGGTCGCTCAACCAGGAGCGTCGAGCCAAGGGCCTCGAAGACATTAGCATTGAGGACTGCCTTGTGTTTGAGGACGGCGTGCCCGGGGTGATCTCGGGCAAGAACGCTGGGGCCCACGTGGTGTGGATCCCGCATCCCCAGGCCCGCACTGTGCTGCCCGAGCAGCAAGTCGACGACCTGATTGCGGGCCACACGCTGCTGGAGACGCTCGAGGAGTTCGACAGGGCCAAGTACAACTTGGAGTAATTAGTACGAAGCGGTTATAGAATGTAGTTTATGCGCCCACGCCTACGCAACAAGCTTCAGCACTTCAAGAGCACATTCCACGATCCAGCGGTCCGAATCCAGAGAGGTATCAAGTCTCTGGGCCGGCCCACTGGCCTGATTTTCTCCCTTCACCAGGACGACATTGCTCTATAGAGTACGAGAGCACGCGGCAGAAACAGGAGGTCGAAATGCTATATACAAGAGTTTGCAAACGCTTGAGGTATATACCTACATACCCCAGGAAATCAGTGGGAGCTGGTCCTTATATATTCGTCAGCAACCAATAATATGCAAGGAGCGCGGGGTTGCGCGCACAAGCAGAGGCTCGCGAGGATGCGCCGAGGCGTGGCGATTCAGGTCGGAATTTCCTCGAGCCAGAGCAACCAAGAGCTTCCCCACCAGCGCTAAAGTTGGGGCTGGTGCCCTAGCCCTCGCTTCCTGCACGTTGTGGATCAACGGTGATGGAGGCAGCGCGATCAGCGACCGCCAACGAAGCAGGCACCCCTACGCGGGCGCAGAGCTGCTGTGGCGCGCGACGGCCAGCGCTACCGCCTCATTGTGCCATGTGGTCTGGCATGCCTATGCGCAGGGTAAGGGCACGTGGGCGCTCAGGTCATATAAGACAGATCGAGACGACACGCGTGTTCATCATGTCAAAGTCGGACAAGCACGTACGCAAACCCAGTTCTTTTGCCCTGGACAAGGCCAGCACCAATGTTGCTGCCGCCCAGATGCGCAACGCATTGAACAAGCTCGCCGACACGGTCCCCAAACCAGAGCGCGCAGCGTTCGAGCAGGAGATGGACAACTTCTTCGCGCTCTACCAGCGCTATCTGAGCTCTACCGTCCGCGGCGACAAGCTGGCGTGGGATCGCGTCCAGACCCCCAACCCCGAGCAGGTGGTGGACTATCGCCAGATACCCAAAACCCACGGCAAGCCCGAGCACCTCGACAAGCTGGCGGTGCTCAAGCTCAACGGTGGCCTCGGCACGTCGATGGGCTGCGTCGGGCCAAAGTCTGTGATTGAGGTGCGCGACGGCAAGAGCTTCCTCGACCTGATGGTGCGCCAGATCGAGCACCTGAACCGCACGTACGAGGCAGACGTGCCGTTCATCCTCATGAACAGCTTCAACACCGACGCCGACACCGAGACGATCATCGAGAAGTACAAGGGCCACTCTATTAATATCAAGACATTCAACCAGAGCCGGTTCCCCCGCATCAACAAGGACACGCTGTTGCCGCTCCCCGAGAGCGCCAGCGACGACAACGACGCCTGGTACCCTCCCGGCCACGGAGACCTGTTTGAGAGCCTGTCACGATCCGGCATCCTCGACGATCTGATCGCCCAGGGCAAGGAGGTGCTGTTTGTTTCCAACGGCGATAATTTGGGCGCCACCGTCGACTTTGACATTCTCAAGTACATCATCGACAGCGGCAGCGAGTACATCATGGAGCTCACCGACAAGACCCGCGCCGACGTCAAGGGTGGTACCCTCATTGACTACGACGGGCAGGTCCAGCTGCTCGAGCTGGCCCAGGTCCCCAAGGAGCACGTCGAGGAGTTCAAGTCCATCAAGAAGTTCAAGTACTTCAACACCAACAACTTGTGGATCAACCTCAAGGCCATGAAGCGCCTCGTCGACAACGACGAGCTCGAGATGGAGATCATCCCCAACCCCAAGACCATCAAGCACGGCAGCATGGACCTGAACGTTTTGCAGCTCGAGACCGCGGTCGGTGCCGCCATTCGCCACTTCAAGAACGCCCGCGGCGTCAACGTCCCCCGGTCGCGGTTCTTGCCGGTGAAGACGTGCTCGGACCTGTTCTTGGTCAAGAGCGATCTGTACTACATTGAGCACGGCTCTCTCGTAATGGACTCGCGCCGGTTCGGCGGCGCCCCCCTCATCAAGCTGGGCGGTCACTTCAAAAAGGTCGGCGACTTCCAGAAGCGCATCGCGCAGATCCCCAAGATCATCGAGCTCGACCACCTCACAGTCACGGGCAACGTCACTTTTGGCAAGGGCATCGAGCTCAAGGGCACCGTGATTGTCGTGTGCGAGGAAGGAAACAAGATCCAGATCCCTAATGGAGCCGTTTTGGAGAACGTTGTCATTACCGGTAGCTTGAGCATATTGGAGCACTGAGTAAAGGTACATATTTGTATAGCATGGACAAACGTAGTACAATGTCTAATCACCGTCAGAGTCAGAGGGCAGCAGCTCGGGCCTGGTATCGAGGCCCCTGTCCTCGAGCTGGGGCCGCGGGGGCATTCGCGGCAGCGTCACTCCCAGCACCGACTTTTGCTCGAGCAGGTCGTCGATAAACTCGTCCATGTGCGTCAGACTGGTGCCGGTTTGGCCGTACACCCGCAGCTTTCTGAAGTCAGCCAGCAGCGGCTCGAGCTGTTGGTACACATCCATTGGCGGGAACGTGAGGCGGATGTATAATGCCGCCAAGGCGGTCAGGTACTTGAAATACGGCTGGTGCAAATATTCCAGCACGATCTCTCGAGGAGGCTGCAGGAGGATTATCTTCTGCAGCAGCACGATGAACTCGCTTGGTCGCAGCCCAGTCGTGAGGCCGCCGATGCCGTCGAGCTCGGCAGCCCGATCGCACAGGGTCGCTTCGTTTATATTAAAGCATTTCTCCTTCCAAAACCCCGAGTCGTACACTCGCTGCCGCAGAATCTTGTCCATCTTGACTCAGCTCGCACAACTATGAGTATCTGGAACCGGCTAAAAGGCCATGTCGACCAGGCCTCGACGTCCTTCGGAGGGCTGTCGATGCACCGAGCTGAGAAGGACCGCAGCGAGGACGACACGATCCTGAGCCGGGCAATGCTTCGGTACTTTGGAGATGACACTCCTGAGTGGCTTCGCAGCGCTGCTGCCGCATCAGAGCCGCACATTCGGGTCCCAACCAAGGCCACGATCTCAAACATTGCCCATTCCTCGCACTCCCGCACCAATTTGGACTTTTTGAACCGACGGCCGACCGGGGCCCCTGCACAGACCAGTGCTGCGGCTGCACCAGCTCGTCAGGCTTCGCGGACAAAGCCGGGAGAGCGGCCTGAATTGAGTGCCTACACCCGGGAGAGACGGCAGCGACTGGGGGAGAAGCTCAGGGGCAGCGACTGGTAGGCGTAGGGCTCTATTCTATTTTGTTTATTTAGTGTAACTTATCAGCTCTACGCGGTCTCGGTGAAGGCCTTCTCGAGCACATCGAGGCCAGCGTCCGTATCCTCCTTGGAGATGTTGAGGGCAGGCACCAGACGAAGGGTGTTGGTGCCGCAGGTGATGATCAGCAGGCCGTTGTCGCGGGCGTGGGCGACGATGGCGTCGGGCGCCTTGGTCAACTGGATGCCCAGCAGCAGGCCGCGGCCGCGGACCTCGGAGATGAAGTCGAACTTCTTCTGCCACTCGGCGACCCTGGCCTTGATCTGCTCTGAGCGCTCGGCGACGTTCGCGAGGAGCTCTGGCGACGATACCTGGGCCAAAACAAAGTCGCCAATGCGGCAGCCGAGCGGGTTTCCGCCGTAGGTGGTGCCGTGGTCGCCGACCTTGAGGGCCTGGTTGACCTTCTCGGAGATCATGGTGGCGCCAATGGGGAACCCGTTGCCCAGGGCCTTGGCCATGGACACGATGTCGGGGTGTGACTCCTTGGGGAGGGCCTGGTGCGCCCACAGGTGGCCGGTACGGCCCAGGCCGCACTGGATCTCGTCGAAGATGAGCAGGGCCCCGACCTCGTTGCACTTGTTGCGAACGCCGATCAGCCAGTCTGTGTCGGCGACGTTGACGCCGCCCTCGCCCTGGATAGGCTCGACGATAACCGCAGAGGTGTTTTCGGTGATGAGGTCGAGCGCGCTGGGCTCGTTGAGGACCCCGTACTCAAAGCCCGGCACCATGGGTGCGAACGGGGCCTGGTACTTGGGGTTGCAGGTGGCACTCAGGGCTCCGTAGGTGCGGCCGTGGAAACCGCCTTTGAACGCCAGAAAGCCCTCCCTGCCGTTGACTCTGCGAGCGAACTTGAGGGCCGCCTCGTTGGCCTCGGAGCCCGAATTGCACACAAACAGACGAGCAGCGTCCTGCATGCCCCCCAGCCGCTTGGTGGTCTCGACCATGTTCTCGCTGAGCCTGGGCGTCCACTCATTGAAGTACAGGTTCGACGAGTGCACCAGAGTTTTGGCCTGATCGAACATGATATCAGCAATTTCAGGATTAGAGTGGCCCAGGGCGGTGACGGCGATGCCAGCAGTGAAATCAACGTACTCGTTGCCGTCAGTGTCCCATAGTCTGGAGCCCTTGCCTTTTGCTAGCACCATATCGGGGCGAGCATATGTAGTAGCTAGATACGGTTTAGTTTCAGACAGAAACTTGGCCGTGGACAAAAACCTCTTCATAATCGGGATTATCTACGCAAATGAAAATCTTGGTATCTAACTGTATGACTCCAGCCATGCATGAGACGTGCATATGAGCAAGACCGAAATAAAACGCCGCTGGGCGCGACCAGATTTCAGCCGTGCCCAAACTGGCGTGCACTATCAACTGCGATAGCCCGTACGGCGTGGTGCCCTCGCCCCCAAACTGTGGCGCCAGGGGTGGTGATCCCCTGCTTATTAACTTGAGCTGCCCCGGCAGCTTACCGCAATCAGTTCCCCTTCAACCTCAACATGCGTCTGCCAGGAATACAAAAAAGCCCCCGCCAGCCGGTCGTGGACTCAACGAAACCAGATGGTGTAGACGTGGATGATCTCGACGAGGTCGACGAGGGAAACAAGAACATCATCCTGTCTATTATCAAGCAATTGGGCCACAACACAGACCTGAGCAGAATCACGCTGCCCACGTTCATTTTGGAGCGTAAAAGCATGCTCGAGCGAATCACGAACCTGATGCAGCACCCTCGCGACCTGATCTCGGCCGCTGAGGAACCTAATGCTGAAAAGCGGTTCGTTCACGTTATTCGCTGGTACATGAGCGGGTGGCACATTGCCCCGAAAGCGGTCAAGAAGCCCCTGAACCCCGTGCTCGGCGAGTACTTCAGCAGCTACTGGGACCTCGAAAACGGCTCGAGGGCGTACTACGTTGCTGAGCAGACGTCGCACCACCCCCCAAAGTCGTCGTACTTTTACAGCGTCCCGAGCCACGGCATTCGAATCGACGGCCTGCTGCTCCCCCGGTCGCGATTCCTGGGTAATAGTGCCGCAGCGCTGATGGAGGGCGTCGGAGAGCTGCATTTCGAGGACCACCACGAGGTGTATAGAGTCACCCAGCCCAACACGTACGCCAGAGGCGTGCTCCTCGGCAACCTCAAGCTCGAGATCGGCGACCACGCCATCGTGGAGTGCCCAGACTCGGGCATGCACGCCACGATCGAGTTCAAGGTCAAGGGCTGGGTGTCGGGAACCTACCACGCTATTGGAGGAATTATCAAGAATAAACAGAATGAGGAACTGTACGAGCTGAGCGGCAAGTGGAACGAGGTCATGTATATCAAGGATCTCCGCACTGGCGAGAAGACGGTGTTCTTCGACACCGCCAAGGACCACCCAATGCCTCCCAAGGTCCGTCCTCTCGAGGAGCAGGGCGAATACGAGAGCCGCCGGCTCTGGCGCCCCACTATAATTGCCCTGGGCCAGAGGAATCACGAGGTGGCCACTGACGAAAAATACAAGGTTGAGCAGGAGCAGCGCGAGTTCGCCAAGGCCCGTGAGGACGCGGGACAGCAGTTCCAGCCCAAGCTGTTCATACCCGTCAAGAACGAGCTGCAGTTCCAGTTCCTCAGGTCAAAGGAGATCGCCAGGCACCCCGAGAAAGCCCACGAGCTCATCGCCAGCGTCATGCCAGTGCTTCCAGGCGACAAATTCCCTGACAACTTCGAGAGCCCGTATAGCGTCAAGGAGACTCCCCAGCAGAAGAAGGAGATCGCCGAGCATCCCAACGAGGGCTTCGCGACGCTTCCTGTCGACGTCAATACCTCGTATGTTCTCACCGATGACGAAGGAGACGAGTTCGTAGACGCTCAATAATCTTCTCCGCAGTTATCGCTATTGGATCTTAGTTCTACTCTATATTATTCCTCTCTTTATTTTTCGACAGGCTCTGCAGGTACCCGGCTATAGCAGGGCGATCGTACCGGTTCCAGAGCTCGCAGGCGGAATCCGCGTGTTGACCATTGACGTCAATCCTTGCCAAAAAGCTCCACATCGATGTGTCGGATATGTTAAAGTAGCACAGACCCCATGTCCACTCGAGCAATTGGGACGCCCGTGCGTAGTCGTTATCGATTAGCCACCTCGCATAGGCCCAGGCGTAGTAATTCATAAAGTGGTTCTTGGCCGCTTGCTCGATGATGTTCAGCTCCCTATCTATATCCACCTTACCTTGGGGCTTGAAATGGTTGCTCAGTAGCCACCTTCGGTGCTGCCACAGCATGGGGCTCTTGTTGTGTTTGGCATTGTGCGAGCTGAGCAGCACGTCGAGGCAGTGCAGATCCTCCTCAGGGCTCAAAATCTGGGCCTCAATTAACTTCTTTCTCATGTTGATTGCACTGAGGTGCTCATTGGTGGCAACCAGGCTAATCAGAGAGGGCAGAACCTGTTGTTCCGAGACCTGAGTCCAATCGATCGGTTGCAGCTGGACATATGCCTTGTAAATGTAAGGAATCGATACCCCAAGGACACGTTCAGGCTCCACTAGTTCGTATGTTTCAATCTGGCCCTTGGGCACTAATTCTAATGTTCTACAGCGAGAGAACGCATCCCTAAATTCCATAAAAGTTTCAAGGAATTACATTATATAATGACAAGTGATTAAATAGTGCATGTAGCAGCCTGGTTTAGGTGAAAAGTGTATCCTCCTCACGCAAATACTCGCCAATGTCTGCCTGGCGGAATACTGTGATAGCATTGGGGACGGATCGTCTAACTTCTGCGGTCGATCTGGCACTAACGCCGAACCCGAGGGGGATATCGGTCATCGAGAATACAATAACTCCAGTGTGCTCGGGAACATCCTCAGAAATACGCCCTACGTGCGCTTTCAGAACGTGGTTACCGTACAAGAACGGCATTTCACCATTGGTTTTGACCCAAACCTTGTTGACGGCATGAGGTGCGAGCAATCCCAGTGCTGTGATGTGCAATCTGAACTTGCCGGTCTTCGTGAATTTCCCGACGCAGGTGCCCAGGGACATGAGGTTATGGCGAGCAACTGAGGTGGCATACCTCCCGAGCTCTTCTGATAAGTAGTACACTCGGTCTTTCTGGATGCGGAAACAGTATTTACCGTCACTTCGGTTCACCAGCTCAGCAATATTCTGTCCAATGTACCCTGAGAGCTTCTCGAACACGATTTTTGTTTCTTCCTCTGTGAGTTGACGCATGAAAAATTAATGGTGCGAGTGAAAAATATCAGTGGCTAATGCAGTGGCGTAGTGCATATTTCACCGAACTCAGGACCTGCCAGTAGAGAGCCTGCAAAAAAACTAACCCAGAATTATTGTGAAAAATATTGTTCCCTTCGTTACTGCTCTCCAAGGCCCATATACTGGCCCTCGTGCTTAGTAACCTCTCTTCATGATGCGCCGGTTTTCGACTTGTGCGGTTCGCAGCTTCAAGCAAAAAACTAGTGGCTCCAACAAGAAGACGTGGACACCCTCTAAAAATAGCGGCGAGTGGCGTAACTTCCGCAAGGCTGCTGCATACTCGAATTTTCAAAAGACCGCTCCTGAGGTGCCTGAGTCTTTGAGCATTCTCAAGTCCAGCGACCTCGAGGAAAAGGGTATGGTTACCTACCCTGACGATATTCAGGCATCTCTCGTCAATCTCGGCACCTTTCTCCCTCAGCAGAATAATGAGCTTTTCAAGACGCACAGCTCGCTTTTACGAGCTGAGACCGAGCAAATCCTAACTCACATGAACAACGGCGACTCAGTGCTCGTGCTGGGCGGTGCAGGCAGCGGCAAATCGACTGTACTGAGCCAGGCACAAGCTTTGGCCAAGCTCGAAAAGTGGGTTGTCCTGCACCTTCCTCGCGCCATGGCCCTAATTGATGGCAGCACCGATCACGTCAAGAGCGAGGATGGCGATTTCTACTGGCAGCCCATGCTTGTCAAGCGGTGGTTCAAGAAGATCTTGAAAGCGAACAAGGATGTCCTGAGCCCTGAGGCCGCCAAGATCCTGAAAGCAGGCAAAGCTGACTCTGTTGACGCTCTTTTCAAACAGCTTGAGACCGACGGAGTCAAGGTCCTGCTCACCCTCGACGGACTTAATGCATGGACTCACCACCCCTTGGCGCTAAACACCTCCGCTGATAACGAGCGCATATACCACGCCAAATTGCAGCTGCCTAAACTCTTTTTAGAGTATTTCAGCGGCGAGAAGAAGCTGGATGGAGCAGTGATTGCGGCCACAACTGGAAACTACAAGATGAACAAGACAGTGCCAGTTGCATTGGGCCGTGCCGAGACACACGCGTATGCTGAACTTGATGAGTTCGATCCTGAGCTCGCAGAACGGCTCAAAAATGCCAAGCCTTTGGATGTGGGCTCCTTTTCTCTGCAGGAGACATCGCTCTATCTCCAGTATTTAGAGCGTGCTGGGATCTGTCCCGAGGCTGGAGAGCAGTTTGTCAAGGACACTTACCTGCTGAGCGGTAATGGTAACCCTCGCGCATTACTCAAGACGTTCATCAACTACAGTTTCTAAAACGTTTTTCTCTTGTGTACATACAAATAATTTAACGATTATCCGTCTAGATCAGCGCTGCCTTTTGGCATCAGACTCGGAGGCATCTCCCTGCTGTCGTTTCTTGCGCTGCTGCCAGGTCTCCCTAATTTTGTCAACAGAGTCCATCAAGTCTTGTTCGGTGACGTGGTCGGTGATGCTCTGAATCACGTTCTCCACGACCTTGATATGATTTCCGTGGTGCTTGTCATCGCGGAAGCGTAGATATCTCCACCGCTGCTGATCATCCATGTAACACTCGATCACGCGATCATCCAGGGGCTCACCTAGTTTCTTCAACTTCTCCCATTCTGCCGGTTCCAGATGTAGTTGAGAGTAGTTCTTATCGACATCGTCACCATACCACGCCAGGAGTCGGCACGTTTCTGGGATAGAGTCGTAATCGTACCATTTTTCTCCAGAATCTGGGTCCGTAAAGAGCTTGAATTCCAGCTTGAGCACGAAATCTACCGAGTTTTCGTCGGCAGGTTTCCACTTGATCATGTTTGGGTCGGTTCCGAATAAATAAGGAGCTGTTCTGCTCGTAAAGATCAGCCCGTCGCTGAAGTGGCCGTGGTGCGTGTGCAATGCTTTGCCGAGACCGTAGCTGAACTCCATGGTCTTCATCACAAGCGTGAACGGAAACACCCGAGTATCCTCGGGGAACTCCTTGCGCAACTTCACAAACGGCCTGAACACGCTATGTTCGAGGTACCCAAGCCGTTTGTCGAGGACTTTCTCAGCTATGACGGTGCCGTTTACTGCGATCATATCAAACATCAAAAACTGTAAAGAGTTATCGTCCTTGCGTACTAATTCTCCGTCGACCAGCGAGCCTTTGGCGTGGTAGCTGCCAAAATTAGTGTCGGTGAGGGGCACATGCAGATTAGGTACGAAATAGATCTCATTCTTGCGAGTGATTAGATATATTTTTTCTTCTCCGCCCTCATCGGTCAAATACATGAGGCACCGCAGCCCGTCGCTCTTTTCGCATACAAAAAAATCCTTTTTCATGAGATCGTTTGTGAGGTGATCTCTGACCATCGAAACAGGTTGTGCTCCGGGAAACCCGATACTATTTCTTTTCAGTAAACGAGAAACCGCTGCTTGGATCTCTCGTGCGGCATAGGGAGGCGCCTTGATCCCGGGAATCTCAGGTACCGCACCAGCCATTGAAACGAGGCTAACGCCACCGGGTAAAAAAGAAGATGGTTATATGCTCCTGAGCAGCGAAGAGTGCAGTTTAAGATAGTTATTATAACATAGCTTTATATGCTTATTTTAATTAGTTGGCCTCACCCTTGGAGCCGAACTCGAACTGGACCTGCTTGCCAGTGAGCTTGCTGTAAACGCTCTGGAAAGCGTCGATCTTGTAGTCGACGGACATGGCGTTCTCAGAGCCGAGGTAGACCTTGTGGAGGCGGGAGCCACCAGAGCTGAAGCGAATACGCTTGCCAATGATGTCAGTGGGGAAAACGAGGTCCTCGAGGATAGCCTCGTGAACAGCAGTCAAAGTGCGGCTGCGAGGACGCTTCTGACCAGTCTTGGAGCGCTTGCGGCCGGGCTTGGGGAGGATGCGGCGCTCGCCAAGGAAGATGATGTTTTTGTCGCTGAACTTCTTCTCAAGCTCACGAGTAAGACGCTGCTGGTTGGACAGAGCGTTGTGGAAAAGGGCGAGTTGAGGGACAGGCACGAAGATGACGATAGCACTCTTACCCTGGCCGGTGGGGATTTCACGAGCGTGCTTGAACTGGAGAGCACGGATGCTGCTCTTGAGCTCACTGGAAGTGGCTTCGAGGTCAACAAGGGCCTGAGCAACCTTGAGTTCGAGCTCACTGGGATCGTTGTTCAAAATCTTTTGAGCAGCAGACATTGATGGTCTTCACGGTGCGGCGAGTGGGTGTATTGAGTGGGAGTTGAGTGGAAAATGCGAGCCCTTGGTGCTTAGTAATGCACGTTAGGGCCCAGGCTGACCCCTGCGCCACTCGCTTCTGGTGTCAGGTGGCTGATGCATGCCCAGATCACGTGGACGCGACAGGTGTTTGTGAGCGCAGAGTTCAATGCCAAATTTTTTACAATCTAGTTAAATATGCCTACATAATTAAGTGGAACATGAATCCAATGACAGTAGTCAACACAGTGCCGCCAATAACGTTGCCATTGGCAGCATTGGAACTAGAGGCGCCGCCGCTGCTGGCACTGCTGCCACCGCTGCTACCACTGGCGCTGGAACCTCCGCTAGCGGCAGCGGAGGAGGATCCAGATCCAGATCCGGATCCACTGGCGCTGGAGCCAGAGCCAGAAACAGAGTTGTCCTGAGTCTCGTCGCCGTCAGAGCCGGTGTAGAACTCGTTAGTTTTATCATCAATGTCGTTGTTGGAACCGTACTCAGTGGGAGTGTTGTCAAGACCCTTGCCTTCGCCAGCACCCTCGTCGAAGTACTTCTGAGCGAACTTGGGAGTCTGAGGAATCTTGATGTCGGGCTTGACCTCCCACTTGCCCTCCTCGTAGGGGGGGCACTCGGCCTTGGCGCGGTCAGTGGAGGCACCGCCATCACCAGATGGGTCAGTGGCGCCCTGCAAAGCCTTTTTGAGGTTTCCGTAGTCGGTGAGCTCAGTAACGCTGTCGCCTTCGATCTCAACGAGGCCGTAGTTGTTGTCCTCCTGAGAGTACTCGTAGACAAGACCACCACTGTAAACAGAGCTCATGTCAGTGGAGTAGAGGGACTTGACTTCGGGGAATGTGCGAGGAGTGTTCTCGTTGCAGCCGTACTCGGACAAGAACAAGGGGATAGAGTAGTTGCCGTAGTTCTCGACGTTAGTAGACCAGCCAGACTGGGTGAAGCTGGAGCCATCTCCGCACCAGGAGTAATCGTTCATGCCAAACATGTCGATACGCTCGTCATCGGGGCCGCAGTTGAGGTAGGTCATCTGCTCCCAACGGTTGTCAGAGATATCAGCAGCGGAGTAACCGACAGGGATAGCACGGTCGCTCTGCTTGGAAATGTAAGTCTTCATATCACGCACAACGGCCTTGATGTAGGGAGCGGCGTGCGAGTTGTTGGCAGCATTAATGACCTCATTGGCAGCAAAGAAGCCAAACAGGTTGTCAAAGCCCTTGAAGGCGTCAATGGTGGCGAAAACGTGCTGCAAGTAATCCGAGTTGTAGCTGAGCTTGAGGGTGGTCTCGTTGTAGCGGTTAAGCGAGTTTTTGGGGGTGTTGACGTCCAACAACAGGTAGATTCCGGCGTCGTCCAAAGCCTGCATACAAGCAGTGTGGTCCTGGGAGTTGTCGACGGTGTACACACGAATCATGTTGAGGCCCAAGTCCTTGAACTTCTCGATATCACGTTTGCAGCTTTCCTCGTTTAGCAACGGGTCGCTGGCATTAGAGGCACCACCGGGCTGGTAGTCGACACCTCGGATGTAAAAGCGAGTATCGGAACCCTGCTCGTAAAATGCATTGCCTTTGACCTCAATAGGGGTGAGTGCAGCGAGAGCGGAACTAACGAGTGTGAGGGCGGAAATCTTCATTAGAAGAGGTGTGGTCACTGTGACCATCACGCGTCTTTATAAATCCTTTGCAACCAAATTGCTTGGCATCCCTTTCATCAGCATGAGTGCAGTCGATGTCTGCATGGTTCTAAATTGGGAACCCTTGAGTATTTGCTTGTGGTGGTGATTAGTCTAAGAATTAGACTAAAACAAGGGAATTTTTTCGGCGGGGAAAAAAAGGTGGCTTCAAAAACGACTGTCACCCGCTGCTGCGTCAATGCCAAGACCCAGCATTCTTCGATTCCCAAGAGGGGTACATTCTATATTTAGATTCGCGTACGGGATGAGCATCTGTGGCGTCAAGACATGCACAGCGTCGACCGCAATATAGTAATGCGGTCATTTGCAATCAATTACGATCCTTGCAGCTAGTTTAGACTTGTACAATTCTAGATATCTACGCTAGTGTTTAAAAGCCGTGGTGCATAGTCACGCTTACACGTGTTACGGCTTCGTGTTTGCAAACAACGCGTGCCGTTCCTTGTGTATATCAGTCCCCGCCACTTCGTCTCCAGTGCCAAGACGAACGCGAGATAATAGCTTCAGCCTCGTTGCCAAGCCCCTGATACGCACCGCCTCTTAAATAAAATGGTAAACGGTGAACGAACGGCTTGAGTCCATTGATCAATGTTTCACAACCTGGTGACATTGTGTAGAACTAAAACATGAAATTTTTTGTCACACGCTCTCGTAAAGGAGATGTTGACAATTATCCGTAGTATTATGAACCTGTGTAGGTATTTTTCGAGCTTGCGAGCTATGCAGCTTTGTACCTCTTACGTAACAACCGATGTAGCCGTGTTGGTATTCCTGAAACCTCGGTATCTGTCAATGTATTGAGCCGAGACATATCTCGGGATACTGCATTTAATTATATTTCACTATAGTGAATATCTCAATGCCTTGCCTGCGTGCGTTTTGCAACTGTGGCCTTTAGTCATTGATTATGTATTTGCAGTCGTGTGCGTTGCTGTAGAGTAACTCAGTAATAAACTGACAATTCTGTTCATGGGTTTTAAATCACTTGTAAAACACAGTTTCAAGCGTAGTTAGGCCATTTTGTAAGGCACGGTGTAGTGTGGTTGTTAATTAACCACCATATTTATGCGGGCGGTATCCAGTGCAGGATCTCATCACGACACTGATACTTTTGCAGAAATTGTATCTATAAAGACAAATAATTAGTTTATACACGAGTGGTAGATTAATCAAGCTAGAATTAGCGATAAAGAGAGCGAGCTACATAATTAGTGCTCATTCGCATCGTAAAAACTGTCCCCTAACGTGGACATACGCCACGCAGGCTTGATCTTTACGGGAATGGCATCGATGGATTTACTGTCGTCCTGTTTCTCCTTGCTCTCGTCTCGGATGCTTGCTGCTTCAGACGCGTCATCCTGCTCCTCAATCGATTCTGCAGTGAGGTCTTTGTTCCTGGTTAGAGTAGGAGAGTCAGAACTGTCTTTAGTACGCGAGATCGTGGGTTTATCTTGTTCCTCGATTGTGCTGGACCCTTTGGTTTTACCAGAGCTAGACGACGAGAAGCTCTCCCTAGATGGCACAACAGGTGATTCACCCTCGTTGAGTCGAACTGGGGCAAGATCACTTGATTTCCTGCCAGATGAGCGGTGCAACTGCCGCTGAGACTCAATGGTGGGTGAATCGGTGATTAGTTCGAGCACCTGATCGTCCTCCTTCTCATGTTCGGCCTTCACAGGCTCTTTGGCTTGAGTGGACACATCCAGTTTTCCAGGCGCAACATCGGCATTAGAATTATCGTCGGCTCGAGTCAAACTGATGGACTTACGTCGCTGCTCCTCAGGGGACTCCTTTGCGTAGGTCGGCTCGTCAAGTCTTCCTGGAGCAAGGATGGAATCACGCCGCTCTCTAGGTGCATGCGATGTGCTGGATTCTTCAGAAGACGGACCACTGACTGACGTACGTGAGCGTGTGGGTTGAGAGGTCTTCTCATCAGGGAAATCCACGCTCCATAAATGGGTGCTCACGATGTTGGTTTGTGGCTTGGCCGCAGCCGGGAGACGCCGCTTTGGCCCACGAGTCCGGGCGCGGGCATCCTTTGGAATAGCTTGCTCTTCTTCAGTAGAGCCCGAACTAGTGCCAATAAGATCATCAAGAGATCTTTGTGGTGGCTTCTGCCCTCCGCGAGCGAGCGCTGCATTCAGGTCCGTTGAGATAGAAGACCGAAGCTGTGCAATCCGCGAGCCCAACTGAGGCTTCGGACGATTAACGGGCTTTTCAACAGGCTTGTCGTGTTGCTCGAGGAACGCGGGTTTAGGCCGGGTCTTGGGACGAGCAGGTTTCGCAGCAGTCTCTAGAGAGGGCTTGCGATGTTCATGATGAGGCTCAAAAGCCGAAGCTATTGCGGACTCAGCACGGCTCTTGACCGAACTATCTGAGTCACTCTCGTGATCCTTCGCGCTAGTGCGAGGCTTGGCCACATTACCTTCTTCAGCTTTGTGAGCTGCCCTTTCGACTTTCTCGTGGCCCGCGCTAACGTGATGCTCAAGATCTTTACCAAATGAATGAGAGACGCTATCATCCTCGAGTTTGTGGGCCAAAGGTCGAGCCTCGCGAGAGATGCTCTCACGTTTCTCCTTACCCGCAGCAACGTGAGAGTGTATGTCTTCATCGAAAGGGGTGACATTACTCTTCTCGGCGTCCTTTGCGAGGGGCTCGGATCTCTTTGCCTCCAACTTTGCGGCCTCTCTACCGGCCCCGACGTGGGACTCAATGTCCTTGTCGAGGCTCGTTACATTGCCTTTCTCCGCATCTCTGGCGAGAGGAGCGGCGTGGGCCTCACGGGCTTCCCGAGCCTTGGCGCCAGCTGCGACATGGTCTTCGATATCTGTGTCTAACGAGCCAACCGCGCTATCCTCAACTTTACGAGCAACCGACTCAGCGTGACGGCTGATCTTTTCCCGCTCTTTTTGACCGGCTTTGATATGGCTCTCTAGATCGTCACCGAGAGGCGCGACGTTGTGCTGCTCTGCCTTGCGGGCTGCAGGCTCTGCCTTGCGGGCAATAGCTTCATGCTCTCGTCTGCCGGCTTCGACATGTGACTCAATGTCCTTATCCAATGGGCTGATATCCTTTTCGGCCTCACGAGCACGGGGGACAGCTTTGCGAGTGACGGCCTCGTGCTGTTGCCTGCCTGCCTCAACATGGGATTCGATATCCTTATTAAAAGATTTGGGAATGTCCTTTTCAGCTTCACGGGCAAGAGGGATAGACTTTTCCGCACTACGCTCTCGCAGCTGTTCTCCTCGTGTAACATGGGATTCGATATCCTGGGAAAAAGATCCGACGGTATCCTTCTCATGTCTGTGAGCAAGGGGTTCATCATGTTTTGCGCGGAGTCGCTCCGTCTTCTCAGCGTTCGCAACTTCGCCTTGGAGATCCTTGTTGAACGAGGCGATGTTACCCTTCTCTGCGTCACGGGCTAGAGGAGTCACCTTCTGACGACGCTCGTCCTCAACCTCTTTGCTGGTGCTGATGTGTGAATCCAGGTCCTGACTGAACGAGGGCAATTTACCCTTCTCGGCGGATTGCGCAGCACTGATGCCATGCTGCTGATCGATCTCGGCCCTTTGTTCCGCTGAATCGATATCTGCATCGAACTGCTTGACGATGGAACCCGCGCGCGGGCTGCTAGTGGGTGAAACATCCTTGGTTGGCGAGTCTTCCTTGCCTGAGCCGGTCAGGCCAATTTTGTCTCCCAGTGCGTAAGCTGCGCTGCCAACTGCAGCCGCGACACCACCGGCGATACCAGCGGCACTTGATAATGAGCCTTCGTCCTTACTAG
Source organism: Wickerhamiella pararugosa (assembly GCA_023628975.1). Classification (NCBI taxonomy): domain Eukaryota; kingdom Fungi; phylum Ascomycota; class Dipodascomycetes; order Dipodascales; family Trichomonascaceae; genus Wickerhamiella; species Wickerhamiella pararugosa. The sequence continues at coordinate 395,523 of JAMAJQ010000005.1, read as the reverse complement.
ATGAGTGGCTGCTGCCACTTTTGTCTGAGGAGTCGTCGTGTGCACGTTTAGCACTGTGCGCCTGGAGGTCCTTGTCGAAGGAAGTCACATTGCGTTGCTCGGCATCTTTAGCCAATCTTTCGGCCGCGGTGGGGCTATGAGCATTCTTGACGGCATTGTCGATGTCAGCTTGTACTGAGGGGATATTTCCCCGCTCCGCGTCGTGGGCTTTGGGCAAGGCGCTCTCCCTGCGTGCATCCTCCTGTTTGAGAGTGTGCTCTAGGCTGGAGTCGACTTTCTTATCCCAAGACGAGACGTGGCGTTTCTCGAGAGAGCTAGCCTCAGGAACGGCTTTCGCCAAGCGTTGCTTTTCGTCTTGTCTGCTAGCGTCGATACTGGACTGGAGGTCTTTGTTGAAAGAGGGGATGTTGCCGGCCTCTGCGGCGTGCGCAAGGGGCTCTGACTTGGCAGCACGAGCCTGTTCCCGTTGTTTGCTGGATTCGATCTCTGACTGCAGGGTCTGGGTGAGGGGGTTGACGTTGCCTTTCTCTGCAGAGTGGGCCTTGGCCTGGGCGGCCTTGTCGTCCTTGTGGGCTTCTGCGGCGTCAACGTGCTCGCGAATGTCCTTCTCGGGGTTTGATACCAGGAACTCGGCCCTGGCAGCGACGGGGCGAGCGGCCTTTGACTCGGCGTTCTCGACTTCACGGGCATGGCTGACTTGGGCTTCGAGGTCATGGGAGACGTCCGACAGTGTGGTTGCTTCGAGGTTGCGGGCCAGAGGCTCGATCTCGGTTTCGCGTTTGTGTTCCTGGTCGCGGGAGTGCTTGATCTCGGCGTCGAGGTCGCGCGTAAAGTCCTGATTGTTGGCAGATTCTATTTTGCGGGCCCGGGGCTCGATCTCGGTCTTTCGTTTGTGTTCCTGGTCACGGGAGTGTTTGATCTCCGCCTCGAGGTCGCGGGAAAAGTCACGAGCGTCTGCCGATTCTATTTTGCGGGCCTGGGGCTCGATCTCGGTCTTTCGTTTGCGCTCCAGGTCGCGGGAGTGTGCGACCTCTGCATCAATGTCGCGGGAGACGTCTGGCACTGTGGTCTCCAGTTTGCGGGCCTGGGGCTCGATCTCGGTCTCGCGTTTGCGCTCCTGCTGGTGGGAGTGTCTGATCTCGGCGTCGAGGTCGTGGGAAAAGTCCTTTGCGTTGGTGGCCTCGATCTTGCGGGCCTGGGGCTCGACCTCCGTAGCGTGTCTCTGTTCGAGCTCGCGGGCATGGGCGACCTCCAAGCCGAGATCGCTGGACGGATCGGACACGTTGACGGCCTCGATCTTGCGGGCGAGGGGCTCGATCTCGGTGACCTTCTTGCGGTCGTCCTTGAGGGCGTGGCTGACCTCTCTGCGCACGTCGCGTTCGACGTCAGGGACGTTTGCGGCCTCGATCTTGCGGGCGAGGGGCTCGCCGGCGGCGTGCTTGCGGTCCTCTTGGCTGATCTCGCTGCGCACGTCGCGGTCGACGTCGGGCACGTTGGCTGCCTCGATCTTGCGGGCCAAGGGCTCAGCAGTCTGCCTGCTGTCGCCGTGGCTGGTCTCGGTTCGCACGTCGCGAGCTACACCTGGGACGTTGGCGGGCTCGACCTTGCGGGCCAAGCTCTCATCAGTCTGCCTGTCGCCGTGACTGGTCTCCGTCCGCACGTCGCGGGCAACGTCTGGGACATTAGCGGGCTCGATCTGGCCCTCAGCAGACGCACTCTTGCGCTGGGGTCGCGCTGACGGGCGTGGGGGCGGGTGGTCCTCGTCGTCGTAGCACACTCGCTTCGGGTCTGACGTCTCGGCGAGCTTGTCGTGCTTGGACTTGAACGGGGGCGTGTCCGACGGCCTGGGGGACGGGCGAGCCAGGGGGCGCACTGGGGCCTGCTCGGGCAGCGACGACGGGTCGTACAGGGGAGCGTTGGCCCGCACCGGGCGAGTGCTGGGTCGGGGCGGTACCGCCTGGGTGTCGGCGGCGGCGTCTGGGCTCGCGACCGGCTCGAATCGTGACGAGTCGGTTATTTTGGCGAGAAACTCCTCGTCACTCTGATCGTCGGCCGCCTGGGCACCGAAATCAAACGAGCTGCGGTGGTGTGACTGGTCTTTGGGGGCCGTGGGAGCGCCAGCGGCGGCATTGCGGGCCGGCCGAGTGGCTGGCCGCTGGGGCGGGGCGTCCCCAGCTAATTCGTGCGGTTCAGGGCTCGCAGACGGCCGTTGCGGACGACGGGCTGGTCTCGCAGGAGCGGTGCCTGAGGGGGTTGACATAAGGAGCAAGTCGCAATCTGGGGTAATTTGAAGGCGAAACCGGGGCTGGGGCAGAATAACGGGGAAATTGCTACTGTTAAATTAGCGACAAGCAGCTGAGGTTGCTCGACCATTACTATAAGACTAGCTACAGCTAAGGGTCCTGGACGAACCGGAAGATGTGGTTGAAAATAAAGTAGCCGCCATTTTCCGGAACCAGGTGGAACATCTCGGTGTAGAATTGGGCGTGGTCGCCGCCGTCGATCAGGATCTTGCCTGTGATGACGATGATGACGTCCTGGCCGTTCGGGGAGCCTGGCTGGGCGTCCTGGGTCGACACGGCGTGCTGGACCTGCTGGAATGGCAGGTCCTTGAGCTTCTGCACAATCGCGTCAGCGCCCTGGACCTGGCTCCGCTCGAAGGTCAGCATGGAGCCGGCACGGTAGAGCGAGCCGAGCTGCGACCGATCAGTCTCAAAAACCTGGTAGTAGTGCTGCAAGAATTGCTGAGAAAGCTGGTTGTAGTCGGACATGACTTGAGGTGAAGAAAACAACCTTGTGATTTGTCATGATTGGAGACGAGGTGGCTGATTTCAAGGCAGCTGCCGAGTGGTTCAGCTCCGGCAACAAGCTCATAGACGACTATGCCGAGTTCTACCGGGAGCGGGCCGCCATTGAGCGAGAGGCGGCCCAGAAGCTCGAGGCCCTGGTCCAGAGGCAGTTCTCCAAGAAGGGCCAGGTGTCTGCGGTGGTATCAGTCGGGCCTACACCTGCCACCACTCCGGGCAGCCTTGAGAACTCGAGCCTGGGGGTGTGGACGACCGTTCTGCAGGAGACTGAGACGTCGTGCAAGGAGCGGCGGCGGCTGGCCGAGTTCTTCACCACCTCGATCGGCAACGAGCTGCAAATGCTAAACAACAAGTGGAACGGGATCCTCGCCAAGGCCTCCGACGTCTACGACCAGCTGCGGGGCGACGTGTCGACGGCAAAGTCCCAGGTCAACAAGCTCAAGTCGTCGTACGACGATGCGTGCCAGGCGATGGAGCACGCCCGGTCCAAGAACCGCAAGGTCGAGCAGAAGGAGACCGAGATGAGCAACGCCAAGAACGCATACCTGATTGGCATCGCCCGGTCGAACCGTCTGCAGGACAAGCACTTTGGCGACGACGTGCCCGAGCTGCTGGACGTGGTCGAGAGTGCGTACGTTGCGCGGACGTACCAGTTCAACCGCATCTTCAAGCTCGCGGTCGCGGGCGAGAAGCAGTACTCCGAGTCGATAATAGCGCTGCTGGGCCGCGAGACGGAGGCAATCGCCGCCAACAACCCGCGGCTCGACGTGCAGATGTTCGTGCGGCACAACAGCCGCCCAATTCACCCCCCGACGCCGTTCTCGTTCACGCCGAGCCCCGTGTGGCACGACGAGCCCGACATGGACGTGTCTGAGACGGGGCTCAAGTTTTTGCGGGCTCGCCTGGCGCACGCGGACGCGTCAGTGGGCCCAGCGACAGACACGAGCAAGGCGGCGGTGGACGAGTTCCAGGACGCCAAGAGCACGCTGGTGGCCGCCGACAACGACCGGCTCATTGTGTCGCAGGCGGCCACGATGGTGCAGCGCACGCTGGCGACGCTCAAGCGGCTGGCGGAGTCTGAGACAACGCGGGTCGGGTACGAGGCAGAGCTCGAGGCGATCGAGGACGCGACCGCCGACAAGGACATGAGCTCGGTGCCGTTGACGCGGACCAAGAAGAAGCGCACAGTGTTTGGCAAAAAGAAGGAGATCGTCGAGGTGGTGCAGGACTCGGGGTCGGTGCACCAGAGCGGCGGGCTGGGGATCAAGTCGCTGCTGGCGCGGGCCAAGGCGGCGACGAGCGACGCACCGACCGCGCGGGTGCTGTACGATTTTGAGGGCCAGGCCGCGGGCGAGCTGTCAGTGTCCGCGGGCGAGACGCTGGTGCTGCTCGAGCGCGACAGCGGCTCCGGCTGGATCAAGGTGCGGCGCGGGGGCGAGGAGGGCCTGGTGCCGGCGACGTACTGCGACGTCAAGGCCCCGGCGCCGCCGCCGTCGCGGGCGTCGAAGGGCCCCGAGATGGTGGCGCTGTACGACTACGACGCGGGCGACGACTCGCAGCTCAGCATCAAGGCCAACGACCGCATTGCCGTGGTGGAGGCCGACCCCGGGAACGGGTGGACGACCGGCACGCTCAACGGGCGCACGGGGATCTTTCCCACGAGCTACGCCAGGAGCGCGTGATAGACTATATAAATTGCATAGCACTGTACTGACAGACAGACCAGACAGCAGAGATCCGCAGTTCGCAGAGCGCAGTTCGCAGAGCCACAGAGAGCACAGAGCGTGTCTGCACAGGCGGCAGAACCTGCGAAAACGGTTCGCAGCGCGACTGATCTCGACGCATGCAGAGAACCTGCACAACGACGTCACCGCGCGCTACCGACTGGAGGGCTGGGCTGCGGCTGCCCGGCCCGCGTGATTGCGCACGTGACCAGGGCGTCCCAATTGGGAACCACCTGGCGCCGCCGCATGGGCGCGCGCGCGCTGAGGGTCCTCCCAGCGGCCACCGCGCGTCCCCCGCCACCGCGCGGGCCGGCACCCACACGTGAGCCACTGATGCGCAGGTCCTGCGGCGCCCCAACGCCTCCCCTTGTTCGGGCCCCGCTGAGTTAAGCGTCCTCACCGCAACTTTCACATGGGAGGGAATATGAGTCGGCTGCTTTCGCGGCTGTTTGGGGAGCGCGACATCCGCATTCTGATGCTGGGCCTCGACGCCGCCGGCAAGACCACGATCCTGTACAGGCTGCAGAACAACCAGGTGGTCTCCACAGTGCCCACAGTGGGGTTCAACGTCGAAACCGTCAAGTACAAAAACATCAAGTTCAACGTGTGGGACGTCGGCGGCCAGGAGAAGATCCGCCAGCTGTGGCGGCACTACTACACGGGCGCCCAGGGCCTTATCTACGTTGTCGATAGCGCCAACCGCGAGCGGCTGGACGAGGCGCGCGACGAGCTGTTCAAAATCATCAACGACCGGGAGATGAAGGACGCGATGCTGCTGGTGTTCGCCAACAAGCAGGATCTGCCCGCGGCGATGCACCCCAAAGAGCTCACCGAGCGCCTCGAGCTGTCCAAGCTGCGGGGCCGCCAGTGGTGCGTGGTTGCGTCGACCGCCAAGACCGGCGAGGGCCTCGAGGAGGGCCTGACGTGGCTCAGCCAGCACATTCCCGAGAAGAAATCCTCCTCTTAATATGCGTCTAATAATACCGAGGATCTTATGTAGCAACAGATATAACGAACTTATAGGAGTGCAACATTGCACGATTAGCATGGACCTCCGGTGCGTACTGCGGATTATTGTGTGCACGCTCTCGCTGGTGCTGGTGCTGGCTGGCGGCGTCGTGGGCGGCGCTGGCTGCTACCAGCGGGCCCGGGCGCTCGTGGCCGACCTCAGCAGCGCCAGGCTGTACCGCCGCGTCGTCAAGCGCCAGGACAAGGTCATTGCCCGCTACAAGCGCCGGGTGCGCAGGCTCAAGCGGCACAACGCCGAGCTGGCCCGCGACCTCGAGCAGGCCAAGCGCTCGCGCGTGCCGCTGCTGGCGCGAATTCACAAGTAGGTAGCTAGTTAGTCTCAAACGGCGTGCGCGCGGCGATGCCCGCCTGCGTGTTGCGGCAGAACCGCTCAATCACCGTCTGCGCGCTCTCCGGCAGCTCACGGCCGGGGCCCGTGAACGGCGGCACCACCGCGAACGGGGGAACGACCGTGTTGGGCGCCAGCACCACGCAGTCCTTGATGATGGCGAACTTGCCGATCGTGCACCCGTCGCCCACCACCACGCACGACCCGATCTGGGCCGCGTGCACCTTGGCGTGGCGGCCAATCACGACAAAGTTGCCGATCTTGAGGGGGTACGCGCGCCCGTGCCGCTCTGGCGGCTCCAGCACGCAGTGCGGGCGCAGAACGCAGTACCGCCCCAGCGCGACCACCGGCTTGCCGTCGGGGCTCTTGTCGCCGCGGATCACCGCGTGCGGCTCAATCAGCGACTTGCCGGACAGCACGATGTGCTTCGACCCCGAGATCCTGCTCTCGCGCGCGATCACGTTGCTCGACTCGGTCGTGATGTAGCCCATCTCCCGCCACCGTGCGCCACGAACCCTCGCCACGTAGCCGCCACGCCACATAAGCACAATCAGCAGCGATCCTACGCGTCCATGTTGTTCCAGCTCTACTGCCAGGCCCAGACCTACGACTGGGGCAAAAAGGGCTCGTCGTCCCTCGTGGCGCAGTTCTCTGAGACTAACCCCGACTTTAAACTCGACGAAAGCACGCCGTACGCAGAGCTCTGGATGGGCTCGCACCCAAAGGCGCCAAGCGTCGCCGCAACCGGCAGCCTCAAAGGCCAGAATCTGCGCGAAATCATCAAGAGCCACCCGGAGGTCCTCGGCAGCGTCACAAGCTACGGCAAAGACGGCGACCTCCCGTTCCTGTTCAAGATTCTGTCCATTGGCAAGGCACTCTCGATCCAGGCCCACCCAGATAAGAGCCTGGGCGCGCAGCTCCGAGCCAGAGACCCGAAAAACTACCCGGACGACAACCACAAGCCGGAGATGGCAATTGCCCTCACCGATTTCGAGGGATTCTGCGGGTTCAGGCCCCCAGCTGAGATCGCCCAGTTCCTCAAGACGGTGCCCGAGTTCAGCGAGCTGTGCGGCGAGGCTGCAGACAAGTTCGTCGCCGCCAGCGGCTCGAAGGAGGCCCTCAAGGGGCTGTTCGAGGCCGTCATGACCGCCCCAGACGACAAGGTCGAGACACTTGCTGCCAAGCTCGTGAAGCGGGCCGCCGACGAGGGAGAAAAGTTCGCCGGCGGCGAGCCCGCGGGCGGAAAGCCCCTCGCAGACCTCATCGTCCGCCTCAACGAACAGTTCCCCAACGACATCGGCCTGTTCTGCGGCGGGCTCATGCTCAACTACTGCATCCTGAAAATCGGCGAGGCCATGTTCCTGCGGGCAAAGGACCCGCACGCCTACATCTCCGGCAACATCATCGAGTGCATGGCCGCCAGCGACAACGTCGTCCGCGCTGGGTTCACCCCCAAGTTCAAGGACGTGTCCACCCTGGTCTCGATGCTCACCTACAACTGTGCCCCCGTGTCCGAGCAGAAAATGAAGCCCGAGGCGTTCCTCCCAGTCACCGGCGGCACCGCGACCCTCTTCGATCCCCCCATCGACGAGTTCTCGGTCCTCGAGACCACCACCCTCGACGACAGCTCCATCCCCGCGTTCAGCGGCCCGTACATCTTCATCGTGACCGAGGGCGCAGGCTCCGTCACCGACGGCACCGAGGACCTCAAGTACGAGCGCGGCTCGGTGTTCTTCGTCGGAGCAGGCACTAAGCTCAAGCTCACCGCCAGCAAACCCACCGTCACTTACAATGCCTTGTCGGCCACTAACTAGGCTTGAGTCTTGAATTACATAAATACCGTATTAATTTTGTGCCCGCCAGCGGTAGATCCGCCGCTTGAGGTCCCCAGCGCTGAACTGGAACTTGTTCAGCCGGCGATCAAACTGCATCGCTTTGTAGTCGTCCCCGTGCTTGGCCACCAGCGACCTCAGCCAGTCGTTCTCCCGCTCAGATGTGTACTTTTCTCGAGGCTCCCCCGACGCTGCGAGCTCCTCCAGCTTCGATACGATCTCCGTGCGGGGCTTTGATTTGCTTTTCTTGACGCCAGCAGACACCCACTCGAGGTCCTGGCTGCGATTGCGGCGAGGCTCCTCGGGCTCGTCACTCTGCTCCTCATCGTCGTCGTCGTATACTACTTTCGAGTTCCCGTCTGCATCCCGGACAATTCGAGCTGTGCGGGTCGTTTGAGTCCTCAGCGCAGGCTGGGCCACTACTACAGCCTCTTCTTTGTATATTTTAGCGGTTCCTCCGGCTGGAGCTTGCAGTTTTGATGCCAGGCCCAGCTTTGCATAATTCTGCGCCAGAGTCAGGCTGGGGTCCCAATTTTCAGCGATGACCGGGTACGAGTTTACATTTTTCGAGCTCAGCCGTTTCTTTGTTGATCTCCTTGGCTTTTTCGTGACTTTGACCTTTGATAGCCGTCGACGTCTGATTCCTGAAGGCATGAAAAAAATTATGTAACCAGAGATCAAGAAATCATCAATCATGCAGTCACATAAACGTACATAGTACAAGAGCATGGACTCTATTTATCTATTATGAAACTACAGGGGAGGCGTACGCCATCGATTTCACGTTGGGGTGCGGGACAGCCCCGAATTGTTTGTAGTTGAGCTCCAGGTCGGAACCAATGTTGATCACGGCTCCCTTGTTGCGCAGAGAGTCGCAGTAATTCGGGGCACTGAACACGGTGATCAGCTGGCCATTGTGCTCCACCGAGTAGCCCTCGTCTCTGACCTCGTGCGACCGAATGACGGCAGCGAGCCCGTTCTTGTCGCAGAACCGCTTCGTCACATCAGGTCCAAACTGCAAGCCCACTCCACGCTTGCTCATCGACCGGCCGTTCTCCGGCTGGGGGTCGGTCCACAGCATCTCCATCATGAGACCCTCCTGGCCGGGCTGGCGCTGGGCAAACCGGTTGATCTTGCGCAGATCATCAATCGTAACGTCGTCAGAGGAGAACAGGCCACCATGGAGCACCAGGTACTTTTCAGCGATAAGAGCCCCGAGCGGCAGCTTGGTGAACGACTCACTGAACGCCTTGAACACCATGGGGTTGGTGTACTTGGCCTTGCACTCACCAGCAAACCCGTACGTTTGATTCATGCTGTCGGTCTCGTGGTTTCCTCGGTTGATGTACATGTTTTTGGGGTACTTGATCTTGAGAGCGTATAGAGTAAGAGCGATCTCGGTCGACCACGAGCCGCGATCAACAAAGTCGCCGTTGAACAAGTACGTGTGCTTCTCCGAGGGGAAGCCATTAAAGTCGAATATGTTGAGCAGATCGTAGAACTGGCCGTGGGTATCGCCGCACACTGTGATGGTGCCATTATCAGGGACCGGGATGTCAGTGATGGTGGGCTCCGAGTCAAAGATCTCGCTGGCCCGGAGAATGAGCTGGTACACCTTCTTGCGACTCAGCTTCTTACCGCTCTTGAAATGGGCGATCATCTTGTTGACAAAGTCGGGGTCGTCTATGTCGAGGCCGTCGTCGTCGACGAGCGACTCGAGGTTCAGCTTCTCCAGAACGCTGGGCTCGTCTTCCACCTCGATGGCTTTTGCAAATGCGGCCTGCCGCAACAGCTTCTTGCACTCATCGAGCTTTTGGCGAGTAGCTGCCTCATTAGGCTGTGACTTGAGGACCGTTTGATAGTCCTTGACGGCACTCTTATAGTCAAAGACGCCGCAGAATGCAACTGCCCGACGATAATAGCTCTTTAAATATTTTGGGTCCAGATCTATTGCCCGAGAAGCATCTTGAATCGCCGAGCCGTATTCCTCGAGCTTTATCTCGACCTGTGCTCGGTTAGCGAAGAAAATCGCATTGCTGGAGTCGAGCTCAATTGCCTTGGAGTAGAACTCGTGGGCCTCCTGGAAGAGCCCGGCCGTGAGGGCTTTGTTTCCCTGGTTTTTGAACTCTACCGCCGACATTGGGATGACAAATGCCAGGCTGTGGCTGCGGATATATGCGTGTCGTAGTAGCCGGTAGCGAGAATTTGTAGAAAGTTTTAGAATCTGCTAGTAATTCGCGGCATCTTTTCTGCCACCGTCGCTCCTCGGAGGGGTCTTAACAGAGCTAAATTTATTTCACTCGCGTAAGCCCCCGAAATTTTCATGCCTCAGTTTCTCTGGTTTCGAGTCGGTCTCGAAAACCTGCTGCTATCTTCGTTTTGATTTGACCAGCGGGGCCAGGCACAACGTGGGGCGTAGAATAACGGAGGCATCATAGTACATAGCGGCTTTGTCGACGACAGTGTGTCAGTACCGCTATGTCTCCAGCTCTTCCAACAATCGTTGCAGTTAAGTACAAGTAGTCTATGTACATACTAGTCTGAGTTTAGTTTTGCTTCCTCTCACCCTTATTATCGCGGTTGTCGCGAGGACGGTTGGGACGCTGCTTCCTCTTGTCCTGGGACCGGCGAGACTCGGTGGTTTGCCACTCGCCCTCTGAGTTCTTGCGGGGTTTACGCCCCTTGCCGTTGGGCTCTCTGGGCTCCTTGGGCTCAGGCTTCTCCCGAGGGGACTGCTTGGGTTTGCTGGGTGCGGGCGAAGGGGCCGCGGCAGGAGCAGGCTCAGCGGGCTCTGCAACTTCGGGGACAGCCTCGACCACGTCCTCGACCTCGAGTTCGTCTTCCTGCAAAAACGAGATCTGTGCTTCGGCCTCAGCTTCAGGAGCAGGCTCCTCGGTGGTCTGAGCGGTCTCGGTGGACTCTGAGCTGAGAGAGCTCAAGGCAGCGTACGTGTACTCTCCCTCGACGACCTCGTCACTTTTAGCGGCCAGCTTCTCCATGGCCTCGACGCTCGACTCGTCGCCCATGTACACCTTTTGCAGCAGGACGTCGATGGCGGCCAATTCTGCTGGGGTAGTGGTCTGGGGAGCCTGGTGCTTAACTGCTGCCAACCTCAAGAAACGGGTAAGCACACGCAAGGTTTCTTTTTCCTCCTCACGACCCCGCTGCTCGGCCTTTTTCACCTCTTGGGCTAAAGACTCCGCTTCAGAGGACTTACGCTCTTCGCCTAGTTTAGTGTAAAGGCTCAGGGCCTCGGTGAGTTCCTTCAGCGGAGCGTCGACGCTGTCTTTGTGACTGAGCGCTGCCAGCTGGTCAGGGTTGAGCTTGCTAGGGTTCTCTTCTCTGGTTCTCTGGTACTCCTCCAGTTTAGTTTGGCGCTTGCGCAAATTACGGATACGCTTTTGGATGTGTTCGTGAAACTCGTCTTCCATTTTGAGTCTGGCAAATTTCAGGTTGACCTTTGAATGTTAGACCCCCGATTGCATGGATTAAGACCCCATGCCGCCACGAATCGCGAATGTGGGTCCACATACAGAAAACCTGATGAGAATATGAGCGTCACAATTTCAGTGGCTCTGAGCAGGAGCGTTTTAAGTTATGCAAGGGCTCACGATGGGTCTAGACGCCCGGTCACGATGACCCTGTAAGTGCCTGTGTGGACGTGCCACGCGGTACGTGCGGTTGGAGGTTATTAATTTAGCACACACGGAGTTCGTGCGCGATTGTATCTACGGAAAGCACTCGAGCGCGAACTGATCGCTGCATGTTTTGTTGCGCTCCATCACACCATGCAGGCGCACATGCATCAAAAACTACTATATAGGCAGCCCGTTAACTGGAAATCAGTACACATGTTGTTGTTCGTACTACTTGTTTCTCGCGCCCTTGCCTGGACCACCACTACCACTGTTACCGTCACGGTAGACTGTAACGATACTTCCTCCATTCCAGTGCCAGTAACTGAAACTCCAAACTATAATACTACCTCTGTTGTTATCTCAACTGAGAACACATCTACTGAACTGCCTACTAGTGACAGCTATAGTACTACGCTTGACTCTAGCACTACGCTTGACTCTAGCAGTACCAAGGCTTCTAAAACTAGTGCTGGCACTAGCTCTGCCCGTAGCACTACTGCAACGGGATCAAAGGCAAGCTCCACCTCTAGCAGCTCCGCTGGAGTGCCCACCTCGAACGCCGGCGTGCTCAACTTCCCCAACATGGCGCTGGGTGCCATTGCCTTGATGCTGGTCTAATGTAGGTCTGAGTCACCGGTTTTATTTATGATTCTGTACTAATATACATATCCTAATATATGTTGCTGTGATATCTTTCTTCACGAACGAGACTTCTTAAGTAATTCACTCCGCACCACCTCAGCACACTATAGCCAGAGTTGAATTGAACGTGCTGGAGCAAAAGTGCAGAAAAACACGCAGATAATTCAATATCTTGCCGAATCCTGCAACAACCTACACCTTGTCTGACTATGCTGACTCCAATATGCGCCAAAGCCTGGGCTGCTGCTTTGTCAGCAAGATCTGGGGTACAATTAAAAAATAAATTTGTTCAACTAGATCAACTCCACAGGAAAATGTCGACCGCTAATAAGACTGTCGCGGCCAAACGAGCTGCAGGGCACCGGGCTGTTGATGAAAATATAAAGCCTGAATTCAAGTTTATTGGCATAGGATCTGGCAGCACCGTGGTGTTTTGCGTCGAGCGTATTGCTCAGCTCAGAAACGAGGGCGTCCTCCCCATTGGAAACATGTACTTCGTGCCCACTGGGTTCCAGAGCAAGCAGCTGCTGGTCGAGGCCAAGCTGCACATCATGGAGATCGACCAGTTCAGCACTGGCGAGCTCGATGTTGTTTTCGATGGTGCCGACGAGATCGACGCTGAATTGAACTGTATCAAGGGCGGCGGTGCGTGCTTGTTCCAGGAAAAGCTTGTTGGCATGTGCTCCAAGCGGTTCGTTGCTGTTGTCGACCACTCAAAAGTGAGTGACAAACTCGGCACCAAGTGGCTCCAGGGCATCCCAATCGAGGTGGTGCCTCTGGCTCACACCAAGGTTGCGCTCGACCTCACGAAGCTGGGTGCCAAGTCTGTGACACTGCGCCAGGGCGGCAAGGCCAAGGCTGGGCCAGTCGTGACCGATAATGGAAACTTCATTCTCGATGCTTATTTTGGCGAGATCGACCCTAAGGAGGTCCAGCTGCTGCACAAGAGGATTAAGCTTTTAGTGGGAGTCCTGGAGACGGGTCTCTTCAGCAACTGTGAAGCGGTGTACATCGGGGACGCCGACGGAGGAGTGTCTCTAAAGGCTCGCCCCGAGAAAACTGAGCAGGCGAAGCGTGACAGCGGAGAGACCGCATAGTCTCAGCTCGCGTGTATGAATCGATAGTAAGAACGACATGATAGACTTAATTATAGATGTGCCAGTGCTGCAGTCCTCACGACGTAAGGTCCCCGAGGAAATGCAGAAATCTCTGGCGGTCTCGAGGGTTCTCTCCACCATCAAACAGGGGTACCCCCATCTCTCGCAGAGTGTTCTTGTACTGCGACGCGAGCCGCATCATGCTGGAATAGACCTGCTCGTCGAACTTCTGAAGCTCGGGGGCCGAGGCATTGTTCTCCTGGAGGACTTTTCTGGCGTCGAACCACTTTTGCTCCTGAGAATTTTGCTGGTCTACCATTCTACGGATTTTGTCTATGGTGGCTCGGTCGGACTGCGCAACGAATTGCCGCAGTGCCTCATTGTATGGAGCCATTGGCACCCCGCGAAAAAACCCCTAATTACCTAAGCGGCACCCAGATAAGTCCCAGTCCCAGTTACATAAACAGTGTCGTGGAATTCTTGCTTATCTAGACACCACTCGTTAGACCATGGCCAGCGCGATCTTCTTCCTAGATCAGAAGGGAAAGCCGCTTTTATCCCGGAACTACCGAGGAGACATCCCCATGAGTGCTGTCGAGAAGTTTCCGATGCTTCTGATGGAAGCCGAGGAAGAAAAGGGGGTGGTGCCACCGTGTTTGTCCCACGACGGCGTGAATTATTTGTACATCACCCACAACAATCTGTATCTCCTCGCCCTCACAAAACGCAACTCGAATGTGATGGAGATACTGCTGTTTCTACATCGGTTAGTCAAGGTACTGACCGACTATTTAAAAAGCCTGGAAGAGGAGTCGATTCTCGACAACTTTGTGATTATATATGAGCTTCTTGACGAGATGATGGACTTTGGCCATCCGCAAACCACAGAGACCAAGATTCTCAAGGAGTACATCACCCAGCAGAATCGCATCTTCCAGCTCGTGAAGCCGCTGCTGACGTCGCAAGTGCGGCCCCCTAATGCCGTCACCAATGCCGTGTCGTGGCGAGGCGAGGGCATCACCTACCGCAAGAACGAGGCGTTCCTCGACGTGGTCGAGAGCGTTAATATGCTGTGTGCACCTAATGGCCAGGTTTTGAGGTCCGAGATTCTGGGGTCCGTGCAGATGAAGTGCTATCTCAGCGGCATGCCCGAGCTCCGCCTCGGGCTCAACGACCGCGTCATCTTTGACCACCAGAGTAATACCACAGGCAAGCAGGTGACGTCGGCGCAGCCGTCGCGCGGCAAAGGGTCAATTGAGATGGAGGACGTCAAGTTCCACCAGTGCGTGCGGCTCTCCAGGTTCGAGAACGACCGGACGATCTCGTTCATTCCCCCCGATGGCGAGTTCGAGCTCATGTCGTACCGCCTCAACACCGCGGTGAAGCCGCTCATCTGGGTGGACTGCAAGATCACAAAACACTCCAACTCTCGCATAGAAATTGTAGCCCGAGCGAAGGCCCAGTTCAAGCGGCGCTCGACCGCGTCCAACGTCGAGATCACCATCCCCGTGCCCGAGGACGCAGACTCGCCAAAGCTGTCGAGCACCGCAGGCTCAGTCAAGTGGAAGCCCGAAAAGAGCAGCCTGGTGTGGAAGATCCGACAGTTCGGCGGCCAGCGTGAGTTTAATCTCAAAGCAGAGCTCGGGCTGCCCGCTGTATCAGCGTCGGACGAAGCTGCCGACAAGCGGCCAATCCACGTCAAGTTTAACATTCCCTACTTCACCACATCGGGCATCCAAGTCCGCTATTTGAAAATTATTGAGCCCAAGTTGCTCTACCAGTCCTATCCCTGGGTCCGCTACATTACCAAGAGCGGTGATGATTATGCCATAAGAGTAGCGCAGTAGCGTTCGTAAAAATCCTCGTGAACGTATATATTATCAGTCTATGTACTATGCTCAAAGCTCTTTGCCTAGAGTCTTTGTCTTTGAGTGCAGCAAGCTGCGGTAGCGAGCTCGCTGTTTGTCGATCGTTTGCATCAGCCGTTCCTCCGCCGTTGACGAGGTTCCTGGAATGATGAGGTCGTTGTTGGGCACATAAAAGAACCCTATTTTATCATAGCGGTCCGCGGGAGAAAGTGGTCCAGCCAGACGGTGCATTCGGGCACTGAGCTTCTCGTTATTAGCCACGAATGCCGGGAGAAGGTCGCCAATCATGCAGAGAATCGTATCATCATCACCTTCAGAGTCCACCCACGGCCCCTTCAACGGATCCACGCAAAATTGGATCATTCGGGAGTTTTTGCGGTCAAACATCAATGTGAGCAGCGAAGGATCTCTATGTGAAGGGATACGCACGTATTTTGGGTCGATGTTTTCTTGTGCCGTCTCAGCGTAGTGACACAGCGACAATCTGCTCAAGTTCTTTGGTCCTCTAACGTCGTTCTCGTGAAAATAGCCAGGCTCCAGACCTATTCTAGGAGCGATAATACCTAGTGTCTCGAGACAAAGATCAAGACTGACTTTGAAGTAGTGGTCGAGCTGGGCTTTGTACTGCGGTGGTGCACCTTGATCAAGTGCGTATCTGAACTCCTCTCTAACATCGTAGCTACCGTTCGGGCGCACCTGTTGGTTTGTGTTGAAGTTGAATTGAGACTTGTCGTCCTTTGGCAGATGGAAGAGCTCGTCGCCAAGTTTGAAAGCTGCGTCGAGCTCGTCCTTTGGCACGAAATTGCGAGCTCGGAAAGCACCATCTTCGGTAACTGCAGCCCACACTTGATCCGCGATTGATTCCTTATTGCTTTTGAAATTGGCAAAGTCAATCACTCGTATCATCAGTATGCAAGTTTGCTGGTCATCCATCATTAAATAAACCCGATTATAAATACCGCATGGGCGTGCATTAGATTGCAGCAAAAGCCACGATGTGTCATTGTAGGGCTATATTTAGCCAGGAGAGCACTGTGTACAAAATTTAGCGTCTATAAACCGAAATCTACCTGAACTATTGTAGCAAACATCACGGGTCACGCTGCACGCGGGCACAGGCCGCAGCGACTGACAGCTCGACAATGCTAGCGAGGGCTAAAGCTTAAATCTATCAATCATTTCATAACTATCATAATTCGTCTCTGTCGTTACTTCATTATTGGCGGTCAAGCGTACACTCTCCGGTCTAGCATTCTCAAAACCTTGGCGACACTATTAACCTCCACCTGAGTACCCCGGGTTTCCAGCGAAGAAACAACGGTGCTGAAGTCCACACGCGCGAATCCAGCATGCCGCGACAAAGTTCTGTATGCTGCTTGCGCAGGGATGAAGGTGCCAGACTTGATATGCGAATTTGTGGTCTTGGAGGCTACTGTGGTGCAAAACAAAGTTGACATGGGGTCTTCCTGACACTGCGTGCAGGTTCCTGGGTTCCCAGTGCACTCTCCAGTTCTGGGAGCCGGCGAGTCTGGGATACTAGGGCTGGGTGTGTTGTGAGCGCTCTGAGACTGGCTCGGGCTGCCTGGCAGGCTGGGAGACGACATGCCCTTGGAGGAACAGACTGGGATGATATTCCCGCCCAACGTCTCGATGTCAGCCATGTTGGAGCGTTCTCGCTGTGCTGCTTCCATGCAAACGCACGGAGTGTCGTCGGTGCAGAAGCCACATCTGTCTTCAGGGCGCCGCTGGAACTCGTTTGCGGTATCCTGGACCACGTTTGGCGGGCTAGGTATTTTGGTCTCGAATGGGGACACCGCCGACGACAGTCTCCGTCTCCGATCATCCAACTTGGCCGGGACGTCTCGAAATCTGTTGGTAAAATCGGTCTCGAGACTCGAGAGACGACGCCGTAGTGGAATCGCTGGCTGTTTCCAGTCAGATTCTAGTAGTCTGAGACCCTGCACTGGCGGAGGGCCCACACGCTTGAAGGCAGTTGGAGATCTGGGCGATTTCGGACTCGTGCTCATCGGGGAGTAGCCCTTGTTGGGAACTGGCAAGCGCTGGTCAAGCACACGGTCGAGCACCTCCAAACCAGGATCGCCTGATGCAAAGACTGGGCTTGGGGCAAAGAAGTTGGTCATGGGACTGAGAATTGGCTTGGGACTCATGCCCGCAGGGGGGCTGAACATCGACGGCGGGGTCCGCATCGTCTTGAGCTGCTCGTTCTCGGCCTGGAGCTTTGCGATAACCTGTTGCAGAGCCTGTTGTTCCTCTGCGTGCTTCTCAGCGACCTCGTCGAGCTTGGCTTCAAGCTCCTGCACAGCTGCAGCCCGTCGCTCGCGAAAAGCTCGCTGTGCTTCTCGATTTTGAGCTTTTCTACGGTTTGGAGGGGTATCAGCGCTGGGTTTCCTGCCCGGTTTCGGCCGTGGCGGCAGCACATACTTCCTTGAGACGTTGAGTTTGATAGAGCCGTCCGGGCTGGCTGAATTCGAGCCCGGCGAGTTCCCTGCTGGCGATACCGGCTTTGCAATGATTAGGGGTTTTGGCTGAACTTCGGGCATCGCTATAGGCGCAGCTGATGGAAAAGATTATGTGCAAGTCAGCAGGGTTTGTGATTGGTTATCTAAGTAATCAGAGTTGAATCCCTAGACAGCGGAGCTCAGGCTAAGAAGGCGACTACTGTAAACTGAGAGATCGGATTAATGCAAACTATTTTACGCAATTCGAATGGAGCCATTCTGGCGGCCCCTGTGGGCTGGGCGGACCAACACAAAGTCGTCCATACCCTAGATGAGTCACCGCATAAGCACGGCCGTTGTTCAAGGCGTGGAGCTTACCGACACATGAAAATTTGCCATTCTAGCTCACTGTGGGGTGGATGCTGTGCGCTTGTGGAGCCCAGGGCAGAAAATACCTGGTTTCCCCATTGTGCTGGCCATGTGATCATTGTGCATATGCATGCAGACAGGGTCCGGCCGCTACATAATCAATCACATCGCGTGTGGCATCGGCCTACGCACTCGTAATCACTTAGTAGATACATATAACAAACATGCTTCTCCAGCGTACGGGCCTTTCAATTGCAAGACTCCGCCTAACAAATACAGTCGTACGTAATGTAGGCGTCCTCGGGGTGCTCCCCCAGACTTCGCTCATACAGCAACGGTTTGCTGTGTCGCGAGCGGCCAAGCAGGTTGCTAAACATCCCAAACTCGCTGGCAAGGCGCTTGCGAAGCTGCCAAGGTTCATGGGCAAGTACGGTGACCGGTTCATTGGTGCCCCATTTTCTCATATCATTGCATTTCTTCTGGTCCATGAGTTGACAGCAATTTTGCCGTTGTTTAGCCTGTGGTATCTTTTCCACGTCTTTGACTACACCCCAACTGCGCTCCCCGACTGGATGTTCGCCGCTGGTGAGGATTTCATTCGCAAGATGGGCGAACGCAATGGTTGGACCTGGATCACCAGTGCTAAAGATGGCAGCGAGATATTGCTCCAGGGTGTTGGAGCCTACGCCATTGTAAAGGCTACTCTGCCCTTGCGTATCATGTTCTCGTTGTGGTGCATGCCGTGGACCGCAAAGCATGTGGTAGTGCCTGCGAACCGCTTCCTTGGCCGCATTCTGGGTCTGCGCAAGAAGGCCCCTAAAGACACTAAGGACGGAATCCTGCCCGAGGGTCTAAAGACCAAGAAGATTGAGGAGGACCCTACAAAGCCCAAGCTATAGAGCTACGCAGTGACATCATTTGCCTTGATTTACTCTTTACTCGTTAGAATGCTCCACCCAGTAGGGGACTTCCTTCTCTGGAGGTGGTGCAAGCTTGTATATACAGCCGTCCTTACCAATAATTAACTCAGCATTGACTTTTTTCCAGTTTTTCTCATCAGTTCGGTACAGGCCCTGACCCTGGTTAGGATTGGACTCACTGCTCTCCACTTTGAGCTCAACTCCAGGAGCAGGCGGTCCAAACTGCAGCTTCTCGTTATTTCGACTCCTGTAATCTCCGTAGGTAGTTTGAGCAAGCACCAGGAAAGACTCGGGAATCATGAGGGCATGGATAAGCTGAGCACCGGCGAGCGAGCGTGCATAGCGAGTCTCGCTGGGCGTCAGACTGCCCCTACGGTCATCGAGAATGGCGTTGCTGTAGATTAGACGAACCGATTTGAACTGGGGTAACACACCCCTCATAAGCACTCCCCTGTTTTGAATTATGCTCCGAAACACCAGTTGCAACCATCCACCAAGACCGAAATCATCGGTGGTTCTGACTAGCGAACGCACCGTAAGATCGTCTGTTATTATGATTGTGGCACGCACTGCTTGCACCGTCTTGAAGGGGTCCATGAAGTTATGCTCCACAAAGACCAGCTTTGCCGAAACACTCAAGGCAGTCAGTTGCAATAAAAGAGAGAAAGGCGATACCTCTGACCCAAACACTAAAACAGTGTCTGCATTTGTCCATTTCTCTTGCTCTCCCAAGACAGAGAGCTGCGCAGCAACGGCCCTGCCTACCTCGGAGTGTGAGTACGTATAGACTTTACCATCAACAACAACACCTAGAGCGGTTTCCGAGTTATCAGCAACTGGCTCGGAGGATTCTGTAGCAGAACCTGGCTCGGTTAGCACTGTCGCGTTGAAACCCAGGCTGGCGAGGGCCTTTGGAACAACTACAGCGACTGCACTAATTGCGTTTGCAGCATCAAGCACCTCCTGCGATTCTAGCGGAGAAGTAAAGTAGGGCGTGTGGCCCCCAAACTCGCAGGCGAACAGCAATGCGAGGGTATTTATGCTTTCAGGAAGAGCAATTAGCACAGGACCTTTTGGGGTGCTCCCAAGGGCTGCTCGCCATTGACTCACTGTTTGGGCTAAATTGTTGGGGACCTCAATATTCAACCCATCAAAAGTTGCTATCTTTGCGGAGGTCTGATCGAAGATTGCAGCCAGCCTAAACTTTTGCAGAGTGTTTTGGCCGAGCAGAACCCTGCCATGCGGATTGACTGACGATCTAACCACTGCAGATTCATGTTTCCTTCTCGAATGTGAAAACGACGCTTGATGGCCAACAAAGTACGGATCTACATCGGGAGGAGTGAACCTGACAATCACAGTCACTACAGTGAGCAATGCAATTATGCCCCAAACTGCGAGTGTCAGCATGAACAATTGTGTTGAATTTCTCAGGTCATGTACACTGTGGCCAGCTGGTGGCGAGCTGCATCACGCCACATCTACATATACTACAATTTCTGCTTAATGAATTTGATATCCCGGATAATTCCATTCTCGAACCGCAATTGGCCGCTCTCGCCTTGCCCCCAATCGAGGGTGAGCTTATTGTCCTTCTTTGGGCCAAGCGGTTTAGGTTTGATGATCCGATCTTGCAGTCTCGATGCCAACTCGGCAGGTGTGAGATCTTTCAGTAGCGTCATCAAGTAGAATTGAGGGGGGAACAGGACTATCTCACCTGCTTTGAACTTGTCGAGACATGCTTCAGGAGTCATCCAGTAGACGCCCTTGACCTCGTTATTCGGGACAAAACTATCAAAGTTCGGCTCGTTCGGAGACTCGTACAAAAAGAACTGCGTGGTAAAGATCTTGGAGTTGAGGGAAGCAGGGGTAGTCCACTCGCTAACCCGAGGAAACGTCTCCTTCTCCCAGTTGTAGCTGTGAGAGAAGTTGTCCTCCAATGCTCGCTGGAAGGGCTTGGATCGGTCTGCCATGACGACATTTTGCTTGGTTTGGGGGTTGATCAGGAGTCCTGTCTCCTCATACGTTTCTCTAAGGGCACAGAACTGGAGTGATGGATCTGTCGAGTCCAATGCTCCGCCAGGGAAGACGTGTGTATTCGCAAACGACCCCTTGGATGGTCTCAGCATGAACAGGACTCTTTTAGATGGCGACACGACCAACAATGATGCACTTCGGATTGCACTCATTTACCCCACACTTTGACAAACAGTTAACTTTGCCGAGTATTGGATAAGCGGAGATATGATTCCAGACCGTGTAGTAGTTTTGTAAATACGGTCTACGCATATATAAAGAGAACACACATCCTTAGCCTTAGCACTTAATAGGTTTAGATACTTGGGTTGATATGCCTCAATTCTGACTTTGTACAAAACAGGTTGAATTATACTGATCCACTCGTCGTTAGCGCTTCCAGCTTCTAATTGACCGCTGCTATCAAGTGATGTCTATATGTTTACATCGGCCCTAAAAGTTGGGGCCCATAAAATTTCAAGTGTACCCCTCTTGTGTCCCCATACTTTCTTCATGACAGAGATCGTTGAGCTTCCTGGGCAAAACGAGTGGAGATTCGAGGTATCATTTAAAAATAAGGCTACTATCAAACTCATACAGGGCAATGCGGAACTCTTTGGCACGGAGTTGGCGCCTGGCCAGGAGTACGAGTTCAGCGGACAGAACGTGGCCATATATAGCTGGTTTGGGTGCAAAATAGAATATAGCGGAGAGATTAGTGAGTATACAAGTGAGAACACGCCCATGCCAGTCTATGCCAACGCCCACTTTGCCCTCGAGAATCTACGAAGATCCTTCGAGGAAGACAAAAGCAATATTGACAAGCCCAGCACAAGTATTCTGATATTAGGTCCTCCGTCAAGCGGAAAGTCCACCCTGGCTAAGATCCTCACAGCATATGCTCTGAAATGCGGGCACACCCCACTAGTTGTGAACCTTGACCCCAAGGCCGGGGTTTTCACCCCTCCGGGTGGGCTCAGTGCCAACATAGTGACCGATATCCTCGACATCGAGAACGGATGGGGCTCCTCGGCTATAAATGGCCCATCACCAATTCGACCCAAACAACCTCTCTTGCACTACTACGGCTTAGAATCTCCTAAACAAAATGAGCGGTACTACAAGCACGTGCTCTCGTGTTTATCGCTAGGAATCAATGCTAAGCTTTCTCACGACCCAAAAATTCGTCGGAGCGGTCTCATTATTGATTCACCTCCCGAATTGGCCGACTCAAAATCCGGCTATAGCTTGGTCTCGCGGGCTGTAATCGATTTTAACATCAACGCAATTGCAGTTATTGGTGATGAGCGCATGTACTCGGAGCTTACTCGTCGCTTTAAAGAAAAATTTCCTCAAGTTGCTATAATCAAACTCCCCCGTTCAGGAGGAATTGTCTTGGATGACGACCATAGCTTTCTGCGACAGCAGCAACACGCTGCAATCCAGCAGTACTTCTATGGTACTGCTAGACAGGTCCTGAGCCCGTTCACCCTCACCGTGAAAGCACATGAGCTCACGGTTTGGCGTGTCCTTGAAGGAAGCAAACTTTCAGATACCACCCTGACCAGTGGTAACGAAGAATTTGTGGACTCTACTCCTGAGTTTCTTACCAAGATCGAGCCATCGTCAGTTCTTCAGAACTGTGTAATGGCCATCGTCAATGCAGACCCATCAGACCCTCCATCAGTTCTAGTTGACGCAGAAGTCCTGGGGTACGTGTACGTTGTCGAGGCTGACGACAGCAAGAAAACCATAAAGATTCTCATGCCACTTCCTGGTCGTCTTCCCAACAGACCCTTTATTCTCGGTGATTTCCGCTATCTCGAGTAAACCTCTTTCTCTAAATATCTTTGATGTTATTGCTATCTTTGGAAAACGTCCGAAATGGTAGTCATTCCTACTTCTAGCAGCGGACATCAAGAAATCCACTGCTTGCATCATAGTCCTAATCGCTATATAAACTTCTGTACAATAGTAAACTCACAGGTATATATAACATCAACAGAACAGCCGGTGTCGGTTCTCCAAAAGCGCTTTAAATGCGGGCGGCCTCCTGGAACAATGGCTTATCATCCTTGCGCAAACGCAGCTCCCTTCGCAGGATTTTGCCAGAATTGGATTTGGGAATGGAATCAATTTCGACGATACCGCCCCAGAGCCTTTTATGACGGGAGACTCTTGTGTTAAACCACGAAGCTACCTCCCGCAAGTCTCCAGTCGCACTTAGTTTAACGTAGGCTCTAGGCAGTTCGGTTACTCCTTCAGCGTCCATTACCCCTATAACTGCACAATCAATCACATCAGGATGCTGCAGCAAGATTCCCTCCAATTCAGCTGGAGCAACCTGGTGTCCCTTTGACTTGATCAACTCTTTGATACGGTCAACGAGAAACAGCTGCTCATTTTGGTCAACATGCCCAACATCGCCGGTTCTCAGCCATCCACCTGGCATTATTGTCTCTGCTGTGGCTTGAGGGTTGTTCAGATAACCTTTCATAATTAGGGGGCCCCGGATCCAGACTTCGCCATCCACACCCTGAGGACAATCCTTCAAAGTCACCGGATCTACGATGCGCATTTCGTGCGAGGGCATTACCCAGCCCACACTAGCCACGTCGTATAGCTCATCAAGATCCAAGCCCACAACATGACTTGCACTTGTGGTTTCAGTCATTCCGTAGCCCTGAGCTACCTCTAACTTGGGATACCGTTGCTTCAATAACCCCATCGTGGATCCAGAGATTGGTGCGGCACCGACTTTGATTCCCTCCAGAATCTCAGTGACTTCTGGATACTTATCTACCAATGGACTTTTAGCAAAAAGTAAAGCCATAGGGGGAACAACATTGACTGTTTTGATGTGATACTTGACAATTCCCTGCAGTAAGCTTTCGAACTCAAATTTCGGCCAAACAATACTCGTGCGAGCCATATATGGAAGAATCCAGATATATGAGGTTAGCCCGAATATATGCGAAAAAGGCAACACTGCACATGCAACATCAGTTACCAGCAGGTGTACGGGTTTCGTTAGTGGCTGCGACATCGCCTGACATAGTAAATTAGATTGAGGAAGTATCACCCCTTTTGGGAGACCCGATGTACCACTGCTAAAAACGTAATAAGCGTGCTGCTCATAAGGGTCAACGTTCACTGCTTCGACTTTAGGCGAATTCCCCCCGGCGAGCTCTTCAAGTAGTTTTTGTACTTCGCTCAACTTGACGAGGTCGACTTGATGGTTCACCGAAGCACACGCCTGCGTTATATTTTTCTCATTAAAATCAGAGAAAACTATTAACTTCGCATTAACAACCTTGAGCTGATGAGCAATCTCATCAGACTGGTATACAATGTTTGCAGGAGAAACTATGCCCCCCAAAGCTAGCACTGCGAAGTGAATTACTGGTAGGTAAATCGAGTTAAAAGTGGAAAGTACGACAACATCATCTTTTTGTATGCCATGCTTTGACTTGAGGTAGTGAGCATATCTATAGACCAGGGATTCAAACTCACGGAAAGTCAGGGATTTCTCAGTGTATGGATCAATATACGCTTTCTTATCATAGTTGCGTTGTATATCGGGAGATTCGAAAAACATTGGAACTATACTCCGTTGTGGCAATACTGGAGCATTAGGGTACTTAGATTTGTAAACAGTCATCGCTATACCTCTAAACTCAACCGCACCTATCTTATATGTCTGCACTTGGGCTCTTGCATATGTGGGGTAAATGCCGAGAGCTGCCCTGCATCAAGACCTGATCTAGGGCCATTCCCATAATGCATTGACTGTCTCGCTCTCCGAGGATTAGGCCATTCACATGTGATTGTTTGGCCACTGATGCTATTCTGGCGAAGCATTGCTCGTCGAGGTATGCAATTCATTTCCTAGAACCTCAATCTCAACGAGGAAAATCACGTGATATGTGGGGTCGCAGAACGGCTACGTCTTTATTCAAAACCCGAAACAGGGTGCATAAGTGCGATCGCAATGGATCCATGGTTATGATCATAATTGCTGATATCACTATTGAACTGGGTGCGCGTGTTTAGCTTTGGAAACAAAATACTAAAGAAGCCAACTTTGGATTGATTTATGAAACTATGATGAAATGCGGATTGTTGACTTAAATTAAATATTAGGATGGCAGATAATGCCTAGTTTACACTTGCTCTAGGAGAGAAGCGTTCCCCTGAGAATAAAATACTTGCACCTCTGCGATCAGTTTTTCTTCCTGATGCTGCTGATGAAGGAATCCAGATTGTACTCCTCAGCATATTCGTTCTCATCCCAGAGCTCTCCCAGCTCATTGGCGAACTTATTCCCACCAAGATTGCCAGTTGCATCGAGATGCTCCTCCGTTTTCTTGGGTTCCTCTGGGGCTAACTCAGTTGTAGATGCAGAGAACAGGTCCAGGATCTGATCTGTGCCCATGGACATAAGTCCACTATTTTGTTGATTGATAACGGTTGATGCAATATTGAGCTTGAACTCCTGGAGGCCCATAATGCGCTCCTCCAAAGTGTCCCTCGTGATCAGTCGATACACATTCACAACTTTCTTCTGACCAATGCGATGAGCACGATCCATAGCTTGCAAATCGTTCATGGGATTCCAGTCATGCTCCACGAATATTACGGTGTCCGCTCCGGTCAAGTTAAGACCCAGGCCACCAACGTGGGTACTCAACAGGAGAACATCAATAGAGGGATCCTCGTTGAACTTTGTCACCATCTCGTGCCTTCCAGGTCCTGAAACACTTGAATCCAAACGCATGTAGGAAACACCAGACATGCCCTGCTTTAGCAGTGAGTTCTCTACGAGATCCAACATGTCCTTTTGCTGGCAAAAGATCAGGGCTCTGTGTTGACTCATAGCTGCAGGGATTTCACCCTTATCAGTTTTCGCAGCTGGTTGGTCTACGCCAATTCCGCAATCCTTCAATAATTGCTGCAATGCTAAGAGTTTGGGGGATTGAGTATAATCCAAAGGCTGATGCTTTTGAAGCTCTTCCTTCGTATATGAAACAAATGCAGGGTGATTGCACAGTCGTCGCATATACAAAAGAGCCTGGAAAATATGCTTGCGTGCCTCCTTATTACCCTGATCTTGTAACTCGCCCTCTACAGTTTTCTTTTGCTGCTGTGTAAATGCTTCGTACAATTTGCGCTGTTTATCGTTGAGATCACAATAATAATCCTGGATGATCTTAGGCGGAAGATCATTGAGGACATCCTCCTTGAGACGCCGCAAGAGGAACGGGAGCACTTGCTTGTGTAGTGCTTCGAGTGCCAGGGTAGCAGCTTCTTGCTCTTTCGCCGAAGTCTTGGAGGAATTCCGCGATGCGATAATAGGTTTGGAGAACTGCTCATTGAAAGATTTTTCTGTTCCCAAGAAGCCAGGCATCAAGAAATCAAACAGGGACCACAACTCCAGAACATTGTTCTGAATGGGGGTACCACTGAGAATGAGACGATGCTCACTAATATACTGTTTGATGCAGCGGCTGAGCTTGGAATTGGCATTCTTAATGATGTGTCCTTCATCTAGAACGCAATAGTTCCAATCTAACTTGCTGAGAGTCGCAACATCATTACGAGCGATATCATATGATGTCACAACCACATCAACTTTACTCAGTTGTGCGGTAAGCATAGAGCGTGAGCTCGGACTGCCCACATAAGCCAGAGTGCGCAGGCTCGGAACATAAGTCTTGAATTCTTGTATCCAGTGACCCGTAAGAGTTGTCGGACATATAATGAGCGATGGAATCTTGGGGATACCCTCGGTATGCTCACGGTTATAATGGTCAGATGCGACAATGCATATTGTTTGAAGAGTCTTCCCGAGACCCATATCATCACAAAGGATGCCGTGAAGGTGATATTTATTAAGGAATGCCAACCAATTGACACCTTCTTGCTGATATTTTCGCAAAGTAGCATTGATGGACACCGGAAGGTCGAAAGGTTTGACCTTAGATACATCCATCATCTGGGAAATAAACTCACGTTCCTTGTCTCTACCCTCGAGCAGCTTCTTTGGCATGTCGGAGGGGTCTGCAATTCCGCTCTCCAAGGGAACCAACTTGATTATCGCTGCAAATGTAGTAGCAGCGATAGTGCGGATTCCTATATCAGCATCACTCATACGGCCCAGTATTGGAACAATAAAGAAGACAATGTATGGTAGCACGTCCTCACCCATGTTGATCATGATATGGTAGGTAACTTCAACAGCACCTTGACGATGTGCCAGGTTTGCACTGTTGGATACTTCCGGAAGTATCTTTTCAACAAAGTAGGTAATACCCTGAGTTGGCATGACTTTACAAACCGTGGCAAAGCACTTTGCAGCGACGAAACGTATGACACTGTATTTACAGAGCAAAGCCTCGCGGATTGCATCAAAAATACCCTCAATTTCTGGGTAGAGGTCATTATCAAGAAAAGGAAGCACAGCACGTGTTACTGCAAGGTTATCGATGACCGCTTGACCCTCCGTATCATCCTTGAGCTTGTTAACATCTGCAGTTCTCAGAGCACCCATCATTCTCAGAGGTACCTCTTCGATGCTAGTGAATAAATCTTTACCATAATGGATGGCCAACTTCTTCAATGCCATTATGGCGCCACTACGCTTGATAAGGGCAACGTCTTTCTCCTTCTGTTTACGCAGAGCCTCTGTGATGTCATCAACCGGGATTTCATCTTTCAAAGTAGACATGATACCATCAAAATCTTTTTGGGCATTGAAGACAGGTGCTTCACTAGTGTCAACGCACACGAAGGAGCATAGATTCTTCACAACCTTGTTGGCAGTCGCACCACGGTCGATGCTGATAAGAGTAGCTATCAAGCCTGATACAGTACTTGCGGTACGTTCGTGGAGAACTTCGTTCAATTCCATCTTGATTCCGTCCATCAAACTGCGGATAATAGGGTTCAGCTTGGCAGGCAGCGAGTCACTAAGAGTAATGAACGCAGCGGCTGAACATGCTTTGATACTGATGTTGCGAACTTGGAGTGACTCTCGAGCCTCAGTTATTGCGCTTTCCAGATTCTTGCGTCCTTCCTCAAGGGTCTTCGACATGCTGACCTGAATGTCATCTGCAAGTTTCGACTTCAAGTCGGTAAAGGTTTCATTCGCGAGTTTCTCGGCCACTACTAGGTTGAAAGCATCAGGCCCAGCATTTACATCTCCTTCAATTGAGGTTGCCATTGGTGGTATGCAGGAGCGATCCAGCTCGCCTTGACTTACCATGAGACCAAACAACGACTGGCATTGAGTCCTGACAGCACGAAGGATAGGATTCAGATCCCGATAGATAGCCTCGGAAGAGTTCTCCATAGTCTTGATCAAGCGAGGATTGACTGCCTCGCGTAACTTGGCGGAAACGCATTTGGCGTGCCTTCCATACTCTTCAAGAAGAAGCGACAAGCTGAGGTGCTGGGAAGACATGGGGGAATCGAAGTAGCGATCAAGAGTAGGAAGCATAGCATCTACATGCTGTGCAGGAATGATACCCATTGCATGACCCAAGGCAGTGGCACAAAGTACGCGAGCTCGGATAAATATCGCGGGATCAACAATCAAAACATCACCCAAAAGGATGGGTCCATCGAAGTTCACATGATGAGCGTCAGGCTTTGCTTCATGGACTGAATCAAACTGCGCACCTGACGGCTTTATTAGCAGAGACGAGTCGACCTTGTAAAATCTGCGTGAGGTACCAACAGGGGTCATCATTAAGCTCAATGCAATTGGGGAAAACTGAGTAAATATCTCCTCGAATCGGTCGTGATAGCAATCACTGGTCATGAGGTTCATAAGTGAATCCCAAAGATCCAGACTCAAGAGCGCAATGTCCTTCTTCTGCTCTAGGAAGATGTTTTGGAATAAAAGTCTAAAGAAACGCAAGTCGATCCATGAGACAGCATCCTTGGACTCAATCGCAAGGAAGATGTTGAGTGTGCGAAGCACGGCGCGACGAACATCGGTGATGGAATGACGCAGGAACGGGTACAATCTAGGGATGAGTTTCTCATATGACTTCTCGGGATCGTCGCGCATGGTCTGTTTGAGGATATCCAGGACCTGGGGATATGAGCACAGCTTCGCTAGTAGATCCATCACATTACCAATTGACGTGCTCAGCTCATCTTTCAGGTCGCTGAGTGAATCCCAGATGACATTCAGAAGCTTTTCGATATCCTCTGAACGCTGGAGGACAAAATCCTGGGCAATCGGTAGGAGAGTTGCTGCGCTGATAGCCTGGACGTCGTCATCCTTGTTTTCCAGCCCGTGAAAAACGCATTCCACCAGTTTATCGAACAGGGTGGAGTTAGCAATCAGAATGTCGGTTCGAACACTAACAAAGTAACGTAGCCCCAGCATACCTCCATGGCACACTGCCCAAACAGGAGTATCGATTCCGAGCTCCTGCTGCAACACGAGGCTCTTTAGAACCTGGAAGGTCTGCTCGGCAATGTCGAGAGGGAGGTGAAGGAGCAGTGCACCCATGGCCTGTGCGCAGGACTCGCGCACTGGAGCCACCACCTGGTCGGCGACATAATCGGCAAAACGGTCCAACGCGAATATGCAGCACAGCTTGCACGCCAGGTCTTCTAGCCACTTTGAGTTCTGGGCGTCGTTGTTGGCGCTTCCCCGGTATCTTCCGGCAGTGGACCCGTGGACCTTTACGAGCTCTCGGAGACCGAGCAGAGCGCCGTGGCGGACCTCCCACGAGGGGTTGAACATGTCAGACATCAACACGAGTGCCAGAGACCCGAAAGGCCATGCTCTGGGGTCTTTCACGGTGACAATGTCTGCGAGCTCAGCGGCCTTGTTTGGTTTGTGCTCGACGACGACCTGGTTGCTGGAGCTGCCCGAGGTCTCGGTGGGCGAGTCCACGATGTGCACTTTCGACGGCTGCTTGCTGCCGAACTTTGCCTTGCGTTTGGCCAGGGCTCTCATGCGGGCGTTCATCTTGGGCTCAGCATCTACGGGCTCAGGGGCCGGGGCCGGCTCTTTCTTCGTTGCCTTGGGCTTCCCTCGCTTCTTCTTGGGCGGGGGGGCCAGCTCGAGGTCCTCGTCCATGAGGATGTCGTCACTCTGATTATCGAAACCAGCAATTCCCAGAGTCTTTTTGAGAGCGGCCTGCTGCGCACGCAGTCGCTCGGCGGGGTCCATGCCCAGCTGTGCAGTCTCAAACTCCTTGCCGGCCGACCCCAGCAACGGGGTTCCCCGCTTGATCACGTTTTGGATCTCGAGAGAGGAGAAGCTCAGCAGGTCGTGGGGAGTGTCGGAGGCGGTAGGCTGAGGATTGATCTCGAACTCGTCGACAATCTCCTCTTTAATTTCTCGCTTGATCGCCCCGTCCTCCTCTTTGATCTCTTCTTTGACTTCCACTTTCTCGTCTATGGGAAGGTACACTTCGGTCGAGGACTCTGACCAGGGGGCGTTTTCTAACACTAAACTAATTGCCCGAGCGGCAGATATTCTGGTGTCCCACTTGGGGCTCCGCAGAAATGGTACCACCCTCCCCAGGAGGCCAAACAGCTCCTCCGGGTGGGCTCGCTGAACGTCTGCTAGTTGATCCCCTGCGACGTTGCGGACGTACGCAGAGGAGCCTGTATCCAGTAGTGATACCAGGCGTTCCAGTCTTGACATAACTTTTTCACTACGTAATTATGGTGATTCGCATGGTATTTATATGAACTTGAAAATGGAGAGATGGGGTGCGTATCTAGTCGGGGTTACCCGGCTTTGACAAAGCGCCTGATTGGCCCCCGGGGGGGAAGGGGCCTGAGGCTGCGTCCTCCAGCGGCTACAATCAACAGATCTAACGCTGCAAAAAACGGCTGAGACGTGCCCCGTGCTGTGGTCGCAGGCCGCCATTCCAATCGCCAGTATTGGTAAGCGGTCGTCATGCACCAAAATCGACGGTGAAAATTCCCGCGGAATGAACAACCTGGAATACAAGCTGCGACGCCCTCTGCCCAGCAGTCACGGCCGTGCAGCTGGTTTTTTTCCCGGTGCCACTGCGCTAATTGCAATTGCCAAGACTCGACCAAGCGCCTTTGCCACATTTTCATGCGCAGGTCGCGCATACGCCGCAGAACTGATCGATGCCGCCACCGTGACGTCATGCTGAAATTTGTAGTGTTGATTTAGCAAATAAATATGAGTATCTAATATAAATGGAAGTTTTCAAAGGCACGAGCCACTAGAAAATGCCATAACTCTTGTAATGGCTTTTGAGTTTCTGAGGATTCAGCATATATGCGGCTTGATCAGGGGAGGGGCGTTTTTCTGCCTGCCAGTTTAAGCATGCGAAAATTACCTCCTCAAAGCGTTTTAGTTCTTGTATCTTGATAAGATTCGAGGATCGTTGCACGTCGGAAGCGAAATAGTAGGCATGTTTCCAATCCCGATCTGGGCTGCCCAAGTAATGAAGCTGGATCCGCAGCATGTCGTGCGATTCTCTCCCCGGGAATAGTGGTCTCAGGTTGCACAATTCGCCAAATACGCAACCAAAAGCCCAGATGTCAAGTGGAAACCCGTGGTTCCCCAGCTCCATGAGCTGCTCGGGTGCCCTGTACCACCTTGTGGCTACATAGCCAGTCCATGCCTTGTCGAAGTCGGGCGCCCTCATGTCCCTCGAGAGACCAAAGTCTGCCAGTTTCGCAACAAGTTTATCCTCGCTCCAATTTATGAGGATATTTTCTGGTTTCAGGTCCCGGTGCACAAACTGGTGAGCGTGGACGTGAGAGAGGCCCCTGAGCACGTCCAGCGACAGCTCCTTGACCACGCTAGCCTCGAGCGGGCGACCCTTTCGTCCACTGATCAAGTCGTGCATGCTCATTGTCATGACTTCCATGGCAAAGTTCAAGTGCCGTGTGGTACCATCAACGAACATGTCAACGAAGCGCACCAGATTGGCGTGATCTGGTACGTGAATTGCAAATTGGACCTCGCGAAGATGGAGAGGGTTGAATTTCTCCACTCCTTTCACTGTTTTGAGCGCTACCATCTGTCTGTTTTGCAGTCGGCGCGCCAGGCGCACAGTTCCAAAGGTGCCGCGACCAATCTTGGTGTAGAGCTGATAGTGCTCAGTGGTATTCTTTATTGGGACTTCGTCGTCTCGAAAATCTGTAAAAGTTCGGCGGTAGAACATGTTTGGCGTCAATGTTTCGGTGAGAACAGGCTCGGTGGGAAACTGACATGTTGTAGGGGACAATACCTGGAGCATACTGATGCCAGCTACGCTGGACGCCTTCTATATAAATACCTACTCGCTATCATCTTGAAACTGCTCCTACATTGCATTAATTGAGGCATGCAACCGAGTGGGACCACCGAGCCCCACAGCAGCAAAGGGTGCCAAATGTGACGACCGGGCGACATGTGGTAGGATATTTGGTGTTTAGGTTTTACAAACATATGTTCAGCTACTTTATGTCGACTCACACAGGACTTTTAGAGTGTGGGGTGGAGCCACCATGAAGACCTGAAACGCACTGTGCAGGATCGTATCACTATCTGCTGTGCCAAGGTGCCACAACCAGAACTGTTTTGTGAAAATGATCACTATCTACAAAGAGCACGAAGCGATTGTGGGCTACGGTTCTGAAAACAGAGTGCTATTCAGCTTTTTAGTGTCTACATAATTTATTGCAGATATTAGCTCACGCAAATAGACTCAAATCTCGGGGATGGCGCTTCCATCTCCTCGAGGATCGCTTCCTGCATGGTAAACCAGCTTACCGTTCTGAGGATCGAACTGGATGATCTGGCCGCGGCCAAAGACCGCCCTCGCATACCCTGATATGATCCTGACCTCGTGCCCCAGTGCCTCGAGCCCCGTGGCGACCTTTGAAGGAATACCCTCTTCCAGCAAGATAACGATATCATCTGCTGGGATATCGGCGAGGTTTTCGGCAGGAGCAATACAGATCCTTGGGGCGTCGAGTGCAGCCTGCGGGTCTAAGCCAAACTTTATGAGATTCAGCGCAACTTGCAAATGTCCTTGTGGCTGCATAAACGCACCCATTACGCCGTAAGAGGCATACAGCTTGTCGCCCTTGGTGAGCATCGCAGGGATGATCGTATGGTAAGGACGCTTGTCCCCTGCAAAGGCGTTCCTCGAGCCCTCTTCAAGATTGAAGTTGCACCCACGATTGTGCAGCGTGAACCCGCAGTTCTTGGGGACGATTCCACTACCAAATCCGTGGTAGATACTGGCAATGATGGAGCACGCATTACCCTCTTTGTCTGCTACAGTGAAATATGAGGTGTCGCTTGAGTTTACTGGGTCGATCACACCGTGGTTGTATCCTTGAGCAGGCCGGGAGGGGTCAAACAGCTGGGCACGAGACTCTATGTACTTGTCGGCGACCAAGGACTTGATGTCGAAATCCAGTTGTTCCGGGTCCCCAATATAGTGGTCTGCGTCCTTGAAAGCGAATTTCAGAGACTCGGCAATCGCATGGATGTACTCCACCGAGTTGTGCTGATCTTTCGCCAGGCTGAGTTTTCCATCTTTTTCGAGCTGCTTCACGATGCCGGCCGCGATCAGCGCGACCAGACCGTGGTTGTTGGGTGGCAGCTCGTGCAGAGTCACGCCATCGGCAATTTCGAGGCTGACAGGATCCAGCTTGAGGCTCTTGTGGTTCTTGAGATCGTCCAGCGTGAGCTTGCCACCTGCCTCCTTCACGGACTCGACAATCGCCTCGGCAATCTTGCCAGTGTAGAACCCGTCTTTCCCATATCGAGCTACCTGCTCGTAAACCTCTGCGAGGTACGGGTTCGTGAACAGCTGCCCCTCAACGGGGGCCTTCCCGTCAATCAGCAGCTCTCCACCATTTGGGCTGGCGGTCTTGAGCTTCTTTTCGCTATCCTGCCACAAATTAGCCGAGATATCGCTCACTGGGAAGCCGTCTTTGGCGAGGTCGATAGCAGGCTGCAGAATTTCAAGCATCGACAGCCTCCCCGAGCCCCAATTCTCGAGGATATCCCACCATCCCGCCGCAGCTCCTGGAACGTTGACCGAGAGGCCGCTTTGGGGCTGAATGTGGCCCTTTCCATCTGACGCTGCCTTTGCATCGGCGAGTGAGGCGGACGCAGACGATTTCCCCGAGCCATTGAAGCCCGAAACCTTTCCAGTTTTCGCATCAAAGTATAATATGAATACATCGCCCCCAATTCCCGTCATCATGGGCTCGACCAGGCCCATAGTGGCAGCCATAGTGATAGCGGCATCCGCAGCATTTCCACTTCTTTCCAGCGTCTTGACTCCAGCGGCCGAGGCCAGAGGCTGACTAGAAGCAGCGACTCCTTTTGTCGAGTGCACAGTCGACCTTCGAGAGTTGAATGTAAACGGCATGAGTCAGAGGATGCGGGGGCATCATTAAGAGTCACGTCATGGCACCAAATAGTGGGTCCAATTAATAACGATAACGTCATTTCGGTTAACACAGCTATGGTCTAAAGGAACTGGGTTGGGAGAAATATGATTAGGAAGATCTGTCTAATATTATAGTTAGCAATATTTGGGGCTCTATCTAGCGGCACCTTATCAGTCAGATGCGGGGACCAAACCTAAAACGAAAGTTCAAGTTAGCTAACTCTATAATGAGCGAAACATTGGCGTTAGGGTGGCAGGTTGGGTGACCCTATTTTCTTCATGCGAGCGGATAATGAGCGCTGCATTTGGGGGAGCTCACGTGCCTGTGCAGCATGCACGATGAATCTTGCCTTTTTAGGGTGGAACACAAGGCGAGAATGTATGCTTGTTGCTGGTTTAAATAAAAAACAATTATATGCAGTATGGAATAATAAAATAAATGCGGAATAAAATAACAAAGGAGGCACCAATTCTCAGGTATCAACGACGCGCACGGTTTCGTAGTTTCGCTAGTCAGTTCTCAACAGAAACGGACCTCGTCAGATCAGGGGCGATCAATGGGGATGGAAACCCATCAGAAAACCCCAGGTCATAATCTAGCGCTGGAACATCGCCGTAACCGTCGCCTGGGTGTTGATAGCTGCTGCCGTACAGGTCATGTGGTATCATGAGATCGTCTGCAGTAAACGAATCTTCTGGAGCAGGGTCGTAAGGAGGGGCGTTGCTGGGATTGAGGGGGTTGGAATTCACTGGATCCGGGAACACGCACGTGCTGGGTGCTCCATCCCACAATGCCTGGTTCTTGGAGTAGGAATCATCAAATATTAGCGTGTCAGAAAACGATTGGGCAGCGTCCAACGGTGCCAATTGAATCTTAGTAGGCTTGTAGGCAAATGCAGAGGTATGTGATGAGGATGCAGGAGGGGTATTGTAGGTAGCGCTGCGGGCCTTGGCTGCAACGTCTTCAGGATCCAGGCGGCTGACCCAGTCCGACACCTTGTCCTTGGCAGCCTGGGTGGCGAAATTGGTCTTCTTTCGCCCTACCGCTGAAGGGACCGGTGGGGGTGTGGGGTCTGATTCAACCACTGATGGAGGGTCCGGCGATAAGTTGCGATTGGGCTCCAAAATTTGGGCAACCGCTTTATCGACTTTCTCTGCGTCCGTCATCTTTCTGACATCTTGTGCTAATCGCTCAATAACATTGGCGACGGGGGTATCTGGAGTCGCCACATATTTTGATACGCTGCGACCGTCGCCAATCTCTCGCACTAGGAACATGAAACTCTTGATAACAGTCTGGAGTCGGGACTCCAGTAATTCGACATAGTCATTGGTAAAAACTCTTTCTGGATTCTTGCGCTTGTGGGTGTATGTGCACACCTGGTTATCAGTGGTGCAACGTGAGCAGGGATTCAGGCCATCGCATTTGGCCTTCTTCACTCTGCAAGTGTCACACGCTCTTAATACTCTCTTCTTCTTTGAATCGTCACGCATGTGCAAGTTCAATTAAGTTTTCAAACTTGAGCTGGGAGTGTGGGACGCACTTATATATGAATGCATCTGGTGTGGCGCACTTGCTTTGAAATCATGTTACGGACATGCATAACCCTAACCCTGATTTAACCGTGCGTAAAGGAACATTCTGGCACTTTGGCACGACGTTGGCCCTATGCATTTCCAAATTATAACTACAGCCTCAAAATAACCTACACTATATTTGGGTCATCGGCCAGTTTGTTACTCATATCCGCACTTAGTATGACTATTTGTCATGAACGTTGGCCAGATATGACGTGCTGACTCACGATTAGCACACGAAATGACGCATAAACTTACTCCTCCCCAGCTACGCCACCACTAGGGACTGTGGCCTGCATGGAAGGTAGCAGCTAGTCGATCTGCGCAGCTCGGTCCGAAAATCGAGGCGGACAGCCCGATCCTGTATTATGAGATGATTGAATTTTTTCTCGTTCGAAAACAACGGAATTTTGACGTGCAGGCATTCGTGAGCTTCCCCAAAAATTTCAGCTTGCATACCCTAGCCCTAGACGTACAGGTCTGATACGACAAAACCCGACACAAAGGGGTGCTTCTATTTGAGAACTTCGCGATTTATTTCAAATATAATTTCCCGGTGGTTTTAGAGTCATGGACTCCAAAACCTGGGCTCAATCTGACACTAGCTTGTTTCTATATTTAGAATTGTTTTTAGGAGCGAACCGTAACTAAAACCCCCAACCAAGCCCCTCCTGCAGTTTTTGAGAATATCATCCACAGTTATCAGTAAAACCCAATTTGTTGTCAATATTGCTCTACTACAACAGTTGTTCCTTAGCCATTGGCTTGCGATTTTCCCATCGTTCCACACCCCACTGACTTGCAGTTGTCACATGCAAACATACTACGTGTCGGAAATTGCTATAGAACCTAACAAGAATAGACGTTTTGAGTACGTGCAGCAACTGTTACCATGTTATACTGAAATTACTCTATAGTGAGACTATTTTTTTGTGGTACAGTGATGCTGTGTGAGCTCTTCCCTTGCAGCAACTAAGACGACCGTTCCTTTCCTGCATGCAAGCGAACAATGAGCACTGCGCCTGAAACCACGAATACGATGGGTCATTTAATTGACTTTTGTTTTTGTCACATACATAGCGTCTAGAATCAATTGAGACTTTGCACATCAATCCATGCACACCCCGGCCAGGTGGCCAGCAATGCCATTCATGAGCAATTTTTCTACCACCACTGACTACGGCCGTTTTTGGGATTATTAACAACTCTACAGGCTCGGCGATCGGAAAGCAATTTTCGGAGAAGCGAATTTAGTCATACCTAGCAAGCTTCCATTGCATGAGCTGCACGTGACGTCTCCAGTGGCACAAGCGAACTTTGAGCGTTGGAGAACCTTGATAAGCGACCTGTGTAAGACGAACAGCGACGATCTCAATAGGTGCGTAATACCCATTATCTTACAGGTTGTAATTTTGCAAACCACCTACAAAATCATTTATTTGGTGGTAACAGTACTAGGCTTAGCTTTCAATTACAAATCTTGTGGTATAAGCCGCACTGGTGAGCTGTCAAATATGTCAGCCGCATGTAAGCCTTGCATGAGGGTCCAGCTCTCAACCACCCCGCTAGACCGACCACGATGCAAGTTGCCACGGCGGAGTAATAATGTCGGTAAATTATTCCTGCATGACCGACCATACCGCACTTTTTTCTTTCTTCTTAGGCCATACGTATCCCCACCTTCGTAACAGCAAGCAATAAAAGTGCACTTTTTTTAGGTTGTCTTCTCGTAATAAATTACGATAGCATAAGACCAGCGTAACTTTACGCCACATCATTATATAATATTCATAATTAGATAACATATACTAAGACTCTTACTAATATGAGATGAAGAACTCATGGCTGCAAAGAAGTCAAAAAAAGGTAAAGAAGATGCTAAAAAGACCAAGGAAGAACCCGTAGAATTGACACCAAAACAACTGAAAGAGAAGAAACGAGAGGAGGCTCGGGCACGAGCTGCGGAATCACGAAAGATAGTCGCCGTGGGCGTTTCTCAATGGACTGGCAAATTACCTGCCCAACTACTTAATGAGCTTTGCCAGAAGCTGAAATGGGAACGTGTTGACTACCCAATCAAAGGTGGCGGTGAATCTTTCTCTAGTGCTGTAATTCTAGGTAAGAGGAACTTAAAAACACAGCAGGTGGAGCACGTGCGGTTTGATCCACCCAAAGAAATATTTCCTCCACAGAAAACAGCACTGGAGGCTCGCCATTTGGCCGCAACCTATGCTCTGCACCGGATTATGTCCCACAAGAACATGAAAATGATGCTGCCACCTTTTCATCGAGACCTGTGGATCAAGATGGATGATGTTAAGAAGGCTGCATCTACACGTGAGCAGTGGAAATGGCAGGAGGACCCATTCTCAGCCTCCACACAACACAAAAAGGATATGGAGCAGTTGCAACGGTCCCGTGCTGATAGAGAGAAGGTTACAGAGGAGCGTAAAGCTGATAGAGAGCTCAGAACTACGTTGAAGCAGGAGCAGGGAGCTCAAAAACGTGTGCACTTCAATGCTAGCCTCTCAATGTCCAGGGATTTGAGAATCAAAGTGGAGCAGCTCATTCGTACTTCTGGGGGTTTCGAGTTTGCAAAGAACGAAAACGACGCTCCAAAGAGCGAGAACATTCTCAAAGTGCTCGTAAACATAGGGTTTGAAAGTTTTCAGGTTCAAGAAGCACTAGAGTATACCAGCACTCTTAGTGATTGCGCTTCATGGCTATTAGTACATGTCCCGGAGGTTGACCTTCCAGATAGGTTCAAGCCCAAAAACCTAGCATTGACTGCACGAGTATCTTCTTCAATGAAAACTGAAAGTGCTGTTGCTAAGCTACAAAGCTTTGGGTTTAGTGAGGAGCTCGCACGCGAAGCCCTTGTCGGCAAATCAACCGCGCAGGCGATGTGTATACTCACCAACAAACTAATTGGAGTACAACCCGTCGAGGAGGAAGGTGAGGATATATGGGAGGAAGAAATGGAGTCTCTCTCAGCAGTCTATGACGGTATCCAGACCACATCCGACACTTGCGTGGTAAATGTAGGCAAGCTAACTGTCTACTATTACAGATCAAACTCCTACCCAGCGTCCTGTCCAGGAATCGGCATTGAACATGCTGATAAAGTACCAAAATACATCCTTCTATACGCGATTCGTCGTGTTGCGGAATATGCGCAATCACTGTTAGGCGATTTCATGATCTTTAGTTTAACGGAGTGGCTTCAGGAAAATATTGCCGAGATCATCAGCAAACCGTGCAAACTGGTAGAAATATCTGGCGCTGTTAATGGTGTGGACGAAGCACATGTGCGTCCCAAGACAGGCACAGTCAAAGCCAGCACGAAGAGGAAGAAGCGCCTCGTTGATGTAGACCTGCTCGCCAAAAATCACGATAAAAGATTTGCAACTAAAGAAGGTGACACAATGTTAAGGGCTCGCCATGAACTTCCTGCGTGGAAGAAACATGAAGAGATTGAACACTTGATAGATTCTGGCCAAGTTGTTTTGATCACAGGTGAAACAGGCTCGGGAAAATCGACTCAGGTGGTACAGTTTATATTGGACCAGGCCCTAAAGAGAGGTGAATATGCAAATATTGTTTGTACCCAGCCAAGACGTATTTCTGCCATCGGAGTAGCACAACGAGTTGCCGATGAAAGACTGGTCAAGCTCGGGACAGAAGTAGGCTATATCATTCGTGGAGAAAACAAAACCACTGATGAAACACAGATCAGATTCGTGACAAGTGGTGTTTTACTTCGCATGATTCAAATGGGAGCAGCCGAGCTCTTGGAAACTGTCACTCATATTGTCGTCGATGAAGTTCATGAACGTTCATTGGATAGTGACTTTCTGCTCATTCTTTTGAAGCGCGTTCTGGCCAGAAACAAGAAAGTCAAGCTTATACTAATGTCTGCCACCGTTGACCCTAAACAGTTCATAGAGTACTTTGACGGCAATGTGGGATATACTCACATTGAGGGTCGTACCTTCCCGGTCACAAGACATTATCTTGACGAAGTAATCCCCATGACTCGGTATGTCCCTCAAGAACTCCAGGAAGAGGGCGTCGTTGCAAGTGATGTCGGCAGGATCATCAACTATATGCGTGGGGGAATCGATTATGATTTTGTTGCAAGAGTAGTTGAGACTATTCATACCAAGCTTGGTAACTCCGATGGCAGTATTCTGGTGTTCATGTCTGGAGCAGCAGAAATTGACAA
Organism: Wickerhamiella pararugosa; assembly: GCA_023628975.1. NCBI lineage: Eukaryota > Fungi > Ascomycota > Dipodascomycetes > Dipodascales > Trichomonascaceae > Wickerhamiella > Wickerhamiella pararugosa. Next base: position 355,582 of record JAMAJQ010000005.1, on the reverse strand, counting down.
AACATTGAGAGCAATTACAGGAAGCAGCTCAGAATTCTGGGCACTTCCGCTACATGCATCCCTGCCTCCAGCAGAACAGCGTCTGGTGTTCAAGACTGCACCGGCTGGTCTACGAAAGGTTGTGGTTTCTACAAATGTTGCAGAGACCTCAATTACGATATCTGACATCGTCGCTGTGGTTGATTCTGGCAGGGTCAAGGACATTGTCTTTGATCCAGACGCAAATGTCATGAAGCTGGTGGACTCCTGGGCTTCGAGAGCGGCTGTAACTCAGAGAATGGGGCGTGCTGGTCGTGTGCGAGCAGGAGATTCGTACGCTCTTTACACAGAAAATATTGAGTCTGCAAAAATGGAAGCGCGACCTGTTCCCGAGATGCTCAGATGCTCTCTTGATTCACTTGTGCTATCAGTGAAAGCTATGGGTATCAACAATGTCCAGAGCTTTCTGAATAGCGCTCTTGATCCACCTGATTCAACTGCTTTAGAAGCGGCAGAGGCTAACTTATCCAAGTATGGTGCTCTTGACAGCTCCGGTGCACTAACACCACTCGGTAGGCATATCTCACTTATACCTGCAGACCCTCAGACTGCTAAACTCCTGGTTTTGTCATGCGTTTTCGGGTGTCTCAGTAGAGGCCTGACTATTGCAGCAATACTAAGTGGGAAAATGCCTATATCATCTCCTAAAGAAAAGAGAGACGAAGCCAAGGCGTCTCTTTGTTCATTTGCTGGAAACTTCGGCGATCTTTTAGGCGCCTGTAAGATCTTTGAGAAGTGGCAGGAGCTCTCTTCCTCGGGCAATCGATCACAAACCAGAAGCTGGGCTCGCGACAAATTTGTTTCTGAGCAGACATGTCGAGAGCTCCAATCATCGAGAAGACAGTTTTTGAGTGTATTGCAGCAGCTGGGGCTTATCAACACAGATAAAGAGGATGCGCTTTCCTCCAACCTGAATACTAACAATCAAGATGACTTTTTGGTATGTGGAGTTGTTGGCGGCGCCTTGAGCCCCAAGCTTATCGAAATTAATTACCCAAACAAGATCTTCAAGCAAACCGTTACAGGAGCAGTTGAGGCAGACCCAGAAGCCCAGAAGTTCAAGTTTTTCAACGCAGAGGGGATCAGAGTGTTTGTGCATCCCTCATCATCGCTTTTTGGATCAAACAGTTTCCCAGAGGATGCGCACTTTTTGAGCTATTCTAATTCTATTGTTACGACAAAGCATTTTGTGGGGGGCCTTAGCCCACTCGGAACCTATGCGCTACTATTTTTTGCAAATGGCATCGATGTTGATATTATGGGGTCTGGTGTCATTGTAGATGGGTGGACAGGAGTCAAGTGCTGGCCAAGGATTGGTATTCTTGTCAGATTTCTAAAGGCTAAGTTTGATAAACTTCTTCAGTGGAAGTTCGAGGATCCGTCATTCGATATAGAGAAGCATGATATCATGCAAACGGTACGGGCTTTAATTGCAAATGAGGGTACTTGATGGCATGCCATCGTGCAGGTACCCTTAAAGTAGAGCGTACATATGTACATAAGCGGTGCAGCGTGCAGTAACTTTGCAACCACTAAATTTAGATAAGTAAATGTTTTACAGACGCTAATCGTATGTTGTTACTGCTCGCCTTGCTAGCATCTGTATTAGCTGAGATTGGGCTTTGCGTGCGATCGGGAAACAAAGACTTCGACACCGAGCCGGTCAGACTTGTTGATGGACAATTGGCCATAGGTGATGGTCCCATATTCCAAGCAAATTTCGTGAACAGCGAACTCATCATCAGCCCGAATATTATTGCCGAAGACGCTCAGGGCGCTGGTGTGGCACTGACTAGCGATGGACAATTGGTGGTTGCCACAACCCCCAAGTCTGGGTTCTACGAACGTGGAGGATGGCTGGAGTACAATGCTCATCCTCTGTTCTACTTAAAAAACTCTACATCTGGGTGGCTTTTGACTAGATCTCCTGAGGGAGCCCCTATCATGCTTCAAGTTTCTAAAATTGAATACCCAAATCATCACAAAACTGCATCAGAGAGTGCTGGCAACGGTATCTCCTCACAAATAGGCTCGGAGCTCACAAGCATCAATACCTCTTTGCCTTTGAGCTCAACAGAAATAAACTCACAGAGCCCACTGAATACAGCTATATCCAGCATATCCACATTGTCATTCTTGACGCCTCCGTCATTCCCATCGGGTCCATCGAGCTCACTCCCCACTTCTAATGGCAGTCTAACGTTCTCAAGTCAGTTGACGCAATATCCATCAGCCCAAACTTCGACAGTGCCCAGTTATGTTACGTCTTCTATTGCACGGGATACCACTTCGATTAGCATTGAGCATGAATATCCAACCGTTACAACAGTGGAGAGCTCCACTTCGTCGGATCAAACTCTTCTGGATTCATACTTGCCCAGTTCGTCCGAAACAAGTGAACTCAGAGTTCCACCCAGCGCAACCAACTCTGAAAACATCAATAGCGGTGCGGATGCATCAAGTCTAGTTTTCAGTTCTGAGAGTGCGCTTTCACCGTCAGGGGTATCAAAAACATGGACATCAACACAGGTTTCGGGCGTCACGCCTACAGACAACTTCTATTCTATTCAAACTGTACCAAATGAGCAAACTACCACTGTATATACTACGGTGTGGGCAACGGTCTATGCACCCCGTCCAAGTAAAGCCAGGAAGCAGACCATCAAAACCTACACGGCTATCAAAGAGGTAACACTTCCAATTCCAACAGTTACCAAGACAATACTGCTAAAGGGTTACATGAATTAGATATTTATAGCTTAGACTGCTGGTTTCATGAACCCCTGCTAGGAATTCTGCGCACTTTGTTGTCGCTGTCTTGCTTGAGGTAAACAGTTTACTCTGGGCTGCAGACTCAAGAATGAAGTCAGGAGATCAATGCTGCTCTGTCGATTACTAGGTCGAGAGAAATTATTCGCATTGATAGCACTATCGCATGTCTGACCTGCAGCGCCAAGACTGACTCTTAAGTACAAGCTCTAGTGCACATTATACCAAAGGTTAGGTGGGAAATGTCTTGAGAGGGACACAATTGCTACAAAACAGTCAAAGACTGGCGTTTGCCATCCTTATTTTCTCGCCGGCTGACAAGGTCTCATGTGCTGCACTGTCGGATTAGCCGCCATTATCATCGAGTATATAAACACAATTAATGCAGTCACTTTGGCGGCTATTAATAATGTTCTGGGAACATTAAATATTAAAGCAATGTCTGATTATGTGTAAGCTATCTGAATGGCTGCTAGAGTGAAATTGTTACAAAGACGCCTCTCCACTAATACACCATCACTCATGCAAGCTGTGTCTACTAAAAACGCCCCTCCACCTGCTGCCCCATACTCCCAGGCCATCAAAGCGAATGGTGTGATCTACCTGAGTGGACAGGTCGCACTTACACCTGAGAACAAGATGGTCGAGGGCACCATTCAGGACCGTACTCAGCAGTGCTTTGACAACCTCAAGGCAGTGCTGGAGGCTGCAGGCTCGAGCGTTGATAAAATTGTCAAGCTCGGTGTCTATGCCACCGATATGGAGAACTTTAGCAAGATCAACGAGGTCTATGTGAAGTTTTTTAATGGCCACAAGCCCGCTCGCACTTTTGTTGCGGTGAAGAGCTTGCCCCTTGGTGCTGATGTTGAAATTGAGGCCATTGCTCTTGAATAGGTTAGTTTTAGCGAATATTCAGTAGTGACAGATTCTCTGTGTATGAGGTGCGGATAGCCAGTTTGAAGGCTAGACCGTGCAAACCAGGGCAAATAAATGAACGCTGCTCTACGTAACCATGTATGCAGTGACGCTCGAACTGCGATACATCATCGTCGTTTCGTCACCGCCAGGGTCTGTGGGCACTTACGCCTAGGCTGTTCTTACATTGAGTATACTTTGTTAAGACTATGTAGCTTGACCAAAGCTTCATACAGGGAGAATTTTACGTGGTCGTACTCGTGCAGCAGCACCCAGCGTGTACAGTCCTGAGAGTAATTGCAGGTTCTGCTCGTGCCACGTCTGCACACTAGACCGTATTTTAGGTGTAAGCATTAAATATTCAATTACTCTCTAGCGCAACAGTAGTTTGACGTATTCATCTTCAGTTAAAGGCCCAGAATATGGACAGTTCGCGAAACAATACGTGGGCAAGGCCGTGCGCCTCCCGAGTGCTATATGCTACACTCTGGATCGGGAATCCGTCAGAGATTTTAAAGATTTGTACCTTCTGAATGGAACCGCTTCAGCAAATCTAGTTCGTTGTTGATCAACTTGATGGCGCCAGTTTTGCCAAACATAGCCTCAAGTTCGATGCGGATCTTGGTGATGCCCTCAAGAGCAACTACACGCTTGAAAACTACACGCAGGCGGGGACTGAATTCACAGTACCACCTATGGTTCCATGCCAATAGTTTGACAGCAAGCTCGAGGGTCCTGGCAACGTCGACAATGGGTCCTTTTTCGGGACAGAAGTGGTCGAGAAGACACCACGCGACTCTATGATTAAACCTGGCCTTGAGACTCTTTTCGAAGGCAAAGAGTGCTTGATCGGTAAAGTGGAGGCGCTGAGCAACACGACCGAGGATCTCCCATTCGGTTCCTGATTTCACAAACGGGAGTTGCTGGGACTCAAAATGCACAGCTTCTCTCTGCCACTGAGAATGTGCACGCGCATCCTCGTACAGTACCATGAAAAGCGAGTCGAGACGACGTTCGCAGAGTCGTTTTGATTTGATGCTCTTTTTGACCATGCCGTTGGTCTCGTCGGGTTTGGGGGCTTCCGACTTGTCATTTGTCTCTGTTTCCATCAAAAACACCTCGCCTCGAATGCGCATGAGTTCTGCCCACCCGACTTTTGCGAAGATTGTTGCAATCAAGTCGTATGCCCACTGGGATCCGCCCTTGAGGGTGCCACCGGTCAGGCGTGTCAACGAGGGATCGACGGTGTCGACCTCGTTGGCGTCGACTTCCCAAACGTCATCGATCTGGCCATCTGTGGGTAGAGGCAAGTGAATTTTCTTGGATGGCGGCATGCGGACGATGTCCATGGGCACGGGTTGAACCAGCGGACAGGAATTGAGCGCAAGCAAAGCCTCTTCGTACTTTTCTTGCGAGATGTAGACCTTTGCAAGAGTGTCCCAGCTAAAGAACTGGCTGGGAGCGGCCGAAGACGCCCTTAGTGCACAGTCGAGAGCATTAACAGGATCATTCTTGGTGAGGCAAAACGCGGCCTCTTGTGCAAGCATTTCTGCATTCCGGGGATTTTTGGTCACAGCGTCGACCATCTCCTTGATGGCGGAGATCTCATTATCGGCCAGCAGGTCCAGCTGTGGAAGAAGGTCGCGGGCTGCAGGAACGGTCTCGGCTATGCGATGCACGGTGGCACGTGCCTCGTCCCACATGCCTGAGATGGTGCATGCGACAAAAAACCCGTCCACCATGTAGTTTGTAGTGAGTCCTGGGGTCTGGTAGCGAGGCGTGGCGCCCAGCTTGGGCCCCTTGAGGAACAGCTTCTCAAAGGCACGGAAAAAGTGCTGCACGTCCGCGGGATTCGGGAACGGATCCTCACGTCTGCTGCCAGGTATACTGTAGGAATCATCATCAACGTACAGGAGGGCTCGCAGCATGGCACTCATGTACGTTTCGAGCCAGCACTGGTCGGAAACCTCCTGCTCCTGCAGGCCCGATAGCGTCAAGGTGTACGACTCGACTCCACCGGGGATTTTAGCGTGGACTCTGACCTCGACCCCACTAAATGCGTTCCAGCAGCAGTATACTCCGCTGATGATCTTCCAGCGACGGTGGCTGCCGAACCAAACCTGTGTTTCCCCCAGAATGAACGTTAATGTGTTGATATGGGCGGCTGCGGCGGCTGAGCTCGACACGTCGATGCCACTGACCCAGTGGTAGAGCGAGGTTTCCGAGCCCTGCTTTAGTTTGGTCAATTGTACCAAATCGATAGGGCCTAGACCCTTAAATGAGCCCATGACGTTAGCCCGGGCTTCCAAACATTCGAGAGGTCCCTGCTCAACGGTTCTAGTTAGTATGCTACTTGGGAAAGTCCTGGATTGTACTTACTCTGGTATCGAACCGAGAAACGGCATATGGATATACGTGGAGGTGCGGATTAGCTAAGATAGGCTAGTGAGACGAGCCGGTAGGAGGAGAGGTACGGTCATTACGTAGCATGTGGAGGTATTTAGAGTGTAGTCGGTTGCGACTGCGGTCAGTTTGCGACCTTTTCGTAGATATACATTGCGGGTTTTGTGGTCACGACGTTCTTCCAGACTTGGGAGAAGCTGAGGTCGAGGATTTTGCGGGGTTGGGCGATGATGCTCTTGGCCAGCTCGATGGGGTACTGTCTGTTGATGCCGCTGAAGGCCGAGACGGCCATGCGTTGCTGCCACGGGGCCGGCATGGTTCTGTTTGCGGTGATCACAAAGTCGAAGGTGTCCCACAGCTTGGCGAGCAGCTCTGGGTCCTCGGTCTTGTCGTAGGTGATGAGCGGCGAGAGCTGGCCGAAGCGAGTGACTCCAGTCATGCAGGCTGGGACGTCCATGTGCACTGTGCACGGGCTGCCGCGGCGGGTGATGGAGTAGATCATGTGGAATGCCCGCAACGCGTAGCCGCCCGGGTAGTTGAGGGCCGACACCTTGGCCTTGAGGTACGCGACGGCGATGAACACGAACGTGCTGGCGGCCACGACCACGTAGAAGAGCCGCACCACGACGGACTTGCGGAACTGGGTCACGTAAAAGTAGTCGAGGGCGCGGGCAGCAAAGGCGGTGAACACTGGTGCCACGTAGATGATGAAGCGCAGCTCCTTGTGGGGCTGGAAGCTGTAGATGGCGATGTAGAGCACCGAGGCCACCCCGAGGATCTGCAGGTTGCGGGGCGTGAACGAGTAGCCGAGGATGGCGAGCGGGTAGATGAACGGGTTCGCGAGCAGGTTGCGGAGGTGCACCGAGAAGTAGGCTCCCCAGGGCTCGACGCCCCACTGGCTGGAGTTGCCGTGGAGGACGTTGAAGACGAAGCCGTCGAGCTCAGGGAAGGACGGCCACTTTTGCCAGAACACCGAGTCGACGGTCACCGAGAGAGTTGTGCCGACTGCGGCCCCGACCGCGCCTGCCCGCACGATCTGGGCGAGGGAGAGCTTGCGGTAGTACAGGAGCAGCAGGGCGATCGAGCCGCACAGCAGGAGGAGCTCTGAGCGGAACACGCAGGCGGTGCCGGCGAGCACTGCGACGCAGCGTGCGTAGTCGGACAGCAGGAGGGCCGAGTACGCGTACAGCACGAGCGGGAACGCGAACATGTTGGGCAGGGGCCGCGACGCGTAGTAGAGGATGTGAAACTGGCCGAGGGTCATGAGCACGAACCAACGGCCGACGACGGTGCCGCGACGGGGCCCGTACGTGCGCTGGACGGCGGTCTTGAACCGCAGGAGGGCCGTGGCGTTGGCGACCCCGAGAACGCCGCGGCACAGCGTCTGGACCTGGGGCCTGGCGAATCGCCTAAACAGCATCACGACCCTCGCGACTGCGGCGACCGCAGCGCTGCCTACGAAGGTGCGGGGCACCGCCCCGGGGAACTTGACGTGGTCGTAGCGGTCGAGGTGCGTCCCGTGGAACAGCATGTCGTGCATTGCCTGGGTGTTGAACGACTCCTCGACCTTGGTGAACGGGGCGACCACCAGGTACGCCAGGACCGCGATATACAGGAGGTGATCGAGGGTGTCCATGTAAGCAGAAGTAACGTACGTAGCTACTTAAAGTTCCTTTTGGTCGGCCTCAGGCTCGTCGAGGACGCCGCTGCGGGCGATCACGATCTCCTTGGCCGGCTTGTCGCCGCGGCTGGTCTTGGTCGTCTCGATGGCCCGCACCACGTCGAGCCCGTCGAGGACCTCGCCGAACACGACGTGGCGGCCGTCGAGCCACGGGGTCACGACGGTCGTGATGAAGAACTGCGACCCGTTCGTGTCGCGGCCCGCGTTCGCCATCGACAGCAGCCCGGGGCGGTCGTGCTTGAGCTCAAAGTTCTCGTCGGGGAAGCGCGCGCCGTAGATGCTCTTGCCGCCGCTGCCGTCGCCGCGGGTGAAGTCGCCGCCCTGGATCATGAAGTTCTTGATCACGCGGTGGAACTTGGAGCCCTCGTAGCCGAAGCCGTGCTCGCCGGTCGCGAGCTCGCGGAAGTTGCGCGCGGTCTTGGGGACGACGTCGCCGTAGAGCCCGAGCACGACGCGGCCGAGCTTCTCGCCGCCCTGCTCGATGTCGAAGTACACGCGGTCGGTCACTTTGGCGCACAGCGCGAGCGCAAACAGGAGGGGGGCCAGAAGCAGCATTACTAAGCAAAGTGGTCGCGGGCCAGATATAGTCTAAATAAATTACTCGTCGACGTCCATCTTGTCGTCGGGGCGGGCGTCCTCGGGGGCCTTGTTGAGCTCGTCGTCCTCGACCACCCCGGTCACCATCACGTCGTCCTCCTCCTCGATGAGCCGGTCCTGGCCGGTGAGGCAGTACTTCTCGGGCGGCAGCCGCAGCCCGTACGCCTGGGGGACCTGCGGGAGGGCCTTTTTGTTGCGCTCGTGCGCCAGCTCGAGCAGCATCTCCTTGGGGGCCGCGGGCTTGAACTGGTAGTTCACTCGCGACGCCACCGCCAAACGGACGTCCTCGACCGTCAGTGGCTGCGTTGCGGCCCCAACCCCAGCCGGCTGCTGCCCGTTCGTCGAGTTGGCAAAGTCCCCATACACCAGGGCGTCCCCGAGCACGCTCAGCGTGTACCGGTGGGCAAAGTCCATCAGCTGGAGGGGGACCTGCTCCTGGTACTGCGTGGCACCCATTGAAGCCAGAATCAGGTGCAGAATCTTGACATCTCGAGGGGTCTCGGACATGTCGATCTGCGATGTTACTAAGGATGAGGAGGAGGGTGTAGAGGACTAGGTTTTATGGATTGATACATAGTAAACAGCTAAATGAAGTTAGATGAACCCAGGTCTGGCAAGTCTGGTGGTGTGGTAGTTAGAACGTTGACAGATCAGCTCGAGCAGAGTAGTCGAGAAATATGGAGTCAGGCAGAATATAGACTAGTACAAGTCTGAGGGTGGATAGAACGCTAATTATGTAGCACTATTCAAGTAGGGAAGCACTATCCAAGTAGCTGAAGTGGAATGCTAGCGTTAAAGTACTGAAACAGAAAATCCTGAAGAATGGTGAAATTTAGGTAGATATTACTGAAAGTTTCGTTTATGCAAGCGCTGTCAACGTCTTTAACGTTTCTACGTCCTTCAGCGTCCAGTCCGCGAAATGGTCGATGGACGATGCAGTGAGGCAAGAGCGTCGATAGTTGGCAAGCCTCGAATTGGCAAGCCTCGAGAAATGACAAGCCTCAAGAACTGGCAGTTTATAATGCATTAGACTCTACACGCTCCAGAGCTGTCAGGCAAAAAACCTCTCAATGTCGCCGCGAGCAGCCTCGACGCCCCGCCCGATCAGCACCAGCTTCGACTGGGCGTCCTCGGGGGGAACGTCGATCATGTCGTACGTCTCGCGAACCCCCTGGATGATTTTCGTGCCCTCGCTCGAGCACAGCCGGCCCTTAACCCGGTGGATCTCGACCTCGTGCCCGTCGACCTCGTGCTCCCACAGCAGGTGCTGCAGCTTCGCCTCGATTCGCGGCACGTCCTCGGGCCCCAGCTCGCCAAACTGCACCGTCACAGTGCCAATGTCGGTGTCGTGCCCCGGGGACGTCCCAAACGCCGACTCGTCAAACGTCGAGTATGCCCGCAGATCTAGAATGTCGCCCACGTCGACCCGGCCGTACGTGCACTCAACCACCTTCGCGGCCCCGTTTATGGACCGAATAAGCTGCTTGATCCGCCCCAGATCCCCGGCCTCGTCCACCTTGTTAATCACCACCACGTCCGCACATGCCAGCTGCACCCGAGCAGTAGACCCCGTCTCGATGGACTTTTCAATGTTCTTGGCATCAACCACCGTCACGATCCCGTCCAGCTTGATGCACGAGTTGAGGGCATCGTCGAGCCAGAACATCGCGGCAATCGGCGCTGGATCGGCAATGCCCGTCGTCTCCAGAATGATGTAGTCGAACTTTCCCTTGCGGGACATGAGGTTCTCGATAGCCTGCACCCCCGCGTCCTTAGCTGTGCAGCACAGGCAGCCATTGTCGAGCTCGAGCCACTCCTCGACCTCAGTGTCGTCCTGGGACACTGTCAGGCTCCGCTCAATGTCGGCCGAGTCGCCAAACTCGTTGAGAATTATCGCAATCTTCAGGCCCTTGTTGTTCTCGGTGATATGCTTGAGCATCGTGCTCTTGCCACTACCGAGGTAGCCCGTCACAATCGTGATGGGCACTTCTTTCGAGTCGTCCAACTCTGGAGAATCACCAGTATCCACAAGAAGCGGCACGTCGTCCATGTAGATCACAACCACAGGTCTGAAAAATCCTATGCATACGCCACCCCTGACACCACACTGCTGCCCGGGCTCCTGGGACTGCCATAGCAGCTTATTCTCTAAATTGATATGTAGATAATTGTAGATAAATCCTGGCGCTGGTGTTTCCACCGTGCTGTCAATAGGCTCCCACAGACCCGCACAGCACTCACGCAGAACAGCGCCGCACTAACTGAGCACCATCACTCGACGCCCACCGCAGCATGGCTCAGAGCCGCGCACCACCAGCTGTCTGGGCTCGCTCGACTTGCATATACCTGCATAAATGTCACGTGAATACGCGTTGTTTGTCAGCAATTTCTCCAGATTCATTTCGCATTTTCAACTCTATCAAACTCACTCGACGAGCGGAAATCTAATATGAGCGCATCTGCTAGCGCCTTCGCAGCAAAACTTGCAGACTCCTCGTTGGATTTAAAAAGTAAATTGAATTGTGCTATAGAACTTCGTGATGCCGTCGAGCTACAGTACGTTACGGCCGATTATGATCAGTTCGTCCAGCGAACGCTCCCAGAGATCCTCAAGCTGCTTGGAACAGTGCCAATAAGTATGCATGCCTCTAGCCTGGAGCACCAGCTTCGTCACGCACTCTTGAACGTGCTCAGTCGTCTCCCTGCAAACGAGATCCTGCGCAGAGCGGCCCCTGAGATCCTCAGAACAGTCGTGATCGCGTTGCAGCAGGAAAATGAAGAAAATGGAATCGTTTGTTTGCGCGTTTTCACTAATCTTTACCGCAGTTACAAGCAGCAGCTGCTAGATCAGGTCAAGCCATTTTTCGACTTCATTCTGCTCCTGTTCAAGAACATCCCCAACCTCGTGAATGAAAGGTTCAGTGGCAACGCTGCGGAGACCGAGGCGATGTTTCCAGCTACCGCATCGTTCAAAGTCCTGACTGAGTGCCCTATTATCATTGTGCTGCTATACTCAGCCAGCAGACAGCTGGTCCAGGAAAGCCTCCCCACGCTGCTGCCGCATGTTATCGAGCTTTTGAGCATCGAAGCAGCACCACAAGCAAAAGAACACGAGATAGCGGCTTCAAAGGGCGAGATATTCACAGGAGTGTCTCCCGCCATCCAGAAAAGAGCAGTGTACAATGATTTCATCACATCCCAAATCAAGATCATGTCTTTCCTCGCATACACACTACGAGCATACTCCTCTTTATTACAAAATTACTACAACCTGGTGCCCAACTTTGTGATTCGGCTGCTCAAGGATTGTCCCTCGGAACTCAGTTCGGCGAGAAAAGAGCTCTTGGTATCGATGCGTCACATCTTGTCCACAGATTTTCGGACGTACTTTATCCCTAAAGTCGCAATTTTGCTCGAAGAAAGGGTCCTTATTGGTGATGGCCTGACCGCTCAGGAGACTCTATGGCCCCTGGCCTACTCGACCATGGCCGACTTGATCCATCACGTCCGCAACGAGCTTAGCGTGGCTCAAATCTGGAAAGCAGTCCGTGTCTATAGCCGAAATCTCAGAAACAACCAGCTTGCTTCTAGCTTCCAGGTAATGAGCGCAAAGCTCCTTCTGAATTTCATTGAGCGCGTCATGATGCTTCCTGATCGGCAAGAGGGAAGACTGATGATGGTTACGATCCTGCGAGCATTCGTAGACTGCTTTACTGATCTCAATAAAACCTACCTAGACTTGGTGGATGTGTCTTCCGAAGACATGGAAACTGACACTATCAGGTACTGTGACATCGCCGACTCACAGATCATAAAGCTTCATCCAGACTCAGATGCAAAACTCAAGGACGCCCGATATATCTTCAAGAACTTGATGATTATCCTCAAAACCGTCATGTTCGGTTTCAAAAAGTGCAACCCTCCTCCGCCATCTAATATTCCCCCACAGCAATGGGAGGAAGCGGCTCGTGGGTTCAATTATGATGACGTTAACTTGTTTAGAAGACTGTTCCGCGAAGTCATTACAGCCCAACTCTTCTTCGTATCTGCGAGCAATAAGCCCACTATCTCAAAAGACAAGTTCGACCCTACTCCGACCTTGTCGGTAGCTACCACCAAGGATGAGAAGGAGCTCATGGAGGTATTCGCTACAGTATTTATTCACGTTGACCCCGCAACATTCAACGAGATTGTTGAGGCCGAGCTCGAGTTTTTCTATCAGCAGATATTCAGGAACAACTCTCTGCTTCACATTGCACAGCTGTTCCTGGCTAACGAAACTACTTCGGCGAACTTTAGCGGTCTCTTACTACGATTCCTAAGACAGAGGCTTCCTGAAATTGGCGAAGGAGACCCACAGACATCAAATATACTTCTGCGTCTTTTCAAGTTGTGTTTCATGGCAGTGAATCTCTTCCCGCAAACCAATGAACCAGTAATCCTTCTCCACTTTAAGGATCTTATCATTGAGTCACTCAAACTAGCCTCCACGGCTACAAACCCGATTCTGTATTTTCACCTTCTTCGAGCGCTCTTCCGCTCAATTGGAGGTGGAAGATTCGAGGCTTTGTACACAGCAGTTCTGCCTTTATTGCAAACTCTGTTGGAGATCCTCAACAAGCGCTTGGCAATGGCATCGATCCCTTCAGAAAGAGATGTTTGTGTTGAGCTATGTTTGACAGTACCAGTTAGACTGTCTTTGCTTGTTCCTCACCTCTCATATTTGATGAGACCTTTAGTGATTGCACTTAATGGAAGTCCAGAGCTGGTCTCACAAGGCTTGCGGACACTAGAGTTGTGTGTCGATAACCTGACCTCTTCATACTTTGATCCTATCATTGAACCAGTCATGGATGATGTCATGAAAGCTCTTTGGAAGCATTTGAGGCCACTACCCTACAACCACCAGCACAGCCATACGACGCTTCGCATTTTGGGTAAATTGGGTGGGCGCAACCGTGCATTCCTTAAGCCACCTAGCGACCTGAAGACGATTTCCTCCTTAGATCAGGACATTTCTGTTATTGTTGGTTTCAAGGGTCTACGAGAAGATATACCAATGCGAATCACGCCTGGTGTCGACCAGGCATTGACAGTACTCCAAAATCCCAACAGCCACATCTACTATAAGAGAGAGTCGCTCAATTTTCTCATCACTGTTATCAAACAGTTTATTCCTGAGGAGAGTGACGCTTCTGTTGACGATCTCGCTCGAAATATCCGCAAATGTGTTCAAATCTCACTTTCCACATCTTCCTTCGAGAATGTCAAACCACTTCCAGATGGAACTGGATATGATCTCACACAGCGGAACCGGATCAATGAACTCAATGAAAAGATGCTGGAGGCCGTCTTCTATAGCGCATCAGACAAAGAGCTCCGCGACCAGGCATATTCGTTTATTATGGACTTGTGCGAGCAGTGTGCACTGCTTGAACTTGGAGAGTGCACTGTTCAAAAGCGCCGGGCTATGCGACCATTTGCTCCTGACGATCATGAGGGTATCCCCTACATCGCTCCGAATATCATGGTTTCTGCTATATTCTCTGCTTTGTGTCACTACAATGCTGATGTTCGAGAGCTTGGCCGCGAAGCCATCTGCAAAATCTTCAAAACGGGAAGAGCTATTTGTGGGCCAAATGTGGAGTCTTATTGCTATCCTCTGGTGCGTCCACTCACCGCCAAGCTACTTCACGGATTCTTTTCTGAGGAGTTTTATCGCAAAGTTGGTGCTTGCCGCACCCTCAAGTTCTTATTTATTGATTTGAAGTTCTCACCTGTTCGCATGCGGCTTTCAGAGCTCATACGGCCAGTACTTGTTGTTATCAAGGATGTCACCAACGACTCGCCAACGAAAATCCGAGATGATGCTGCGGAACTATTGTATTACCTTGTGAGAACTCGAAATGCCCCTCTCACCTCTGAGCAGATCAAGGAGCGTCCTTTCATCCTACTCAGTGGTCTATTGGCCTTCGAGCTGGTGAGCTCTTATAAAGCCGTTCGGGAAGTTTCACAGAAAGCTCTTCAATTGCTCGCAGACATGGTCCAGCAGCCTCTCACGGACATTCTTGCTCAGGTCACAAATGTCTTCCTGAATCCTATATTCGTAAAGCCATTGCGGGCGCTACCTTTTCCCATGCAAATTGGCTATATCGATGCCATCAGCTTCTGTGTGGAGCTTCCAAATACATTCCTCGATTTTGCCGATGAAAAGCTGACTCGACTTTTAGAAGAAGTTCTGGCACTTGTCGATGCCGAAGACAAATCACTAACCTCAGAGCACAAGCTCATGGAGTACACCACCTCTCAGCAGTTGATTGACCTGCGTGTAGTTTGCATCAAGCTTCTCACCTTAGCATTGACTAAAGCTCCAGATCATTTCACTAGTCAAAAACCCCAGATGAAGGCTAAGATCATCGCGGTGCTATTGAAAACTTTAAGTTCCAGCAAAAAGGAAGTGGTTGATGCTGCTCATGTTGCTCTCAAGGATGTCCTTGCACTTAACCCACGGCCGCCGCGTGATATCCTTCAGAATGGCCTCAGACCCACTCTTATCACCCTCAGTGACTACCAGCGCCTTACTGTTAGTGGTCTTGACTCGCTTTCTAGACTGCTAGAGCTTTTTACCAACTATTTTAAGGTTGAGCTTGGACGAAAGCTGCTGGATCATCTTAAAGAGTGGACGAAGCCTTTGACCTCACTGTCGAATAAGGTGTTAGTGAACAACGAGCATATTGAAAAGGGTGTTGCTTTGCTGGGAGTCTTTCAGAGTCTTCCAGCCGCTGCGCATGTTTATATACCTGAGATAATGCAGGTTTTGAGCTACGTTGAAACGCAACTTCGTCGGGTCCAGGTTTCTCCTTTCAGGGAACCAGTTGCAAAGTACCTTGAGCGCTTTCCCCAGGAGACTTTCTCATATTTTCAATCTCAAATCGCTAATCCTCGCCTTGGACGTATCTTTTGCGACTTAGTGGCAATTCCGTCATCAGAGAATTTGCGTGAACAGGGACGTCAAGATTTCCCACAACTTCTCCAACAAGTGCTCAATACTGAAGGTGAAGCAAAACATGTGGGAGTTTGCAACTTAATATTTCTGATGAAGGTTCTGTCTACAGAAACCTGGATTGCGAGGCAGAAAGCAGAAATTTCTCAGTTACTGGATCAAGTTGAGGAGCTTTCGCAGTATAGTCAGAGCATACCTGGAACCCTTCCCATCGTTCCCGAGATTAGTACCTGCATTGAGACCCTTCAGGTAGTAGTTGTTGACTACTCAAAGTCTACCAAGCAAACAGAGCTTTTATTCTCTCTTATTGTTGTTTTGGCGAAGGCAGAGCGCGAATACCATTGGCCCTTGGTTGATTTCTTGTTTGAGGAAGTGGTATGCAGCACCGACGTTGAATTCCGGAATCTGTACCTCAACAAAAGTATGGACCTGTTTCCTGAGAGTCCTTTCACTGCACGACTATTTGTTATGAACTCTATTGTTAATCCTATTCTCCAGGTGGAGATTCGCCGTAATGGTGACCTGTCTCAATTATTGACCAAAGTTGGCTCAAATGGTTGGCTCGACACTGTACACAATAAGGTCTGGCAAAGAACGTCAGAATCATCCTCAAGCTCTACAATCGATAAATGTGAACTCGCTTTACTCGAAATGAGTCTACTTCTAGTACGCTCCTCTTCCTCGCTTATAAGTGATGTGAGGAAATCATTCATTCGGTTTGGTTGGAGTTTCTTCCCCTGCGAAGACGTCATGTCGAAGATTTGTGCGTACGTATTAGTATCACAGTTCGTGGCTTCGTACGATACATTCCAAAAGATTGTGGTCCAAATCTATGTCGCTTTATTAAAGACTAACCAAGTTGAAGCCAAAACACTTGTAGCTCAAGCATTGGACACTCTCGCCCCGGTCTTGCCTACTCGCATTAACGCACCTGTTTGGGCTATATGGCCGCGTAGAATTCTTGTCGAAGAGGGACACAGTATATCCCACGTGATGAACATATACGAGTTCATTGCTAGACACCCAGAACTGTTCTACACTTATCGCGAAAATCTCGTTCCCGTCATCATCGCAGCGATGACGAAAACCTACAACTCCTACGTGAACATTGATGTGGACCTACCTGGTCTACTTTGTACTTGGGAACAAATGGCTGCCAAAGATGAAGGTGACAACGTGTATAGACTCTCTGCTTCCCAACGCGAGATTGTTGTAACGTATTTGTTGCGCCATATATGTGGTATGCAGCAGAATGCGTCTGAGACACCTCAAGGTAAGAAGGCCCTAAGCACATTGGATACCCTCATATCAAAGGATCTTTGGGGTTCCAGTGTACAGGTACACCTGGATTACTTCGACCGCAGTTTAATGCAAGGTGATCTTATCACCCCGACCGCAGCAGCCTCGGGTCTCAATGCGCTAGCTGTTGTAAAGATTACACTTCAGCATAAGAGTGCAGATTGGATACGTGACAATTTGGAACGATTGCACTTGCTTCTGGAGAGATCTCTAAGATGTCCAACTACAGAGGTTCATGAAGCGTTGGAGCCAGCTCTGAAGCTCATTTTCGACGCAGCGGATCCTGAGAATGATGACTGCCAATCCTTTTTACGGACAGTTGTCTCTGCAATCCAGGATCACCTCAGTGCTGCTAATGCTTTTGGGTGGATATACCTGGCTAAAGCGTTGATCAATGCCAGACCTAATGCCCTGGACAGCTTGATGCAAGGTGTGATCAGAGCTCTCAATAAAGCTGCCAAAGAGCTCACAGAACCTGCTGCTGCTACTCAGAACGCACCTGCTGCTGCTGCTGTACCCCCGCAAGCTGCAAATACACAAGCTGGAGCAACTGCGAATGGTCAGCAGAGTTCGCCTTCCTCTACAGCGCCTCCTGTGAAGATTTCTATTCCTCTATTAATCGACGCCCTGGACTTAGTTGCAGCTCGCATCTCGCATCTTGGTGACCAAAGGCGCTCATTCCTTCACGTCGTTATGCATCTACTCAGCGTGGATAGCAAGGAACTTCGCTCGCATATTGTGAAACTAGTGCGCAAATGGGTCTTTAGTCGTACCGAGCCCTTCCCTACTGTGAAAGAGAAATCTGCTCTGCTCTTAAAGATGCTCGCAGATTTCACGGACCGTAAGGATACTTCATTGCTTTCTGAGTACTACTCCATTATTCTTGAGATATTCAACGACTTGCAAGGTAAGTCCGAGTTACCTGCTAAACTTGAGCATCCTTTCCTGGTGGGATGTACCTTATACGAGACAGAAGATGCCGTTAAAATTCGTGACAAGCTCCTGAACATCTTGAGCGAGTCTTTGGATCCTGGAATACTCGATAGACTGCAGTACGTTCTCATGGAACAAAATTGGGAGTCGATCTCCGATCACTACTGGTTAAATCAAGGACTTCAATTAATGCTTGATGCTAACAATGGCTCGCAGGTCCTGAGACTGCAGGACCAGTCCATTCTGCTGCCATCATTTGATTATTTGACAGCCTGTTTTGTTGAGAATGAGATGGAAGTCGATGAAGAAAGTATTCAAGTTGATGATCAGCTAAGGGAACTCATCAAGAGGCGTCAGAAGTTTGTGAAGGATGCCAAGGCAACGTCCAATGAAAATTTTATCAGGCCGCTGCGCGAACTCCAATTTATGAGTAACGATCTGGTTCATGACGTTTGGGTGGATTTGTTCCCCACTCTCTACAAACTTATACCTAGTAAGGACAAAACAGACATGATACAGAACCTTGTGATTTTCTTGGCTCGTGACTTCCATGTTCGTCAAGCAAGTGCTCGGCCAAATGTGGTAGGTACTATTTTAGAGGGCCTCGCAGAATGTGAGTTCTTGCCTCCTGAACTGGTCAAGTACCTCTGTTCCAATTATGGAAGCTGGCATGCAGGAATGCACATGCTTGAACGTTTCCAGGAATCACCCAACACAGACAGTCCGAGAGTTTCAGACTGTAATTTGGATGCTCTTACTGAGCTTTACACCGCTCTACAAGAAGACGACATGTTCTACGGACTTTGGAGAAATCGCTCGAAGTTTATTGTCACCAACTCTGCTTTGAGCTACGAACAATGCGGGATGTGGAGTCGTGCTATGCAGATGCATGAGAATGCACAAATCAAGGCACGTTCTGGCGCTCTTCCATACGGCGAGAGTGAATATGGACTCTGGGAAGATCACTGGATCCTATGCGCTGAGAAGCTTCAGCATTGGGATATTCTGACCGAGCTTGCAAAGCATGAAGGCTTCAATGATTTATTGTTGGAGTGTGGCTGGCGAGTCGCAGACTGGACGAGTGATAAGGAACCTCTGGAACAGAGTATTAAGTCCTTAATGGATGCTCCGACCCCGCGTCGTCAAATGTTTGAGACCTTCTTGTGCTTACAAGGATTCGGACAGAAGACAGAAACACTTCAGAACCTTAGCAAATGTTGCGACGAGGGTGTTCAGCTTGCTCTTCGCAAGTGGCACGGTCTTCCTACGCGAATCACTGGTGCGCACATTCCGTTGTTGCACACTTTCCAGCAATATGTGGAGTTTATGGAGACGTCTCAGATTTACACATCGCTTTCTTCCACAACTGCCCTCAATCTAGAGCACAAATCACAAGAGCTGAAAGGAGTCCTCCAAGCCTGGCACGACCGCTTACCCAATTTATGGGACGATATTAACATTTGGAGTGATTTAGTGACTTGGCGACAGCACGTGTTCGGTGTTATCAATAAGGTTTATCTTCCGCTGACCTCGGCCGTCCCGGCGAATAATGCACGACATGGAAATTCAAACTCGAACAATACTGCAGCTTATCGTGGCTATCATGAGATCGCGTGGATCATCAATCGCTTTGCTCACGTAGCACGAAAACACAACATGACCGATGTGTGTATCAATCTGCTATCAAAGATCTACACCTTACCCAATATCGAGGTGCAAGAGGCTTTTCTCAAGTTACGCGAGCAAGCTAAATGCCATTACCAGAACCCTAATGATGTCTCTACTGGTCTCGAGGTGATTTCCAATACGAATTTTGCATTTTTCCATGCCCAACAGAAATCTGAATTCTTTACCATCCGAGGCATGTCTCTTGCCAAACTGGGCTCAGATGATCGAGCGAACGAACAATTCTCCACTGCTGTACAAATCGATGTATACCTTCCAAAGCCTTGGGATGAATGGGGTAAGTTCAACGATAGAAAGTTTATGGAGCATCCCACACACCTGAACTATGGTGCTACCGCTTTATCTTGTTATCTACAGGCTGCTGGACTGTATAAAAGCGCCAAGGCTCGTAAGATCCTTGGCAGAATTTTATGGCTCCTTAGTTTGGATGATCAAGCTGGAACAATTTCAGCAGCTTTCGACAGCTACCGCGGTGACACACCTGTCTGGTACTGGGTTACGTATGTTCCCCAACTTCTCTCTTCTTTAGCTCACAAGGAAGCTCGACATACTAAACACATTCTGGTCAAGATTGCCAAAAGTTTCCCTCAAGCATTGCATTTCCATTTGAGAACCGCTAGAGAGGAATTTAACGCGAAAGCATCGGCACCAAATAGGCAGGCCCAGAGCCAAATGATAGGTCGAGCCGTCAACCAGACCAACAGTCCAGGAATCAAGACTGAAGATCTCAAGACAGGCACGCCTCCTACTGATGATGCAAAGCAACCTTTACAGTATGTTGAGGAGATTATGGCGACATTGAAGACCTCGTATCCTCTACTGACATTGTCGCTAGAGACACTCGTGGACCAGATATATCACCGCTTCAAATCTTCCGCAGATGAGGATGCATATCGTCTTATCGTTGCGTTGCTTAACGATGCCATACAATATACTAGCCGCATTCCCTATCCTCGTGAGGATGCCAAACTGCCCCCTACAACTGAGGCTTCACTTTCTCGCTTTGCAGAAGGTGTAATCCCTGAGCAGGTTAAGGCTACATTTGAGGCTGATTTTGTCCACGATAAGCCCAATTTGGAAGAGTACATCAAACGCCTGCTTAAATGGCGTAACAGATTCGAAGCTAAGCTCGATGCACGACCAAAGAAGATTCACTTGGAATCTCTTAGCCCTCCTTTGAGCGAGTTCCACTACCAGAAATTCGAAGAGGTTGAAGTCCCAGGTCAAAACTCTGAACTCAAAGACAGCAATGTTCATTTTGTAAAGATTGGCAGATTTTTGAGTGATGTCGACTTCGTTCGAGGCTTCAATATTTGTTATCGACGTCTCACCATTCGTGGACACGATGGATCGACACACCCCTTTGCAGTCCAGTTTTCAGCAGGTCGCCATTGTCGCCGGGAAGAGCGCGTTACACAATTGTTCAAGATTCTCAACAAGGTTTTGCTCAAGCGAAAAGAGAGTCGTAGCCGATATCTCCAATTCACACTTCCTACTGCAGTGCCTCTCACTTCTTATATCCGACTGGTACAGGACAACAGCAGTTACATCTCCATGTACCAAATTTATGAGAAGTACTGCCAGACTAACAATCAGAGCCGTGATGAGCCTTTCCATTATACTACCCAAGCTATGCGGGCAGCATTTGATCCCAAGTTGCCCAAACCGGATATTCCTATTGTCAAGCTTGAGATTCTGAACAGGATTCAATCCACATTGGTTCCACAGACTATTATGAAAGACTTCTTCACTGCCCAATATCGAACGTTTGAGGACTTCTGGCTTTTCAGGAAGCAATTTGCCTATCAATATGCGGGTATCACATTTATGACCTTCATGATGAGCATCAACAACCGCTATCCTCAGAAGTTCTTGATCAACACCACCAGTGGTAAAATCTGGGCCACTGAGATGCTACCGATATTGCCTGCTTCTCGTAACCCTCCTGCATTCTTTAATGGTGAGCCAGTACCATTTAGGATGACGCCAAACATCCAGGCCCTGATGGGCGCAACCACATTCGAGGGCCTTTACTCGATGGCTGTGATGATCATTGCCAAGGGCCTAACAGACCCTGAGTTTGATCTCGCATACTTCTTGCCAGTCTTCGTACGCGATGAGCTTTTGAGCTGGTATTCGCAACAGAGAGCTACGGTTCCAGAGTCCCAAATGCGAGATGTTGTTAAGCTTAACGTCGATGCTATTGTGAAGCGTGCGATGTCTCTTGGTCAGGTGGGTCAAGGATCCATTCCTGCAAATCAAACTGTGATCGATTTGATATCAATCGCAGTTAATCCCCGTAATTTGGCAATGACCGATGTACGGTGGATGCCATATTATTAAATGGTGTAATTTATATGCATAATCTTTTACTTTAACGCTTTCCATGGCTTTTAGATTCCAGAAATGAGAGTCAAAACTGCCGATTTAAAGCTTAGGCGTGAGCATCCCCGATCAAATGCTCCAGCTTTAGTTCTTCGAATTGTGTCGACACCCACCTTAGGCTGGGTCACAAGCCCCTGGAACTCAAGCTAGCATTATCTGCGGTGCTTTCTTATCTTTCAGTAGTAAAGCTGAAGTGTGATTGCTATATTCATTGGTTTTGTTTTCCTTTTCTTTGTCTATTATCATGTGCTTTTGATAGTTATATAGGTCGTCAAACTACATATCATAGGTGCTCGATCATAAGTAATCATATGACGGGCATATAAAAAAAATGTACGAACAAAATCACAATAATAATGAGATAACTGAAGGAAAGGAATATTCAGTCCGCGTGATAAGACATAAACACCGAGCAAAAAGTTAGAGTTGTTACACTCAGTAACTTCCCAACCAGGGGTCGAACCTGGAATCTTTCGGTTCGTAGCCGAACGCCTTGCCATTGGGCCATTGGGAACGTGTGTTTTGTTAGAGAATGAAGACAATATAATCAGTCGCGTGATTAATGATTGAAAGGTCATTCCGCAAACTCGGTTTATTTTCAGAGCTTTCAATATCACTAAGCAGCTAAGACTGATAGCCACCCTCAATAATCGCTTGAGATCATGTACGATCAACACAATGGCATATTCAGAAATTATTCAGAAGCAAAACTCAGAAGAGGTTTGTAATCCTGCATGTGGCCAAGCCGGAATTCCTTGCTCAACGGCTAACCGAGATGACTTGGTACACACCTGCAGTGCCCTAACCGCAATGAGTACTTAAAAGAGCAGTCTCGATACTTGTACTTTTACAAATGGGACAGCTTGTAGATGGTGTGTGGAAGAACGTCTGGTACGATACAAAGTCCACTGGCGGACGATTCAAGCGCACCAATGCTCAATTCCGCAATTGGCTAACTAAAGATGGCAGCCCTGGGCCTGAAGGGCAAAAGGGCTTCAAAGCAGAGCCAGGACGTTATCATCTCTACGTTAGTTTGGCCTGTCCATGGGCCCATCGCACATTGATTTCTCGCAAGCTTAAGGGCCTCGATAAATTCATTGATGTCAGTGTTGTCAATCCACTTATGCTGGAGAACGGCTGGACCTTTGACAAGGACTTTCCCGGTGCAACTGGCGATAAGCTCCACCCTGACAACAAGTTTCTCTACCAGCTATACTTGAATGCTGATCCTGAAATAACCACCAGAGTAACTGTTCCAGTTATTTGGGACAAGAAAGAGAACACTATTGTTTCAAATGAGAGTGCTGAGATTCTTCGCATGTTTAATGATGCTTTTGATGAAGTTGGTGCAAAGAAAGGTGACTTCTACCCTGAGGATCTCAGATCAGATATCGATGAGGTCAACTCGTGGATTTACGACACTGTGAACAACGGCGTATATAAATGCGGATTTGCAACTACTCAGGAGGCTTATGATGAGAACATCAAGCCGCTTTTCGAGAGCCTCGAGCGTATCGAGAAGATCCTCTCTAAAAAGAGATACCTTACTGGCAGTCAGTTCACTGAAGCTGACATACGCCTCTTTACCACCTTGATTAGGTTTGATCCCGTGTATGTCACACACTTCAAATGTGATAGGAAGCGTATCTCAGACTATCCTAACATATCTGGCTACTTGCGTGAGATTTACCAGATGCCTGGAATCAAGGAAACCGTAAACCTGGAGCACATTCGCAACCATTACTATCGGTCACATCCTACTGTGAATCCTTCTGGTATCATCTCCATTGGTCCCATCTTGGACTGGGATAAGCCTCCTGGACGCGAGAATCTGTAGCTCCTCGAGAACAGTAAGTAAATATGAAAAGTATATTCAGATAACTATGTACACCTATCTTTGACTAGAGGGGAACAACGCATTTACTGCTCTTTCTCTTGCTCCTTTTTATACTGGTCAAGAGTGAGATAGAGCATCTTCGACGACGACTCCAGAGTGTTAACGAGACCAGCGCCACTCAGAAGAGTCAACACGCCGGCGAGCTGAGACTGCAGCTCAGGGAGAGTAGGCATTTTACGAAGTCGCTCAAGATCAGGACGTTCCATAACTGAGCCGTCCACCTGGCCACCGAGAAGAATCAGTCGAGAATTACTCTTCTCAATAAGACTCAAAACCTTGTTGACAATGCTGGGGTCGACTTCTGGAATTGAAACAATAGCACTGGGTCCATCAAACAAAGGAAACAATGGGTGACGAGCATTCTGGTAAAGCTTATGGGCCTCTCGCGATGCAGGGTCAGGGTGTTCAAGACCTCGGAGGGCAACTTTGAATAAATTAGAACGAACTACCATGAAGTTTGCACCAGCATTACGAATGTCCTGCCGAAATTTCTGATCTTCGTTCTTTAAAAGGGTAGAGTTATGCAAGGCTAGAATGATGGGGTTCTTGCGCAGTACATGTGTGTACGTGTCCACCAAATAAGTCTTGCGGCTAGCCTCTTTTTTGAATGTGGATCGCACGGCCTCTTGCACTGGCTGTGACGAGAAAAAACGGGCCAGTTTGAACATTCTATGAAATTTCACCAGTGAAAAGTTTCTGACTCAGCAGATCACATTGAAATTTCAGATGTGGAGAAGATGGTCACACACCTACTCCAAAACTCTGAATCTACCGAAATCTAGTCTCCCAAATAGACCAGATCGCAAATTACTTTCCCAGCGGCTCGATACCGTGTGCGACCGACTTTATCGGGAGCAGTTAGAGGCGCATAAGTCGAAGAAACAGTACATCTTGCATGATGGCCCGCCATACGCTAATGGCTCACTACATTTAGGCCATGCATTAAATAAAGTTCTTAAAGACATGATTAACCGTACCAATGTTCTGAAAGATCGATTGGTGCATTATGTACCGGGATGGGATTGCCATGGACTGCCAATCGAAAATGCTTCCATTCAACGGGCTCGAAAGAAGAAAGTAAAACTCGATACTAAAGTGAAAAAGAGAGAAGCTGCTCGGGCCCTTGCCAACGAGATGATCGCTTTGCAAATGGAAGGATTTCGGAGCTTCGCAGTCATGGCAGACTGGGAAAACCCCAAAGAGATATATAAAACTCTCAGTCCTGACTATGAGGTCCGTCAACTTCGTGTGTTCGCGGACATGATGTTTAAGGGTCTCGTATTCCGACAACGAAAGCCGGTTTACTGGAGCGTCGAATCTGGAACTGCTCTAGCAGAGTCTGAGCTCCAGTACGGGAATAGTGAGAGTACAGCTGTCTTTGTGAAATACCAACTTGACGGTATCGATGGGTCATTAGTGATATGGACTACTACTCCGTGGACCTTACCCGCTAATCGTGCAGTTGCAGTTCACAAGAATATCGAATATGCATTGATAAAGACCAGCAACGGTAACCTGTTGATAGCGAGCAATCTACTGGATCAAGTGCCACACTGTAACGGTGGTGAGGTGCTCCAAACATTTACTGGGGAAGAGCTGACTCAATATCGATACAAGTGTCCTCTCACGGGTGAGTTTAGGCCCATTATTCTTGCTGATCATGTAACAGATACATCGGGTACCGGATTAGTTCATACAGCGCCTGGGCATGGTAAAGAAGATTACCTTGCAGGAATGCAGCACGATATTGAGGTGTACTGCCCTGTAGATGGTAAGGGGAAATATACTGATGAACTGGCTGACTCTTTACAGGATCTTGTTGGGCTAGATGCTCGTAAAGAAGGTACACCCAGGATAGTAGAGCTTCTACAAGAAACGGGTGCTATTCTTGATAAAAGCAAAATACAACATAGTGTTCCTTTTGACTGGCGATCCAAAACGCCTGTCATAATCCGTTCAACTCCCCAATTTTTCGTCGATCTTAGCGATGTGCGCGGCCTGGCTTTGGAGGCACTAGACAAGGTGAAGTTCAACCCGCCCTCTGGTAAAGCTAGACTGACTGCTTTCACACAGTCACGCTCGGAGTGGTGCATTAGTCGTCAACGAGTGTGGGGTGTTCCTATCCCGGTTCTTTACCATAAACACTCCTCAGAAGTTCTGATGACCCCTGAAGTCGTCAATCATATTATAGACCACATCGAGATCCTGGGTAGTGCAGACAGCTGGTTTGAGGAACAGAGTGATATCTCTGAATGGCTGCCTCAAGAGATGAGGCACCTAGCTTCTGAATACACCAAATGTTCAGACACTATGGATGTTTGGTTTGATAGTGGGACGTCTTGGACACAGTTTGAAGAGAAGGACCTACCTGTACAGTATTACCTTGAGGGTTCTGACCAACATCGTGGGTGGTTCCAGTCCAGTCTTCTCACGCGAATTGCTACCACCAATCGCCCACAGGCTCCATATTCTAACTTGATCACTCACGGGTTTTTGTTAGACGAAAAAATGCAAAAGATGTCTAAATCTCTGGGCAATGTGGTTTTGCCCAAGGATTTGATCAATGGCGATAAGAGGTTTCCTGCAATGGGAGTAGATGGGCTTCGCCTATTTATTGCTCAGATGGATTACACTGGCGATATATCCTTGTCTCCAATTGCGGTCAACCAGGTTGTGTCCACATTGAAGAAGCTCCGATTGACGTTCAAGTATCTCTTGGGAAATCTTAATGATTACACTCCCGGGGAAAACGTCGCGCTTAGCCCTCTAGATCGTTATGCATTGAGCATCCTGTATCAGTTCAGCAAGGATGCCTCAGATGCATTTGAAGAGCAGAACTTTTCTCTTTTTGTGAAGAATCTTCAGATCCATATGAACAGCCAATTGTCTTCTTTTTACTTTGATGTTTCGAAAGATATTCTCTATACCGAGGCGCCTTCGAGTCCTCGACGCATTGGGATTCAGTACGTGCTACATCAGATTTTGGAGGTGTACGTGAGACTCTTGAGCCCTATTACGCCTCTTCTCACCCAAGAGATATGGGAGCATAGTCCAAGATTCGTTAATGACTCTTCATTCACTCCAGCCCTTGCGTCTTGGCCGCTAACGAATCCTTCGTGGAAAGATGAACAGCTTGAGCAAGAGTTCTCTGTTCTATTCGACATTAAGAAAGAGGTAAATGATTGTACGGAAAAGGCTCGCTCTGAAAGGAAGTTGGGCTCTTCTTTAGGTTGTGATGTTTACTTGAACATTGAGGATGAGAAGATAAAGCATGTGCTGGAAAAATATCGAGAATACCTATCTGAGATATTCATCGTTTCTCACGTACATTTCAGCCAACCTTTGGACCCTGAATGGAGCTTCACTGGCAAAAATGTCACCGTAACTAACCCCAGTGGACATAAATGTCCAAGATGCTGGCAATTTACTGCTACTGAGGAGGATACCTTGTGTCACAAGTGCGAGGAAAATGTCAAGATTATAACAGCGCACTAGTGAAATTGTACATATAATTTAGAGTTCGATATAATTATCGTGCGGTTGACACCGTTTTACGTGCACAATAATATATTTGATTTTCGATCCGTAGATTCGCCAGTAAATGAGGCGCTAGGTGGCAAAACTCGTAAAACTTCACCGCATACAAACTCATGATCTGTGAGATAAAGAACATGAACCATGCCATGATAACGACTTCTGTCGTTCATAGATGCTATTCAGCAGCAGTGAAGAAGACTAAGAACCGAATTGTGGATTCTAGTGAGAATTGGGATTCTTCGAAGCTTTTTTCGGAGAAAGAGCTAATCACAGAACTAAGAAAAGATTCCAAAAAGGATAAAACAAACTGGAGAAATAAGGATTTTCTTGGCACAACTCGTCGAGTACAACCCACTCCGAGGCATCCACGATTGTCCTCTCGGCTGCGTAGGGCAAAAGCCAACACGAAAGTGCCTGCTGATACTGTTCAAAAGTCAGACGAGAAAGTGCCTGCTCAGGATGCTCAACAATCAGATGAAAACACATGGATTAGCTCGTCGAAGTTAGCGGCCCAGCGTTACGCTGTCGATGGTCAGCCTGCAGTACCCCCTCTGGCGAATGATCTCGATAAAGTACTTTTCAACCCAGGTGTGCATTTTCTAAAAGATCCTCGCACCAACGTCTACAATTTCGATTATGAGCTAGAAAACATCATGTCAATAAAGGACTTTGATTTCACAAGAATACCGAAGTTTGTACCTGCTAGCAAGGATGCCAGTCTTGCAAAGCTGGGAGCAGAACTGGGCAAGAAGTACACCGGGTCTACTAGTAGTTTGACTTCAGCTCTCACGCAAATACATCATGCGATCAGTCACTGGAGACCTCCACAGCTTATGAGCTTGAGCAAATATTTCCCGGGTAGGACGACAACATTCACCAGTTCTCAGCGCGCTCCAGCTGTATTTAACCTGAGATTCAATAAAAACTCCAAGATATGGTCTGTCGAAAGTGATCATACCCACGACGAAGAGATCATCCTATCTCTTCTAGGTCAAACGATGGAAACAATGCTTACCACCGACTCGAAGACATTCGCGTTATACGATCGTACACGCAGTGACGAGCTTCCAAGGCAAGATGTGAGAAGCACATACAACTACCTTGACTGTGGACAGTTCTTGATGCGTTCGCAACTTGACTGCTACGACCCGAGACTACCAGGGTCAGGCTACTTTGATCTCAAGACTCGGGCTGTATGCGCGGTACGACACGATATTGACTATGCCCAAATTCATGATGGTCTGAATTACCAGATCATGAAAAAGGATGGCTTTGATGAGTCCTTTGCTCGTGAGTTCTTCGAACTGATTCGATCAGCGATGTTCAAATATAGCTTACAAGCACGAATTGGTTCTATGGATGGAATCTTCGTTGCGTATCACAACATCAAAACCCTGTTTGGCTTTGAGTATCTGCCTTTAGCAGAAATTGACAAGATATTTCACACTTCGCATTTACTCACCCAAAATCACGGAAAGAATACTCTTGACTTGGACACTAAAATGAGTCAGGTTGGTCCTCTTATCGCTGACAGGGAATTCAAGCTCAGCACAAGGATTTTTGAGTTGATTTTAGACACACTTTTGAATGCGCACCCTGATCATAAGGAAGCGTATAGCATCGCATTAACCTGTAGAAAAGCAGGAGTCCTTGCTGTTCTTGCAAAGCCAATGCAAGACAAAGACATCTCCATCGCTGACTCTGGTGAGCCTGTCCAAGATCTGCAAGAATACACTCCCAAAGCAGATCCGTATACACTCTATCAACACTTTATGAAGGACAGCCATGGATGGACCCCCCCTGATGCGTTGGCCTTTACAGTCAAGCTGGAGAATGTCGTTAATGGCCAAAAAATCAGTCCCGATCAACACCCGGCATTAGAGTCTGAAAACGACGAATGGAATGTTGGATTCAGTATGCGCGAGGCTAAAGCAACAGATTGGTATTCAGTCATGAAAAAACAGGTCGTTCATCACCACATCACTTCCAAGGTAATAACTGAACGATTAGAGAATGAGGCCGACCTTCGTGCAACAGCTCTTAAGAATCTTCCTGAGCCAACAAAGTTCCAAGAAAGACTGAGAGAACTGACCAAAAAAGGTGAGCTCTACAAAGCCTGGGATGATGCACGCGAGAAGACCCGATGGGTGAGTGGCAACAAAACTGAGACTATACCCACTCCTTTTGAGGGCATCACGGGAAAGGCGTAACGGGAAAGGCGTAATAGCATGAACATGAAAAGTGCCAGCTAGCATAGCAATGCACTGACTTAATCAATATTTACGGAGCATGTCTAATTCATCGGAGGTGAGTGCTACATTATGTGAAAGAAAGACTATGATCCACTAGCTACTCTCTAAACTTAGACTAAATCTTTTAACTCAGACCTGAGAGTCTCGATAGTTTCCAAAGAACTCTCCTTTTTAGTAACTTGGTTTTTGAGTACAGTGAAGTTCTCAGGGAATTCGAAGGCTTTCAGGATCTTCGGGATTTGCTTTCCTCTACATTTTAGAGCGGCTTGATAATTTGAGAGCTTAACAGCATGCCATATGACCACAGCAGAATGTAGAACCGTCGCTGCGTCTTTTGTTTTCATTAGCTTTCTGTGAGCAATTCGCACAATTTGATGGACAGCATTGGCAACCAGTGTGCTGTCAGATGTGTAGATAGTCTGAGCCTGCTTTACTGTCCCAATCTGAACGCCGTTGTCGTTCTCTTTCGCATATTCTTGCCATTCCTCAAATAGCACGTCTCGTAAAGGCTCTGGACATGAAAGAACTCCATGCAAATATGCGGTGAGTTTGGCTTCGACCTCTGCTTGTGCATCTGCGATAGCTTTTTTGAATACTCCAGAGGCAGCTTGAATATATGCTTCTCTACTCGTGACAGCATTCTGTGAGACCACAGCCTTAAGTGACTTGTCTGGAAGTTCATAATCGACCCAGCTTTGCATTTGGCTTGTATTTGGTACCGTCAACGAGTTGACTAGCCTACGCGGGTCGTCAGATGAATGTGGTGGACTTGCCGCGATTTTCTGTTCTGCATCTTTCTTGCCTTCTTCGGCACATTTTCCTTCAAGCTCACTCTTAATTCTATTCAAAAAGGATTGCTTGACCATCACATCGCCCATTTCCACTGCCTTTAACTCAAATGATGGAATCAGCTCAGGGTACTTTGTATTGCTCACAATGAAGTAACCTCCATCGAGCAGCCTCTTGGCATTAGCTTTCTCTGACTCTACAACAGATTTTGATACCAGTCCCCCAGACACGGCTGTGTAGCCCTCCCTTGTGAATTTGCCTTTATCGAATCCGTGAGCTTTCAGATCCGCATCTGAAACAAACCCATCTGACTCTAGCCTTTTGCGTAATTGATCCTTGAGCTTTTCTCGCCATACCTTTGGGGTATATATCTTGGAGCTTTTATCATAGAAGCCATTGAGAGGTAATTGAGACATAAGGATGTCGCAAAGCTGCGGCTGCAGGTCTGCAACATTCAGAGGCTCTTGTGCTGTTGATACCGCGGATTCGATAACCCCTTTGGCGTCTTCTAGTGTGCTTCGCAGCATGGCGTAGTCACCTACCAGTGCGACCTTGTCTTTACGAGCAAGCCATTGGAGAAATCTGACTGTGATTCCCAACTCCCGACAGCACTCGAGAATCGACATGACCTTCGATCGCAAGAGTTCGGTAATTCCCTCTTCATACTGTCGAACCAATGGAACAGTAAAGATTGTGGGCCCATCTATGTACAGTTGAGGATAAATTGACAAGGAAGGCAGCAGTTTCTCGATCACTGCACGATTCAAATCAAATTTCAGTGCGATCAAATCGACAGATGTCTGTTCAGTTGCCTCGCTTAGAAACTTTTCAGTCTGAGTAGAAAGCCAACGCTCCGTCAGAATCCCGCTGGCTGTAACATAAACCGGCTGGCCTATTGTTGACTCAATCTGCTTCGCTGAGCTCTCTACTAGCAGTTTAGCATCCGCACTATCGAATGTAGGCTTTCTCGAGAACAAGTTCATTCTGAGATCCAGCTCCCAGATTACTTAATAAAAATAGGGTCGCCGCCACCATTACAGGACTAGAGTTGGGAATTTAGGATGTTTGGTGAATCAACCATAAGCAGTACGATCTCACGTGCCACGTAAACCTTTCATTATAATTTGCGGCAGTCAATGCCAATATTTATCATTACTATTCGTACAGGAAACATATAGCATATAGCTGCACCAAGGACGAATTGTCTTCAATACAATCCACCCTAGCTGAAAAATCACTCAGCCTGCGTTACATGTAGATTCACGTATGCTTACATAACTTAGTATTCGCTATCTGACGACAGATTCTCTTTTGACACCATGCAAATAAGCGTTCCGACTCAGGAGTCGGCAAAGCTGTGCAATCCTCGCCCGGATTTTGCAAAGCCGTATGTGTGGCCCTTCTTCTTTCTCTACCCTCTCTTCTTCTACGTTTATTTCAATAAGTACGAGGAGTATATCAGCGGCCCTGAATGGACGTACGTGTTCTTAGGCTCTATAGTGTCGTTCCAGACACTTTTGTGGCTAATGCAATTCTGGAACGTCGCCATTAAAGCCAAGTTCTCTACTGTTCCTGCCCGTTCCATTGAAGAGGCATCACTTATTTGGCTTACCCCTTTCAGTAATGGTGGCTCTCCAGATATTGTTGAGATAACCAAGGACAAGGATGGCGTCCGGTCCTTCATCTTCCAGAAGCGTCGCTTCATCTATAACTCTGATACGAAAACTTTTTCCCCTCCCGAATTCCTGGTTGACGAAAAGGATGTCCCCATCGCTGCATTCAGGAAATCAGGTCTCACCTCCAAGCAGATGCCAGATCTTTTGAAAAGTTACGGTCCCAACAAATTCGATATCCCTGTTCCCACATTCCTCGAGCTTTGGAAAGAACATGCTGTCGCACCATTCTTTGTTTTCCAGGTGTTCTGCATTGCCCTGTGGTTCATGGATGATATGTGGTACTATTCACTTTTCAATTTGATCATGCTGTTTGGATTCGAGTCTACTGTCGTGTGGCAGCGTCAGCGCACAATGCTTGAGTTCAGAGGTATGGGTATCAAGCCTTACCCAGTGCTTGTTTATCGTGACAGCAAGTGGACGGAGATCCAAACCGATGAGCTCCTTCCTGGTGACGTTGTTTCTGTTGGCCGTACCCCCGAGGAGAGCGGTCTGCCTTGCGATTTACTTCTCCTGTCTGGTACTGCCATTGTTAACGAGGCCATGCTGAGTGGTGAATCCACTCCCTTACTTAAAGAGAGTGTTGGTACCCGCACCTCTACTGCCACGTTCGATCCCGAAGGAATTGACAAGAACTCGCTGCTTTACGGAGGAACAAAGGTTCTCCAGACCAACAGTGCCGACCCTGTTGCTGATTCTCTGGAGCTACCTTCTCCTCCCGATGGAGGAGCCATTGCTGTTGCTACTCGCACTGGTTTCGAGACCTCGCAGGGTTCACTCGTCCGTGTGATGATCTTCAGCACTGAGCGTGTTGGTGCAGGAAACAAGGAGGCATACTTCTTCATTCTCTTCCTGTTAGTGTTTGCCATTGTTGCCAGTTGGTATGTCTGGACTGAAGGTGTCAAGGTTGATCGCAAGCGGTCAAAACTCCTTCTGGACTGTATCCTCATTATCACCTCTGTTGTACCCCCTGAATTGCCTATGGAGCTCACTTTGGCCGTCAATAGCTCGCTTGCCTCCCTAGGAAAATTCTACATCTACTGTACAGAGCCCTTCCGTATTCCTTTTGCTGGTCGTGTCGATGTGTGCTGCTTTGATAAAACCGGTACCCTCACTACTGAAGATTTGATCGTGGAGGGTGTTGGTGGGCTCACCAAGGACGACTCCTTACTCCCTATTGATCAAATTCCCCTTGATTCTACTTATGTTCTTGCTGCTGCCCATGCCTTGGTGCTTTTGGATGACGGTGAGGTGGTTGGTGACCCCATGGAGCAAACTACTCTCAACGGCATCAAGTGGAATGTTCTCAAGAACGACTACGTTGAATCTCAAGCAGACAAGAAGCAGAAATTGAGAATCGTGAAACGCTTCCCTTTTTCTTCTGCTCTCAAACGTTCCTCCTCAATTGCAAAGTTCATTGATGGCTCTTTCATGGTGGCTGTTAAAGGTGCACCTGAGACTATCCAAAAAATGCTCGTTGAAGTTCCCCCCAGCTATGAAGAAGTCTACAAACACTACACTCGTAATGGCTCGCGCGTCTTGGCCTTTGCCTACAAGCGAACTGATGATCTAAAGTCTGATAAAGCAGTCATTCAGTACACCCGTGAGTCTGCTGAAACCGGCCTTACTTTCGCCGGCTTTTTGGTATTCCACTGTCCTCTCAAGACCGATGCTATTGAAACCGTTAAAATGCTCAACGAATCCAGCCATCGCGTGGTCATGATCACCGGTGACAACCCTCTTACTGCTGTTAAGGTAGCGAATGACGTCAGTATCGTCACTCGTGATACGCTCATTCTCGATGCTCCGGAAGACAGTGTTCATGAACTCGCCTGGCAATCTGTTGATGGCTCCCTCAGCATTCCTCAGGGCATTGAGAAGCCTATCGAGCTCGACTTGTTCAAGAACTATGACCTCTGTGTGAGCGGTTATGCTCTCACACGCTTGCAGAGGCATCCTGATATTAGCTCTTTGATTAGACACACTTGGGTATACGCACGTGTATCGCCAGCTCAAAAGGAATTCATTCTCACGGTGCTCAAGAAAGAGGGCTATATGACGCTCATGTGTGGTGACGGTACGAATGATGTTGGTGCATTGAAGCAGGCGCATCTAGGTGTTGCTCTGCTCAATGGCACAGAAGAAGGTATGAAGAAGATTCAAGAACAGAATCGGATGAACAACCTCCAGAGAGTGTATGAGAAGCAGTGCGAACTTATGAGACGCTTCAACAAGCCTACACCCCCAGTGCCTTTGCACATTGCTCATCTGTACCCCCCTGGACCTACTAACCCCCACTACATCAAGGCAGTGGAGAGCCACGGTGGTTCAATTGACGAGGCATCCAAGAAAGAGATCATGGCCCTACAAACTCAGACAGCGGCTGCTCAAGCTCAGGCGCCTGCTAATCAAGCCGCTGCACTCGCTGATAAATTCTCCGAGATGATTGCAGAGAATGAGGACATTGAGGCCCCGACTCTCAAATTGGGTGATGCGTCCGTTGCCGCCCCTATTACCTCGAAGCTTGCTAATGTTAGTGCTGTTACCAATATCATTCGCCAAGGACGTTGTACGCTCGTAGCAACGATTCAAATGTATAAGATCTTGGCTCTCAACTGTTTGATCTCTGCGTATTCGTTGAGCGTACTCTACTTGGCTGGTATTAAGTTTGGTGACGGTCAGTCCACTATCTCAGGGTTGCTTCTATCGGTCTGCTTTATGTCCATTTCGCGTGCAAAAGCTGTTGACAAACTTTCCAAGGAGCGTCCCCAACCCGGTATCTTCAATACTTACATCATGGGATCAATCCTTGGTCAATTCGCGGTGCACATTTTCACTTTGATTGTTGTTACAAACTACGTGTACGCCCTGGAGCCCAAGATTGAGAAGGTGGATCTGGAAGCTAAGTTCGAGCCCTCTCTACTTAATACTGCAATCTACTTGCTGCAACTCATTCAGCAGATCTCTACTTTTGCTGTGAACTACCAAGGTCGCCCTTTCAGAGAGTCCATTAGTGAGAACAAGGGTATGTACTATGGAATCCTTGGTGTCGCGGGTCTTGCATTCGCAGGTGCTACTGAGTTCATGCCAGAGATGAATGAGGCTCTTAGTCTTGTGAAGATGAGCTCGAACTTCAAGATCATGCTCACCAGCATGATGCTTCTTGATTTTGGTGTGTGCGCAGCAATTGAGTTTAGCCTCAAGTACCTCTTCTCGGATTTCAGACCAAGCGACATTGCTTTGCGATTGGATGAGCGCGGCAGCTATGTTCAGTACCGCAAACAGAGATAAAAATGGGCATAGATATATAAAGTTAATTGGTCTAGGATTCAAGAGTCCCAACGTATTCAGGGATTTTATATAGCCAGATCGAACCTAGCAAGCATCATGCGCTTGCACCAATCGCAGTATCTTTCTTTTTAGTATCTTCCTTATCGTCGCCTTTAGATGACTTCACGGGGCGGTCTTTTGTGTCCTTACTGGAGTTGACATCCTCGTTTTCCTCAACCCTGCTCTGCTGTATTTGTTGTAGGTTGAATCTGGATAGCTCCTCGTACTCCTTTCCGTTGACCACACTGAGGCCCAATGAGTTCTTGAAGCACTCTAGCAATATAAGACGATCGTATTTCTTGAGGTTCACGCTTTGATCTGGGCCAACTAGCCTTGCAGTCGAGGAAATCAACTCCTCTTTTGGTAAGTTCGCGTTTCTGACGGTGGCTCTAATAGCAAATTTCAGTCCCTTTTCGCCGTCAAAGCCCTCCTGAACAATGTCCTTGAACTCTTCAATGTTCTCCATATTAGCAGACTCGAGCTTCGAGACTGGGGTAAGCTTCTGGGCGTACCGAGTGCGCTGGCCTTCATTATATTTTGCGTCCTTGCAAATGTTTATCACGATTTTTCTCGGGTCTACCGACTTTTTCAGTCTAATAAATACAACGCACTCGCAACCAACGAGGTGGCCCTCAACAGGAGACTCCTTGGACTTTTTTGTGAGAGAAGCAAGCTCAGCCTTCAGCGAGGACTCGATATCATTTTGTTGCTCGGATCTGTCCTCGTTTTCAAGCTCTGGGTAGAGTTTTTCAATATACTCTTGCACTAAAGGGACCATTTCAGCCCTGCAGGAATTCTCTTTCTTTCGAGCGCAGGTAACGAAGATCCCCTTCCAACCAGGCTCTAATACGGTGAATGACTTGTGTCGCTTCGACACTTGCTGGGATCCCCCTGAATTTTGACGTTTTCCCATCCTGTGTGAAGTGGCGGCTGATTGTGGCTAACTAAATAGGATCAAGTGTGTAAATAGAGGCTAAATCTTGAAGTGAATTTTCTTTCCCAGGTCTGGACGGGATTCCCACTGCACCCAATCGCTAGCATGTGTGGGTAAAAGCCCCATTTGGCCGACTTTCCAGAAGCCAAATAGAATGGCGATAATGTTGAATGCAATGTAGATTCCTTGGGCTACCCTGACGCTGCCCGAGGTTTCGTTAGTCTTCAGGGGACCAAAAGTCTGGTTGCTCTGTAAAATCTGTTTAATAGGGTTGATAAAGAACGAGAACAGGACCATGGAAATAGTGACGATCTGGAGCGAATTACCGCTGAAATATGCGACCACAAGGCTGATTGGTATACTTTTAGCCGATCCCAGTGCTATGTCCCACGCTCTGCTTATCTTGAGCTTCCTTACTTCGGATTTCTCACCTTTCTTTTGGCTTTTAGTGACTGGAGCCTTACCGTCCAACTCGGCCTGTAAGACCTTTGGAGTGGCCAGTTTTGGCTTATTGGGGATGCCGATTCCAGTTGCGTAATTCAAATTGGTCTGGTCAAAAAACCATTGTGGCATTCGCTCCTCCTGCTTCATCGTGTGATCTGTCAGCGAGAGATTCAGTTATGCCAGTCGTCAAGCATTCGCCTATTCAGGGTGTGCGAAAAGCCAACGTTATACGGGTCAGCAGTAAGACCCCGTTTGTGTCTGGGCTGAAGCGGGTGTCGAAGCTCTTGGACAAGACGAAACAAAAGTCCAAAGACCAATCAATAGTGCTTGTAGCTACGGGGTTGGCGATTAATCGAGCAATTGCTATTTCTCTCGAGCTACAGAGTCAAAATTTTCCTATAGAAATTCGCACGACAACCGTAAGGGTTGTGGACGAGCACATATCTGACGAGAAAGCTGAAATGAAGGAGAGATTAATAGGGGGAGTCGAGATCAGAGTACGGCCGAAAGCGTGAGAAAAGTTTTCAGAGTTCCTCGAGATCACACATCAGCCAGCGGTAGTCATAAAGATTGTTGACGTTCAGCCTAAATCTTATTACGACAGGCTCGCAGAATAACTTCAAGCTCCTGGCCGATTCTTCCCTGGATGTTGGCACTAGTGATGAGTTTCTCGGCTGCACTATAATTTCGGAGGTAGTACTGGCGTTCAGCGGCGTATTTGACTCTGTTTCCATCCATCTTGGCGGACCCCTGCCGCATAAAATCTTCATCAAAAAAGTCGTGTGTCTGCCAGACCGGGCCGTCTTTGTGAAACTGGTCGAGCTCTTTCTGGAACGCTTCCTCGGTTTGTCCTTTTCTCTTTTTTGCTTTCGCCGACACATTGTTCATGCTCGCTGTCTTGATCCGTACTTTGAGCTCATCCAGGTGCACTTCCTGGAAATCGTCCTCAGAAACATCGTTTTCATGGATCAGAACCGCGAAATCAGTCCCCTTGCCTAGTGCAATCATTGGGGCGTGCCAAACGCTCGCTTTATAGGTGACGGCTTGATCGCCTTTGCATGTGAACGCCCTCGCTTTGTTCAGATCGGGCATGTCATCGGACGCAGTGGGAGCAACAATAACCAGATAAGCTGTATCTTGCTCTGATCTTCCCATAGGACTGAACGTCTGAGTGCTATGTCGATGCCTCTCGAGCACTTTTGCGTGGTAAACATGGTTCTCTATTAGGTCGGTGGGAGGAGTGCATTTTAACGTTTTAGAATCTGCGGTTGCCTGTTTCGACGCTGGATCACTGTTATCTGCAACGGGATTGACTTTGGACTCGGTCGCAGTCTCCTGGTCGGCACTAGAACCTTGTCCCTGCACGAGCTCGTGGGCCGACGAATTGACCGCACCAAACTCCTTGAAGTTTTCTGGGATCAACGGCTCAGTATCAACCTCTAGAATAGTTTTCAGTACTGCTGGGACCATGAATAATGGAGATCTGCGAACCCCGATAACTAAGCTGAGAGCAGAGCAAGTTGCGTTTTGACAAATCTGAAATGAGTTGGTTCCAGAAAGATATTAAATTGAAGCCCCGTTCGCAAGGCTGCTACCTTATTGACGATGAAATCCTCTCGAACTTGCCGGAATTGCGCGACTACAAGATAGGGATGCTTAACTTGTTCATGCAGCACACCTCTGCCGGGCTGATCCTCAATGAAAATTACGACCCAGATGTCCGCACCGATATGAAAAATGCACTGGCACGCATTGCTCCCGAGGGCGAAAACTATTTGCATAACGACGAGGGCTCTGACGATATGCCTGCACATGTGCGATCTGCGGTGGTGGGCGTTAGCGTCAACATCCCCGTCAAGGACGGTCACCTGAGGACTGGAACTTGGCAGGGAATCTACTTGGCCGAGTTCCGTAACTATCGGCACACTCGCACTGTGGTTGCAACCATCAATGGCGAGAAGCGAAAGTGATCACCCTAAAATACTAGTAAGCGAATCAGTTAGATCCCTATTTTCTTCTGTAGTACTTACCCAGCAATTGATTAGTAACCGCACTTGTTTGTGCTCGTTAGAATAGGCTCCCCATCTCATGATCTCGTACATGGACTATGTGGAGCAGCAATTTCTCGAGTCCTGCGGCTGGGGACGGCATGAGTCGTATGCCAACGTCAACCTCAGCTCCCAGAACATCCTGGACTTCAAAGTGCCATTTGGCGCTTGGCTCCAGCTGAACTCTCAACCGAGCAAAGTCACGCTCAACAATTGCACCTTCTCGGGGCTTGGATCGATCCAGGGCTCGATCAGCTACCTGTACACCCCAATTCCTATAGACATCATTCCATCTGTCAAGGCACCACTTGACCTGCTCTCTGAGCATTTCTTCAAGGTGGAGAGCCCACCGCTGCCGACGACGCTGAAGGAAAAGCAGAATCTGCTGTACGGCCGCATGTTCATGCCCGCACAAGCGGTGGAAGCCATGGCGATCCATCGCCTGGGGCCATCGACGCAGTTAGTATCCAAGTGGGTGTGTGATCCCCGTCTGCCCAAGCCATTTGTATTGACCTCCACCTGGCAGCGACGCTCTCCGAACCACACGACCGAGCTGATATGGTCTTCGCATGAGAACCTGCTGGGGGTGCAGGCTCTGTACAATGTCGCGAGCTGGACCGACATCACCGCTTCTTTCCAGTCGAAGCTAGCTATGGGCTTCGAGTTGTTCTACGCAGCGTCCAAGAAGGCACCAGGGTTGTCGCTGGCGTCTCGGTACTCGACATACTCCAAGTACACTGCCACGCCGCTGACGCTCACCACTGTGCTCAACCCACTCATGGGCAACATCAGCGTAGCGTACGCACTGAAGCCGACCCAGCACTCGGCGTTGTCGTCTCGCTTTGACTTCAACCTCTACTCGTACGTTTCGGACCTGACAGTGGGTGGAGAGCTTTGGCGCACAGAGCCGATCTCAGCTGCCGCAGACCAGCCCAAACTAAAGAACAAGGTCATGTCAGTGTTCAAAGCCAGCACGTCGTTAGCTACGCAAACGCTGAAGGTGCTGTTCGAGACATCGTACAAGGACTTTATGATCTCTCTAGGGGCCATCGCATGTTACAGCGACCGGTCGACGCCGATCCACTATGGAATTGAGCTTATTTATTGCACGGACAAGACAGTCTAGCTATCACAAGGCGTGGTTTTGCCGATAAAGCGTGCGTTTTGTGAATGCCCACCTTGAGACCATTGTGATCACTAGCGACGCTGCGTATTTAGTATATGGGAGATAAGATCACTATTCAGGGTAGATGCGGGAGCGGATAAATCCACAGCGGTCGCACACTAGTTAATACGCTCCACGGTTCACAGGAAGCTGAATGGGTTCTGAGACGCCGAATGGGCAGGAATCAGGATGTCCTGGGGATTTATCAGGAACATTCTAGCGGTTACTGTACCACAAATCTGGATATGCCTGCATGCACGAGTGTGGCGCATGCATGGTGTCCAGCCATTTCCATGTTACCGCCAGCGGCGCCTAGCGCTGCGAGGGAGCCCAATCTCATCAAAGCGTCACCGTGCAGCTTCCAGGCCCTCGCCGGCCCCACCAGCTCGACGTCATGTGAGGCGGTTTGCATCCGATCCAGATAGAGCCCCGCCCCGTGCGAATGCCCTGGACGAACCGTCAGGCTCGTTGAATTTGCCGGCTGCATGGGCCGCTACTATGCGCCGAGACCCTGGTATTTGTTTGGGCACATGATACTACTACATCCCCGGCCACAATTAGCTAAGCAGCGTCCTCATGTACCAAGAGATTGACTACTATGAAGTCCTTGGTGTGTCTAGGGACGCTTCGACGGTAGAGATCCGCCGCGCATACAAGAAGCTAGCGCTGGAAAACCACCCCGACAAAGTCCCTGAGCCCGAACGATTTGAGGCCGAGCAGAAATTCAAGGAAATCTCAGAGGCATACGAGACGCTCGCGGACCCCCAGCAGCGGTCGCACTACGACTTGTACGGCAAGAACTCCTCATCCGGGAACAATTTCTCCAATTGGCAAGACTACTACGACCCAGGATTCGGTCCCGAGGCTTTTTCGGATTTTTTTGGGTTCAACGATTTTTCCTCCAACGCCAAATCTGGGCCGGGGGCGTACCGAAGCGGCAAGCGGACAGATAATGCAGAGATTGAGATTGAGATTTCTCTCGAGGATGCTTTCAAGGGCAAAGTAGTCAAGATGGGATCGGCACGGCGGGTACTGTGCAAGACCTGTCACGGGATAGGAGCGAAGCCCAAAGCCAAGCCCAAGGTCTGCAGCAAATGTGGTGGTCGGGGCTCAATAGAAAAGATTAAGCCCCTGAACCACGGCATGATGACCATAAACCGCGTACCCTGTGATACCTGCCAAGGCAAAGGCACCATCTTCCGGTCCAAGGACTTGTGCAAACGGTGCAGCGGGTCTGGCACTACCGAAGAGAAGTCGGTTCTGGAGGTGGTGATCCCCAAAGGCGTGGTGTCGGGTCACCAAGTTTTGTTCAAAGGACTGGCAGATGAGCAGTATCAGAAAGAGACTGGAGACATCCTCATCACCATTAGAGTACAAGAGCACAGCAGCTTCACGAGAATGGGCCAGGATCTCTATGCCAAGGCATCGATCTCCCTCAAGGAGAGTCTCACAGGCTTCAGCAGAGTCCTCGTAACCCATCTCGATAACAGAGGTCTCAAGGTGAGCGTACCGCGAGGGTCCATTACCAAGCCGGGCACCTATATCAAAGTCAGAAATGAGGGCATGCCCGGTGGTGATTTGTTTATTGAGGTCGAGGTTCGGTTCCCGGACTCAATAGACCCGTCCATCGCAGACGGCCTCCAGTCGATCCTGCCATCGGAATCTCCAATTCCCCCGCCTCCGAACCGCGAGATTGACGACGTCTGTCATGTATTCGTCAACCACGAGGATCTACCCGAATATAAGCATGGAAGTACCAACGCCTCCGACGACACTTTTAATCCGAATGGTTGTCCTACCATGTAGCCCCGTGCATTGTAAATAGTAACTTATGGCGTAATGACTCGATGAATACGTGATGAATACATACTGTACGACGTCCTCCTGAAATCTTGTCGGCCTCGCCTCCAGCTCTCCTTAATTTCTAATAGGTCTTCTGCATTGGCTCTCGGCTATTTCTCGACACGGCAGCTGATAACATCATGCTTGAGATCGTTTTTCGAGAAATACTATTGGAATATCAGTGAGGAATTTTTCTTTAATTCGATGTAAATTAATGCAAGCCTGCAAATCCATAGCTTATAAATGTGGAACGTACCGTTGTTCGCGTGCCACGGCAACCGCTGTCGCTTGAGGTTTAGCGCTGATCAGCTGCATAGATGGTATTCTATCGTAGCATACCGCTCTGGATCTGCACAATTAATCTAGCAATAGTCGGGCGTAGCCAATTAATTAAATCGAGTTACTTAATTAATTACCCCTTGATGCCCTCCTGCAGCGATATCGAGATACGAGCCAAAGTGCAGTTAGACGTAACTTCGGCGTGACTGGTGGGAGCATTTGCTCGGGGTACTTTCCCTGACGGCTGCCGCGTTCAGGCCCCAGCTGTGATTTTGCGGCTCCCCCTTGAACGCGTTATCCTTTTTTGGTACGTGAAGGGATCCTGACGTAACTACACTTCCTATTCAGGAAATGAAGGGGGCCTCGCAGAAAGCCGTGGTACTAGAACCTCTAAAAGATCAGCAAAACACCATCGTGCCCTCGGGAGTGCGTTCTGTTGAGCCAGATTAGCGCTGCGTTGTTGTGCCTCTCGGAGTAATAACATTTCCCTAGCGGGGTCCAAGTATCATGCATCATGCAATGCACCTTTATGCATCTACGTCGGAGCTAGCAGCACGCCAGTGCACTATATATCTAGCGGGGTCGAAATATCCACCGCGTAATTTACACACATGATCTGGACAGCAGAGGTGAGACAAGCATCCAAGGCTAACTCTGAAAAGCAACGGATAACCGACCTCGAAGAACAGTTAAAACAATTGAGCTGCACTGCCGCAGCGGCGCTGGACAGAGTTTCAGAGCTCGAACAGCAAATAGAACAATTGAGTGAACCCAGACGCTTGTCAATGAGCTCGAGTAGCTCCTCGCTCAGCTCTAGGGCAAGTTCCTTCGAGGGAGACACTTTAGAAAAGCTCGAGAGAGCCATCAAAGTCATTCATCATGCTCGTACTGAATTGAGAGAACCTTCCTATTTCCAGTATAACTAATTGTAATTTATTTCTAATGCCTATTCAATATTTATATTCTTCTAAACAACCTAAGACATCAACAAACAATCATGGCTATTTTTGAACTGGGCTAAAAATGGGTCGTGCGCACCCCTTCATGACTAAAGTTTCAAACGCGTCGCCACAGGTGATAATTAACGGCGCCTCTATCGCCACCGACGCGCTTCATCATGAAACGTTCAGGAAACGCGACAATCACATCCTTTTTCAAGAAGGCAAAGCCTCTAGATTCCCCAAGTGCCAACAAAGAAAACAATGGTGTAGCGGGAGCTGCCCCCACACAGCCCAGTAGCACTAAACCGGCTGCTATCTCCAAATCCTGGGACAAGGCAAAATGGGTATCCAGTCTTACACCAGAGCAGAAAGATCTTTTAGACTTGGAGATCAACACAATGGGGGACAGCTGGCTCGAAAAGCTACATAGTGAGCTCACCAAGCCATACTTTTTGAGCCTCAAGAGGTTCTTGGCGGCCGAATGGGCAGCT
Source organism: Wickerhamiella pararugosa (assembly GCA_023628975.1). Taxonomy (NCBI): domain Eukaryota; kingdom Fungi; phylum Ascomycota; class Dipodascomycetes; order Dipodascales; family Trichomonascaceae; genus Wickerhamiella; species Wickerhamiella pararugosa. The sequence goes on along the minus strand of JAMAJQ010000005.1, from coordinate 312,250 downwards.
AAGAAGACTATATTTCCTCCAAAGAATGACATTTATTCGTGGTCTAGGCTGTGCAGCGTGGACAAGGTTCGGGTTGTCGTTCTTGGTCAGGATCCTTATCACAATTTCAATCAGGCTCATGGTCTGGCATTTAGCGTCAAACCACCCACCCAAGCGCCGCCATCGCTGGTAAATATATACAAGGAGCTCGAGGCTTGCTATCCAGATACGTTCACTCGCCCAAAGAAGACTGGTCTGTTAACACCTTGGGCCGAACAGGGCGTCCTCCTGCTCAATACTTGTCTCACTGTCGAAGCCCACAAAGCCAATTCCCATGCGAACAAAGGCTGGGAGCAGTTTACCGAGAAAGTGCTCGACGTGGTAGTCAAGAGCAACCAGAAAGGGCTCGTGTTTATGGCTTGGGGCTCACCGGCATTCAAACGAGTGCAAAAGATCAACCCAGGGCCGAAAAACCTGATCTTGCGGAGCGTCCACCCAAGCCCACTTAGTGCGTCTCGAGGGTGGTTCGGCAGTCGTCACTTTATCAAGGCTAACGAGTTTCTCAAAGAAAGATACGGAAAGGAGATTGACTGGACTTTAAAAGACGCGTGAAGGTTTCATCATTTATTTCTCAGTAAACAAGAATTACTATGTATTTTATACGCGCATGACGTACTGACTTACATACGAGGACTAAATGCCCTGATTTGACGATGATTCGCTCGCTTGACTAGTAGTGGATGTATCTCAGATCGAAGGAAGAAGCGTAATGCATCGCTTCGAATGTGTTCAACAATATAGGCAGTACCGTTCTCCATTATCACTCTCGCAGCCTCTCGGGCGAAGAGCTCTTTGTTTTGAGTGATCAGCAATCCTCTGCGGTAGTTCCCAGCTCCAAAGAGGACGCAGAGGATTGTCTTCAATTGGTCATAAGACAGCTCCATGAAGCGCTCCTTGATCAGGGCTGTGTACGCCCCATCCCAGAACTCTGCGCTATTGTCGGCTGGAAAGTTACTCACAATGGAGCTTAAAGAGCAAGGATTAGGTCGAGGAAGATTCATAGGTGAGTTCATAGCTGTTAAGAAAGTACGTTGTATCGCGTACAACAAATAACAATGTGGTCCGGCTCGTCAAGGAGAGGGCCCTCGCAGAAAGTCAAATCCGGTCATGATGCCCTCCAATATTGGAAGAAGCTGCTCTCGTCGGTCATTATCCGAGCTGTCGTATGCGCGGTAGACAAGTCTTTGCATCTCTTCTCTCGATAGGCGAGAAAGGACACCAGATCGGTTTAGCATATCCAGGACGTTTGACTGATTCGCCTGGCGGTCACGGTCCCCGTCAGATTGTTCCGCATTTATTATACCTAGATCAGGCGAACCCTCAGCTTCAGAGATGGGCGATTCCTGTTCACCGCCGCTTAACCCTAATGCCTCTCTTAATTGCTCACCCATGGTTGCACGTTGTCGTTCATATTCCAGTCCACTTATCAAAAAGCGCTCATTGTCACCAAGTGTTCCCTCGTTATTTCGGTTTGAGGCAAGGCCCATGACGAGGTCGAAAGCTTGAGCTTGAATATCTTCAAGATCTTGGGAAGACTCATCGTCTGACGGCGGCTTTGCAGGCTCCTCATCTAGCGCGGGCCTCCAAAGTGGGATGCCCATTTCTCAATTTGAATGTTGTGTGTGCAATATTTCAATAGCTATGGTTCCTGTCGACCTCCAAAAGGGGCAACTGCCGTCACCACATTGCATGTAGTAATTGACCGCCTATACTATTCAGATACAGAATCTCTTTCGTACACGACCACATCACCTTGACGACGCCACTCATTAAAATGCGAATTGAAAAAGCGGCTGACCTCCTTGTAACCAGTCAAGGCACTTGGTGCATAGTTATTTAAAGAGTCATAGGCGACCACGAATTTCGTCAATTTGTTGGGATGTTCTTCCAAAAAATCAGATGGGTTGAGATAGAACTGGTCGGCTTCGTCAACATATGTAGCCCTTTCGTTTGCAGGTACAACAATTGGAGGATCGCAGCCCAGAACTTGTATATCCAACGGCTCTTCACGATGAAAATGAGCATAACCTGGGACTGAATGGCAAGGCATCAAGAAGGTTACTTCTCGTATTTCTGGGGTCGCCTGAATATACTTGGCCACATCCAACACACCTCGCTGATGAATATGGCCCATGTATAGTGCAACGAGCGAGTTGACCAAGACAAAAACGCTGAAAAATCGCTGCCATCGAGCTCTGAGCACCGTTCTTGCGAACACTATGTGCAGCAGGGGCAGAAGATAATATATGAATCGTATCTCCTTGTGTGCAAGGCATGAATAAATAATGAGTTGGGAGATGATAATGCGAAGGGCAAGTGGGTTTGAGGCACCTCTGTATAACCCATATACTGTTACTGGCAGATAACCCATCAACATCATTGGGATCGCAGAGGTAAAATAAAAATGCCACGGCATGACTCCATAATAGTGGCTCACGCCCTGTCCAATATTGGCCATAACAAATGAGTACAATGGCCATACATCAAAGCCATAGTACCATTTGTCTAGCCAGAAATTGATACCGTGGATCAGCATAGCTAGACCAGCGGAGACAATAATAATCTGCAGTTTCTTTTTACTGTTCAGCAATAGCTGCAATCCCATGAGTACCCAGAGGGTACCATTTGTAGGTCTCAAAACTATCGAGAGCTGGGCAACCACTGATGCTAGGATAAAGGGTGCCCAGTTCTCAAGTTTTGTGGGCCAGTACGTTAGAGCTATCGTAGTCAATACCATTTCAAAGGTATTGCTAAACGGCCTTGTACTCACAAACCAGTTGAAGAACGAGCACAATGAAGTTAGAAGTGCCCATCTGGCCACACGTTGACTTTCTCCAAGTTTGAGCGCCAATTTATAGGTGAAGATATCGCCGGCTGCGGCCACGAAACCCATGAAGACTTTCGACAGAACTACTAAATTAACTCCCAGTAGTGTGGATAGTCTAAAAATCTGCTCGAAAATTAGTGGGATCAGTGAACCTCGTAATCCCATTTTCCATTCCCAAGTGAGGAACCCTGTTCCAAAGACGGCATGGTGTGCAGGCTCATAGGTCTGAAAGTATTCATCTGGCTGGAAGAATGTCGTTATCGTTAATGCATTAACTACCCTAAAAAGGATGATTCCCAGCACCGTTTGCCAACGCATGAGTCTGGGGTAGTGATGAACGCTTATGTCATTAGGGAAATCCTGCACACATAGTCTGAATCAGGATCCGACTGGGACATTCTGCGAGTTAGGTAGATGCCATCACCAATCAGACTGAAACCATACTGATAGCCATTCCACTAGTTTCGAAGGTGCAAATCACTACCACTCTTGGAATATGCAAGCTTCTGCAGCATGTAGTCAGACCTCCTGATCGGTGCAGAATACGATATTGGGGCTGGGGTAAGCCTTGATACAGGCCTTGAAAGAAGTTCAAACACTTGTTGAATTCTAGTCTTAGCCAATGTGACATAGTTCTGTGGGATACATGCGTGATCTTTTGGTTTTTTTCGAGTGGATGACTAGGCACACCAGTTCAACGATGCCTCAGTATCCACCAAAACTTTAGAGGATCGATTGATCTGGCCACTATATAGCGAAATGGGCCTAAATCATCTTTTTGCTCGAGTATTCACTGTGTTTTCTTTGATTCTCTCTATGTCAGATGTGTTCCCCTCGCATCATCCCCACAAACTGGGAGCTGACAAACCTGTGAAATTCCTCAATATGCTAGTACCCCACGTTTCTGATATTAATCCAGCAGACTCTGAGCGTTACGCCAGTTTGAAGGCTGTATTCGAGAGCACTTATAACTCGAAGCCGGATGCTCTGGTTAGGGCTCCTGGCAGAGTTAACATCATCGGTGATCACATCGACTATAGCTATTACAGCGTACTTCCTATGGCTATTGAGTGCAATGTGATAATTGCCTTCAAGATTACCAATTCTCCCGAGATTGAAGTCGCAAACACTGACAGCCAATTTCCTTACTCCAAGTTCAAGATCCTGGAAAACAACCATGTAGAGATCGATGCTGAGAAACTTGAGTGGGCCAATTACTTCAAATCAGGGTTTGTTGTGGCTACCCGTGATCTGGCTAAAAAGGGCGAGTTTAAAGCTAAGGGAATGCAAGTCGCCATGACCGGCAATGTCCCTGCTGGAGGTGGACTGAGTAGTAGTGCCGCGTTCGTCGTTGGGGCTACCCTGGCTACGCTATTGGCGAATGGACAAGAAGATGTTTCTAAGATCCATTTGACCAAGTTGAGTACCACGTGTGAACAATTGCTAGGAATGAATACTGGAGGCATGGACCAAGCAGCTAGTATTTTCGGGGAGGTCAATCATTGTCTGTTGATCTCATTCAAACCAGAGCTTACTGCTCAACCTATGGAGTACCCGAAGCTGGATCAGGACTTTGCTTTCCTAGTTGCAAATTCTTGTGTTCAAGCAGTGAAGCACTTGACTGCCCCGATCCACTACAACCTGCGTGTGGTCGAAGTGAGTGTAGCTGCTAATCTGCTAGCCAAGAAGCTCGGGGTACAAATTCCCCAAGACGGTAACCTGCAATGCGGGACACTCAGAGGCGTTATGGAGGCTAAACTAGGCGATGGGGTATCTAAAGCCAAACTGGAGGAGATGCTCCAGATTACGGAGGAGAATTTGGACCAAGAGGGGTATACTGCGGAAGCTGCAGCTAAGGATCTGGGCTTGTCTTCAGACGAGTTCACCAAAAAATTCCTCAGCAGTTTTCCAGTCAGATTTGAGAAGCTTAAGCTCTATGAACGTACTAAGCACGTATACGCTGAAGCAGAGCGGGTGTTGGAGTTTGTTGATAAAATGAAAACCAGCAAATCCCTGCAAGATTTTGGTGACTTAATGAATGCATCTCATGAATCTGCACAGCTCTTGTTCGATAATTCTCACCCTGACGTTGACGAACTTGTCACTATTGCAAGGGCTGCTGGCTCTGTCGGCTCCCGTGTGACCGGTGCTGGGTGGGGTGGCTCAACAGTTCACATGGTCCCGAAAGACAAGGTTGACATTGTCAAGAAAGCAATTGAAACTGAGTATTACGCCAAGAAATACCCAGATGCTCCCAATGATGCCATGATTGTGACGATCCCCGCTGAAGGAGCTGCCATTGTTGATGCCTCTATATTAGACAAGTATTAATTAGCGGCAAATCCAAGCAATGTGTACGATAGGAAAGTATATATAGCTTACGAAACTATCTGTATCAAATAAATAGCTGCTCACCATTCAAAACGCAAATAGTGTTTTGTACTGCAAGACTCTTGATCCTAGAACGGCCCAATCTGAGTCCTGAATCCACATCTCGTCAATGATCTTGAGCTTCGCATAAACACTTGCACCCTTCCACACAACTGTGCTTGCGCTAAGCTCGCGTGGCAGTCCCATGACTGCAGGATCACCTATATCCTGGATCCGTTTCTGATTCCACATTGCCAACCTGTCGGTCAGGAGCTGATCAAACCCAGCAAATTCTGAGCCTTCTCCAATGACGAGAAGATTCTCGTAAAAGGTTTTCTCTGAAGTTCCTGACTTTGCCGATGCTTGCGAAATAGACTCTATGATGGCGTGATCCAAGGCAACTGGCTTGATTTCGGTGGGGTCTATACTTTCGAATGCTGCCATCTGCTCCTTTGCCTGTTGTTGGGCAACTGCATTATTTGCAGCGGCTTTCCCTTGAGCAGTTTCTGGCTGTGGTGTAGCTTGCCGACTAGCCTCGTCTTCTTCTTGTGACGGAGCTGGCTGGATTCTATCGCGATAGCTCTCTTCGTATACCTTTAACGCGTTTAATCCAACTCCAATCTGTGCATCACTGATAGGGTCATTGAAATGCCCATCATATATGCTTACTCCACGCGGAAACAGAGAGAACTTTTTACTCAATTTAGCTGCGGGCGAACCGAATAGCTCTGGATAAAAAAGCCCAAGTACTGGGAGCATTATCTCATTGTACACCTTGAACTCATATTCAAGTGTACGCTTACCGGGTCGTTTGAGATAACATTTTTCTAGTTGCACGGCAATTCTTTCGTCGCTTGCGGTACACAATTCCTCTTTTAGCAAGTCTGCGAGTTGCCACAACCAATTATCATGAAGATCCAGATCTATCGGAAACTTGATCATCTCCAGAAGTCTTGAAAAAGCCACTGTTACGTCGTCTCCCCCGTACTTGAGGTTCACTCTTGAATCGCTAATGCACATACCCTCATCGACACATGACACGCCGCAGGTTTGGGCTCCAACATTGACGACACAAGCTGTTGATATGCCGGCACCAAAGGTGGCAGCTACCGACTCTTGAATTAGAGCAACCGAGGGGAAACCAATCGAGTAAAGCACGTCGATGATGCGCACCACTAGATCACGCTCGTACAGGCTCGGAATCACTAAAAGGACGAAGTGGCTCCCAATTTCAGTCTTTGTAACTGTTTCAAGTACTGCGTGAGATATGATCAGGTTGATGTCCTTGAACCAGCTTTGAGGACTGAGATAGTCTACCTCATTAGTCGTGCCATAGGTAATCGGCCAAAATAGTGTGTAATCCTCACTCACATCGAGCTTGCAAACAGCAGTCTGGGGATCAGTTATTGCCTCGGTCTCACCTACTATTTCTTTCCCCTCTTGACGAGCATTGAATGACTTGACGGTATCAGACGCATTCGACACGACTTTACGCTTGTAGAACTTCATTCTTTCTTTCAAATCAGACCGCACCTCGGTGAGAGCCTCGTCAAACTCAGCTGGCCGCTCATAGAGACCGTCCAAGCCATGCGATTGTTCTTGAGCTTTGCGGGCTACGCAGGTTGGGAAGACCTTTGGATCAAAGTCAGTGACTTTACCAATTCGTAGATTGCGTGATCCAAGCTCCAAAACAATGATATTCTCGTTTTCCTGGTCCGAATCCTCGGGCACGTTACGATTTACCAGCAGCTGAGTATCTCTTTTCAAATAGTCGGTATAGTAATTTTTCTGATTGATTGAGGGCATTGCCTTGAACTTGCAAAACTTTAAACCATTTCCCTGCTTCGCATACGCAGCCTTTCGCTTGGGCTTCTCATCATTTGTCATACCAAATTGACATCTCCAACCAGCCGCCACATCACCAAGAGTTTGCAGCGGACTAGTCCTCAGCCACGCCTGCGCCACATCAAGTAGCCGGACCAGTCAAGGTTCGATTTAGGTTGTTTAAGCTAGCCATTTATTGGGGCAGGTTATCGGGAGCAGCCTTCTGGCTGCTTCTTATTTCCCCCACTTTTCCCCCCGAGGTTTTAAAGAGAGGGGACTCTCGGCATTTGGCACATCTGACCTCAAAGAGCGGTAGCTGCATAACGATATGAAAAAAATACTGCGCCATCACAGAAGGATTTTAACCAAAGAAAAAGGATATCTCTGGCTGAAGACTAGAATAACAGTAAGAGTGAACGTTTCCAAGTCGCTCAACTATATTTTCTCTTATGCATGATTCTAGATAAGTAAATTGAGCAATAGTAAGCAGATCTCGGGGCTCCACTCCTGGCCGATCTACGCTTAACCATAATCGGGAAAATTGTCCTCCGATACGAAATTTGACAATGCATTATTCGAAGTTGTTTTGAAGAGTCAATTCCATAAGGAAAGCGTTGTTGGGGTGGGCGTTCTAAGGTCTTGGCAATGTAAGAGTCATGCAGTAATGTATGCTTGAAGCTCGCAAGAAATGCAATGGGTTAGGGCCTGATTTCGAGAGTTTTTAAACACTGATTAATACGTGAACTTCTACTTGTTAGATCCCCAACTACATAATATGAAAAACGAGGTCCCTGACGATACTGGAAGCTCTCAGGAGACAAGTTCTGATGAAATACGTAGTCTCCACAGAGAAGACACTACGCATACGATGGGGCGCACGTTGAGCCGAACGCATTCGATTGCAGGTGACGAAGAGTTGACCAGAATTCTCACTGGAACTCCTCAAACTTATAATAATCCTTTACCTTCCATGGGAGGCGGACGTCAGTTTCCACTTCTTATTAAAGATCAAGAAAGTTATAGGGTGGACTTTGATGGCGACGATGATCCTCTTCTGTCCTACAACTGGAGCGTGAAAAAGAAGATATTCAATACCTCTCTTTTAACATTTAGTTCGTTTACCGTTGCATGGGGTTCGTCTATCTATGGTCCCGCTATGCAAGTAATAGAGAAAGAATTCCATGTGGGAGTAACACCAGCAGCACTCGGTGTGTCGCTCTACGTCCTGGGTTTTGCAACTGGACCGTGTTGCTGGGGCCCAATGTCTGAACTGAAAGGACGTAGATACCCCTTGATTCTCGCAATGTTTCTATTTTCTGCATTTAGTTTCGGTGCTGGTGTATCAAAGGACATTCAGTCCCTCATGATCTGTCGGTTTTTTGCTGGTGCCACGGGTGCTGCCGCATTCACAGTTGTGCCAGCTGCTTTCGCTGATATGTATCAGGCTGCCACTCGTGGTAAGGCCTCTGCCTTTTTTACGTTGGCCGTAAATGGAGGACCTATGGTAGCACCGGTTGCTGGGGCCTACATTGTCAACTCGTACCTAAGTTGGCGGTGGGTGCAGTATATCACTGGTATCCTAGCTGTGACAGCTCTTGGTTTGGTTGCGTTCTTTTTTGAGGAGCCGTACCATCCCGTCATTCTCGTAAGAAAGGCAGAGGAGCTTCGCGTGCGCACAGGAAACTGGGCTCTCTACGCTCCACAGGAAAATGTTTCACTTGACATGAAAAATGTGTTCACAAATACAGTCGCAAGACCGATCAAGATGCTCGGCCAGGAGCCGATTCTTCTTCTGGTCTCTATTTATAATGGCTTCGTGTACGCTATTCTATACATGTGTCTTGAAGCTATCCCAATTGTATTCCGGTTATACGATTTCAAGGGTGGCAACATTATGCTGCCTTACCTGTCAATTTTCGTGGGGTCTGTGATATGCATCATTGTCAATATCACGTACTTTGAGAAAAAGTATCGTAATGATTTGATAAAACATGGGAAAGCTGTTCTCCCTGAAAGTCGGCTCTATCTGATGATGTATAGCTCTGTGATCTTTACCATCAGTATGTTCTGGCTGTTCTGGACCGGGTATTATCATGAGCATATTCATTGGATATGTCCGGTGATAGCGCTGTCGTTGTTTGGTATTGGATTCGTTGGTCTTTTTCTGCCCGTCATCAATTATATCCTGGACACCTATCTTATGCTGGCTGCGTCCGCCATCTCTGCAAATACTTTCCTGCGCTCGGCGATGGCCGCTGCGTTTCCTTTATTCACTTCCCAAATGTTTAATAACCTTGGTGTGCAGTGGGCTGGAACTCTCATTGGGTGCATCAGTGCAGTGCTCATGCCTGTTCCCTTTTTATTCTTCATCTATGGCAAGAGGATTCGCGGCATGTCTAAGTACGCGAAAAATCTCGAGGAAGCCTCTTAGATGCTCTAATTATTTCAAGTTTTGCATAAGCGTAATGGTTTGCGCTATAAGTAACTCACCATTCAGACATAGAACTAAGATAACTATGTCAATAGTGTTTTATAGTTATATTCTGAATATATCGACCCGCGACCTTTCAGAACATAGGCCCTCTCCACGACTTACAGATATCAAGGCGTAGGTGCCAGCAGCGGTTTGCTTGGATATCAAGCCAGGATTCAAGCAAAGGACGCCATTAACAACCTCGATCGAAGGCTTGAGAGATGAGCAACTTACAAGAATAGAGGGACATTCCTCGATGTTAGCCAAGTGTAGTTGCGATACCTCCAGGGCTACTTTTGCTCTTGGAGAAGGGAAAACGGGATACATCTTGCGCTGCTCGATTATGTGGCTAAAGCAACGTTTCGAAGCTGACTGGTTTTCCACATTGTTCCTGATTTCAGAACGCATGATGTCTTGGAGAGAGTCAATGGACGACACCGCAAAATTAATTGAGTCAACATTAAAAAATGCCGGGTTGGGAAAGCAACGGCAAGTCTTCGGGATACCAAGGCTCTTCTTTTTCAGAGGTGGTTGTGGGAACGGAACATGGCCACCCACTTCATCACCCTGAGCTGGGATCAAGATGGTCGGAACGTCAAAATCCTCTAGAACAGAGCTGATGTGATCCTTGAAGAACTCCTGTATGGAGGTCCTTGGCACTTCGCCGGATAATACCAGCGGGTGTGACATCTCCAAGAAAGGTCCAAACAAAATGACGGCCGACGGCTCCTGCTCCTTGATCCTGTCTCTCAAATCTTTTAACGGCCTGAATTCGAGGTTGTCGTTCGTAGTAAACGGCCCGCATGCAACCACGATCTTCATATCTGTAGTGGTCGTGACTTTTGGCGCCTCGAGGGCCGGTAAACTGAGCTGTTCTTTTGCGATGAAAGTATCCCCATGAGGGTTGAGGCCCTTGAACACGACGATCTCATTAGAAAAGAAAGTGTAGGCTGGGAGAGCACTAAGATCTAAAGGGATAAGGGTCCCAGCACCGAACCTGCGGCATGTTTGAAGGAGCACCGAGTTCGCATGCATTTTAGGCTCGGTGGGTGCACTCATCAGCCTCCCAATAGCGTAGCAGTCTTTCTGAGAAACAAATGCGGGGTTGCAGATCTCAGACTCTTGGATTCCATACGCACTGCACACCAGCTCGACAATTCGCTCAATCTCGGCGTCGATGGCCCTAGTGCTATCGGGGACCTTCTGATACATTGTCCTGAACTTGTAGTCGGGGATATTGCTCTGTGCCCCTACTGTAGCTGGTTCCTGGGACGTCGGCTCCGTGTAGGAATCGCCCACGAAACTAGTGACCAGCTCACCGCTATCAGTGCGAGACTTGTAGACATCGTAAGACGGGGACGAGGGGATGTCGCTGGATATTATAGAGACATTGGATGTATGAGAGACCCTTGGGGAGGACGGTCGAGCGATTGACTGGATTTGGCTTCGAGGAGTCACCAATAGCAGCTGCTCGTCCAGGTCCATCTTGCGGGCCTTTGAGGGCCCAGACTTGACTTCAACCCGGGATTTCTGATTCCTTTTAGCTGATCGCACAAAATTTGTCTGCAAATGATGCTGGAATTTCTCGAGCGATTTCTCAAAGTCGATCTCCTCAATGCCTTCTGGCTGGGTGAGGGCGTAGGCTTCCCACTTGTACCTTAAATCTTCATCGGTGAGCCCAAAAAGCTCTTTAATTTCATCAACTTTGGCTTTCCCGCTGTCGGAAAGCGACTCGTACTCCATCAATTAACTACGCGACGCGTGCGGACTATCGTTAGTAAGCGTTGGTAATTGAAACGCCGCATTGCCCTAAAAACCCAAAATATCGATAGGGCGGTTTTTTTTGTGGTTTTTGCTCAATTGGTGTTCCAGCCAGTCAGCCCACGAAGTGCTGGCCTCCCGACGGATCGACCGCGATTGCGCACATATCGAATGTGGAACCGGAATCTTGATTATCCATTAGTCTCGGTTGCGGAGCTGCCGCGTTGCATTCATAGAATATTTCATAGCGCCTTGGTGGAGTCGCTCCTCGAGCGGATTCGCATCAATTTAGCATTCTCCTCTAAAAATTCAGTTTCTAGTGCGTTTCTCAGCTAAATCTGGAATTTACTCGACGCTCAGTCGTGGAGCCCATTACTCAGCTTACGAATTCCTGAGCGCTCAGATCTTGTCATCCGATGTTCAGGCTAATTCAGGCGCTTCGGCCTGCCCGAACAGTGAAAGCAGGATCGCTAAGGATCTATACTCCTAGAATACCCGTAAGATCTATATCGTTTCTCTCGGAATCCCCGAAACCCGGCAAGCAGCCCAAGGAAAAGCCTCAGTTCTTCCGAATCGAGTTTCAGCGGCAAAATAACGGCGGAAAGGGCCCGAATTCGGATCCTGAGCCGCCCAACTGGAAGCAAATATTCTTCTGGGGGCTCGGGAGCTCCCTGGTGCTCACGCTCTTGTGGCAATCGTATCGAGGAATGGGCGGCCAGGAAATGTCATGGCAGGAATTCCGTGCACAGTATTTGGACAAGCATTTGGTCGAGAAAATCGTCTTGGTTAACCGCACGCACGGCCGGGCGTTGCTCAAGGAGGGATACAACCCGCGTTTGATCGAGTTCTCGGTGGGGTCGGTCGATACATTTGACCGGAGCCTCGACGAGGCCCAGGCCGGTGTTCCGGACGAGCAGAGGGTGCCCGTCATTTACATCAATGAGACCAGTGCCGGGTCTATGGTGATGGCGATTCTGCCCACTCTTCTCCTCATTGGTGGCCTGTGGTTTTTGGTTCGCAGAGGCATGGCCGGCGCCGGTAGCGGTGGAATCTTCAATATGGGCAAGAGTACTGCCAAGCGTTTCAACCAGGACATGGACGTCAAGGTCAAGTTCAAGGATGTTGCTGGCTGCGACGAGGCCAAGGCCGAGATCCTCGAGTTCGTGAGCTTCCTCAAGGAGCCTGCAAAGTACGAGAACCTCGGCGCGAAAATCCCTCGGGGTGCCATTCTCAGCGGTCCCCCAGGTACTGGTAAAACACTACTGGCCAAGGCCACCGCCGGAGAAGCTGGCGTTCCCTTCTTCTCGGTGTCTGGTTCTGAGTTTGTGGAGATGTTTGTCGGTGTAGGTGCCTCCCGTGTGCGTGACTTGTTTGCGACTGCCCGCAAGGAGGCCCCTTCTATTGTATTCATTGATGAAATCGACGCCATCGGACGTGCGCGTTCGGCGGGCGGCAACTTTGGTGGTGGCCACGACGAGCGCGAGGCCACTCTTAACCAGGTGCTCGTTGAAATGGATGGCTTCAGTACTTCTGATCACGTTGTTGTCCTTGCAGGTACTAACCGCCCCGACGTTCTCGACAAGGCCCTGATGCGTCCTGGCCGTTTCAGCAGACATATCACCGTCGACAAGCCTGATGTTGGTGGTCGTCATGATATCTACATGGTCTATTTGAAGAAAATCAAGACCGACCTCGATCTGGAAAAGCTCGCGCAAAAATTGGCTGCCCTTACTCCTGGGTTCGCCGGAGCTGACATTGCCAACTGCGTCAACGAGGCAGCTCTGATCGCCGCCCGCGGAGACGCAACTGAGGTCGAATGGAAGCATTTTGAGGCTGCTGTGGAGCGGACCTCTTTTGGTATGGAGAAGAAGTCCAAGGTCCTCACCCCTGAAGAGCGGAAGACAATTGCATACCATGAAGCTGGTCACGCTGTCTGCGGCTGGTATCTGGAGCATACAGATCCGTTCCTCAAGGCTACCATCATTCCTCGTGGCAACTCCTTGGGTCATGCCAAATATCTTCCCGCCGATATCCCGCTTCCCAACAACAAGGAGCTTGAGGATCGCATGGTCATGGCTCTTGGAGGGCGTGTTGCGGAGGAGCTGCACTTTGATAGTACCTCCTCTGGCGCATCTTCTGACTTTGAAAAAGTTACGCAGATCGCTACCAACATGGTCGTTCAATGGGGCATGTCTCCCAAAATCGGCTACGTGAATTATGACGAGCCTGAGGGATATTACACCAAACCATACTCTGAGCATACTGCATCTGAAATTGATGCCGAAGTAAAGCGCATTGTGGACAAAGCCTACAAGCGTTGTCAAGAGTTGTTGACGGAAAAGGCAACCCAAGTAAAGACAATTGCAGAAGGACTACTTGAGAAGGAAACGCTAGAGCGCTCTGATTTCATCAAGTTGATTGGGCCCCGTCCTTTCAAGGATAATACACCTGAGTTCAAGTATCTAATGGGCGAAGGTGTCGTCAGTGATGACGCCAAGCCTGAGCATGACCAGAAGAAGGACAAGAATGGACGCAATGACACAAATGAAAAGGAGGACTCCGATGACAGCTCTGAGAAAAAGTAATTGTAAATAGAGAACGTACATAGCATAACAGTTTACTTGCACGTGTGTCTCAGTAAAGATTTACTAATTTATAAATATGTACACATTTATACCACACTACCAGTCAGTTGACGGCTCACGAGGAAAATCTCAGGCTGATTACGTTTACTAATTAGCCAGTGTGAGTTTTCCCTGCAAAGCTTATCTCACTTATAATTCTTCATCGTGACTCATAATGCCTGCTGAAAAGGAACAGAAGCTATGGGGTGGCCGTTTTACTGGAGCCACTGATCCTCTTATGGATCTTTACAATGCGTCTCTCCCCTATGACAAGAAAATGTACAAGGTCGACCTCGAGGGCACTCGAGTTTACACTTCCGCTTTGGCCAAACTTGGGCTGCTCACTCCTGAGGAGCTTGGTGAAATCCACAGAGGACTCGAGGCTATTCGCCTTGAGTGGGAGGAAGGTACTTTTGTGGAGAAGCATGGTGATGAGGACATTCACACTGCCAATGAGCGTCGGTTGGGCGAAATCATTGGTAAGAACATTGCTGGAAAAGTCCACACTGGACGCTCTCGCAATGACCAGGTTGCCACCGATATGCGTCTGTATGTTCGGGAGAAGCTAGTGATGATCATCAAGATCCTCGAGGAGCTGATCAGGGTGATGGTCAAGCGGGCTCGCAGCGAGATTGATGTGCTGATGCCCGGCTACACTCATTTGCAGCGTGCTCAGCCCATTCGGTGGGCCCACTGGCTCTCGTGCCATGCCACTTTCCTTGCCAATGATCTTACTCGGGTGAAGGAACTGCTTGTTCGGGTGAACCAGAGCCCATTGGGCAGTGGTGCTCTTGCAGGTCATCCTTACGGCATTGACCGTGAATACATTGCCAAGGAGCTCGGCTTTGATGGCGTCATTGGCAACTCGTTGTGTGCAGTGGCCGACCGTGACTTTGTCACGGAGACTCTGTTCTGGGGTGCGCTTGTTGGCAGCCACCTTGCTAAGCTTAGCGAGGACCTCATTATCTACTCCACCGCGGAGTTCGGCTTTGTTACTCTTGCCGACGCCTATTCTACTGGCTCTAGCTTGATGCCACAAAAGAAGAACCCAGACTCGCTCGAACTTTTGCGCGGAAAGAGCGGCAGACTGTTTGGCCAGCTCAGCGGCTTCATGATGTCTTGCAAGGCTACTCCCAGCACGTATAATAAAGACTTGCAAGAGGATAAGGAGCCTCTGTTCGACTCTCTGGACACTGTCAAGAACTCACTTATGATTGCCACCGGTGTTCTGTCCACCCTGAAGATCCACGAGGCCCGCATGCGTGGTGCCCTGACCATGGATATGCTTGCTACTGATCTCGCCGACTACCTGGTACGCAAGGGCGTTCCCTTCCGCGAGACTCACCACATCTCCGGTGAGGCAGTTTCCAAGGCAGAGAAGGAGGGTCTCAGCGGCATCGATAAGCTCAGTCTTGACGACTACAAGCAGATCGATTCCCGATTCGAGGCCGATGTCAAGGACGTTTTCAACTTTGAGCAGAGCGTTGAACGCCGCACTTCTACTGGCGGCACTGCCAAATCGGCCGTGCTCAAACAGCTCGACGCTCTCGAGGCTCAGCTGAAATAAATAGCTCTATATATACATCTAAACTGCTCACTACAGACCAATACCTATTACCTAATAGGGACTACCCTCAAGATCCCAGCCAATTCTCGCCACACCAATGGACTATTCTGCGGCGGCGCTGGTTCAAGCGCTGAATGGCCTACAACAAGATGCGGCCCGTCGATCAGAGTACAACCAATGGCTACAAAAATTCCAGCGGTCCTTTGAAGCCTGGACCGTGGCAGCCCAAGTGTTGGCATCACCAGGAGACCAGGCACTACATATCTTTTGTGCTCAAACTTTGCGTAACAAAATCAAACACGATCTGTACCAAATCCCTGAATCAGACAGGCTGGGCCTGAAGGATAACCTACTGAATCTAATCGAGTTTAATGGGCAAATATATGCCGTGTGTGTGCAGTTGTGCGTTGCACTGGCTTCGTTAGCACTGCAAGTGCCAGAATGGAACAACCCCCTCGAGGAAATGGTGTCCAAACTGAGCGAAGGATACCTGACTCCGCTCATGGAGTTCCTCAAGGTTCTGCCCGAGGAGTACGGCACGGGGCAGTTATCGTCTTTCAAGAACTTTGAGAGCAGGATCAACCGAGCTCGAGAGCTAGTAGGAGGAAATGCTTCCAATGTGCTAAGCTTCCTTGTCTCCAAGGCTCAGTTTCTGGGAAAGCACAAGACACTCTTCTTTGAGACATTGCTGCCGTGGATCAGTGAAGTGCCGGTGCTGCAAATCGTGAAATCACCGCTACTAGATTGGGTTTTCGAGGCCCTTCCTTCCCCAGAAACAATTGAGGCTGCCACGGAGTGCCTCTGTTCCATAATATATGAGACTGACGAGTTTCGCGAGCCTGAAATTCAACAAGCGATCTCTGAGCTCTATCCTCGCATCATGAACTTGCGATCTGCGGCTTCTCAGTACGAGTCTGAGCCGGAGCTCCACCGCTGCATGACTCTGGTGTTTTCCAGAGCCGCCGAAAGTTGGCACACCCTAATTTGCGAAAGCCCCGATCAGTTCTCCGGGTTGCTCGACGCGGTGGTCGAGTGCATCACAGTCCGCGATGCCGATCTGGAGGTATTGGAGTATACCTTCAATTTCCTAGACAAATTCCAATTGACTGTGGACACTCGAAGATTTGAGCATCTGAGGCCACAATTTGCACCTGCGTTCCAGGTGCTGTTCCTCGAATTTACCAAGTTTTGCCAATATCCTGAGCACAAATGGCAAAACAGCCAGGAAGAGGACAAGTTCAAAGAGTTCAGGTACGATATTGGCGACATGCTCAAGATTTGCTGCTACATGATCACTCCTGACGATGCTCTCAAGCTTTGTTACCAACATCTTAATAACTTACTGGGGCCGCACGCTCCTGAGACGATTAGTGGATCGTGGCAAGCTATTGAGTCATGGCTCTTTTGTGTTCGCATGCTCGCCCGCATGGTACCCTCTGACAACGACGCTTTGCCTGATATCTTCAGACTCTTTCCTCGACTACCCGATGTGGAGCGCGTGTACCATAGTGCCCTACTCATTCTTGGGAGATACAGTGACTGGTCGTCCAAGCACCCCGAATATCGAGAGTTCGAAATCGACTATATCATCAAGGGTATCCTCAACAGAAGCACCGATGTACGGAGAGCTGCAGCACATGCTTTCTTGTACTTTTTCACTGATGGGGCGCCTCAATTAGTAGAGTACAGCTCACAGGTTGTGAACTTTTACAATAGTATCGAGCATTTGGACCTAGACTCGATGAACAAAGTTGCTGATGGCGTCGCAAATGTGATCAAACAACTCTCAGCGGAGCAGCAAGCACAAGCACTCGAGAAGATCTTTGCTCCCATCATGCAAAGCACCGTGCTACCGCTCAATGTCGAGCAACAAAATATACTGGGCGAAAAAGTCAATGCGCTCAGTCGGTTCTGCTCGGTTTTGCGTACGTCAGGGTGCCCTGATGATGCCTCCCCGATCACGCTACTAATCAAACACTATCATGAGAGCCTCATGAAGTTTTTGGCGTTGTACGGAAGGAACATTAAGGTCGCTGAGGGGGTTGCCAGGTACTACATCAGCAGCATTCACAATGTCGCAGGTGCCATAAGACCTCTCATTCCGAGTCTATTACAAGTTACATCAGAGTTTCGTTCGCAAATGTACCCATTCGATTTCGAACTTTACGGCTCCATGGCTCAAATCTATAATGACAAGTCCTACTCCCTGACGGATGTGGAACTTATCAGCATGATATGGAACTATGGAGAAGCAGAGATTTCAGCATTTCTCCATGTTCTGAAAAATTCTAAACTGGCAGAGGTAAATGAAGAGCTGCTTGAATGTGCATTCCACTGTATTAGCGACTTCGCGTCCTATTATACTACCCAGTTCATCTTCAGTGACGATTTCGATGGAACTGTAAAAGCTGCGGTTTCTGCATTGGAACTGTCCGAGATCTCAGTGCTAAGCAGCATCACAAGCTTTTTTGACGATCTAAATAGCCTGTGCACTGAGGAGGATGTGGTGTCGTCTCGCATCAGCAGCATAATGAGTACACATGGCGAGCGGCTTATATACTTCATCCTGTACGGATACATGATGAACTACGAGGAAAGCTTCTTCCCTCGAGCTGATAGAATTGTAGCATTCGTTGCTCGAGTGTGCCCAGCAAAGATAGTGGACTGGGTCCAGATTGCCTTGAACTCCCTCTCGTTCGACTCGGTAAATGAGGAGGAGCAGCTCCAGACAGTCCAACTTATTTATGCTATGGTGGGTGCGGGCGACACCCAGAATATTGGGATGTGCCTCCGCGCTTATGCCAAAAATTATGTGGAACGAACTATGGCTCCTAGGTAAATGTACATAAGGTAATGCTCTCTAAACACCACGAATCAGAGTAGCTACCTGAGATACTGGGAATTTCTACACAACTCACTATCGTTTTCTACTACCTCATTCGGCTGTGGCCTTCACTAGCACGTTTCCTGAGCTCCCTCTCACCGCGACATCGTAGCGTTTGTTATCCCAATTGGTCTCCACGACTAAGAACTGCCCGACTTTGGTCGGAGCTTTATAATTTATGTGCAGATGCTTCCAGCGTCTGTTGGTCTGCTGCGCTGCTTGATCTAATGCATCTTCGAGAACGGTGGCTAGAACACCCCCGTGCACTAAGAAGGGGAATCCACAAGTACGAGACCCTGCCCAGGTAAAGAAGTAGGTATGCCCTTTAGCAGCTTTGTCAACAAAAACAGCGGGAGAGCTGAGTCCTCCGGGTGCACTGAGAACTCTCGAAGGCATTGACTCCACGTGCTGCCACGGACGCACCAGAGAATAGTCTGGGTTCTGCATTAAGTTCTTAAATACTGGGTTCTTGAGCAAGAGGGATTCGACGTACTCGGGGCTACGGTGGAAGCTATATCCTAGCTTTCCTGCATAAAACATACCCACGCCGAATCCCGTCGCGAGGCCAGCTACTGCTGCGAGTTTACCCATTGCTCGTCGAGATGCTGATGCAGACGCCACGATTACTGATGGCTGCCCCACACCACACCATGTGCAATTTATGTGATCTTGTACCCCGGGTAATATCCTTATCATGCCAGTGGAAAACTCAGAATCCAAGGCTCATGAAACTGATTCAGAGTCCAGCGGAACTGCTAAAAAGAATAATGTTAAACCAGCTTCTACCAAATTTGAAACTTTGTATAATCCTCATCCTCGAGAGGTGATGGGATTCGTCGTTAGTCTATGGACGCAAGATAAAGATAATGAGAATTTGAGCTACGGGAAGCTACTCAACCGTATTAAGAGCGATAACGCGAACTGGTCTCTCAGTGAGAAGCGACTCAAACAAATTTGCAAGGATTTCAATCTTCGACCCAATCAGCCTCCGTTCACATATGTCAAGGAAACAAAGTCGTCAATAAGCGAAGCAGCCGCAGAACTACTACCCGAAACAGTAAAGCTGCAAATGACCAAATCTCGAGGTAAAGGAATATTCGCTACACACAAGATCAAAGCAGGCCAGGAGTTATGGGTAGAACCTCCCCTGGTGCAGACCCCTGCTCCTGAATTGCTGAGAATAATGCGGTCCGGAAATGCCTGCGCATACTGTGGTCAAACTCTTCGCACTGCCGAGGGCCAGCTAATTGGTCGGGGGTCAGGAGTGTCGTGCACTGCTACAGTGGCAGGACTACAGCCCTGCTCGGCCAATTGGTGCAACAACGACTGTAAGCGCGCTGATTTAACACACGCTGAGCTCTGGCATGATCTTCTGCGCAACAAATTTAGCGTCTCAACTTGGCGAGCTTACGAAGAGTTCTGTATTGCAAACAACTGGCGTGCAGGCTCTTTGTACGGCATCACACTGATATCAAAGCTGAAAGGAGATCCCAAGAGACCCACTCTCGCCAAAGATATCGACGACCTCGCTACCGTCAGTCAGGCTACTCGTCAGAAAGCTGTCAGTGACCCCTCGAGCTTAGACTACGAGCAGCTAGAGGAAATGTGGAAGCGAGGATGGCAGCTTCTGAGCCGTACTGTTCGCAACGTATACCAGCTGAGTTACGAGGAGTATTTGGAAGGTATTGGAATGGTAAATATTAACAATTTGGATGGAGCAATATTCCTCTTGCACTCTAACCTTAATCACTGTTGCACTCCTAATGTGAGCGTAGACCTGTTGTCAAGGACGAAAGGAATAAGAGTCGTAGCCAAAGAGGACATTGAAGCAGGCAAGGAGCTACTCACTTCATATGTTGACCCCGCAGCAAGTCTCGAAGAGCGCCAATACGCTCTCAGGGTCAACTATGGGTTCATTTGCGGCTGTACGCGTTGCAAAGAAGAGAAGACTAAGCCTGAGAAGGAGGAAACGCCTGTAGTTGAGACCAGGAAAAGGTCAAAGAGCGTTCGTTTTGACAAGAATCCCGTGACGCAGACAGTTGAAGTCCCTGCAAAGTCATAAACACAATAGAGTATCGGATCCAAAGTGAGGCACAATTTTGATGTTTTTGTCTGTTAGTTTTGTAACTCCTACTACATAATGAAACAATGCTTCTTGGTGTCATCCACAGCGCTCAGCGAAAAAGACAAAGTGCACCTCTCCCAGGGAATCTCATACTGTGGAAGTACGTCGGGGCCACAGCTTGCATTTCCTATGCCTCGTTGAGCCACATCAAGGCTCAGAAGAGTCTTCTTCTTCTTGGGCAGATTTACGGGATGCACAGCTTCGTGAATCGCGAGTTCTTCGTATGGGGACACGGTAAAAGAAATTGGAGTTGCGGCATCAACTCGGAACCCTTGCTGCTTTCGAGAGAGCTCGATCCACCGAACATCGTTTCTATTCCCTGTGCTTTGAGTTCGAGAGTACTCCTCACCGAAAAACGGCACTTTCCGCTTATAGATTCCAATAGTTCCGAGAACTCTATCAGAGTAGGATTCAAATGGACCTCTTCCATACCATTTCACATCTTCCAAGTGATCTAGATCGAATACAAGGCCAATCCTAGGAAGAGCTAACGGCTGGTCGGTGATCTTGTGCGGGTGGAAATGAACTTTGACATTAACATGATCTCCCAGTATGTGATAATGTGACTCAACGTCTACTGAGAGAATGTTAGTCTGTGAATAAGTGCTCTTGTTGGTGACCACAATTTCGTTATCATTGATCCGATTAACGCTGAAGTGGTTGAGTGAGCACTCCATAGAGAACACGTCCAGGCTCTCCCAGGCTCTCGTTTTATCGGTCTTGTCATTATCAAGGCGCGCGCGATATGCGTTGAATACTGGGGGTCGATGCCAGATAGTTTTACCGAACTTCAAGCTTGTAAACTCTCCTGACTTCGAGCTGAAAGAAGCCCTCAGATTTGGACTAGATATAACGAGGTGTTCACCCTCGTAATCAGCATCCACTCTGGTTGAGGACTTCTTACGAGGGGCCTTGTAGTCCGTCAGCTGGAACTGGTGTTTCGCTACGATGTGGCCAGCCTTTGCCCAGGGGAGATCCTCTTTCAGTGAGAAGGTAGTGTTTAGGAAATACTCTCCTTTATCTTTCATATTGTACGATAACACCACAAAGGTTGAGTTACCTGGCTTGATGTCCAAAGTCTTCACGCCGCTGGCTACTGGCTCTCCATTGTGCATCAAAGTCCACCTGAGATTCAGGAAATCCAAGGAGAGGAAATCATAGTTATTTCGTACTTTGATAACATCATGTTCCATCTCCACAGATACGTATTGATAGACCTGTTTCACGTAGGCTGCCTTCGCAGTAAGTTCTTTCCCTGACCGAAGTACACCATCAAGGCAGAAGTTGGAATCATTGGGGATGTCCCCGAAATCGCCACCAAAACCATAATATTTCCTTCCATGCTTATCTTTCTTAGGGATACCGTGATCGGCCCATTCCCAAATGCATCCTCCTATTAATCTGTCGTGCTTATTGATCGTATCCCAATACTCTTTCATATTTCCCATAGCATTCCCCATTGCGTGCGAGTACTCGCAAACGAAGAATGGTTTCTCGCTTTGCTGCTGGCCCACCCAATCTAGATATTCCACTGATGGGTACATGCAAGAATCGATGTCTGCAGACTCATTCATACCCTGGTAATGAATCGGACGAGTGGTATCCAAGGACCGAATCATCTTGCGACAGGCGTAGAAATTGTCGCCGCCACCGCACTCATTACCCATTGACCAAATAACTATGCAGGGGTTATTGCGGTCCCTTAATACGAGACGTTCTTGGCGATCCACATACATGCTCTCCCAGGCTGGATCTTTCGAGAGTCTGTCCCAAACCCCATGGGTCTCTAGGTTCGCTTCGGCCACCACGTACAGTCCGTATCGATTGCAGAGCCATAGCCAGTACGGATCGTTAGGATAATGCGAGGTCCGCACAGTGTTAATGTTGTGTTTCTTCATCAATAATACATCCTTGAGCATCTCTTCTTTGGTGACTGCCTTGCCATTGACCGCACTCACATCGTGGCGGTTGACACCCTTGAGGAGTATGTCTTTGCCATTGACAAAGAGTTTGCTGTCCTTGATTTCCACAGTGGTGAACCCAAAGTCAGATGTGACAATGTGGTGCTCGAATTGGAGAGACGCATCGTAGATATTAGGGGTTTCTGCAGTCCAGTACTTGGGATTCGTCACCCTGGATGTGAATGTGGTGGTGAGCTGCCGTGGTTTCAGCGTGACCTGCCGCTCCACCACTACCTCGTCACCGAGCTTGAGGGTAAACTTTACTTGGCTACTCTTCTCCAGAGAGTTGTAAAGGGTGACGTGCGTCTCTATCTCGCCGTTAGCCTTGGGAATATGCCAAAAATCCCAAATGTGCTGCTCAGGGAGCCAGTAAAGATACACATCTCGGAAAATCCCGCTGAGGCGGAACATGTCTTGGTCTTCGCAATAGCTGCCGGCTCCGTACTTGTACACTTGCACAGCAATAGTGTTGTCGCCATCCTTGATATGCGATGAGACGTCGAACTCGGCCGGGTTGAAGCTGCTTTGCGAGTACCCCACAAAGTGCCCATTCAACCATACGTAGAAATGCGATTGAACTCCGCCAAAGTACAAGATGACCTTACCATTTTCGTCGCAGCGGTTCCAGTGAAAGGTTCGTCGGTACGATCCGACCGGGTTGGGCTCACGGTAGCACGTCCAGTCTTTCGGGACCTCACCAGACACCTTCGGAGGGTCGCAGGCGAACGGGTAGGTATAATTGGTATAAATAGGGGTGCCGTAGCCTTTAGACTCCTGGGAAGAAGGCACGTCGATCGTGTCCCATTTGGACACATCAAAGTGGGTTTTATAGAAATCCTGGGGTCTCGACGCAGGGTCCGGGACCCACCTAAAGTCCCATGGACCATTCAAACCGACTTTCCACTTTGGATATACGAATGCATGGGCCGGAAGCTTGTGAATCCCGAGAATTGACTGATCTTCTAATTCTGAAGGGAGCATGTCGGGGTATATGTTGTCTTGCTGGAATCGGTATTTCGACCCTGCATTTGGGGGCGGACCCTTTCCCTGGTAGTTTCACGGTACTGCGGCGAACAGCCTTGGCTCACTGCTAGGAACGATAAACTTGACAAGTCTACAGGTGCTACTGGCTGTCTACGCTACTGCTCGTATTGGGGCGAATCGCACTGTTGCGGCAACTCTAGGCACCTGGACCCGCATTCGGTCGTTGCATGACTACTCGAGTCCGGTGGCGCCTCCGTAGAACATATGATGTGAAATCAGTCGCCTCGTTCTTGTATGCAGAAATGTGGGGACAAGCACCAGGTGATCGGACAAGGTGATGTTTTCCATGTGGTGGTGTCGTGATCAAAACATCAAAAACACAAAGTCTGGGTTATTGGAGATACTAATATCGGAGTGACTTGCAGCTTTACGGTGATCTCTCCGTGGGTGCACGTTTCATTCATGAGCCAATTAACGTTTCGCTCTGCCAAACTGGACTGCCTGCCGTTGGTCTGGTGCAGCCCATAGCATCTCGCCAGCACCCAATTGACTCAGCGTCTCTACCATGTTCCGAGCAATGAAGGCCCCGCAACTCTTGCGAGAGAAGTTCATTGTCAACTTTAAGGACCCCAATCTCGGTCTGAAAACGCTGCTGACCCGTAGCGACCAGGACTTGGGGGGTTTCAGCACCGTGAAATTTGACGTGCATGGAGACCCTCCATATGGAACGTTCTCAGGCAATCTCAGCCTGGACCTACCAGAAGATCGGCCAGAGGTTGTCCGTCTTGGCTACGCAATGTTCCGTACCCGCGACAAGCAGCCAACTTGGTTCGGATTCGGGGAGACCGAGTTCCACGACTGGAGCACCTTCAATCAATTGAGCTTGAGGGTTCGCGGAGACCACCGCAGGTACTTTGTGAACATCCAGAGTGATACTCCCCATGTCACTGACCTCTACCAGCACAGACTGTTCCTCAAAACTCCGGGTGAGTGGGAGCTCGTCACAATTCCATTTTCGAGTTTCATTCTCACCAATGGCGGCCTTATTCAGAAGCAGTACCGTCTAGACACTGAGCACATCAAGAGCGTAGGGATCAGCATTATTGATGGACAATACGGCCCTTACAAGCTCGATGTGGACTGGATCAAAGTGATGCAAGGCAGTGTTGATCCTGATGAGTCCACCGAGCAGCTAGCCTCAAAGGTAGGCAAACCCCTATTAGCTTAGCTTCATGTATCGATGACGAATACGAACTCTACGAATTAAGTATTAAAGATCGGGGTCCGAGCAGGTAGCGTCTCCGGCCACATAGACATCCTGAAAATTGTACATGTGTTCAATGTCTTGCTTCCTGTATAGCCAGCTGGGGCGAATAAACTCTGTTTCACTGTCAATGAAGTAGAAGTGTCCCCACGAAGCCACAAAAGAGTGCGTGTTGGTTCGGGGCCACGCAGTGCAATGACCCTCTTTAGGAGGCGTCGATTTCCTGAGAATCGACAGGGCCCACTCTAGAATTCCTGGATCCTGCTCATCGGTTTTGGACTCGAGATTAAGATTGGCCTCGCTATAGAAGCTGGACCAGAACGGGTGAGCCTCGGTACTAAACACCACCTTATCATCTTGATTGAGCGGGTGATCGGGAGAGAAGAGCAGATACAAATACTTGACAGTTTCCGACAGAAAGAAGCTATCCATGCGATCGCTGAGCTCTCCACTGCGCACGTCCTGCGTTGCTGCGACCCCACAATCAACTTTGTTAATATTAACCAAATCTTCCAGAATTACTTGTCCGACCTGCAGATAGAATGGATCCTTGGTCGCTTGATATAAATAGTAAGTGCTTTCCGCAAACTCGGGTCGCAGCAGATACCATTCTAGGTTGACTGAACGATGGTCGCTCTTGTCGAAGGCAAAGGACCACCGCTCTGGCAAACCGCCCCAGTTATTCCACAGTTTAAAGTAGCCAAGGTGCGTGTTTACTGCCGCCGATATATCCCCTGCAAGTACCTGTACCCCACTCCAGAATGCGCAAAGCGAGTCGACGGAGGTAGCCATTACTCGAGGGTTGCTGTATCTGACGGTGTGATAGTAGAATCCGTTTCTCAAGTACTGCTGTATAGAGGGATACACCTTGTCCCAGATATTTCCCAAGTCCGAGTCCTCAAAGAGAATTGAGCTCTTGAGGATGTACTCGTAGAAGCTGTCGACGCCCGCGCCGATGCTTGTAAAATCGTCTAGCCAGCGACCAGTCTCTGAGCTCAGCAGGTTCCCAACCAGATCTATCTGGGGGTTTCTCATGCTCCAGACCTTATAGAACGCTCGCTTGGCTAGAGTGTCGAACCTGGTATCGTTTGTGAGCCGAGACAGGAGGCCGAACTCTAACATCAGGCTTCCTGCCGCAGCACTGCAGGTCTCTTCTATCAGGTCCTCACCTATAGGCACGATTCCATTTTGCAGGTGTACTCGTGGGTGAGGAATTCCAGTGGGGGTATCAAAGGCAGGCAGAAGCCTCTTCCCCAGGTCATGAGCCTTTAACAGCAAGCTACCATTGTAGCCAGGGATAGCATGGCCGAGTTTTGGCACTGAGGCATACAAATGGGCGCTGAGCAGCCCACCAATGACCCGAATAGTCGCCTCAAACACCTGGATGATCTGCGGCTGATCGAACGAAATATGCTTGTCAATATAGTCGACCCAGTACTCGAAATTCTCCTGATCTCCCAAAATTGGAAACATGTCGAGCGAGTCGATCAGGGTGACGCTGAAATTCCCCATGACGTCGTTCCTCTGGATATGGCTAATGTCAGGGTCCGGGCCAACCCCTTCACAGGAAAGCGGACGCAATTCATCTTTTGGGAGAGCGTGGTCTCTGTATGCATTAAATCCATGGAAGAACAGGGCCTCAGTTTGGTTTCTCAAGCCCTCAAGGTGCTCCTCAGTGAAAATAGGCCTGAGCACATCGACAGACAAAGCTGTTTGGGCAAGTATACTAAGAATCCCAAAATGCATAAACCCACCGTTGCTCTTGACGTGGAACCTGAATTACTTCTCTGCTGGAGAATACTAATTAGACCCTAAGTAAGCAGCTCCTTCACCTGCGATTATTATGCTTCGGTTGGCCCATTTCAGAGCTTTAGGCTTGTTAAGAACTCCTTTAAGGCGATTCGCAAGCACTGTCCCCGATCCTCGGGGCCCCGTTGTGGTGGACCGCGAGCTGCCCGATCCTCTTGCTTATCGACGGAGAATGCGTAACGGGTTTGCAGTATTCATGGGTGTGATGATGGTTGCAGTTTTCGGTATGATCAAGTACGAGGACGCAAATTCCCCGGTAGTTTCCTCGACGCTGTACACCTTGAGACGGTCCGACAAGGCTCGAGAGGCCCTGGGTGAGAACATTCGGTTCGCATCGACCATGCCGTGGATTCACGGCTCCGCTGGCATCGCCAAAAACGAGGTTGAGTTCAGCTACAAGGCTTTGGGCACCAAGGGCACTGCAATGGTTCACTTCCACGCATATCGAGTCCATGGTGAGAATCGCTACGCAGCGGCAGAGTGGGAGCTCATATTGGACGATGGCGAGAGAATAAACCTGTTGCAAGAAGAATTTCACCCGTTTGTTCCTGGCCCCAAGGACGAGCCCGGTATGCAGCGGCACTAACAGGTATGCAGTAGCTTCTATGTACATAATTGATTTACTTGATCTTCTTCTGCTTCAAGGCGATGGTCTCGTCGTCAACGAAGATTCCTTTGCCTTTATACGGCTCGGGCTTACGATGCTTGCGAATCTCGGCTGCTAGCAGCTTGACTTTTTGCTTGTCGCAACCCTCGATCACGACGCGGTGCGGCACTGGGACCCGCACGTCGATACCCTCGGGAATGGGAACAATTTGGGGGACGCAGAAGCCGACTCGTAGACTGAGCTGCTGTTGGCCCTCAAACTCAGGCTTCTGCGCAGGTTCCAAAATGGCCCTGAAACCTGTACCGACAAACTTGACAATACAGAGATGCCCCTCGCTAACACCGTTGATTCCGTTGTTTATTAAAGTGCGAGTAGTCCCCCACATTGAGCGCTGGTGTTTGGCGGTTGGATTCTCTACTGACACCACTGCCTTGGATTCGTCGACGTCCACCTTGACAAAATCAGCGAGACCAACTGTGACCGTGCCTTTTGGCCCTGTGATCTCCATCTCCTGGGTGATGTGCACTTTAGGTTTTCCATTTCGGAGTTTATCTACAGACATTCGCAGGGCGGTTACTTCGTCCACTAACCGAGGACTTAGCTTAAACTGGATTCCCTGAGGCAAAAGAATCGGAGCCGACCCTACATTCGAGCGCACAGTTCGGCAACTCGAGAAGAGCCTGAGAAATTTCATCGTCACGAAGAAAAGTAGTCATGTGACCACTAGTGGGAGGCCAAGTGCTTGACGCCACGACAGATCACTGAGCGCCACTGAAAAGTTTCATTAGATAATTTTTCAGTCCTTTGATCTCTCGCCATGCCTCGACAATTAAAGCATCACGAGCGGAAATTGCTCAAGAAGGTCGACTTTTATGACTGGAAAGAAGACAACAACCACCGCGAGACAGAGGTGATGCGCATGTATCATGTGCAGAACCGAGCGGACTACCATAAGTATAACAAGATCTGTGGAAACATCCGTCAACTCGCGCACAAGCTATCTTTGCTCCCGCCGACTGATCCAGAAAGACTCAAATACGAGGAGCTCTTGGTGGAGAAGCTGCAAAGAATGGGGGTATTCGGTCAAAAACAGCGTCCGAAAACATCGGATCTGGAAAAGATCTCTGTGGCAGCGTTTTGCCGACGACGCCTGCCGGTGGTGATGGCCAGACTTCACATGGCCCCGAATGTTACGGAAGCTACCAAGTTCGTCGAACAGGGCCATGTTCGTGTGGGCCCCGAAATGGTGACCGACCCGGCAATGCTGATAACCCAGGATATGGAGGACTATGTCACCTGGGTGGACGGCTCAAAGATCAAAAGAAGAGTGCTTGAGTACAAAGATAAAGTCGATGATTTCGACCTGTTATAGACTGGACCATTTGACGATCACAGCCTAGCTATTTATTCTAATCCTAGTTTTATGTTTCATGACGCACAGTTTCTCTCTGTCCATGCAGAAACCTACAATAATTACATAGTGCATTCATGTCGATCAGTTTCCTGTCATGATGAGTCGCTTGCAACATCAAAATACATCGTGTCCCCATTACCCCAACCGTCGAGTCCGACAATGTCCGACGCATGGTCCCCTTGGGCGACTACCATTAATCCCAGAATTCTCACCGCTGGGACAATTGGAAAAGCAATCTCGATCAGTCTATCAGGCAATACAAGTCCCATCAGGTTGTTCGTAGCAGCAAACCTTGCCGCATCCTTGGGGCTGAAGCACCGTGGGGCTTCGCAAGGATGCTGAAGATTCTTGATGAAGCCATTACACGACTGATACGTGCCATCGAGACAGAGTCCGTTCATAACGAACAGAACAGGGTAGTTTGGTTGCTTCCAATTGATTACAGCGCAGAGTTCCGCACAAGGAGAGGTGAACACAAATGATTTGCGGACTTCCGATTTGCGCACGTATCGGAAAACTTCAGTTAAGATCAAATCAGCATATTCATTGAGATCTACCCGAGTGTTGAGTGGACACTTTCCGTCATTGAGCTCGGCCACTGAAGGATAAGGGATATATAGGTTCAACTGGTCTGCGTTTTCCTTTTCCAGATATTCTTGTAATGTCCTCAAAGAAGGATCAAGCTTGCGAAGGATGTCAAGGGTCAGTGCCATTACAGGAAAGGCTATACCACGTGAAACTAACAGAGGGTCTGAAACAACGAGTACTCTGTCAGCAGTCAATACAATTGGCGCTTTTTTGTAGGCTCCCTGTAAACTAGACGCAGTGACCACATTAAAGGTAGTTGCTTGAATGGTCTCACTTGCATTGGTTGCATGATAGTGATCCAAAGGATAATTCACCGTGGACGACTCAATAAATGATGTTGACTTCCAATAGGTGTCAAACTTTGTGATCTCTAAAGGTTGTCCGGAAAACGGAGTCACCATAAGATAGTCAAAACTCAGCACGCCAACTGCATGTAGGAGGACGTTGAAAAATGCGACCGAGACACCTGTATCGCGACTCTTCTCAAATATAGATGGCAACGCCGTCGCCTTTACCATGACTTTTGTCCCGAATGTTGGGAGAACCTCGAAATCCATCCAGAATTCTTTCAGATTCTCAATTTGGAATGTTTGTACCCGATCGTTTTCCTTAATGGGGAGATCGATATTGCGGGCGATCGAGTCTTTAGAGGAGGATGTGCTGATAGTAAGCCTTCCCGCAGACAAAATGCGCCGGTCGTCCTTGAATTGCAAGCTCGGAGCCTTGGGGTCGTTATCGAACATGATTTGGAGAATGACTTTTTGAGAATCCAGGAAGCTATGGCCGTATCTCTGAATGGGTATGATAGGGGGTGGTAAGCATAGGGCAGGAATGCCATCCAGGTCCATCAAGTCATCTTCAATTTCTAGCTCCATTTCAGCAGCCTGTGCCTGTTCGTTGCTTGCTGATCTAGTGCAACAGACTGAGGAGCTCGTGTCACCCAATCCGTGAGGTAAATCGCTGGAGAGCTCAGTTATCGATTTCGCATGACCCTGCCAGCACGCGTAGAATAAAGCAGAATATCCACGCTCATCCACCGCTGCTATGTTTGCATTATGCTGCAAAAGTGCCTTGACAGTGCTACTGTTTCCGGCCGCAGCGGCATATATCAGGGGAGTCCACGAGTTGAGCTTGTCGACTTGGTCTATATCTGCACCAGCATCAAGCAGGACCTCAACTAGGCGATAGTAACCAGCTCTGGCAACTATGTGAAGAGGATAGAGACCCTCTGCGTCTGGAACCATATCTGGTTTGCTGTTTTTCTTGAGTAGCACTTTGATGGCAGCCTCAGCACCGAACTGGCAGGCAAAATTTAAGGGAATATAGTCACGTTCTGAGTTTCCGGTTAGAAGGGCACCGTGGTTGACAAAAATCTCAGTTATCTCGGGCAGATTGTAGAACAAAGCGTAATGGAGAGCCCTATAGTTGTCATTATCCAGTATATTAACGTCTGCATTAGCTTGCAGAAGCTGTTTGATTACCGGTAGGGCCTTTTTGATTGCAGCGTAGTGTAGTGCAGTTCGACCATACTGGTCCTGCAAATTCACGCATCCGGGATTTTTGCTTAAACACAATTTGACAATGGGGTCACGGTTAGGATGCGAAGCCGCATAATGGAGGCAGCCCTTTCCTGAGTACTCGTCGATTTCGGTCAGGTCTACGTGTTTCTCTTCATAAAGTGCCAACAGAGCCTCATTTGTAGCGTTCGTTGTGATGCCGGTACGAAAGGCGTACGACAGCCTAGGAGGATTGCAGGACAGCAGCTGTTGTGACCATTCTTTAATCTGGGATGCGGAATTCTCATCGCTTGGGTCATATTGGGCGGCAAAGCTGAAAAACTCCTGGACCAGGTCCTCTACTGCGTTTGTTTGATGAGGCTCAAGTACTGGTTCATAGACAGAATCGCCCGTTGATAGAGCTTCGAGTTCCAAAAAGCACTTGTTAGCCTTATCGCCCATGGACACCAGAATCTCTCGGTTGAACATTGGCTGGATCTCCACGGCCCTCCTTAGGAACAGCTCCTTGGTGTGTGATAGCGATCTTTTGTCCCATTTCTTCAAGACCTTTGAGAACCCAATGCCGTTCAGGTCTATAAACTCCTCCAATCTTTCCAAATCGCGTCGAAACCGGTGGAAACCCTCGTGCAAGCCAATGTAGCTGGCAGAGTTGAGGGAGATCCCTGCCTGACGAGCAGCAGCCAGCTTGCTCACCAGAAGGGATAATCGAGCCTCGAGGTCTCTCTCCTTTTCTTGATAAAACCCCTGGACCTTTTCCAGTTCTCGCTCCAGCTGGAAGAAGAACGTTGCCTTCTGGGCCTGCAATCTTTGGTGTGCTTCACGAGGATCGTCCCCAGCCAGGCGATTGATGAGCTTTTTCAATTGCTTATAATTTATGAAATACTCTGCATATTCGGGAAGATCCAGATGGCGTTTCGCCAGATATTTCCCGAATTTCATGAGGCTGTGAGGAGATAGAGCTAATTTGAGTTAGCCACTATTTGCGCCACTGGCGTCCACCACGTGCCGCAGGACGCTGCGTGAATGGCATATGCACACGCGTGTGACGATTTTCGCATCATAAGATCGTAGCTACATATAGTCAGTTAATTTTTAATCCAATTCATCTTCCAGTTTTGGCACGGGCCCAGCTCGTGCGTGAATGTGCGAATGAGCGAGTTTGCTCCAGGCCGATCTCCGCTCGATTCCCACCACATTCCGCCGCCGAGATGCTTTGAACGGACGTATTTGGCCTTGAGCTTCATTGTCTCTGCATTGTCGTACGACACTACTACGCCGTTGCCCTCGCAGTACGCCCCGACTCTTTTCGAGTCCACGTGCTCTTTACTGCCTTTGAGCGGAAGGTTCTTGACGTCGTTGACGCCATTCTCAAAGTCCCCCGGGGCTACTCCCTGAAACGGCTTACCCATTCCTTTAGTGTTTGCAAACGAGCGTCCGTACAGCGGCATCCCGAGAATCATCTTCTGTGGAGGCACTCCTTTGCCGAGGTAAAACTCGACCGCCATGTCTGCGGAGACAGCACCTCCAAACAGGTTTGCTTGGTGGTCCACTACCTGCGACCACGACCCGGCAAAGTCGTAGCTCATGAGATTCCAGTAAGTCAGGTAGCGATCCATCTCCCTGACGCTGAGCACATTCCTTGGGTCTCCTGCCGGGGCGGCAATGGTGAGATCGAACTGGTCTCTGGGGAGATTGTGCCTTAGGGCAAGCGAATCAAGCTCGAGACGGCAAAGCTTGAGAACCTCGACGTATTGCTGTGCTTGCTGAGGAGTAGAGGGATACTCCCAGTCGATATCAATGCCGTCTAAAGAGAATTCGTCCACTAAGCTCGTGGCAGACTTGGCAAAGTTGCGCATGCTGTCGGGATTGTTGAAAGCTGCAGTGAGATCGCTGCTATAGGTCCAACCACCAATTGAAAGGAGTACTCGCAGCTGTCTTTGCTGCTTTTTCATATTGTGTAGCTCGCCAAGGCAGCCATTGCCTCCATTTTTGAGCTTCTTGTCCTTGTCTGCCCACGGATCGCTAAGGGTAACCTCACCTGTTTGGGGGTTTGTTTTCACAAATGCGTATATAATGTGTGTAAGGACGTCAGCAGGGAGCTGACTTGGCTCGTAGTTTCGACCGTATATAGCCCAGTTGACGAAATATGCGGCATACATTGTAGAGTGAACTGACAGGTATCCGAGTGGCGTATGCATAATGGGGTTGCTATGAGATTCTTCTATAAAATATACATCAGTAAATATTCAAACATGAATAGATGAATGTAGATGTGAGGGCACTCAGTTGAAAAAGTCCTCGCCAACTATCTCGATGCCAGTGAGTATGCATCCCTTATAGATCACTGTATCGGTGTGGGCGTTGAGATCGCATCTGTGAACATCACCGAGCAAATCGGTAACGAACGCCAGAGATTCATCATCGGTCAAGGCGACCCCGATGGCCTCATTGAACCCAGTAAAGAGAACTTCGTGGTTGACGATCTTTCCATTTTTGACTTCGCCTCTATTCAAGGAATTGCCATTAGGACCGCCACCTCGGTCCGTCCAGTAGATTTTGCCGCTTTTGGCGCCGAAAGTGATATCGATCGGCTCGGGCAGATTCTCAACGAGAACCTCTACGTCTTCGCCGGTAATTTTCATTCTCAGAAGCTTGCCTTTCCCGCCCTTTGGAGGTCCTTTTTGGCTGAAGTATATGTGCCCGTCGTGGACGTAGCAGCCGACACAATGTCTTGTAGCATCGAGTTTCTCCTCAGTGGCGTAATCACCCGAGGAATACAATGTCTCCAAGTGGGAGCCATCAGTCCGAACCCGTCTGACTGCCATACCCTCTCGGTCGCCAAAGTAGAGCCAGTCGTCGTTCAACGCCAGCTGTTTAGGAGTGACGATCCCTTGCTCGAGAACGGGTGTGTTCTTGCCAGTAGAAACGTCAAAGCAATCTATCGTTCCGTCCTTGTCGAAATACGCCGCGGTCGTCTTGTTGGTGCAGGCACCCATATTAGTCCAATAGATTCGTTTCCCCTTGATCGCTAAACCATCGGGCTGGCCACGAACAGTGGCAACCTGTCTAAAATTCTTGCCATTGAAATCGATAGTGTCTATAGATCCGGAATCACCGGTATAGACTCGGGACTTTCTTCCCAGCAGCACGAGCATATGCAGGTTGGAGAGATCATGTGGCGGTGTCGCCACAATTATAGTTAGAATGGCCTGGTTTTCATCTGAAAAGGCAACGGAGCCAAAAGTCATCCACACCAACGACCGCAAGAAATGCTGGGCTGCCCGGGATGCATTTTTCAAATGTCTGGATGACAACGAGATCGTCGACCCCATCAAGGATGACGGTCTTGCTCGCCAAAAGTGTAACCAGTTATTCCAAGACTTTGAGAATGCCTGTATCGCGAGCTGGGTGGATTACTTCAAGCAGAAGCGTGTACAGGACTGGAAGAAAAACGAGCGGATCAAAGAGCTCCAGGCTGCCGGATACCAGCCCATGGAGACGTCCTCATTGCAGGTGAGTCCCAAATAAGCATTTCCAACCATCCAGTATATAGTGTAGATAGTGTATCGATCTCGATTCGTTTTAGACGTCATGCCAGCTCTGGATCAAGCAATCATAGAAGCTGCAGGTGTACCCAGTAGTCCCGACCCACGCTCCTCCGTAAACCATACTCTCGTGGTTAGTGAGCGAGCCAA
This sequence comes from Wickerhamiella pararugosa, assembly GCA_023628975.1. Lineage (NCBI taxonomy): Eukaryota > Fungi > Ascomycota > Dipodascomycetes > Dipodascales > Trichomonascaceae > Wickerhamiella > Wickerhamiella pararugosa. Next base: position 277,917 of record JAMAJQ010000005.1, on the reverse strand, counting down.
CCACTGTAGGAAGATGTGCGGGGTCGCGTGGCTCCAGGACTCGCAGGCCACCGTACATGCAGCAAGCGAGAATGCGTTTAGTCTCGACACCCTCAATCAGTCTCCAGACGCCGCCGCCAAGATCAATTGATTCTGTACTGCGACGAGTATTGGTGTCTACCAACCGGAGCTTGTCGTCGTAGCCTCCAGTCCACAGCAGCCCGTCTTCTCGGGGAAGGATAGAGGTAATGCCGGCGTCGTGATGGGTCATTCGCCAGAGTAGAGAGCCAGACGCAAGATCGTGACAGCACAGGGCCATGTCATCTCCTCCACTGATCACTGTCTCATCAACGAAGCGGACGCACCATGGATCGTAGTCGTGTGAGTGCGTGCTCCAGAGAGTCTCTTGTCGCTCGATGTCGAACAAATTGACGGTTCCATTCGTCAGAGTGTACGCCATGAGCGAGTCTCTGAAATCGAATTGCAGTACCAGATCAGTGGTTTCGCCCACGCAGTACTCGCGAACTTTGGCAACCTCGGTATCCTCGAGCTGCCACACGCAAACTTTGCCTGTGCTGTGTGCGGTGTAAATTAAATTCTGATGCAAGTATATGTCAAGTATTGCCGAGTCAACTCGACAACTGCTCACGAGGTTGAGCTCGAAATCGTAAACATCAATAGTGCCCCATCGATCACTACCTTGCTCGAGTTTGTAGGTACCAACCACCAAAAAACTCCCTACAACCACCATGCAGCATGGTGGTAATTTTGTGTTTACTCGATTTTTCACCTCTAGAGTCATTGACTTCTACAGCTGAGTAACTCTTGAACGCATCTTCATGTCGACGCAGACTGTGAAAAAAAAGATGGGCGTGCTCACCGATACATTCGGGCGTTCGCACAACTATTTGCGGATTTCGTTGACTGAGCGGTGCAACTTCCGCTGCGTCTACTGTATGCCTGAAGAGGGAGTTCCATTGCAGCCCGATAACAAGTTGTTATCCGCGGACGAAATTTGCAGCCTGGCAAACATGTTTGTTTCTCAGGGTGTTTCCAAAATTAGATTAACTGGTGGAGAGCCGCTAGTTCGGAAAGATTTCATGACTATCGCCGAGCGTCTCGGATCAATCCCTGGGCTCAAGGAGCTTGCGATAACGACAAACGGCCTGACTCTCTCGAGGAAAATACCAAAGCTCAAGGAATTCGGCCTTACCGGAGTAAATATCAGTTTGGATTCGCTTGTCGAGGCCAAGTTTAATTTCTTTACTCGTCGTCAGGGCTTATCGAGGGTGCTCGACAGCATCCATGCGGCAGTGGACAACGGGATCCCCAAGGTGAAAGTGAACACGGTGGTAATGCGGGGCCGCAATGAGGATGAGCTCCTCGATTTCGTTGCCCTCACGAAGGATCTGCCCATTCAGGTGCGGTTCATCGAGTACATGCCTTTCAGCGGGAACAAGTGGGACAAGAAGAAGATGTTTAGCTACTTTGAGATGCTCGATACTCTACGGAGCAAACACAACCTTGAGCCCATCACCCATAAGCGGGGCGACACCTCCAAGAACTTCAGCGTGGAGGGCCACAAGGGGTCTGTGGGCTTTATCACCTCAATGACGTCGAACTTTTGTTCAAGCTGCACACGTCTGCGCGTCACTGCTGACGGAAACCTCAAGGTCTGCCTGTTTGGCAACGAGGAGGTGTCCTTGCGAGACATGCTCAGGGCCGGGGCGTCTCAGAAGGAGCTGTTGTCAGTGATTGATTGCGCAGTTAATGCGAAAAAAAAGGAGCATGCAGGAATGGATACTCTGAAGGACTCGGAAAACCGGCCCATGATTCTGATCGGAGGGTAAGCAGCAAAACTATTCTATTACGGACAGGAACACTAACATGCCATCGAACATTGAGAACGCGGCCAGCACCACAATTTGCTCGGATGTACAGCTCGTTCACGCACGTGGACAATGATGGAAAGGCCAGTATGGTCGATGTCGGGAACAAGCAGGTGACCAGTCGCAAAGCGGCGGCCGAGGGGCTGATAAAGTTCTCGTCCGCAGAAGTCCTGCCGCTTTTGCGGTCTAATCAAATGAAAAAAGGCGATGTACTTGCGGTCGCCCGGGTGGCAGGGATCATGGCGGCCAAGCAGACGCACAACCTGATCCCCCTGTGCCACGCATTGACAATTACCAAGGTCGGGGTCGATTTTGAAGTGCGAGACCAAGAAAACGCAGTGTACGCTACGTGCGAGGTCAAATGCAGAGGCCAGACCGGGGTCGAGATGGAGGCACTGATCGGGGTGACGATCGCACTGAACACCGTATACGACATGTGCAAAGCGGTCGATCGTCACATGGTGCTAAGTGATATCAAGGTAATTGAGAAGCAGGGCGGCAAGCACGACTTCGACCTTGCGCCACATGCGCCACAACAATGATCTGTCAAAGCTTTTTCAGGTACTAAATTTTGTAGGTTTGCATAAATTCGAACTATGAACGGATACACTCCAGTGCCGGTGGTGCTATCGACGAAGAAGCCGTTGGTAACACACTATCTTTACGTTCGCCAGCACAGCTCCAAGGGGAGCGACGATTCGACGGCGGTGTTTGTTGCCGGGCTGCCCAACGACACAACCATCGACAACCTCAAGGATCTGTGCACGGCTATGGGCAGTGTGATTCTCGAGAATTTCGAGTACCAGGGCCAGAACCGAGGACTGTTGCACCTGGTCGATCAAGCAGCGTGCGACCGATTCTTGGCGAAAGCTGGCAAGGCCGTCAAGTCGAAGTCGGCCACTCAATGGGCTCTGTACGGGCCACGAGGGTCTGCAGCATACGTGCTGCGCAATAATCTGCGGTACCCCGAGGAGGCGGACCTGGAGCAGGACGCGAACGAGTACATGGAGAATTTCGCGGCCATTGAGGCCGACGTTCAGCGTGCTCGGGAGGAGGAGGAAGAGAAAGTGGACGAGGACGGATTTAAGCTCGTGATCAACACCAAACGCAAGACGCTGGCCGCCCCAGGGGAGACTGTGGCGTCGGGCCCTCTTAAGAAACAAAAGTCAAAAGAAAAATCGGACTTCTACCGGTTCCAGCTGCGCGAGCAACGCAAGCAGGAAATGAACAACCTGCTCAAGCAATTCCAGGCCGACAAGGATAAGGTTTCCGAGCTGCAACGAAAAAAGCTCCTGCGACCATACTAGCGGCAGCTCACGCCACCTATTTATACATTCTTCTGGGTTAGGGCAGGGGGTCACAACCCTCGACGCTGTCGCATCGCCCTCTCTCCCACTACCAAGATGCTGAAACGCTATTTTTCCAGTTCATTCGCGCGCTACTCGTACCCTCTGAGCAAGAAGGGCACGCCATTGAAGCCGTACATCGCGTTCACCGTCAAGGTGCGCAAGGAGGTCGAGAAAGAGTTCCCAGACCTCAAGGTTCCCGATATTGGCCGCAAGCTGGGCGAGAAATGGCATGCGTTGTCTCAAGACGAGAAGCAGAAGTATCACGACGAGTACAAGGAGGAATTGGCCAAGCACAAAGTAAATCAGTAGCCACACCGTAGTTATATTACCGCCCGATCTGGTGGCGCAGTTGCCACAATGTACGACCCAGCCAGGGACTCTTGGAATGGGGACGACGGGGCCGAGAGGCCCAAGCTCGGGCAGCTGAAGCGGCCGCAGTACGCAGAGAACGACGAGGAGTCGGCCCATGACAAAAAGCGGGTGCGTAGCCACTACAACTCGCGGCAGAATATGCACTTCTCCGAGCGAAACAGGAGCAAAATTTTGGGGGTGCGGGATTTCAACAATTTCGTCAAGTCGATTCTAATAGATAGATATGCCCGCCCCCGGTCCATAGCCCTCGATCTGGCGTGCGGCAAAGGGGGAGACCTGCACAAGTGGGCTCGAGCCTGCGTCGACGGGCTGATTGGGGTCGACATTGCCGAGATCAGCATCGAGCACGCAAAGATGCGGTTTGACCAGATGAAGCACAAGACATTTTGGACCGACTTTTGTGCCGGAGATGCGTTCTCGACCCCGCTGGCCGACATCGTCCACCCACTGGCGTTCCCAGTCGACATCGTCAGTTGCCAGTTCGCCCTGCACTATGCATTCAGCACCGAGGAGCAGGCCCGCACCGCGATCGAGAACATCGCCAGCGTGATCAAAAAGGATGGGTTATTTATTGGTACGATTCCAAACTCAGACTACCTCAGTCACGAGTTGAAAAAGCACCAGCAGTGGGGGAACTCTCTGTTCAACATCAGGTTCGAGCATCCCCACCCAGACGGGACGTTCGAGACTCCTTATGGGAACCGATATTTCTTCACCCTCAAGGAAGCGGTCGAAGATGTGCCCGAGTATGTAGTGCCATCGGACACCTTCAAGGAGCTGTGCGCAGAGTACGGGCTACGCTGCGACATGTTCATGCCGTTTGTGGAGTTCTTCCACGATGCGGTGCAAAATAAAGATATTCGGGCTGCCGCAATCAAAAAGTCGCTGCTCAACCCCGACACCGACGCCATTAGTATCGCCCCAGACGAACTGGCGGCGTGCTCGGTGTATGCCGCGTTCGCGTTCACAAAAATTCGCAGAAACTAGACTCGCCATGCTGGGTGATAATGTTCATAATTATTTAATGTTTCCTAGCCTAACTTACCTCTGTCGCTGCGGGTTGGGGTGCGTGAGACACTGCCGGTAATATGCACACTGATACATGTGCAGCAGGACTGCCTTCAGCGCCTGCACATCCCACGGCCAGCGCTTGGTGCACAGTACAGCAGTTCCTGGCACCAGATTTCTCTTTAACCAACCACGATCATTAGTTGCCGAGACTTCCTCGTGGACACCCTCCTTCTTGTGAGGCAACGATGCACAGTTGTGGCGAGAGATAGCGAGGTTGTGCGACAATCCCAGGTTAATTCAATTTATCGTGTCGCTTGAAATATCGCAAAAATTGACCTCCGTGGACGGCCTTGCTGATTGCCTGCATGGCGATAACATAACTTAGCGACGCTTACTTAGTCTGCGTCCAGGGAGTTTGTGATCGAGTAACTCCATGCCACCCCGTAGATCAACTCTATCACAGTTTGATCAGCAGTACACTTCAGAAAACCAGCCACTGCTGGGCGCTCATGGGCGCAGTATCACGTTCGCCGAGCAGGCGGTGGCCGCCAAAAACTCTGGTGCTGCTCCAGAGAAGCTAGGCACCTATGAGGGAGTGTTCCTGCCCACCACGCTAAATGTCTTGAGTATCCTGATGTTCTTGCGGTTCGGTTTCATTATCGGCCAAGCAGGAGCTATGGGATCGCTGCTGTTGCTGGTGGCTTCGTACGCAATCAACCTCCTGACCTCGCTGTCGATCTCTGCTATTGCGACGAATGGAACTGTTCGTGGAGGAGGTGCGTATTATATGATTAGTCGCAGCCTGGGACCCGAGTTTGGAGGAAGTGTAGGTGTGATCTTCTACATCGGTCAGGTGCTCAACGCAGCCCTGAACATTGCCGGTTTCGCGGTGCCCCTCCTTTCGAATTTTGGTCGTACCGACGGTGCTATTGCCAAAATCCTGCCCGACTCTGCTCAGTGGGGGTTCTTTTACCAAACGTTGCTCCTATGGATCTGCCTCATCATTTGTGCGGTTGGGCCATCGCTATTCGCCCGATCTTCGAAATTACTGTTTTACATACTCATCTCCAGCACGCTCTCGCTTCCTGTGAGCGCTGTGTTTGTCAAACCGTTTTTCAGTAAGGAGTTCGGCGCCTGGTACACGGGGTTCAGCCTCGAGACACTTAAGGAGAACCTGCTCCCCCACTTTACTAAAGGTGCAGTCGGGTCAGAAATACCCGGAAAGGAAAATTTTAGAGACCTCTTTGGTATCTTCTTCCCCGCGACTGCTGGTATCTTTGCCGGTGCGTCCATGTCTGGAGACCTCACAAACCCTTCCCGGTCAATCCCTAAGGGTACTCTTTATGGCATTGCACTCACGTTTGTGCTATATTGCCTTGTGATTATCTCAATATCTGGTTCGTGCTCCAGAGATCTACTCTATCGTGACCTTGAGGTAATGCGTGACTCTAATATAAGCCCAGTTATTGTTGTAATGGGCGAGTTTGCTACTTCACTATTTAGTGCCATGATGGGTATTCTCGGCGCTGCCAAATTGCTGCAAGCCATCTCAAGGGACAGCATTTTGCCCTATATTGAGGTATTTGGAATCGGCACTGAGAAAGAGGATAATCCCCTATGGGCAATCTTCTTCACCTATGTCCTCACTCAGTTCACAATCCTGCTGCCAATCAATAAAATTGCCGTTTTCATCACCATGGCGTTTCTCATTACCTTTGTGGTTATCAACACAGCCTGTTTGCTGCTCAAACTTTCGAGCGCACCAAACTTTCGTCCTTCATTCAAGTACTTCTCCGCAACAACAACTGCGTTGGGCTGCGTTGCTTCGCTCCTCGCGATGTTCGTTGCCGATGGTCTCTCGGCGCTGCTCGCGCTGTTCCTAACCGCTGGACTGTTCATCTCCATTCATTTCTATACCCCTCCTAAGGCTTGGGGCGATGTTTCACAGATGCTAATCTACCACCAGGTTCGGAAGTACCTTCTCAAGCTCCGATCTGACCATGTAAAGTATTGGAGACCCCAAATCCTATTATTTGTCGATGACCCAAGAACCTCCTGGAGTTTGATCAAATTTTGCTCCCACCTCAAGAAGGGTGGCTTATTTATTATTGGCCATGTGGTCATTGTGACCGACAACTTCAAGCATGAATATGCTGAGGTCGAGAAGCAGAGAACAGCTTGGAAGAAGCTCCGTGATGCTTGTGGGATCAAGGCTTTCATCCACATTTCCGCTTCACAAAATTTAGTGTGGGGTATTCGAAATGTGACCCTTGGTTCAGGACTTGGTGGAATGAAACCAAATATAACCGTGTTGGGGTTCTATGGTGAAAAGCCACTCAATGTTACCCACCCAGACCTAGAAAGGCTTGATATCAATTCATTGCCAACAGATAGTTGTCGCAGCGAGGCACAGGTCTCTGTTAGCCAGTGGGTCAATATTATTGAGGACCAACTAACCATGAAGAATACTGTTGCGATCGCTCGCGGATTCAACAGCCTGGAGTATCCGACCCTATCCACCTTCCACGAATCCAAGCTCAGTCGCGAGAAGGGTTACATTGATCTTTATCCTATCCAAATGTCTGCGGTGCTAGTTGACCAAGAGGGTCAGGCAAGTGGCTATTCAATTAATTTTGACACGTATACATTGATTCTCCAGTTGGGCGCCATTCTACATACAGTTCCAGTCTGGCGCAAGACTCACAATCTGAGAGTTGTGGCCTTTGTCGACAAGGAATCCGAAAAAGAGCGCGAGAAAAAGAGAATTTTGGAACTTCTAGATCGACTCCGTATTCCGGCGGAGGTAAAAGTTGTTCCTTTGCAGGAGAATAACTACGCATATGATGTGATTGTTAAAGGTCATCCTGATACTGAAGGCATTGTGAGTAAATGTCTGGGTGACATGAAGTGGTGGCAAAAGCTCAGTAAGATCCGAGCATCGGATTCGTACAGCAACAAGAAAGCAAAAATCATAAGCATTGTGAAAGGTGAAAATGCCAATCAGATGGCTAGATATGTGCTCCCAGATGGCGATGCTTCCTTCCGCAAGAGAAGAACGCTGAGTCGCTTGGAGCAGCTCGGAGTATCTCACTCTTTCACTGCTACACAATGGAGGCAGTCTGATCTCAACACCTTTTATGACACTGACAACGATGATGAAGACGATGACTCGGACCAGGACAGCCTTGACGAATTTACTAGTAAAGGGGACTTCAAGAGCGGTTCTGAGGTCGCTTCAATGATCGACGGACCGGATGTAAGTGATCCCAGCGGAGGGCCGTCAGTTCGCCAGCCTGTAGTGCCGACTCCCAAGGATGCCCCGCAGCCATCAGTGGCGTTTGGAAATGTGAAGACCTCTGAAGGGAATACCCTTCCTATAGTAGGAAAGGAAATTCAAGATCTTCAGTTCAATGACTTGCCGGCGAAAGCCCAGCATTTGATTCTAAACACCCTAATGAAAAAAGAATCTAAGGATGCGGTTGTACTGTTCAGTACTCTTCCAGCACCTGCATTTGGAACCCACAGCTCCGATAAGCGTGCGGACGACTACATCCAGCTCTTGGAGACGTTCTGTGCAGGCTTGCCGCCTATCGTAATGATACACTCACAGAGCATGACCGTAACTACCTCGCTTTAGTGCTGAGTATTAAATATAGAGACTATAGCATGCTAAAATTCATCATTAAAAATACTGTACATGATTACCGCACGCCAATTGCAAGTTTTAACGCATGCAGTAGTGAGCTGTTCTCTTCTTACTGCCTTTCTTGCCACTAATCGCGTAGGAGATGGTAATATCCATATCGCGGTGATTGCTTGAATTAGGTGCAACATCAATGTTGCCCTGTATAACGTCACCTTTTTGAACGGCGATGGGATCCTCGTGAGTATAAAAGACGGTTTGCTTCCAGTGAGTATACCACGCATGGGGCCCAGTACTAAATTTTGAGGCTCTCTTTCCGTGAGAGAACTCAATATCGAACCAAACAACGAAGCCATGAACCATGTCTGGGCGAGTAGTGACAAGATCGAACGGCGCGCTGAATGTAAGATCCTCTACTTTTACTGTGTATAGATCAATCTTGTGGAACATACAAGGATCAGATACCAACGCTTTCATCTCAACAATATCGACCAGGGGCTCAGCCAGAGAAACGCTCTCAAACGGAGTGAAATCAAAGCCATAAACATTACGCCAGTAGCCAATCTTGTCATGTTTATAGTCGGCATCCTCAATACTAGCCATGTACATGGTACACTTGTCTGGAAAAATTAGCCCACCCTCAGCCAAGTAGTGATCGCGGGCATAAAGAACGGTATCAAGCATAGATTCATAGAGCAAGAAGTAACCCATCCATTCACTGACGATTATATCAACTTTGTCATACGGCAGAGACACTTCCTCCATTTTCCCCTGCACCAAAGTGATCTTGTCACTGAGGCCATTGATCTCGACAACCTTGCGGGCGAGGTCGATAATATTGGACCGATCTACGCCAATAACGTGTTTGGCTCCGGCACGGGCGGCAAACATACTCAAAATACCCGAGCCACATCCCACGTCCAGAACGATCTTGTCCTTGAAGAGGTCCTTGTTATGGTACATGGCATCCCTGTACGAGATAGTGCGTACTTCATCCTTCAGCATCTCCTCATGGATTCCAAAATGATCATAACTATTAAAGTAGTGCTGGTCGCTGTACGTTAATTCAGTGTCTGGCATGATAGTGAAATTTGTCATGCACGCATATAATATGAAAAAAAAAAACTATGGCGTGGAACAGATCTTAGTTTTTGTTTTGAATTAAACACTAAGAATTGACCCTTTTTCGATTAGAGTGGCAACGGAGTAGACAGTATTGTAGTATAATTAGAGCTGATAAGCTAGTTAAAGAGAATTTAGAGACGCTATCTTAAAGATCCAGCAGAGATTTGCGTTCTTCAGCGCTGAGACCTTTGAGAGCTTCCCGGAGTACCTTCTTACCCTCGGTGGAGCGCACCAATTGAGAGATCTTCGAGGAGCTAGCAGCGATCTTCATCTGCTTGAAGAAGCTTTCTATGTCACTTTGATTGCTGTCAATCCATGTCACAACCTGCTGGTCATCCGTTACATCAATTTCGCCTGCAAACATTGAGGACAAACGAGCTCTCTTTTCAAGAGTGCTGACGGTCGGAAGTAACTCGGAAATGCGCTTCAAGAGGGAAACCTCGAGGAGACGACGACGTGCACGCCAGTAGAAATGGCGACGAGATTCTACCCATGGAACAATTGCCCGGATACAGTCTTTCGCCAGCATGCGGCCAGGACGATCATGAAGCTCAGCAAAGGATACACTGATTTGTTCATAGATAGGAAGGAGTGCCTTTTCGCGAGCCTGCAGTTTGACCTGAACCTCCTGTTTAGCCTCGAATGACAAGGACTTATCGGAAACCTGCTCCAACAGCTGACCATATTCTCTATCCAGACGCTTCATAACCTGAACAAGCTTCTTCTTGCGGAATTTCACTCCTACCAATCCTTCTGGCTCAAGAACGCCACCGCGTGCTTCGGTATCGGCATACATCTCGATCATGTCCTTGTTGATGCTAGGATCGACGACAACCCAGGATCCACCCCGCAACTCACCATGAGGAGGGATGTAGATGAATATAGGCTGGCGATACTCAGTAAGAGCGTCCACAATATAAGAGCCGTACTTCAACACTTCAAAGTACATATCTCTCTGGCCACCGCTGAAACCTCTCCAGTTAGCCAAAATAAACAAAGGAAGCTGCTCACCGAAATTGAAGTCATTGATCGCCTGGGCTGTCTTGAATGCACTATTGGGATACCACACCTGGCCTGCTTCTGGGACTACTACCTCTGTAGATGTAGGGTTGGCAGGGTCAGCTGGAAGAACAGTTTCCGTGCTGCGAGTCTCTACCGCGATAACACCAAATGGAATACCACCTAGCCGAGCACGACCAACGATAACACCTTTAGCCCATCCAGCTAAGGTCTCGGTAAACGATCCGCGGTCAAAGAGACCAAACTCTTCACCATTTCCTTCAATGAGCCAGCGCGCATCGTAGCCATTGACATCGGGGAAATAGTCAACATCGCGATCCCAATGGCTGTCTTTGCCAAGAATAATCGGCAAGGGACCATCACGCTTAGCAGGGATATAACTGAGCCATTCAATAGACTGTTGGACACCCTCCAGGTCGTTATTAGCAACCAAGTGAGAAACACCATTCTTGTACATGATCTGGGTACCACCAAGTTGGAGATTTGATGTATACACTTCGCGACCAAGAAGTTTGTTAATGGCTTCTGCACCAGTTAAGAGCATGGGCTTGCCCTCAACCTGGATAGCACGCTGACCGAGACGAACCAAGTAGGCACCAATACCGACTGAACGGCAGGTGACAACAGTGAGCGTGAAGATGTCCTTGTATGCACGGGATGTCGCTCCAGCAATGAGGCCACTTCCTTTCAAAGACTCGACACCAAGGCCATCGTCAGCACCAATAATGTAGTCAATCTTATAACGCACATCGCCATTTTCTACTATACGAACGCAATGGCAAGATGGGGTCTTGTTCTTCCCATGAGCACCCGACATCATAGTGTCATAATCATCCTGAGAAAGATAGAGATAGTTGAAACCACGAGAAGGATTCTCAGGGTCAATCCAATCAACCTTGAAAAGAGGAACAAGTTCTTCAGCGAGGCCAAGACGAGCACCAGAGTTGGCAGACATGTAAATACGTGGGATGCCAAGCTCGCGAGAATACTCGGTAACCTTTGCGAAGAATTTGTCTTCCAGTGGGCCAAATGACCCGATCTTGAAGGTAATGTCATTGGACACAATAACGAATTTGCGTCCAGCGGGGAAAGCAACGGTTTTGGCGGTAATAATCCACGCAACCATGCCAATATCATTTGCACCAATTTCACGAGAAACTTCAGCAAGAGCTTCACCGCTCTCATCCAATATGAGCTCGGCACACTCGAAGCAGTCGGCAGGTGCTTCTTTGCCGTACTTTTTCCATTCCATAGTGATAGCTTCGCGGAAAAGCTCTGGGAAATCATAGGCAAATGTCGTACCTTTAAGATTCGCCTCATAACGACGAAGCTGTAGCCATTCCTTGGTGGGATAAGGCGCCAGCACAGGTCGCAGATGCATATTTCCAGGTTGACCACCTATCGTCTTGTAGACCCATTCTCCACTCTCGGTTTTAACTTCAGTATATAACTCTGAAGTCACCACAAATCCACTAACATTCTTCAAGTAGGCGCGGATAGGAAGTGTAACACCACTGCCTGGATCATTCAAAACAATTCTAATCTCTGCAGCGGTGACACGAAGGCGCCAAAGTCGGCGACCGAAACGCTCCAAGAATCCACCGAATGCAGCCTCAAGCTCTTGAGGCTCCAAGCTGAAGACGGCGCTAAAGTTGATGAAGATGTGGTTCAAATCGGTTCCCGAGGTATCGATGACTTGAAGGGTATCCAAGATATCATTCATGAGTTTATTTGCCTCACTTGTGAGATACTCGGGTGTTGAGATATCATCCTGAAGTCTCTCAGGTGTAACCACGGTGCGAACAAAATAGCGCTTGTCGGCTGAATCATTGCGAGCAACAGCCTCATATACGTGAATGTATCGGTTCTCGCTGAATACTGGCCGGATATGGAAATTGGACAAACGATTGAGTTCGAGCTGGAACGCCAATGGAGGATTGACATGTCGTAATGTCTTGTTCTCAGTATAATCAGGGCCTTGGAATGTGAAGAACTTTGGTGATGTTCCGACACCGCTTTGAATCAAAACGGTGACGCGGCGCACTTGTGCAGCAAGCAGCTCATGAAGACTGTTCTCCATAACATCACTGAGGTCCTTCACAATAACCTCATCATCATCGATTTCTAATTCTTTCTCGTAGATGATGATGTTACAGGTATTGATCAGATTGAGATCCTTGGGTCTAATTCCGGGAGCAAGTGGATCGCTCACAGCACGCGCACGAGTCTTCGATGCAGTCTTTGGCAACAAACCAACTGCCCTAGAAAGGGCCTCGTCCATATCATCAAGGTCACCGCAGCACACGACTCCGTGGCGTAGTAGAGTATTGTTTTCTTGTGCATCACGAGTACTGAAGGGCGTCTCGGCACCTGTGCTTGTATACACGGTATGAACAGCCTCACGCAGCTCAAAATCGTAACAAACAGCGGGTGAGCCATCCTCCACGTGATATTTCAAGTTGCCAATCTGATACGCCCTGTTTACGCGACGAGCATAAACCTCCATTGCAGCCAGCGCAACATAAGGATCCTGGGCGCGGAAAAACTGGAACAAAACGTCATCAACAGAGTACTTGGAATCGATAAGCTCTTTCAGCACAGCGATGTTTGGAGTACGGTGCTTTCTGTCAGAAGAGCCGAAAACAGAATCCAGGACACTTGCCTTCAGGATATGCTCCATCTGCTCGGACTGTTCCTTCAAGGTAGGAAGAGCACACTGAATGATAATTTCACGAGCCTTAAGAACGACTCCAGCAGTGGCGCGACCATCAAGTTCAACAATCTTTTTCAGAACTGGACGGATGTACTCCACTACACATGACGCATTAGCAGTCTGAGGATTGTAATGCTTCAATATAGCGAGAACAAGGTTGTTCTTGTTGGAGATCTTGTTGTGGGACATTACTTGGGCAACAACAGCATCCAAGTCCTCCTTATGCTCGTCCCTGAGCTTCAAAATAACATCTTCTTCCCGTACGTTAGCAGGAATAAAGAATGTCTTTTCAGATTCATAGTAGTTATTCAAAATCTGACTGATAATCAGATACTCATGAGCCTCCAGTCCATGCTTGTAGCTTTCTGCTAGGTCGACCAGTGGCTTTACAGTCTCATCGAAGATAGTGGCAGAAGAATGATCGTTGGGCCTGAACTTGGCGATCGTACGTAGAATAGTCTTTGCAGGGAACTCATGCTTACGGCTGTGCGATTTCTCTACCACTGATGTCAACTGACTATCGAGATTTCCAGGCAAACGGGAGTGCAATGCAGAAACCGAAGTATTCCACTCACCATAAGGAAGATCAGGGTCGTTCAGGTACTCAATTGTATCTGACAAACTCTGATTCATTGTATACTGATTGTCATAACCGGCCATAATGGAGTTGATGACGTTCATGCTCTTTTTGAAATGAGCATCGATCTTGCTGCCAGCAACTTGAGCGCTTCCCAGCTTGGGAAGCTGGCCGACAAATGGCTTTGCATGTTTGACCTTTGTAGGATCATCCAAGGCGAGAATAGCAACGATATCACCAGCGTCAAGAGTTGTTCCAGGTTGGCGGATGGGCTGAATCACACCGGCTTCCATAGAAACCAAAGGCATGAACATCTTCATTACCTCTACCTCAGCATAAGCCTGGTTCTCAGCGATATGATCCCCTGGTTCTACCAAGTATCTCACCAGCTTACCAGGAGAAGGAGTGCGGAGCTGTGTAGGATCGTTCTCAACTTCAAGCAAGCAGGTCTTCGAATCAACACTCAGACGCGTTCCGTTCATCTCCTCTTTCCAGTAGACCAAATGAGATTTACCGTCGATCGATACAAGAAGACCACCATCACTCAGGGCACGTACTGATACCTCAGCACGGCTACCGTTCAGGAACAAGTTGTAAGTCTCTGGAGAGGATCTAGTCGCAGTGAAGCGGAAGTTCTCACCCTCGTAAATGAAGTCAATTTGGAACAGTGACTTCATAGCACTCTTACTAGGTGTCTGTCCACGGCTAAGAGCTTCCTTGTAAGATTTGAGAATCGCCAAGTTCTCTGCATGTGCCTTCGTAACGGCACCGCAGAGTATAGCAACAAACTTATCTGGACGCTCAGTAGTGAGCTTTTGCGAGATCAGCTCATCAAGCCATCCAGTGGTGATGGTGTTGGACTCGAAATCTTCAGTCTCAAGCAGTTTAATGAGGTACTCCACGGTGGTACGGAAATCTCCGCGAATACTTAACTCTTTGAGTGCGACGACCATCAGTCTGCGTGACTCTTCACGGGTTTCACCAAATGCGAAAATATGACCGAACTGCGAGTCGCTGAATGAATGGATATTACCGCGGTTACCAACACTGAAGTAACCCCAGACGTTTGAGCTCGAGCGGAAATTAAGTTCATGCATAGTTCCTCCGCTAGGCTTGAAACCCTCACCAGGATCCTCTGAAGTGATGCGGCAAGCGGTGACATGGCCCTTCGGTTTGGGGTGGCGCTGGTAGGGAAGTAGCGACTTGTCTGTGAAGGTGAAGTCGATACGACGGTGAGAGAGTGGGTCTGCTCCGTAGAATAGACGGATGTCAGTAATGTAATCCAGAGGAATACCCATGGCGATTTGCAGCTGGGCCGCAGGTAAGTTAATGCCACTAACCATCTCAGTGGTTGGGTGTTCAACCTGTAAACGCGGGTTCAGCTCCAAGAAATAGAAGCTATCGTCCTCATGACTGTACAGGTACTCCACGGTACCGGCAGAGACATATCCTACCAACTTACCAAGGCGCACTGCTGCATCCTCCATCTTCTTGAAGGTAGCAGGCTTGGCAATTTCGACTGGGGCCTCTTCAATGATCTTCTGGTGACGGCGTTGAACACTGCAGTCACGGCCGAAAATACTGATATTGTTGCCATACTGGTCAGCGAGGAGCTGGACTTCCAAATGGCGGGCACCATTGGCAAGCTTCATGATGAAGATGGGGGATCCAGGAACCTCAGACTCGACCTGATGGTAAAGAGAAATGAAGTCCTCCTCACGTTCGACTTTACGGATACCTTTACCTCCACCGCCTTCTGAGGCTTTGATCATGACTGGCAGGCCAATGGAGCGAGCCTTGGAAAGGCCCTCCTCGCCACTGGTGACGCAGCCTCGGGCATAAACTTCATCGTCGACTGAGACTAGGCCAGTCGTTTTGTCAATTGTGACCTCCTCAACCCCAGTTCCAGACCAAGGGATGCAAGGAACCTCGGCATGTTGAGCAACAATAGTCGAGGAGATCTTGTCGCCGAGGGAACGCATGGCACTGCCTGGGGGTCCAATAAAAACGATTCTCTTTGGGCTGCGAGCCAGACTCTCGGGAAGAGTTGGATTCTCCGAGGCATGGCCCCAACCAGCCCAGACCGCCTGGACGTCGGCACGCTCGGCGACATCGACAATGAGATCGACGTTGGCATAATTGTTGTTATTGGTTCCTCCAGGGACCTGAATAACCTGGTCAGCCATACGAATGTACTCGGCATTTGCCTCTAAATCTTCAGGGGTGGCCATTACTGTGAACGAGATGGCTCTTTCGTCGCCAAAGACCTGGTAAGCCCATTTCCTTACTGATCTAATTTCCTTGACCGCAGCAATTCCGTTGTTGGCAATCAACACGCTGGAGATCACGGTATGGCCATGATTTTCAGCGACGAAGTCACGTACTACGCTGGGTGCGGCAGAATCTACACTATTGAGACCTTTAAAATGAGCAGGAAGCCCTGCGAGGTCGTAATCGTGCATATTTGGCAGTCAATTAGTTTGTATTGGGCTCTCGTATATATAGGTGCAGCTGACAGCCCGCTGCCAGTATGGGTAAGGGTTCTGCCAGCCGGAAAAACGTTGATTTGACAAAAGAAGGGCCCTGGATGGCGAATAACTTTGGGTAGTAATTACTAGACACACCCCTGACGGCCATTATGTGTATTAGAGGTCGAATCAACCGGATATTCTACGAACTTTGACCCAACAAAAAGTTGATGTGTTGAGAGTGGTTGGGGTTGGGGAACTCGGTTCAACGGGCGAGCCAGTGGTCGTCGTTTAAACGGAACTCTCAACATGCGATTAAATCAGAAGAAAACTAAATAATTTATCAAGGCAAAAATGGTTGGTGCAGTTATCGGGCTAACGGTGAGGGTGCATAAACTTCCGACCCTAGCCCTTAGCGAGTATTGTCGTCCCTATAACTCGCGACAAACCGGACATACACCCTGACTTTCAGGGATGCATCAAGCCAATTCTGCCGACTGCTTCAAGAGGCAGTCATATGCGCACTCAGGAGTTCGCAAACTTTTATTGACACTTCCATGTACTCATTAGGGTCTCGGGTCATTGATAATATACACAATAGCTCATGAAGTATCTGATCTGAGTTAATTGGTTTGGACAATCGTGCAGCCATTTGTTCGCAAGCTGATTTGAATGCGGCCGCCAGCTCTGGATCCACCATGCCCGGGGCCATGCCTGCGACTAAAGGGTGTGGCTGTAAGTGTGGGATATGTGGCGGACCTGGTGGCATTAATGGTGGGGCTCCAAGTGTAGACGGGGGAATTGGTGGCATGTTCCGGGGGATAAGAGGGTTGTGGCCCTCATGCATCACATGATGGGGAACCTGTGGGAGTCGAACTGCCTGACTTTGGCTCACGTCTTCACGCCTTCTGGTCTGTGCAGCCTCCTGTTCCTTTTGTTTTTTTCTGTGTCTATAGCGCCTCATTCGTATCCGGGCTAGATGTCTTTTGTGCTCCATTGGCGAGTCTGTGTCCTTCCCCGAATCCTCAGGCAGATTCATGATTCGCAACCCACATCAGTGCCGGTAGCCTATCTTTAAACAGCTCTGTGTTCGTATATGCAGTGCAAGAATCGGGCTTAGTAACTTAAAGCGAGCGTAACGCGAAATAGAGTGCCGCGTTTGAGTTCATGGATAGGCTTTGCGCCTTTCTTGGCGATCGCAACCTAGTTCCTGCTGAAATTCCTTGGGGATGTACAATTTAGATATTATCTACTGAATCATTCGTAATCACTCGTCCACTCTGATAGTCATTAAATTCACTTGCAGACTGTCTGTACAGTGACGTATGCAAGAGTTGCATACGCGGGTTTTACCACCGCTCCATGCTAACAAAAAAGAATCATGGAAACCTGTTCATACACTGCAGTATTTCCGGAAAAGGCTAAATACAAAATACCTGCGGACTGTGAAAACAACAACAATACCGCTGCGAATGTTTGTTTATACTGGGTGTTGCTTTCCCACCCAGCTTACAATGTCGTACAGTACCTGCGCAGTGCCGCATCACCTTTCGAACTTGACTCAACAGGTGGTTCTGCAATGTCGGCTAATTGTCAGATGCAAATCATGATCATCGTCAAAGTTTAATTTAAATATAAGCGGTAGGGATATACCGGTGGACATCTGGAGGTGTACTTGAGTCACTTCATTGTTGCATTACAAATAAGGCGGGGGCTAAGCGCGTGTACGCAGTACATTTTTCCGCACGCATATGTTTCATAAAAGAGCATCATTGCCTTAGCCGGCGACGGTTTACGGTTTTACACAACGAACCCCCTCGACGCAAACGCCGATCCGCTACACATGCTGGTGGTATGATTGATTACATGAGCGCGAATTATATCGGCCTAACTTGTTAAAAATCTTTTTTTGGTTTTAAGCCTTTGCTATAAACCTTGCTATGCAACATTCCCCTCCACCCCAATTTTCGCCCTCGGGCAGTTTTCGTCGAACGGCATCGACCGCTACTCTTTTGTAACCCCAGGAGCAGCATTGCGGAGTAAGCAAAATGCCGTCTCCACTAGAATGGAGCCGACGCAGCCGAAAGAATCGGCAAATTGTCGCGGTATTGTTAGTATTTGTTCTAGTTATTGCCGTCAATTTTCTTTATGTGTCATGGGTTCCCGGTATCGCCATCCCCATTCGCAGTGGGACTTTCAGACCCAACCGATCGCATGATGCCACTGGAAAACGGGGTGCAATTGCATCCGATGTTCCTTTGTGTAGCAAAATGGGGGTCAGCGTACTCCGCAAAGGCGGAAATGCCGCTGATGCTGCTGTCACCGTTGCGTTATGCATTGGCTCCATAAATTTTCACTCCTCGGGACTGGGGGGAGGAGCCTTCATAACTGTGCGAGATGCGGAAGGAAAAGGTTTAGTTATAGATTCCAGAGAGACAGCCCCTGCTGCCGCCTCGAAGCACATGTTTGATGGGGCTTGGGACCGTGCCAAGTACGGCGGCCTCGCCTCAGGAGTCCCCGGCGAGTTGAGAGGTTTGGAGACCATGTTCAAGCTTTACGGCTCTGGAAATGTCACCTGGCATGATTTGGTCGAGCCCGTGGCCGCCTTGAACCGAAAGGGGTTCGAGTGCAGCGAGCCGATCGTGGACATTCTCAAAATTGCTAAACGGCTTCCAAAACATTTGATTGATCTTAGCATGCTCAATAACCCCGGCTGGGAGTGGTTTCTGCCAAACGGCCTCGACGGAGAGGTTGCCCCGGTTATCAAAAGAGTGCGGTATGCCGAGACATTGAGCCTGATCGCCCGGTCCGGTGCGAACGCTTTTTACGATCCATATGGGTTTATTGCACCATTTTTAGCCGAAACCGCTCAATTGAGTGGCGGTATCATCACCGCCCAAGACATCGCCAGATACAAGGTTCGGCTACGCAAACCTCTGAATGCCACCTTTATGGGACGCGAAGTTATTACTCCTCCAGCCCCATCGTCCGGCCCTGCACTTATCATGGGCCTCAAGGTGATTGAGAAACTGCTCGAGAACGACAACCGTGACTTGGGCAGCATCGAGACTCAACGCCTTATTGAAACCATGAAGTGGATGGCAGCTGCGCGCTCGCAACTGGGTGATCCTGCGTTTGTGGACAATCCAAAAATTGAGGAAATCACCGGCGATGAATGGGTGAAGAACGTTATCTCTAATATTAGCGACTCCCACACTTTGCCGTCCTGGAGGGATTATCACCCTGCGTACGAGATGAATGAACCCCACGGTACTGCATCTTTTAGCGTCGTTGATGCAAATGGCATGGCTGTGGCAATGACCACAACTGTCAACCTGCTATTTGGCAACATGGTTTGTGATCCAATGACTGGAATAGTGCTGAACAGTGAAATGGACGATTTCAGCGTACCTGACCGTCAGAACTATTTTGAGTTGGCTCCTTCTGAGTACAATTTTATCAAACCACGTAAACGACCTCTTTCGTCCATGGTCCCGACTATTGTCGTGGGTGAGAACGGCCTTCCAGAGACTATTATTGGAGCTGCTGGCGGCTCTCGGATTTTGACCGCGGTATTTCAGGCTTTAGTTCGTAAATACGGCTACAACCTGGACATGCTTCAATGCATTGCATTCCCGAGACTCCACCATCAGCTTATACCCGAGATTGCGTTTGCAGAATATGGTATCTATGATCATACCCTGTTGTCCTTGCAAGAAAAAGGACACAAAACCGAAGTGGAAATCGCCAAGAGTGCAATGAATGGAATTTTCAGAGACGAATCGGGAACTTTTCACGCTGTTAGTGACTACTGGAGAAAATACGGTCAAGCAGCTGCATATTGAGTTCTTCTAAGTTTATTATTTGGAACGAGCCATAGGTAGTCGGGCTGGAGTTATCCTATAAAGGACATAATAAAATTTTAATCACGCTTAAAGTTAATTAGTCTGGTTCAAACTAACACAACAAGGCTGACTAGCCAAAAAAGATGCTCGAGGCGAGAGTCGAACTCGCGATCTTCGGATTATGAGACCGACGCTCTAACCAACTGAGCCACTCAAGCCTATGTGAAATCCACCACCAAGAGAAATATTCGAAATAGCTCCTGATACTTATCACTACCTTGCACAAGGTAAGCGTTTTCGGCGTCAGGATGATTCCCTTCATTACCAGTCTCACATACAAAAATTGCGGCAGGTCATATCAGAAAGACATGCGTTGCCCTGCGAAACCTTATCTCTCCGTCTGCTGGCTAATAATATCAATAAGAAGGCTTGGATAGCCATTGACTAGCTATCTTGCTAATTCAGAATAATGCTTGGGTATGTAGGTTACATATACTAAATGCTCCCTCGGAATGCCTCCCTACTCTACCAAATCGGGGAACTCTCTATTGAAGGTGCGGGTTCTCCTGTTCCATTCTTTAGATTCTCTTGCGTATTTCCTGATTATGGCAGGCGAGTCTGGTGTCCAGCGAAGTGATCCAGTAGTGATGTCCTCAGAAACCATGAAGCTCAGGAGACCGAGCAAGATTGTACCGACTGACCAGCTCGGGCTCCATGTTTCTGGATGGAAATTGGACATGCTCAAACAGAGTTCTTGGTCTGTTACGAATCGGCCATTTGGGGTAGTCATTTTGATGCCTGGAGCTTTGTACGGGTAATCTGGGGGGAACAAGAGCTCCCCCATGTACTCGCCTCCTTCGAATGGAGTGTCTGGAGGTCCTTCAATCACATAATACCAATGGAGAATATCGGCCTCATTCGGGTGTGCCTCGATATACTCTACTGGTTCTCTTTTAAGGGTTTGAAATTCACGCATCAAGCGATAGTATGCGGCAGTCTTTTTGGAAGTCTGCATGTTTCAATGGTACCAGGAGGTGCGAGCGTAGCTATTATGCGGAGGGCGGAGACAACAGATTGTATATGTGTGTTTGCCACCTTGCCACAACTCTAATTAAGATTGGAGGACAGTCCTTGTGTAATGAGGACTGTTAAATCAAGAGGGATTAATTGATAAATAATTGGCTTCCAAATTCTGGGGGGTTTCCGCGGCGTCTGCAAACGAAATCAGAGTTTGGAGGGGGTATCAAGTTAGTAATGATAGGAGCTCATGTGTCTGCAAGCGAAGGCGTCTTCAAAGCGGTAAAGCGGATTCATGATATTGGCGGAACAGCATTTGCATTATTTTTGAAAAACGAGAGAAGATGGGTAGCAAAACCATATGAGCCCGAAGTGATTGAGAAATTTAAGCTAAATTGCTCGGAGTATGGTTATGATGCAGCCAAGGTTGTGCTTCCCCACGGATCCTATTTGATCAACTTGGCGAATCCCGACGCAGAAAAACGAACAAAGGCTGCAGATGCGTTGTTGGACGATTTGCAGCGATGCGAGCAGTTGGGGATCAAACTTTACAACTTGCATCCAGGCTCAACCTTAGGCGGCTCAATGGAGGACGCAATCACGTCTATTGCGACTGAGTTGAACAAGATTCACAAGAAAACTACGGATGTCAAAATTGTTCTCGAGAACATGACTGGAAACCCTGACCGAGTGGTTGGGACCCGGCTCGAGCACCTCGCAGCTATCATTGATAAAGTAGAGCAAAAGGATCGGGTAGGGGTGTGCATCGACACTTGCCATTCTCTTGCTTCGGGTTATGATCTCCGGACACAGGAGACATTCGATGAGTTTTGGCGCAAGTACGACGAGGTCATTGGGTTTGAGTACCTGTCCGGAATCCACGTGAACGATTCCAAGCAGCCGCTGGGATCCCAGCGGGACCTGCACGAGAATATCGGTTTGGGGTTCGTGGGGCTCGAAGGCTTTCGGTTGCTGGTGAACAAACCTGAGCTGGACCAGGTGCCAAAGATTCTCGAGACCCCTCAAGGGGAGGACACTCGAAAGGAAGAGATCGCGTTGCTCAAGTGGCTCAAGGGAAAGTCTGCCGAGGATATTCTCGAGAGGGCCGAGGAGCTGAGCAAGAAAGGCCAGAGTGCCCGTGAGGCAGTTTTGAAGAGCGCTAAGGATAAGCAAGCAAAAGGGAAAAGCAAAAAGCGTCAGACCACACTGGATGGGCCGTCTGCGAAGAGGCCAAGGAAAGCAAAGGCCAAGGAAGAGTAGGTTCTATATGAGGCCTCGCTCCTTGTTGACGCGAACCAGCTCGGCGAATTCCTTTCGTTGAGCTTCGGTCAGCTCTGGTGTTGCCATCGTTTCTGGTTTGTCGTCTTCGTAGCCGAGGCACGGAATGCAGAGGTGGGCACAGGTACTGCACCCTGGCTTGTTGCGGTCGCAGGACTTTCTACGGCATTTGCAGGTCCAGCAGCCTCTGTTGGCCCGGTGGACTTTTCTGTGCGGGGTCTTGATCAGCAGCTTCGACTTTTTTCGCCCTCGCTTTTTCCCTTTTGGTTTTAGAGGCGTCTTGATCGTGGGTGACGGCTGCGACTCTACGGACGGCAGGTTGCTGTCGCTTCCCTGGCTCGACGTGGTCATTTCCGGGTACATTGCAGTGCTGTCTGTTGTGTTTGGGCGGCTCGAGAGCCCCAGATCCACCACATTTGAGAGGCCCTGCGGGTACGGGTTCTCAGCGCTCGACGGCACGTCGATGGTGGACTCGGACTCGACGGGATAGAACTTTGGGAAGATTCGAATTGGGACCCAGTCGGTGTAGCCCGAATAAGACGATGGAAGGTCCCGCCAGGTCGAAACGTCCCGCAGGCTGGTGGATTTTCGGGGGCTGCTGGGGAGCAGCGGGCCTGGCGAGTCGGGTCGAATCCCTCCTGCGGTAGAGCTGGGCATTGGAACAAACAGCGTCGCCGGCTCTTCCATGGTGAAAGTAGAAGGTCAACAGTTTGTGAGTGTCACAATTGGTTTTCATGTCGGTGGAATGCGATATAGATCTGTATAGTAAAGGCTCAATGGCTATTCTCTGGCTGGTTCTATGCAGCTGATCTACGGAATTATGTACGGAACAACAGGTTGGCTTGATTGAAGGAGCATTCTGCTCTGTCGGCAATGTGACGCTCACAAAAAGGGCGGTCGGCGCTGTACTTCAGCTATACCTGTGTATCAAAAAGTTTCACGCAACTCAGTGTCCAGTCAAGCACATTTCGCAGCTTTAAACCCAGACGTCCTAACCCTCGCGACGGACCACATCCTACTGCTTACAAACTGTCGATTACACTTACCATGAGCCTCGCGGAAGCTAAGAAAGTGGGCTACCCAAAGAACGAGGAGATCTATCAGTGGATAATCAAGTCGAATGCCGAGAATCGGGACGCGAAGCTCCAGGATCAAGAGGCAGCGTTCCTAGCGCTCGGCCGCGAGTACGGAGATCACAAAGAAGTCGCAAAGCTGCAGCAATTAATCGCCACTGGCCGGGAAGTGACCACTGAGCACGCCAAGTCCAAGAGTGCCAAGATTGTTCGCACCCTGCTGGACGACTTTGAGCGGATCCCCGGGTCGGAGGCGGCCCAGATCGAGACGATTCAGGAGTGCGTAGAGTGGGCCGTGCTGGAGAACCGGGCGTTTCTGCGCCAGAACCTCGAGCTGAGGCTCATTGCTCTGTGGCACAAGACGCACAACTACCAAAAAGCCATCGATCTGATCCAAAAGTCGCTGCGGGAGCTCAAGAAGCTCGACGACAAGATGGGCCTGGTCGAGGTCCAGCTCCTCGAGGCACGGGTCTACCACTCGCTGCGGAACCTGGCCAAGGCCCGGGCCAGCCTCACGAGTGCACGCACGAGCGCCAATTCCATCTACTGTCCCACTCGCACTCAAGCTGAGCTTGACACCATGAGCGGGATCCTCCAAGCCGAGGACGGCGACTACAAGACGGCATTCAGCTACTTCTACGAGGCCCTCGACGGGTACTCGAGTCTCGACGACCCGTACGCCGTGAATGTGGTCAAGTACCTGCTGCTGGTGAAGATCATGCTCAGTCTCACCGATGACCTCGAGCAGCTAATGACCAACAAGACCGTCCTTAAGTACCAGGGGCCCGATATAGATGTGATGCTGGCTGTCGCTCGGGCGCACAAGAACCGTTCTCTGCAGGAGTTTGAAAAGGTCCTGGCCGAGCACAAGGACCGCCTGAGCAACGACCCGTTCATCCGGGCTCACTTCTCGGCTCTCTACGACAAGCTGTTGCAGGAGAACCTCGTCAAGGTCATCGAGCCGTACTCGTGCGTCGAGATCTCATTCCTAGCAAAGCAGCTCGGGCTTGATACCCGTCAAGTAGAGGGCAAGCTTGGGCAAATGATTCTCGACAAGGCCATCAACGGCGTTCTGGATCAGGGAAACGGCTGGCTGTTCATCTACCCTGAGCAGGAGGCGGATACCACCTACGAATTCAGTCTTGAGACCATCCAGCACATGTCCAACGTGGTTGATATGCTCTACGACAAGGCGGGCGCTATCCAGGGCGGCGTCAAGTCCTCTTAATTGCCGTGCGTGCGTCGAAGTTATTTAATCGATAAGTACACGTTAGTAAAACTAATATACAATACTAGGGCTGGAACTCGCCATAATCATAGTCTCCTGTGGGCGACACAAACAGGCAGGCCTTAGGAGCGATCTCCACCTGGAACGGCTTGCACGGGAAGAACTCTCCATCCACCGAGACAAAAGCCTCTATTTCGGGCATGAGTCGGTATGCAGAGATCTTTTCGTAGCGCACGGCTCGATTATTGGTGTGCTGTCCACTCGACATGCTGTCGAGAAGCATGAGGCTAGGTATCCTGCCAAGATCAGTGTCCCACAAGATCATGTCCATGGCTCCGTCGCTGGCCCGGGAGTACGGAAACACCAGGGCGTCGGCAGACATGTAGGGCATCTTGCCCACATAGAACATCGACAGATCGGGGTGCGTCTCGAGGCTCCACTCCTGAGGAAGAGGGTCGTTGACGCTGCCGTATTTTGGGGTGAACTCAGGATTCACCTTGTCGTCGTGCACGCTGCTATCAAGCTCTGCCTGCGGAACTCGTTTGTATGCAACTTTTCCGGGGTACCTGTTCATGGCTAGAGTCTTGAGCACCACTCCTACTGTGAACCGGGCTCCGCCCATCCACCGCCACTCCTCGGTTCCGAGGTCGCAGTCGGCGATAATGCCGTAGCTCTGGCTCAAGAAGGACCACAGGTGGTCTGATCCCTGGGTGATGTACATGAGGTCGACGGCAAATGCGATGCCCTTGATCACGTTGAGGCTGCAGATTCCAAAATTGTCTCCGCCAGTCACCGAGTTTGACAGGGCGTTGCCGCTGCCGCCTGGGAGCTGGCAGATTGGCACCCGCTGAAGGATTTGGGCGGCGTCTGGCCGCTTCATGATGGCGTTGATGACCTCGTGGGGAATTCCGTCGCCAGATACGCACACGATGGCGTCGTACGAAGCCAGATCCGCCTCTCTGGCGATCGTGGTGGCGTGTTTAGAGTGAGTTGTGTAGACGATCTCCATCGAGACCCCCGCTGCGTCGAACACCGGCTTGCAGAACCGCCTGAATATGTGATCGGCCTTGCCGGGGCCGCCGTGAGGATTGATTATTATGAATAGTTTGTGCCGCAGAATGGGATGTGTGCCGAAGACCGACGAGCCGTGGTTCTCGTCCATGAGAGCGTCCGTCTGGTCTGGTTGCTCGGATCGGTTGAATTCGAGCACAATTGAATCCACCGTGTGCGGTTTCTCGGGCTGAACAAACGAGACTCTGGTGCCAGTGCTTGCAGGCACTCCTGATAGGACGTTAAAGTACGGAATCAGGACATCTTTATCGGCGCCCAGGAGCCCAAAACAGCTTGATTCACGCTTGCCGCGTATTAGAATCCCCTGTGCTGTGAGAGTTCCTCTGTGCATTGGACGTGTAGGAAGCTTTACTCAATCAAGCACCGTTGTCCTTGTGGGGCGTGGTGGCGGGTGCATAAATTAGATTCAAGGGGTACAACATTCGAAGAATTGAATGTGGTAGTGCGAGCAATACGAGGGCAGTAGTGGGTATCGGTGGGAGTAGTGGAGTAGCATAGTGGAGTATAGTAGTGGGTACGTGTGACTGTCGCCGCATTGTTTGAGGACACAACCAATGAAGATTTAAACGCTATATACATATAAAGGCTAGCCGGAGCAAAATTAAGATAATACAATGCCAACATCAGTGGTCTAGTATGCTGTCGCTTGGCTCGTACACAAGTCGATAGGTGAGCGACTGCACTGCCAGGTTCGTGGGATATACCCTGCGAATGAGGAAAACACAGTGAAAGCCGTAGCCAGCCCCGGCTCCCCGTTGTTGGTTGGGATCATTTCCAAGACGCACCTTGCCCGAGACGGTCATTGTGAAAACCTCGTTAGACAACGGATGGGTGTCGAATCCCCCGATTTCGTGTACGGTTGGGGGCATGCTCGAGAGCATTCCCATCAAATTTTCGACTCCCGCTAGCGGCGTCCCGTTCCACACGATCTTGGTATCGGGGAACACCCACTGCTGGAGGTCCTTGCGACTATCGAGAGCAGCGAAGAAGTTCTTGTAAAACCCTTCAGAGGTCTCGGTGGTGGACTCGAGCAGAGGACCCCAGTTCATGATAGTTGCAATTTCGTGGAGGTCTTAGCCACCGCCAGGGGTCTTAGCTAGGGGCGTCGCACACGGTCCGTGATCGGCATTGTTGGGTCGCGGCACCATAGGTTGAGGCACTATTAGCGGGTCGCGAAGATCACTGGGGGGCTCGAGGAGCTGGCGAATGGCCGGGTCCGAGTTGGCGGGCCCATCGCCGAGTCGGGCGGCCGTGAATGGGCTGCAGCATTTTGGCCCTAACGCTGAAACCACCCTGGTTACGAGACCGTTACGACTGTTTCCGGATCCACTCACCCAACAGTCGCTTATGCATGCAGGCGCACAACGGCATCCTCGTGACCGCCAGGGCTGCGGGAGACGAAATTGCCATCTCGTGGGGGTCGCGCCCGAACGCCTTGACAGAAGCGGGCTTTTTTGGGCCGCAGGCGAGCATTTTGCCTCGACGTGGGGTTGCCGCCCAACGATATGCACCCCAGACATCGGCTACTCGAATAGGAAGCGAGGTGGCAGGCTTACAGCGACAAGAACGCCAAACGGTAACGCCGTGCATATAGACCAAAAAAATATTCAGCGCGCCAAAAAGGCGGAATTATAGTCAATCCAGTCTCTTTACTAGTCTATGTACAAAAGCGCCGCAACCGTTGACCCCACTTCCTTAGTCACAATGACAGTGGGGATTGAGGGAAAGAAAATCGACTCTAGAGATCAGCGCTAATTGACGCCGTCATACATACTTGTGCGACACCCTGAGGCCAATTTGACGCAAACCTTATAGTGGTGCCGTTTACAGAGAAATTGCTGCATTGCTGGGCCAAGTGTTGAAACTCACCAAACCCCACTCCGGTTACTCATCCTCCTTTCTACTATCGACAATGGAAGAACAGGCGCCAACCAAACGCCATATTGCTTGCGGTATTTGTCGACGGCGCAAGCTCAAATGCGACGGCAAGAAGCCCACCTGCTCCACGTGCCAGCGACTCAATCAGGTGTGCGAATATAGCGATGTTATCCGCAAAGCTGGGCCCAAACGAGGCTACGTGCGGGTTTTGGAGGGCCGGGTCGCCCAGCTCGAGAAGCTTTTGAATGACTACAACATCAATGAGAACGATCCCGCTTCCGTGGATTCGCTCGTGAGTTTGGAGGTCGAGGAGCAGCTGCCATCGATAGAAGTCATCAATGAGCTGTCTGAGCGGTTCTTCAACCGGTTCAACATGTTGATGCCGGTGGTGGACCGCAAGCGGTACATGCTCAGCCTGGGAATGTCGCCACAATACCGGCCCAAGCCATACATCCAGTATGCCATTATGGCCACTGCTGCCGCTGACTGGCCCAAATTCAAGAGCATGAAGCAGGCTCTGTTTGAGCGAGCCCGCAAGTACCTGCAGAAGGCCGAGCTCAACTTTGGCACCTACAACTTGCCGTCCGTGCACTATGTCATCGCCCTTGGCCTCGTTGCCCACCTCGAACTGCGCGAGGGCCACATACACTCTGCCTGGATAAGCATTGGCAAGGCCTACAAGGCGTGCCTCATGATGGGCCTGCATCTCATGGACAAGGACACCTGGACCTCTACAACTCGCGACACTGTTGCCCAGGCTGAGGCACGCCGGGCGTTTTGGTTTAGTTATTTCAGCGAGCGTGCCGGCTCGTGCGCTGCTGAGCTCCCCAGTGTCATCAACCCCGACAGTGTGTTCACCAAGCTCCCAATGGACGACGAGGCTTTTCTAGCAGGGACTCAGGCTGCCTACGAATGCTTCAGTGTGGAAGAGATCATGAAGAACCCCCGTATTACTAACTCCAGCTCGCGGCTCGCCCTCACGACATGTCTGGTGGAGTGCGCCTATCAGCTGGGAGATCTGGGTCGGTTCCCGAACAAAAAATTCCAGGACTCCCCAGAGAGCTGGATGCGCATGTACACGCAGTACGACACCATCCTCAATCGCATGATCGCACACATCCCGCCTATCCCACCAATTCCCCAAGACTCGCATGAAAACAAAATTATTCTAGAAGAAAAAAGCCGCCGGTGCTCTTATCTGATGATCCACTTGTGGGCCCAGGCGGCAATTCTGTATGCAGCTCGCTCAGGCCTCATGGGAGTGCAGCAGCAGCCCATGCTCATGTCGATGGCGAACCCAGCCAAAATGGTTCAGCGCAGCTTAATGGCAATGCTCGAGGTGTTGCTCATGACGCGAAATCCCCACGACATTACCGTGGTGAACATTCACCCGCTGCACCCGATTCTCCTGTTTTCCTTTGCGTTTGTCATTGGCGTGCTCAGCGAGATAGGCCTGGTGTCGCTGGACAACTTCAAGGCTCCTCTGGAATACATCTGCTCCACCATGCAGGAGCTCGAGGAATCAATACCCATTTGCCACCGATTCGTCGAGTTCATCTATCGGCTGTTCCCGCAGCTTCAGAGCGCTGACGGCTCGCAGAATGTCAACAGAGTCGAGGATGCGCTAGCGGCCGGCGTGCTCAATCTGGTTCTTCCCAACTTCTTTGACAATTTCGATGACCGGGTGGCCGACATCAAGAATTCCAGCAAGATTCAAGCCCTGACATCCCCCGGGGCCAGCCCTAACGACATAGTGTCACCTACCGGTTCTCACAGGAGTAATACCAAGCAGACGCCAGGCTCCCGTAAGAGCGACTCTAGTCCCAATAGCAACAGCGACGACTCGCCGCTGTTGAACCAACCGTTCAATGTGCATGTACACCAGCAGGTCAGTCCAGGGCAGATGCCATCAAGAGAAATGCCCTCCCACGCCATGCATCACCATGTGCATGGTGGACCCCAGTCCGATCTCACAATGGCGGAAGCACCTGGTCCGATCCTTGACACATTCGAATTTGACTTTTCTGCAGACACGATTGATCCCCATCAGCCATACGGCGGCGACCCCTCTCCAGTTGGAAACACCAGCGATGCGCTCCTAGGGTTCGAGCCCCCCATGTATATACCGAATATCAAGCAGGAAGACACGCTCGATTTTGGTGCGAACTCACCGTGGCTCGAAGCGCATGCATTCGATGGAAGAACTGGCTGGCAAGGCGTTTAGTGAACTATTTATTGTAGAGCTACGAATTCGCATGATTGCAAGGACATATTGACTATTTGGAAGGACTATTTGTGGACGCTTGTATGAACGTGTATATTGTATGTAATATCTTTTTTATCTCTAACTGCTCAACGATTACTGATGGTCTCGCAGTGCAGCCTGCACGTGCTTTTGGTGATCACTGATGCATGCCGTCAAGCTCGGTGAAAAAATTCATCCGGAACGATGGTGGGACAAAAGAAAAATTCCCTTGCAATGCGACACAATCTCCCGCCCGCTGGTTGGCCAATCGATTACGTGAACGATAATTTTGTTATCTCATCAGGAAGCCCAGAGTAATTTCAGCATTTCGCATATGCATGTTTGATCGCATAAGCATACATAACTTCAAACGTTTTCGGACTTTTCAATCTCACAACAACTCATGTCAGGAAGCCGATTGGTCGCCGACGGGCAGGAACTCAAGCACCGGACCAAAGTTGATGGAGTTCAGGCGGAAGAACAAGCCGCCAAGGCATTGCCCGCCAAAGATGAGGCCCTCGAGGACGTTATCTTGAAGAAAATGGAGGCATTTGTGAACAATGTCGAGACCAACCTAAATTCTTTCGAGAAGGTTTCGCATGAGTTCATTGATCAAAAGTACGTTGCGTTTGGGGCCAAGTTCAAGCAGTTCCGATCCGAACTCCGATCGAGTGCGGAGCGCGGAGCTAGAAACGCCGAGTATTTCTGGGCATCTTTTGAGCAGCAAATCGAGGAATTGGGCTACGTTGGCCGCGACGGTGTCCAGAACCTGAACGAACGATTCCAAAGCGGCACTGAGTGGTTTGAAAAGACGCTCAAGAAAATTGAGGACATGCATATTGAGCGTAGTTTGGCCAGGGCCCGCGACCGGCTGCTCAATGTGGAAGAGATGCCCGTAGCATGGCGCTCCAACCCCCACGTTGCCTCTGGCTACAAGTTCTGCCGCAACTACATGGAGTGTCTCAAGTCCACGGTGCAGCTGCACAACGAAACCTGCAACATCTGGACGCATCTCGTGGGCCTCATGGTGATGGTGTGGATCCTGTTTTGGCACTTGCCAAACACCGAGCTCTGGAAGGAAGTTCGCGGGGTAGACCGTATTCCGATGCTCGTGTTTCTGTTTGCGGCCATCAAGTGTCTCGGCTGCTCGGTCGTGTGGCACACGTTTTGCAACATTCGTCACCACCACGTGCACACCCGCATGGCGTGCGTGGACTACACTGGAATTATGAACCTCATCACAGCCAGCATCCTCACCACCGAGTACGCCGCGCTGTACTGTCATCTCAATGTGCGGAATGCGTACATCGCCTTCACGACTGTCTGCGGCATCTTTGGAGCCGTGTTTGCGTGCCACAAGTCGTTCAACGACTATCTCGGGCTGAGAGTTACCTTCTTCGTCACATTCGCGCTGTGCGGCGCCATTGCCGGCTTTCACGCAATGGCATACGAAGGAGTTCTCCCGATCTTGAACCTGTACCTCCCCGTTATCAAGAGCCTGCTGTGCTATGGTCTCGGAGTGGTCGTCTATGCATCCAGGTTCCCCGAGAGATTCTGCAAGAACAACTTCCTCAACTACGTTGGCATGTCGCATAACCTGTGGCACATTGCCGTTTTCGGTGGTATCTACTATCACTACAAGGCCTGTCTCCAGTTGCTTGAGCACAACCACGGCCTGCAGTGCATCTCGAACTAAGTTTTGATAATAGCATTTGAATAAATATTTATGAATATATACACTAATGTTTCACGTCCGGTGAGGATGTCGGAAACGAGCAATTTTTCACTTTGAAGCTTTCTTGAGCCGCTTGGGTTCTGGGGTCTCGAAAATAGAAAATGTGGCGGCAAGCACGATCATGGTAGTGAACCCGACAAATAAACCTTTGCCCATGCGATTCAGAGCGTCAGCAGCAAACATGTATGGATAAGGGCAATGGGACTGGGCTGCAATAAATCCCTTAGTTAGGTAATAAATCACTGGCACCTCGTGACCAGCCAGCCGCAAGGAGAGAAATTATCGTGAAAAATTTGGCACAAAGCATCAAAACCCGTGGCATAAGCGCGTCATTCTATGGCCGATTGGCGAGAAAACCCCACCACTTTTCAGGGGCCTGACCGCCAGCGACTGGCCTATCATCACGTGAACGCCATGTGGTAAATGCCAAGCCCTCGACCTAGTGCATCTGGTTAGTATGGAGTTGCCTGAGCAAACCGAGCGAGCGATTCAAGCTGGGGGCCATGGGCTCGCCCAATCTGGTGGGGGGCTGTTTTTCAAACCAACTAATCAAACTGAGATCAACTTCTACCAGGCAATGGTCGAGCGAGATTCGCCACTCAGGGAAATTGCACCAACGTTTATGGGAACACTTGCTCAGACTCCAGGCCAAAACGCCGGGGGATCTGAGAAAGAAAGAGCCGAGGCCGCAAAGCCCTGTGTGGTGTTGAACGACATGCTGGCCGAGTACGAGGAGCCGTCAATTTTGGATATTAAACTGGGGTCAGTGCTGTGGGAGAAGACTGCGGCCCCCGACAAGGTTGCTCGTCTGCAAAAAGTAGTCAATGAGACTACATCTGGCTCGCTGGGATTTAGAATAACCGCCATGAGCGTCGTGCAGCCTGATGGGGTGCGAAAGGACTACGATAAGAACTATGGGCGAAAGTGTAGTGCAGAAGAGGTCGTGGAGTACATTCGGCCATTTTTCCCTAATTTGGATACTGACCCATACATGCGGGCGGTGGTAGATGCGTTAAGCACCAAAGTAGAGACAATTAAGAGCATCATTGAGAAAGAGCCGGTCGAGATGCATGCATGTAGTATCCTGTTGGTATACGAAGGGAAACACGATGCTCTTGTCCGCAAGATTGAGGAGAATATGAACGCTGACGAGTCTGCCCAGGCCAGCACTGGATCAGATTCTGACAGCGATGAGGAGCCGACCAAAAGCGGTATAGTCGCAGCGTCGCTGATTGATTTTGGCCACGCCTACTTCGTAGATGAACCCTCAGAGGATATCGTCAGAGGGGTCACCAATTTCCTCAAGGAGTTCAAGAAGCTACAAGCGTGACCGCAGGACACCGAATGTAATAAATGTTATTCCGTCGCGGCATCTACGAATAAGTTACTGTACTTATGCTTTAGTATACTTTTTAGGGTTCATAGCCGGCAAGAGAGCGTCGAAGCAGCTATGGGTCTCGGTCTCCCGAAGTCCTGGGCACTTGCACCGACAGCCCACGCCTCCCTTGACGACTGGATCGGTGACGGCCCAATCGTCATCATAATCAGAGTATCGCGGATACTTGGACAACGGGATCTGATTGGGCGCATTATACGGGCAGTGGCCAATGCTAGTGTGCTGGTATCCAACATCTCTAAAGTAGTGGACTTGCGAGGCATTGAGGAACATTGCGACGGCAAATGTGTGTACAGGGGCATCGCCCCACCGTTCGTGCCAGAAACCACCGCTCTTCTCTAAAAATTCGAAGTAGTCCCGGTACTGCTGTGACTGCCAGAAGTCGAGCCGGGCGATCTCAAAATTCGACCAGTAGTGGCAGAGGTTATAAGTGCAGCCATCCATGTAGAGATTGGCCAGCTCTGGTGGCTTTTTGGTATTTTTTTCCCAGCAGTCGGTTATAGTCTGCCAGAGGTCTCCGTCGGGGATCTTCTTTTGTTTCTTGAATGCTAAGGTTTGGCGGAACAGCGAGGGGATTGTCCTTCCCACCTCCTTGATGTATGCGTTGAATCCATACACCTTGCCTTTTTTCTCCATCTCAACGAACGGGTCGTAGGTCATGTCGCAGAAGAATTGGACATCGGGCTCGACTCGCCAGTACCACTCGTACTTCGTTACAAGCGGGTGGTCGAAGAACTTGCCCGAGAACCATCGGCACATTTGGTGGTAGCTTTTGAGGCGGCCGTACGGGAAGCTGGCGTCACCTTGAGCGTCTAGCGCCTCGTTGAGCTTCTCAGTGCTCACAGACGCGGGGAACTCCCAGTCTGACTTGGGTATCACGCCAAAGTCAATGTGGGACGATGTATATCGGCTGACAGTGTTTTTGAATTCGTCATTGAACGGCACGTCGTTCAAAATGACGTATGGGTAGTGGAACCACCGGTTGAAGTGGCGCTCGATTGAGCTCATCGACACACTCACACCCTGGATATCGCTATTTCTAGCCAGGATCACCAGCGTCGCGTTCGCTCGCGGGGCATTAGTGTCTGGTTCCTGGCATCCCACGTAAAAGGGGGCGTCGATTGCGGGGTCAAACTGGTGATTCGGGGCGATCAGCACCGTCTGTTTGGGCCCCCGAGTCAGAAAGAAAACCCCGATGATAACTAGGCCCGCCAGCGGTAGCAGCAGACGCAGTATTCGGGTCGATGTATAGTGCATGAATACTAAGCAGCTACGAAGATTTTTGATGACTCCGCCATGATGGTGGGGGTCGAATACACGAATTGTGCTTTAGGGAAAATGAGATTTATTCATAGCGATTATTTTGTAGTTTGGTGATTGTAATGCTCCGCCTACCTGGTCTGAGCCGTTAGTCAATACCTGCATGCTGCACCACTAGTGTCAGCTCGCATAGCCTTAGCGAACGCCGAGCTGGCGAAAATTGCAATGTCGCGGGGTGCCGATCGTACCAAAGTACTCTTGGGTAAAACTTTCACTGGTTCTGGCCGATTCGCCCGCTTTTGATTCTGTGTCTCAGAGCTTTCATGCATGAGCGAGCTCTAATCGAGATCACCTCGATTCTTGTCAGTCTACAAATTTAGAAAAAATTATGTACAGTATACGATGTTGCTAGTGCGTATAGGCTTTTATCTGTGGCCCAGTCTGATTCTGGGCTGTGCGACTCTCCGTTTGTTGTTGCGGGCGGCGTGACGGTGCTTGG
Source organism: Wickerhamiella pararugosa (assembly GCA_023628975.1). Lineage (NCBI taxonomy): Eukaryota > Fungi > Ascomycota > Dipodascomycetes > Dipodascales > Trichomonascaceae > Wickerhamiella > Wickerhamiella pararugosa. The sequence continues at coordinate 243,246 of JAMAJQ010000005.1, read as the reverse complement.
CCTGGCGGAACAGACGCTTGGCCTGTCTAAGTGCGCTCTTGCGGAGCTTGATAGGGGCCTTAGCTGCACCACGCTGGCCATGGGGTAGGAAATGGTCGTAGTTGGCCTCGGCCTTGGCCAGAGACTCCTCTGCCTTGGCCACCGCCTGCTTGAGGTTGTCGAGCTCGCGCAGGTCGGGGCGGGCCTCCAGAAGCTGCTCACGCTGCTTAGCACGGAGCTCCCTGATGTGCTTGCGCTGTCTGTCCGCATCTTTCAGCTGCTCTCTCTGGTCAGGAGTGAGCTCGGGCTTGGGGGCGGCCCTCTTGAGGCTCTGCTTGCGAATTTCATTAAGAACAACAAACTGCTCTCGGGGGTTGTGGCGAGGGAGAACGTCGTGAGAAACTTCGATGTCTTCCCACACCGACTCGCTGCCTTTTCGGTACTCAGCATCCCAGTAGATCGTCGACTTGCATCGCATGGCGTACAAGGCACTGCTCAAATCGGCAACGGCCTCGTGAGTGTACGTAGGGCGAAACTGGTTCCAGTACCAGATGTTTCCCTCCTTGGATTTGCGACGCCAGTCCTTGGCCTTCTTGCGTTCGGAGCGATCTCTCATGTTACGCAGCTCGACGAGGTTCTTGTATAGAGACACCGCGTCCTCGTGGGAGGGCACCTCGGCGACGGCCAGAGGTCTCCAAATGTCTTTGCGAAGCGTTGGTTTTCTGTTTTGCCAATTTGGAAACTTGAACTGCCGATCGAGGTAGTACTGCTGAGGATGTAAAGTTTGAGTAAAGACGACCTGACCGGTCTCGAGGTTGCGGAATGCAGAGACCATAGGGCCGTATTGAAATGCTCTTAGCCACCGCGGCGAGCGCAGACCGCCATACACTGGCCGAAAGGTCATCGAGTGAAAATTTACGTCAGCAGGCAGTTTGACGTATCTTGGGTGCACACAGCACGAGACCAAATTGCTAGGATGAATAGTCTTCAAAATTAAGAATAGTCTTGTAAAGTAAGATGAAGGTAATTTACTCGACCAGGTGCTCACAGGATATGCCAGAGAGAGATGTCTCTACGAAAAGTCTAGGTCCTTGTGCTGGTTCATCCTAAAAGTTGAGCGTTTCAATTTGGAGCTTTCCAGGTGATTCCTTGAGCTCACTCTCGATCAAATGATTAAGAGCACACCTTGTTAGCACTCGGGCATGGCTACTTATCTTCCAAAATGCAAGAACGTTCACAAGGTCTTATAGTGTAGCGGTTAGCACCCAGGATTCTGATTCCTGTAACCCCGGTTCGAATCCGGGTAAGACCTTTTTTGCTGAAACTTTCAAGTCGCCATCGACTCTATAATAAGTGTTAATGAGTTCTTTTTATGGTCACTTTGGTTAGGGTCTACGCTCGCAGCCATATTTGTGCGCCTCGGTTGCGCCACACATCTTCCATGCTTCGGCGTGCAGCTTCATTTAGCGCATGCTCAGTCGTAGGCTTCGGCTCTGCGTATCTTCTCTACGAAGACAACTCTCCTGGACACAATTACGCTGGAAACCCGCTCGACCACCCGTTCGTGAAGGCCCAGCAGCAGTCTGGGTGGACGGTTGCCAGCACCTCTAAACTGCCGAAATACCACCTTCGTCAAATGGTCACCACCAGTCTGCTCAGTGGAGAGGGCAAGATCGAATCCGAGCCGTTGACTCTGACGAAAGATGGGGTGGACCAGACGCTATATTTCGTTGGTAGAGACCTTGCGACCCCCAAGCAGCGCTCATGGTGGGAGTTTGGGGCCAGAGACCCTGTGCACAACGGAATCGGCGTCACTATTCTCGACCAGGGCCTCGCACGCACTGCGTTTGCCTACCTCCCCAACAAGCTCGGGGTGACTGCGTACCTGGACGTTGATTTCGTCCACGACATCCCCGAGAACACCTTCATTGTGCTCAAGGCCCAGGTCACTGGGCACTCGAAGCGGAAATCCAAAGCCCAGGGGTCCATATACGAGGTCAATGGCAGCAAACTCGGCAAGGAGCTGATGCGTGGGGAGGTCCTGATGGTCGAGCCGAGCTGGGCTAAGCACATCGCGTGGCTACTGAGAAACGTTATGGTTGAATAGGATTTTAATAATTTATTACACGTGAACTTCGATGCAGACAGTGTTAGATCTATATGCCACTTGGTGCAGCCGCACTCATTCCCTCTCCAGTAGTTGGAGTAGCTCCGTGAGCGGGCCGTACTCTGCTCTGTCTACCAGCTCAAAGTGGTTGCAGAACAGCACAAAGTGTTTGAGGGACGTGTTGAGATGAGGTTGCAGACCCACTTCGGTCATCTGCTCAAAATGGTGACAATAAATATGCGCATACACGCGGAACAGACGCTTGAGAATCTGCTTGAATGTGGAGTGGGCCCCCTTGCCAAACTCTACTCCCAGGGAAGTGGGGAAGTAGTCTGGGTTGTCAAACTGGCGCTGAATCCACGCCATCAAGTGTTCAATGTATTCGGCGGCGCTCAGTCTAGTCGGCTTCTTGAACTCCTCGCTGGCAGAGTCCTGCCACAGGTATTCGTACTCTTCGGTAGCAATCATCTTGGGGCACGTCCTGGCGGTGCACAGCTTATTGATGGTAGCGTAGAGCATGTTAATCTGGTTGTAAAAATCAACCACGTGGACCGCAATCCACTCGTTTTCGTCCTCTCCAGGGGGGAGCTTGACGGCCGCTTGCAGGGCGTCGGACCCCAAAGTCGCGGTTGCGTACTCCTGGAGAGCAGACTTCTGCTTCGACGATACCGTTCTGGGTTTGAATGTGCGGGTAGTGCGAGTATTGAGCGTTTGGAGAAAGCTCATATCGGTGGAATCAGAAGTAAACAAACTTAGGTAATCGTAAACCACGCAACTGATGGCAGCTGCGCAATGCGCACAAGGGGCTGAAAAATCCAGCGCCACCACGTACCACAGCTGCGTCAGTCTAGCAATATGTTTCGCGGGTCTGATTGCCGCCGTGAGAGGCGCAGTGGCCGGGTGTCCCGTGCGCACGGCTCTCAATTGCCAGGTTAGGCAGCTTCAGCTCGTTCTTTTCATATCTGACTTAATTCACTCCAAACTGGCACGACGAGCACTTGACGTTCTGACATCAAGACACGTGATTCCAAGAGTGAAATTTGGGATGACGAGCGATCTCTAATTTAGATGGTCGATGACAGCTTGTCTAGAAAAGCTAAGGATACGGCAGCCGGTTTTATAGGAGGAGCCGTGCAGGTTCTGGTCGGCCAGCCGTTCGACCTGGTCAAAGTCCGCATGCAGACGGGCCAATTTGACTCGATCTCTTCCACTGTGATATCGACGCTCAAGAACGAGGGAGTATCAGCATTTTACAAGGGCACTACCGCCCCATTGCTCGGTGTCGGGCTCTGTGTGAGCATCCAGTTCTATGCGTTCCACGAAACCAAGCGATTCTTCCAACGCCGCGATAAAACCCACCACCTGAGCTACAGCCAGTACTACATGGCTGGGGCCGCTGCTGGTTTGGCAAACACTATTGTCACCGCTCCTGTTGAGCATGTGCGAATCCTTATGCAGACCCAGAAGGACGGTCACTACACCGGCCCCTATGAGGCTGCGGGAGAGATTGCTAAAAAGTACGGGATCTCCAAGGTGTTTAGAGGCTTCACCGTCACGGCCCTGCGCGAACTTCAAGCATACGGCACCTGGTTCCTAACATTCGAGTATTTAATCCACACCCAGACTTCAAAGGGTATTAAGAGAGAAGACATTCCCACCTACAAACTAATGCTGTTTGGTGCACTGGCTGGAGAGGCTCTGTGGCTCGCATCGTACCCCCTTGATGTCGTCAAGTCGCAGGTACAGGGAGACGGCTTCGGAAAGAACGCACGCTACAAAGGCGCCATTGACGCTGCCCGCCAAACATACCAAGTCCACGGTATTCGGGGCTTCTTTGTGGGTTTGACCCCCACTCTCCTGCGTGCTTTACCAGCGTCTGCTTGCACATTTGCCAGCGTCGAGTTGGCTCTTCGTGCTTTGGGATAGTTCTTAATTACGAGTATCTATTTAGTAGCGCCGTAGCCGCCGCCTCCAGGAGTCTTAATCACAATACGATCACCAACTTCTAGCTGTAGGGTATTCTTCCCTCCAAGGCTCGCAGCCTTACCCTCGTGGATCCATAGGTTTTCACCACGAGATCCGTCTTGCCCTCCATTGAGACCGTATGGAGCGAGGGATCTGCGCTCAGAGAGAATAGATGCCTGGACTGGGTGACGGAATTCAATATCGCGAATCACTCCCTCCCCGCCTCGATGCTTTCCGTCGCCGCCAGATCCCTTGCGCAAAGAGAACTCGTGTAGGATTACTGGGTAGCGCTTTTCAAAGATTTCGGGATCAGTGGAGCGAGTGTTGGTCATGTGCACCTGAACTCCGCTTTGACCATCCCATCCAGGACCAGCGCCAGCACCTCCAGCAATAGTTTCATAGTAGCCAAATCCCTTGACTGCTTCTTTCTGTCCGTCTTTCTTGCCTCCAAACCCAAAGGTGAAATTATTGCACGTTCCTTGGGAGCCTGCGAGAGCGTTGAAAGCTCTGAAAATGACGTCTGTAATCCTTTGAGAGGTCTCAACGTTTCCGCCAACTGTTGCTGCGTCGTGGCGAGGCGAGAGAAGTGTATCGTCCGGTATTTTGATTTCCAACGGCTTAAGGCAGCCCTCATTTAGGGGAATGTCATCTCGAATCATGGACCTCAGGCAGTATAGAATTGCAGAGTACGTGATCGATCGTGGTGCGTTCAGGTTTCCAAATGACTGAGGGCCAGTTCCCTCAAAGTTGAATACTGCAGCCCCAGTCTGTTTGTTGATGTCAATAGTTAGATTAATCGCAGTACCGTCGTCAAGATAATCCCGGGCAGACAAGTGGTCACCATGGACCTCAGCTACTTCTTTCAACAGCTCTCGCACAGTCTGTTCAGCATTGTCTTGAATCCCACGCATGTATAGCTGCACGACCTCCAAAGTGTACTGCTCGCACAGAGCTTTGATGAGTCCGATTCCCTTGTTGTTTGCTGCAATCTGAGCCTTGAGATCTGCAATACTATCAGAAAGACTCCTGCTTCCACTGCATCCGGGATACTTGGCAGGCTCATTGTACAGAAGGTCCACCATACCGTCGTAGTCGAACTTTCCATCAGCCACCACTTTGTGTGCCTTAATTCGAGCACCTTCTTGCCATAAAAACTGTGAAAATGGCGGCATAGACCCAGCGGTGATTCCTCCAATATCTGAGTGGTGACCCCGCGAAGCAGTCCAGAATATTATTTTCCCATTGGAGAATACTGGAGTAATAACAGTGATGTCTGGCAGATGCGACCCGCCATAGGCTGGATGATTAGCCACAAGCACATCCCCATCTTTCAAATTGTCACCCCAATACTTTTGCTGAAACGCTACAGCACTAGACATAGAGCCCAAGTGAACTGGAATATGAGGCGCATTGGCTACTAGACCACCATCAGGGCTGAAAACAGCGCAGCTGAAATCCAAACGCTCCTTGATATTCGTACTGATGGAGGTCTTTTGGAGCGTTTCGCCCATCTGCTCTGCAATACTCATAAAACGATGACCGAACACGCTTAATTGAACTGGGTCGACTTTCTTCGCATCAAGCCCCGAGTGGTTATCTGAACGCAAATGCAACACTACGTGGTTCTCATCGATGCAAGCTTCAGCCCCAGGGTCCACTACAATCGTTTGCGTTGCGTCCAATATCATAGCTGGTCCCTGTACTGTGTCACCGGCCGTTAACTCTTTGAGATGATACTTTGGCGCCAACATCCATTCTTTGCCAAAGAACATTTTTTGCTTCCTGCTGGGCTCCTTTGCAATTCGTGTCTCAGAATTCGAGCTGGGCAAGAGAGATTTCTCGTCATAATGCGACTTTGATATAGCTCTGACTCGGATATCACCAACTAGAACATTGCGTTCCAAACTGAACCCAAACTCCTTCTTGTGATTCTTGATAAAGTCGGCGCGAAAGTTTTCTCCTGCTTTGTCTTTCTGGAGTGTCATTATAAAGGTCTCAGACCCATTATAACGCAAATTTAAGTAGCGCTCAGAGATAATAGAACCCTTATCAAACCCTTGGGAAACCAAGTTTGCCTCAACCTCCTCTTGCAGCGCATCCAGTCTTTTAAGAAGTCCCGGAAGACTAGAGTCATCCAAGACAGCAGATTCCGGTCTCTGAGAGTCACTCACGATATCGGCTAGGGACATGCCAAATGCACTAAGGATCGATGAGTGCTTGTGTATAATTATTTCTGAGATGCCCAGATTCTTTGCGACATCACACGCGTGTTGGCCCCCGGCTCCACCAAAGCTAGCGAGAACGTGCTCGCTGGTATTGTAACCCTTTCCTTCAGTCAGAGCCCGTATTGGTCGGCACATGGTTTCGTTTGCCACGGTCAGGAAGCCGAATGCGACCTGCTCCGGTGTTAGCGCTGATGTTTGGTCTTTATTGATCTCGTCAGTGAGTTCCTTGAATTTTTTAGCCACTACTTCTTCATCTAGAGGCTCATTCTCATTAGGGCCGAAAATGTGAGGAAAGCTTTCAACGTCAATCCGACCCAGGAACAAGTTGGCGTCAGTCACGGTGAGTGGACCACCCTTACGATAACACGCAGGTCCAGGATGGGCAGAAGCACTTTCAGGCCCTACTACGAAGAGCCCCTTCTTCCAGAACAGTATTGATCCACCACCAGCGGCGACTGTTTGGATATCAAGTTGTGGAGCCTGAATTGTAACTTCTGCAGTAGTGGTCTCTAAAACGTGATCCAGATGGCCCGCATAACGACTCACATCAGTTGAAGTACCTCCCATATCGAACCCAAGCACTGCTCGGTCAACGTAGGATGTTTTAGCGTATCCTACTACTCCTCCAGCCGGTCCACTCAGAATGGCTCTTAGGCCACTAAATTGCTTCCACGAAGTTAGCCCTCCATCGCTCTGCATGAAAAGCAACCTATCTCCTAGGGCATCCAGGCCGCCCTTGAAACCCTCGCCAATAGTGCGGATATATCTAGCGGTGATGGGACTGAGGTACGCATCTGCTGTTGACGAGTTGGCTCGACTAACTAGCTTGATCATTGGCTGAATTTGGGAAGAAACCGAGAGGTTCTCGAATCCAATGTCTTTTGCAATCTCTGCCACTTGCAGTTCATGTTCTGGATAAGTGTAGCTGTGAAGTAGGGCGATCGACAGTGATCGGATGCCTTTGTCCCATATGGACTGAATTGTGGCTCGGGTTTTCTCTCGGTCCAATGGTCGAAGTATGCGGATAGTCTCACCAGAAATACCCTGAGCGAGACCCTCTTCGGGCTTGAAGGCGGGTGCAGGCTCATGACTTTCAGAAAAGTGTTCCAATGTAACTCGTTCATCCACCTCCTCGATAACTTCATAGAGTTGCTTGAGCTTCTCAACTTGAAGGTCGAAAATATTTGGGCGGGACTGTTGTCCGATTTTCAAGATATCTCGATAGCCCTTAGTGACCAAGACGGCTACACGATCACCTTTTCGCTCTAAGAGGGCATTGGTTGCTACAGTAGTTCCCATTCGGATGCTTTCAACTCCAGACAGGTCAAGCGGCTCATCTTTAGGGATCTTTCTTCCTTGAGTCTTCTCCAGGACTCGACGTATTCCCTCGGTAGGTGCATCCTTATAATTGGCTGGATCAACGCTTAATAGCTTGAACACAATTTCCTCTTTTCCATTAAAGGCATAAACATCGGTGAAAGTACCACCTCTATCGATTGCTATCTTCATATCGAGATTTATCAAGTCAGCTTATATTGACTGATCCTTACGACTTTCACATTTGTCACCAAGTCACAGGAAGCTTTTGCTGTTGTGATTTTGCGAAATAGTCTACATATTAATCTCGAATTAAGCAAAATCCACAAAAATGAATACCTGAGGACAGTCTTGAATGACGTGATGAATGCAGATATTGAGCCAATCTGAATACAGGTGTTGTTACCGTCTTCCACATCAATGAATCCTTGTTTTACGGTTAGACACTCAGGTTTAGTTCACATGTGCGATTGTCTTGGAGAGCTTATGCATGCAAATTACTGAACATAGGTCTCCAAAAATAGACGGGCCTATAGCTTGTGCAGAACATGGCTATGCTGTAAGGATAACAAATACATTGTAGAGTAGTACAATGGGTAATTATTGGCTCAAAGAGTTCTGAAGAGTACTGATAAACAAGCGGCATGATTGGTGTATCTTCTAGCGATAGTGATATTCCATATAATAAGACTTTCGGTGCAACGCTCACAAGATGTCGTACTCAGATCGAGAGGCTACCACGTGCCTCGACTGCAGCATCCCAACGAGCTATTCCCTAATCAAATTAAATAATCAATACCTTCTATAAATGAATTGGCAGAACATCATTGTGTCCAAACTGAGAGTTGCACAAGGGGCACTTGCGCATGCGGGATGATAAACGTTTGTTGGTGCACTCTGTGCAAAAAACATGTCCGCAAACTTTCAGAGCACAATTCTTCCAATTGTTCGTACACAGCGAACATAATAACATATTACGGCGTTCCTCTAGTTCTTCCTCGAGAGCGCTCTGGCTCATGCCGGCAGTCCCTTTTCTGATTTCGAGTTGGCGTTTTTGCTTTTCACAGTTCGCTTCCAAACCACGGCGGCGATTCTGTTCGTTTGTGAGATCGTTGTCGCGTTGTCTGAGCTGGTCCTGCACAGCTGAGAGTTCCTGGTTACGACCCGCCAGCCTGCTTTCGAGCTCTGAGCACCGGTGCTCGAGAGAAGCATTATTACGGCAGGCCTGAGAGTATTTCTGCTCCGACTCGGTGATGCGGCGCTCTAATTTTCCAATGTTCGAACGTAGTTTATCCTCGGTATCCCTAAGAGTGTTCACAACCTCAGCAGTTTTCGCGAGCGAGGCTTTGAGTTTAGCGCACTCAAACGCCAGTGCATCCTTCGCACGCATTGCCCCAAAGTACTTCTCGTCCGCCTTAGCTTTCGAGACGCTCAAGGCGTTGATTTTGGCTTCGATAGCGGCCTGCTCCTGGTACTTGGCCATTGCTTTAGCGTGCACCTTAGAGTATGCCTGCTCAAGGCTGGGAATCTCTGCTGCGAGCACTGCATTCTGGCGAGCCAGTTTCAAAGCTTTATCCTTGAGGGCGTCGCCAGTCAATGTAGAGATTTCATCAGCTGACGGAACCTCAACGTCAACGTTTTTGTTGCGGATCTCAGAGATAGAGGCCATCTCTTTGAGGATCTCCAAGCTCTTGGCCTTTTCTGTTTCAGCAGCTTTGACGATATTGAGCTCTCCGATCTTATCATCGCGCGCTGCCCGCAGACGTGCGACATCTGCCTCAGCCTGGTCGAGTTTCCGCTCCATCTCTTTCGTAGCCTCTAGCGCCTCTTGCCTCACAGCCCGTTCAGCGTCTTGCGAAGCACGCTGGATATTTTGAAGCTGCTGGTACTGGGCGTTTAGTTGGTTCTCAAGGTGAGTGTTGTCGGACTGCAGGTTGCTGATGCGCTTTTGTAGAAGTTTTACGGCTTCAGATCTCTCAATGATCTCTTCAGACGGGGCCTCAAGTTGGAGTTCGAGGGCCCTGATCTTGGCCTCCAATTCGATAACTCGGTCGCTACCTTCTTTGAGTTGCTTCTTCTGCGCTGAGATCTCGCCTTTGAGCCCAGCAATCTCCCTGTTGAGTACTTCGTTGTCCGCCGTCACCACTTGCTCGGTCTGCTCAGGCTCCTCTACTTTGAGCTCTTTGGCACCTTTGGGCAGATCAGGGCGCTGGAACTTGCGAGCTAATTCTAAATAAGTTTCTCTGAGTTTGCTCAGCTCCTGGTCCCCCTTCTTGCACGCTTCTAATTCAGTTTCGAGCGCATCGCGTTCTCGTTTATATACGTAGAGTTGGCGAAGAATCGCCTCTTTTTGGAACTGCTCAAGCTCCTTTTCAGAGAGTTGGCCTTGAGAAGGATGAATAGCGGCCCTTTTGGGCGCAGGAATCCCCTCAAGATCCTCTTGAGCGGATCTCTTTTCCATGCCAATTAGTCAGAACAGTAAAATCTAGGGGCCCGGACGGGTCAATAGAACTTGTCGGATATTGGGGAGAAATAGTTGCCAAATGCAAACATTGGCGTTTGGGAAGCAATATCACCACCCTTGGAACATGTTATGCTGAGCAGAACCCAACAACAAGGTAACCTTTGCAAAACGTTCCGAACTGGATTAGCGGCCCACTGCCGTGGGCAGGGTTTTCTTATATCGCCAGGGTATGTCGAGGTTCAGGAACCTGCAGATCAAGTCATGAATTGAAGCTGGAAGCTAACGCTTCGGCTTGCTTATAGTAATCACGTGATTGGTAACCTGGCTGCATAGTGTGCTCCAGGGCTCCGCCGGGTGTGACTAAGCGTGTAGGGCTGGTACGCGTCACAGCGGCGAGCACTCAGGTAGTTTTCCACTCGGAACGGCAGGAACCCAAACAATGGTTAACATTCCCAAGACCCGTAAGACCTACTGCAAGGGCAAGAATTGCCGCAAGCATACTCAGCACAAAGTCACCCAGTACAAGGCCGGCAAGGCTTCCCTTTTCGCTCAGGGTAAGCGTCGTTATGACCGCAAACAGCGTGGTTACGGTGGTCAGACCAAGCCCGTTTTCCACAAGAAAGCCAAGACTACCAAGAAGGTTGTTCTCCGTCTTGAGTGCGTCTCTTGCAAGACCAAGGCCCAGCTCTCTCTTAAGCGCTGCAAGCACTTCGAGCTCGGTGGTGACAAGAAACAAAAGGGCCAGGCCCTCCAATTCTAATTTTATTCTGCAACTGTAGATTTCTAAAATATACTAAGGTTTCGACCCCTTCAACCCATATAGTGACGTTAGCCGTCGCGGTTCGCAACACCGGCTTCGACAAATGTTGAGAGTGACTTATATATTCTATTAATCGCTTTGGCGGCCCAGCTAGTTTCAGCGAGTTCTCTACACCAATTCAGTAGTCTACACTGGTTACATCAGCTATTTTCTCATGAGCTCAAAAGGCGCCATTGATCACCAGATAGCGATATTTCTGGAGGGCTTAAAGAACGGGGAGCTCAAGAGTCCCCGCACGGTCGCCGTGGCCACAGCGAATCTCCTCATGCGCTTTGTTTCCTCTAGAAGGTATATTGGTCCAGATGACTTGGTAAATCAAGTGAAGGAGCTGGGACGTCGGATCATCGAGGCACAACCCCGGGCATACACAGCTGGAAATATAGTTCGGCGAGTTCTGAAGAGCATCAGAACCATTGATGAGGGCCTAGGTGGGAGTGTCGAGGACGATGAAATTTCTTCGGCTATGTTTGGGCTACTGACTACCGAAAAGGAATCCAAGGACGGACAGCAGCATAGTAGCCGTGAAGAAAAGATCCACATTATGGATGAGATCCAGCTCATCTTGGAGGAGGTGCAGAACGAGGATCCGCTCATCAAGGCTGGCTCCGAAATGATCAGCGAAGGCGATATACTGCTCATCACATGCCCAGACTCGGAAACCGTGATGGGCTTTTTATGCCGCATCATTCAAAAGACCCGATTCAGCGTCATTCTCATTGAGAGTTACCCCAATGAAACCGAGCCCGCCAGACGTGCTGCTCAAAAGCTAGAAAGAGCGGGTATTCCTGTCACTGTTATCCCGGACAGCGTTGTGTACGCTATAATGAGCCGTGTTTCCAAGGTTCTGATTAGTTGCCGGGCTGTACTTGCAAATGGCGGTTGTATCACCTCTACCGGCATGGCTCTAGCTTGCCAGGCCGCCACGGAGTGGAAAAAGCCAGTCCTGGCCATGGCAGGCTCCTACAAGTTGTCATCACTCTATCCATTTGATATCGATAACCTGATTGAAATGGGGAATAGCGACAAAGTGATTGACTTTGCTGATCCCTTGATGGGGAAGCTTGAGGTTAACAACCCGGTGTTTGACTACGTCGCCCCAGAGCTCATTGATATTCTCATCACCAACGATGGAAGCTACAGCCCTAACTTTGTCTACAGATTGATTCTGGATAATTACAGCACTAAAGACCAAGATCCTATGCTGAACTAAGGCCGCATTCTTGTTGGCCATCGAAGGAGTGACTAGGTACTGACCTAGCTGGCCTGGTGTTAATTTATAGATCTTATAGAGTGCAGCATATACTGTTCCTAAGTGGTGCAGGTTCAGCACTCAAGCATGGGTATGATCATATAATATATAAGACAAAACTGAATATGCTCTATTATGACTTTCTTTGAAGTACTTTGTTTTTATTTTAAGCAGTCTCGCCGTGGTTGTAGATTCCGATATCTGTATCACTCTTGAAGCCGTTCTCCTTCTTTTCTGTCCGCAGTTCTTCCAGGTGTCTAGAATACGAGGCAGGGACCCCAGTAATATAGTGTCCCGTGAAGACTCCAATCTCGAATCCAGTCAAGATCTCAGGATTTATAGCAACGGAACGTATCGACTCAGCAAGATCCTCAATTGACTGGTAGTAAAGCGAATCACAGCCAATGATTTTGCAGATTTCATCCTCGCTCTTTTGGAACGCGACCAGAGCTCTGGAATCCGCGAGATCGATGCCATAGATGTGATTATTGCGAATAGGGGGTGCACAAGATGCAAAGTGAACCGCCTTCGCACCAGCCTCGCGAGCCATCTGCACAATCTCCTTTGAAGTAGTTCCACGAACAATCGAGTCGTCGACTAGCAAGACTCTGTTATTGTGGAACTCGAACCGGTTAGCATTGAGCTTGCGACGGACCGAGGAGCGTCTCTCACTCTGATTTGGCATGATGAACGTGCGCCCAACATAGCGGTTCTTAACAAATCCCTCACGATAGGGAATGTTAAGGTAGGTCGCGAGCGCCAGGGCAGCAGGGTTTGAGGTATCAGGAACTGGAATGACAACGTCGATGTTCGCACGAAGTGCTTCAATAGAGCCAAATCGTGCCAGGACGTTTCTGGCCAAGGCTTCGCCCATGGCGATGCGGCTACGGTAGACACTGATACCATCCATAATACTGTCAGGACGAGCAAAGTAAACATATTCGAAGATACAGGGGGCATAGGCCTTTTGAGGTATAATTTGTGCGCAGAAAGGTTCGGAATCACCCTTACGGGCAATGATACACTCACCTGGTTTGACATCACGAATGTTGGAATACCCGAGTGCCTGGAGAACAATGTCTTCACTGGCAAACATGTGATCTACTCCACCATTCTTGTTCTTGCGGTTGCCATAGCTCAGAGGACGAATCCCGTGCGGGTCCCTGAAACCGAGAATTCCATAGCCCGCCAGCAACGCTGTACAAGCATAAGCACCGTCGCAGGCCTCATACACTCCTTGGATTGCAGATACCAGATCTTTCTCGTTGATACGACGTTTGTTAGTTTCTTGAAGACGTGCAGCGAACAAATTGAGAAGGAGCTCCGAGTCGCTATCAGTGTTGATATGGCGATGATAGACTTCATCCATCAGATTTTTAAGCTCAACGGAATTGATGAGATTGCCGTTGTGAGCCATAACAAGGCCATAGGGCGAGTTAACGTAGAAAGGTTGAGCCTCAGAGTTGGATGAGGTACCTGCGGTGGGGTAACGAAGGTGAGCGATACCCATAGAGCCATAAAGTTGGCTCACACGCTTGGGGAGGAAAACATCACGGGCCAAACCGTTTCCTTTGCATTGAAAAAGTCTTCCTCCGGGACCACAGGTGGTAATACCTGCTGCATCCTGACCACGATGCTGCAGATAATGACAGCCTTCCAGCAATTCAGCTACGGCTGGTTCCGAATGGTCTGCTAGCAGCACTCCAATTACACCACACATGTGTGTTTATTAGAGATCTGTGAAAATTTCTGGTTTTCGCTTGATGAGTAAGAGCACGCACTAGAAGGATTTTCCTGAATCTGGTGTAATATACAATCTATAATGATCGCCTCGTGTTTCGTATATCTCTGATGCTCTTGAAGGTATGCCGACGCAAATTGGTCCGATGCAATTGGTTGAACCAGAAATTTTTCCGAGCCTTCGGAGCTGCAGGCAATAATGTGGCGCGCCCCTTAGAATCGTTGAGATCCGGTCAATTCGCCTCAGATGGTCTGTAGACAGTGTATAACGATATGGTTATGGACCCATGATGCCTGAGGATACGATGTTGGTGCCAAGAGCTCTACCAATTTCAACTTGCACGCCACAGTATTGCAGGAAGACTGCAGGTCACTGATCGAGCTCTAGCAACAACGGAGCCACTGGATTGGAGCACTGTGAAACAACACAGATTACATGGTATTCAATTGAGCCGTGTTCTGATCCAGTTCTCTCATTCGGTAGTCGATGCGGCGTACATGTTTCACAACGACTCTAGGGGGTCTAAAGATTCGTGATTCAGAACTCTAAAGCAACTCTAATTGAATTGATGGATTCGACCTTCGGCTGCCCAGCGTGTCTCTGTCAGGAGTCAAGCAGGTCAAAAAACAGGTTGACTCGCCTCATGAATGAGTTCCTCAAATTCTGCTTATCTTGCTTGTAAAAACTGCAGGTACTTGTGATAATACATGGCTCATGTTTCATCAACCTGCAGAAGTCACGCAGCCATCAAAACCGTGAAGAAATCCACATAGCCGTATGGTTCCTCTGCTCCATATATAGCCAGTTTCCAGCTACGTAGTCATAATGTAGCATAACTTTTAGTTTATTAGCTACTGACCGGATTGTTTTCTACGCATGACGTTTCGACTTGCAATCTTAGAACGCTCATCCATCCAGAGCACCAAGCTATTCTGTTTTAATTACTACCACAAAGTGAGTGTATGATGTTTCCCCCACCCCCATACTGTACTGTGCATTCTAACTACTAGACATATCTGCAGGCTGATTGACTTTTGCTGACAATGCCTACACACGAGCTTGTGCTCCATAGAGGTAACCTAAACGGGGCCAATTTTAATGAAGAACATGAATGTTTCGCAATAGCATACGATAAGGGCTTTAGAGTATATAATTCTGATCCTATGGAGCCATGGGTGGTGCGCGACCTCGATGGGGGCATCGGTTGCGTTTCCATGCTCCATCGTACGAATTTCTTGGCCCTCGTGGGCGGCGGGAACAATCCAAAGTTTCCCAAGAATCAGGTGATTTTGTGGGACGATTCCAAGCAAAAATCTGCGGTCACAATTGAGTTTCAGCAGCCAGTGGTGTCGGTCCAGCTCACGAGGACGAGGGTAGTGGTGGTTTTAAACAAGTCGGTACAATTGTATTCGCTCAGCTCACCGCCACAAAAGATCGCATCGTTCGAGACCGCCTCCAACCCGCACGGGATACTTGCACTCAGCAAGGACCAGGCCGCATTCCCAGGATCCGCAGCCGGGCGTATCCAGATAGTAGACCTCGAGACAGGGAAGGTCCAGGGGATTATTAGAGCACACAGGGGCCCAATTAGGGCCCTGGCAATCCACAATGGGGTGGTTGCGTCGGCCTCGTCTACAGGCACGATCGTTCGACTATGGGATATTGAGACGCAAGCACAAATTCATGAATTTCGCAGAGGCCTTGACAAGGCGGAGATTTACTCTCTAGCACTGAATGACAAGAGCATCGCCGTACTGAGCGACAAGTCGACATTGCATGTATTCGACATAACCGGAGGCGCCAACCGTACGCACGTGCTCAAGCGTATGCCAGTTGGGAAGAAATATTTTGGATCAGAATGGAGCTTCGTGTGTTGTCAGACCCAAATCGAGGGTCCTGGAGTCATTGCATGGGTGACAGACAACGCACTAGTTCTGCTTGGTATTCAAGCAGGGCGATGGGAAAAGTACGTCGTGCTCAGAGATGGCAAGGAGCTCTTGAGAGAAGCATGGAGACCGCTGATCTAGCGTGCTTGCGCATCGCTGTTATACTTATATTTATCACTAGGATTGTGAGGAGCTAGTACAGTATCATTATAGTTCATTACATACATCATCATTATACAGGTATTTGACTGGCCGCAGCAACTGTTAATCGATAATTTCACAGTATACTCTGCTGTCCGAGTGAGGGAAAACGACCTTGTCAAAATCATGCACGAATCGAGCGGATTCTTCTTCAGTCTTGAAGCGAATCAGGAAAGGCGATCCTCCATAGCGCACTTTGTCAACTGGGAGGCGCTCTACGGCGAGCTTATCGTCCTCTACTAGCTCATAGTCCCAAAGGACCTGTAGGATGTTGTCGTGTGAGAATCCATGAGGGAGACCGAGGATTAATGCATGGCAGCGTCTGCTCAACCCAGGCACTTTGTGAAGCAGAGGAGAGTCGAATCCTCTAATAGATGGGTCCACGAAGCGGAACTTGAGGGGCATTCCAGCAAGCTCGGCTCCAAGAGTTTCTTTGTAGTAAATCAGAGCGTCTTCCTTGTTACTGAACTGCAGGAAGTATCCCATCCATTTTGTGAGATTCACTGGGTTCCGAGCTCTGGTCATTTGGAAGTCGATCTGATGCTCAGAGTTGGTCTCAGTGCGCATGTCGGGCGCCGGTAATAGGCGGGAAAAGTCAGATTTCATGAAACTAAGGTCCACACAATACCAATACAGCATGTTTGTGGCGTGATCAGTGTTGAGAGCTCTTACTTCACATGATTGGCGAAGAGGTTTTAACTTGTCCCTGCGGAACTTCTTTGCGACGTTCTGCGGGTTAAGTCCAAAGATTTTGGAGAAGATGCGAGAAATGCCACGTTTTTTGCCCAACGGTACCTCCACCATCGGGTTCGGTCTTTTTCTTGGGGATTTGACGGGGGCAACCGGTAGGGGAGGCTGGGCGACGCTGAACTGGGTACTCCACAGTGCTGCTCTGGACAGTAATTCGTCATTCGCAGGAGGGAACAGAGGCTTGGTGGCCTTGTTGCGCACGATCACTCTTAACATTCCAGTCCTGAAAACCATAATGAGTCAGCGGCAAGCTGGAATCCGGGGAAACCTGGGGATTATTTAAACAGTGCAGGCCAGGGGTTAGGTACCCCAGCCATGTGACTTACGATATGTACGATAATATATGCAAAATTATGCGGGGTACACTAATCTAGCCTTAATAAAATCGATTATCGGGTCGTTGAACAGCACCTCCAGTGGCATGAAGCTTGCTTGGTCGGCGACCGGCTCCTCAACACACAACGCCAACAGCAAGAGCTCGCGCACCGAGAGCAAATACTTGTGCTCGAGAAGAATTCCAAACACTTTCTTGGCAGATTGGGGATAATGGGTTATGCGACATAAAAACGGGCAAAGTGTTTCAATTGCTCCCGCTTGCAGAATTAGCTCAATTGTGCTCTGAAAACACTGCGAGGAAACCCGGCCGTCATACAGATAGCAGGTGTTACCGAAAAAATCCACCACTGATTTGCGCAATTGTGCATAGCCGAGAAAAACGGAGAATGTCGTGCTTCCGAACAGCGAGTCCTCCAGGAATTGTAGCAAGCTGGTCGTGGGATCCATCACGGTAAGTGTGAGAAGATCCCTTTTGACCGAGTCGTATAGCTCCGAAGTTGCGCTATGTATGGTGGATCCAAACTGGGGCTCTAGACTTTTGACACCGAGAGTTTCCAGATCAATGAGTTTCTCTTTTGCAGCCTCGAGATCGCGAATAGCCCATTCCACCAACGTCAAAGTATTTGGAGGCGTTCTCTCCAAGCACTCATGGAGATATTTTCGTGCGTCTGAAATGCGGCTGTCCTCATAAAAATAGTTGTTGATTACCCCACAGTTGCTGTAAACCACGACTGCGATAACTGCACCTATCGAAGCTAGAAACTCCCCGTAGGATTGTGGACACGAGTCCAGCATGAACACTGGACAGACCCACCGAGTATATTAGTCGATTCCCGACCCACCGAATCGAGTGCCACCGGTGGGCACATGTTGCACGTGCGCAGATCGCTGCACCATGTCTTCGGCTAGAAATGAGATTAAGTACTAGAAATTATGTATATACACTTGAGATATTAGCAACTGCACGAGGGCAAAAACCTGCCAACCTCACGCGGTCGAGGGTCACGTTGGGGCTGACCACGAAAACGATTTCGGAAGGAGCCTTGCATCCACAGATGCAATGCATGAGAGCATCATGTTAAAAGTCGCGATGAATTTAGCAAAGCGAGCGAGTTCAGTTCTGTATGTGGAGCACCTACTCAAGATGCCATTTGCAGCATAGCATGTACGGCTTGCGCGATCAACCCATCAGGGAAAGGACCCACTATCCCAGCGTCTTGGCACGTCAAGTTCATGCGCATTTGAGTCATGCTGGAGCGTATCAGCAACCAATTTGAGAGCACGAATGATTAGTCGTCGATAACCAGCATCTCAGCTTTGGCAGCTGGACCCTTGGTTCGCTCGAGCAGTGTCTCAAATCGCTGGACCTGCTGCTCGTGATGGGGGGCTAGCATAGCCCTCAACTCGAGGTTACGTTTTGGACGAAGCACTCGTAATGCAGGCAAGTACCAACCTAAATCGAACAAGGCGTCTGATAAGGCTTTGAACACCAGGGGTTTATCGGTGCCTGCATCGAGCTCTTTCTTTGTGAGATCAAACAGCTCTCTCTTGGACTGGGCGTCTCGCAAATTGGCACGGAATTTCACGATATCTGGAGTAACCTTGTGCGTCACTTTAGCGTACTGACCGTGCCGTATAATTGCGTCGAGTGCCCAGAGGCGCTGGATGCCATCTTGACCTGAGACCGAGGAATCAGTCTGCAGCGCTGCTTCGCTGGGCTCGAGAGTCTGGCTGCTCAGATCAATGGTGGCTGCACCGAGTTGGCTCAAAAAATCGTGACCGAACCGGTCGAGCGCCTGCTTGTTTAGCTTGGGATCGGCGAAATGTGATAAATAAATCTGCCATGGCTCGATCTGGCTGTGAAAATCGAGCGATATTTTGATAAACAGCTCGCGAATTTCAGAATTAGGTTTTTGCCGAGGGCCCAACCCACTGACGGCTTTTCTGAGCTTGCGAACTGCCTGGTCGTACCGATGTTGTTGATGGGTATCCATAACAGGATCCCCAGACTGTGGGCTCTAGTGGGCCTCATTACATAATTAGTGAAGCTATAATAACGTAACACCCACAGGGGATGATCTTACAAAGCGGATGACCTCGCCGCCGCACGGGAAGCCAATGGCCTCGATATGGTCACCAGGGGCGCGGGGCGCTGGTTTTGATTTAAGCGTCAACAAGTTCACCGACGACGAAACTTACAGGAGCGGCGGGATCGCCTGGGCCGCGCAGACGCGGCGAACGTCGCATTCCCGCACTGAACCGCCCACGGGCGGTCTCCAGGCCGCTTCGTCGAGCGACGGGCCACGACGGGCTTCCGTCAATGGGCCGGCGCTCAGTGGGTTTGGGTCTTTGTACCCTGTCGCTCCGTCCAACCACTTTACTGGGCCATCTATCTCACTACTTGATCAGTTTGGCGGGCTTGCAGACGCTACCCGAGCTGCCGAGCGGCTGAGTCTTGATCCCAGCCCGCCGCGATTAGATCGTCGACCGGAGCCGCGGCTGGACCGCCGCTCCTTGACGTCGCCGCCACAGATATCTCCTAGTCCCCCGTCGCTCGAAGTGTCGCCTCCCCGTCACCCGAGCGTGCCACCGGCTCCGCAGCCTACGAATGGCCACATCAATGTGTCCAAGCGCAAGAACCGTCGCAAGCGGGACATACCAATTATCGACGAGCTCCGCAAGAGCGGCAACATCGCCGACGTCATTGGCCACGTGCTGCAAGTGAGCACAGATCAGTACGGGAGCCGGTTTATCCAGGAGCGGTTCAACGCTGCACCCGCGGACGTGAAGGACAGGTTTTTCGCTGAGGCCTGCACCCACTGTATACCTCTGAGCACCGATGTGTTTGGGAACTACGTGGTGCAGCAGCTGTTTCAGCTAGGCACTCCCGGCCAGCGCACTGCGTTGGTGCAGCAGTTCAGCGGGCACGTTCTGACGATGTCGCTGCACATGTACGGGTGCAGAGTAATACAAATGGCCCTCAAGCATTCCCCAGATCCAGACCGGATCATCCTGATAAACCAGCTGCGCGATCATGTGATCCAGTGCATCAAGGACCACAACGGGAACCACGTTATCCAGAAGAGCATTGAGTGCATAAACGCCGACAGAATCCAGTTTATTTTCCACGACACCTTGAGCAAGACCGTCGAGTTGTCGTGCCATACTTACGGATGCCGAGTGGTACAACGAATTCTAGAGCACGCTGATGGCAACACCAAGCAGCGATTACTCGACCAACTCAAGCCTCACATACGCACCTTGAGCGAGGACCAGTACGGAAACTACATCATCCAGCATATCGTCGATAATGGCCCAGTCCCGGAGCGGACGGTGATTTTTGACAACCTTATTGGATCGATCGTCCAGCTTTCGTCCCACAAGTACGCTTCTAATGTGGTGGAAAAGTGTTTTATAAACGGTAATCCAACCCAGCGCGAGCAGATCATTGACAGGATACTCGCGCCCGAGAAGGTGGGTCCTCCCATTATCGCTATGATTAAGGATCAATATGCTAATTACGTGGTTCAGAAGATTCTCGATACTGCTAAAGGCGATGAGTATACCAGATTGATCAATGCTATCAAGCCGCATCTGGGAAGCCTCAAAAGAAATTCGTACGGTAAACACCTTGCCTCAGTGGAGCGTTTACTAAACGTTTGCTAAATTATTTGTAAATAGTGTAGAATTATGCATAATTAGAATGACATATGCCCATTGATTGGGTCCAGTCCTATCCTCAAGACAGTCCGCATTAGTTTATTGTTTGTTAATTTATTTGTTTATTGTGTGTTTACTAGTTTATGTCCTGCAATCTATGGTCGCATATCTGTAGCATCAGATCAGTATCCCCACACTCCAGCCACAAATTACCGCCGAGGTGGCTGTGTGGCCAATGGATGCCCTACCAGCGTTAGGAAAATGGCAGAGTTATGCTCAAGAATGGGTTCAGGAGGACTGTCCGAGCTTTGACATTGGTGGATACGTAGTTGGTAGCGAGGAAAAAACCGCCGTTCTATGGTGCAAGCAGTCTGGAAGAGTAGCGGGCGTCCCTTTTGCAAACGATGTTTTCGAGAAGCTCGGCCTCAAGTACGAGTGGCTAGTCAAAGAGGGTGCAGACCTCGAGGTTGAAGGCAAGGTTGCCGTCTGCAAGGTGTCTGGGCCTGCAAATCGTCTTTTGCTTGCCGAGCGTACTGCACTCAATGTGCTAGCTAGGGCGTCTGGTATCGCCACTATTTCGCGGGATGTTTTAGCAGCCGCACGCAAGGCTGGATACAAGGGTATCATTGCTGGTACCCGCAAGACTACTCCTGGGTTCCGCATCGTAGAGAAGTATGCGATGCATGTCGGTGGTATTGACATGCACCGCTACGACCTGAGCTCCATGGTCATGCTCAAGGACAACCACATCTGGTCCCATGGCTCTATCACCAAAGCAGTGCACAAGGCCCGCGAGTTTGGTGGGTTCGCCATCAAGATAGAAGTCGAGTGCCAGTCCGAGGCAGAAGCCGACGAGGCCATCAAAGCCGGTGCAGATGTTGTCATGCTGGACAACTTCGCGCACTCTGATCTCAAGGTAGCCGCTGCCAGTCTAAAAGAGAAGTGGGGTAACAAAGCGTTACTCGAGTGTTCAGGCGGCCTAAGATGGGACAACATTGAGTCGTTTTTGTGTAATGACGTCGATATCTACTCCACTTCAATGGTCCACCAAGGAACTGGCGTAGTTGATTTTAGTCTCAAGATCGATCACTAGTGTAAATATGTTCTAGATAGCCTATCATGTGCTACTTGTGGTGATACATAATTGACCTACCTAAATTAATATACATAAAGATTCATTGAAGCCACCCAGGGCCATTTGTTGGGTTTGATATGTGCAATCATCAAGTTGTGGTGAAATCCAGCTTATCTAGGAGCTCCCTGATCTCTGGAGGCTCGGAGTCTTCCTCAACTTTATTCTCTTCTTTTAGTTTTTCCTTGTCATTCAAAAGTCGTTCTCGCAGCTTATTGATTAAATCGAGACGGTAGAGCCATTGGTCGGTATACTCACCGTGCTGATTGTGAACTTTTGCATACATAGAGGCTTTCAGTGCCAAGTGACGAGTGAAGAGGGGTAGGTGCTCAGCACTCACAATCTTCGTCTCATAGGCAGCTAGTACATTTGCCAGGTTTTCTTTTCGATATGCGCGAACGCGGAACTTTCCACGGAGATGTGTGGGGGTAATAACAATATTGATAAAATTGAATTGGGAGCGTACCAAGTCGAAATCAAATTCTCGTCCACTTTCGTCAAAGAAGATGTTCACATAATTATTTCCAATGTGACGCTTCTTCAGCATTAGCGACGAGTCATGTTCAGGATTCGGCATCAAAGTGATAACATGGAATGTGATTTGAGCTATTTTACCGACCCAGGCGTAGGTGTACTTACCATCCAAATCATTTTCGGTATCGAGACCTCCGCTGTAGATCTCACGATTTCCTTGTAGGCGAACCAGGTCTCCAATTCCATCCAGGAACCTGCGATATTCACTTGAGCCGCTGGTGTTCGCCAGAACTTCATGTTCTGTACTCTGGCCATACCCAATGTATATTATACCCACTTTGTTAAAATCAACCACAGGAGCACGATCAATGGACGAGATCGCGCGATTATATGCTGTGTCGTAGGGGATGGCAATCGGGTTCGACGCATCTGGATCCAAACCGCGGATCAACATCAACCAATGCATCGCTAAATAGTCAATATGGCTGTCAAAGTGCATAGAGTTCTCTGACTTGCCTTCGTGAGCGTTAGCAGCAAGCATACTTGAGCTCGAACGGAATGCAACAACTGTTGTATTTGTAGGTCTTCTCGTGGTGAAGAAGCCCTTGCCGGTTCGCTTGTGACTCAGGAATTCGCAGACAGAGTACCCAATTAGCCATCGAGTTGAGTCTTCTTCATCGCTCTTTTTCTTGTTGCTCAGCTCAGTGATCTTTGAGGTTAACCGCAATGGCTCATTTGTATAGGTGTATCGGCAGAGCAAGTCGTAGGTTGTGAGTGAGATTGGCTCCAGAGCCTTTTTATTACCATTAATCAAGACCATAGTGCGAACCAGATACGATATGATCTGAGCTCTCTGACTGATCTCGATAGCTAGGAACAGGTACGCGATCGTTGAATACGCAAGTCTTAGCAGATATTGGCTCAGAATCGACGTATTCAGGTCCGAATTGGTCTTACTGTTCGTAAGGGTGTCATGCGCACCTTGAATATATGTGAAACATATACCGAATACACGTTTGAACTCCTGAATATTCAGATTATCAGTCATGGATTCTACCAGACTAATCGTTAGTAGGAACTCCAGTATATGTGTTGAAGAATCGCGAGTGGAGATCTTGGTCTGAAGTTTGGCGAGTATTTGAGATAAAAATCTCTGCACGCTAGAGGGGCACTCATAGCAGCAAACTACTAGACAGTGGAGTGCCCAATTTGCGGTTGTTTTGTCCCACTGGTCCATGACCATCCACAAAGTCTGCACCAGCTTGTTGTGCTCTGCCGACCCGAACACGGTTGGGTATCCTAACAATATAGTTATCAGGTGAATGTAAACGGCAATAATATCGGACTTTGGCGGTGCATTCTGAATTTGTGGGATCTTTTGTGTGGATATATGCCTGAGAAGTAGGTTCCTGAGGTTGGCAAGCTCACCCTCGCAATCAGAGAAGAACTCGAGGTTTGACAGCTGACCAGGCAAATTGATAAGGACCAAAGAATACACAGCGTCGGAGGTTCCATCCTGGATAATGCTATTCATTAACCTTAGGTATATTGATGGGTCAATTGAGAGTGTCTGCTCATCATCCCCATTCTCACCTTGAGCTCGCATTAAAACAAGGGAAGCCTTGTACAAAACAGATGGTTTTATCTCCAATGGAACCTGTCTTTCAAGCAACGCTGGACCATAATCAGACTCAGGTTCAGACTGTGTGACGTAAATCAGCCGTTCGCTATTGCACCTCAGACGAGTTAGAAGAGCAAAGGCTTTCTTGAAAGGGGCCGGATCGTAAACACTCGACTTGCATACATGCACCAGAGTGGTATATAAAAGCTTAGCTCGTTGGGGTGCGGTCGAAAACAACTCGAGGAATAAGTCGCTGAAGGTCTCGGAAATCTGGGCCAAATGAGCCGACTGAGCATCCGTAGTTGAGCGACTATCGCTTTGATTAGGGAAATGCTTGAGTAGCAATGAAGTCGCCTGCTTGAATAACTCCAGGGAACAGTTGAAGCTCATGAAGCGATATTTACTCAGGATAGCTTCCAGTGTTGCCTCGTCCGCCGAATCGAGGACGCTGAATATCAGCTTTGTGGTTGAGGCATCCTCCATCTTGCCTGGATATACTGTGTAGGCAGACTGGCAAATCTTCAATACCTCGTTACGGACTGGGCCTGTCATGCACGATGGTATGTAGAATTGATTGAGGATAAGGTGGAAGTGATCCTGCCATCCATCAATGAGGGGGCTGCAATAGTGCAAATCGTGGAATAGACGAACGACTTGCTGAGCGGTGTCTTGAGGCAAGAGCTCAGAAAATTGGGCTGCAACCAGTAGACTCTTTTCAAGAGGAAACACCGAGTCTTTATTGCCCAGGGAGTCAACTACAGTCTGCAGGAGTTTGCCCACTAGAGCACCAAGCTTCGCGAATTCAGCTTGCTGATCTTGTTCGTCGGCTCTCACATGTATTGCAGCTCTGTGAGAGAGACCTGTGTTTGCCGTGTCACCGAGTTTACATATGATATTCAGAGGGGAGAAACCGGAAGCTTCCTGGACGCTGTAGTCGAAGCACGAGAGCAGGTTCTTGTCCTTGAAGAAGCTCAGCAAAGTTTGAGCGATCTGAACCGAAAGCTCGACATTGTGGTAGTCCAATGCAAGACAATAAGCCCCCATTACCTCAGAGATGAATGTGTTCTCCTTCAAAGGCTGTTTTTGAGCCTCTCTACCACTGTACGATGATGGGGTGGGGGAATGAGAACTTCCATTATCCATTTCCGTGGCTCGAGTTTTGAGAATGCTACCTAAGAGCCTGACTGCTGCAATTCTAGTGGTAATGGAGATATTCGGGGTGTCGTAAGGCTCCAAAATCTTGCACAAACGTTGAACCGTAGATAGAGCCAAATGACTCTTCATGAGGTTGGCTATCAGCTTACCTGCCGCCTCTTCAGTGCGGCTATCCACCATATAAGCTGAACAAACTGCCTGGAGACCGGGCTCCAATCCCCTAATAGGGAGAATGCCAAACGCCATGATGGTGTCTACCATATCCATACAAAGAAGAATGAGACTGACGTCCTGCGACTTTATAATTTCACAACAGCACAATAGTAAAGTAAGGATATCCCTTTCTTCAAAGATGCTCATATTGAACTTGAGGGTGCCGATCGTGAAACCAAGAAGATTAGCGAAATTCTCCGGAGTTGACTGGCCCCATTGTTCAGCAATGTCTTTGGCATTAGGATTACGGCCCAGCTCGAGGGTACGGACTCCTAGCAATTGGATCCATGATCCCAGCACAACGGGCAGGCGATACTCGACAGTTGGGATGAAGAAAATCCTTCGTCCACCCAAAGTCAGTGCATTCAAGCTGTTCAATACTAGATCGAAATCCTCAACATTGGAGCAGTCAATGATTGCGTGATAGTAGGTGTTGTAAGAGCCAGTAGTAATTTCGTCATGATCAATGCACGAGACCACGAGCTTCCAGCCAGCCCTTCGAAGTTCTGTTTGATTTTCTGGATTCAAAAGGGACATGACACTGTACCATACTTCGGGAATGGAACTGAGGCTGTTTTGCTCGATCGAGCTTCTGATCAGCCCCGCGGCAGTGACACGCTGGGCGACTGAACAACTTGGCTTATTGATGATATCTATCAACTGATCGATATCCTCGCCAACGCCAATAACATTCTGCGCCATTTTAGCTGGCCTAGCCATCAGCCGTCGTCGCAACGACCGAAATGCCATTGTGTAAGCACCTACAGTGGAGAAAATAATATATCAAGAGGATCCGCACGGAGATCATACAGCTACAAGGATATATACAGAAATGGATTCCCAATCATAATAGCCCCATCTGTAGCTCCAAACAATTGCGAAAATTGGGCCAACTATAAGGTGAAAAATCTAAGTCAGATGTTAGACTGAATCACTTACAAATCAGCTTAATTTAGTGTCGAAACAACGTGCTGATTAAAAGTTGGTACCTGAGCGGTGATCATCACAAATGATCACGCATTGTGGTGAGGGAACAAGTGAGCTGGTGACGCTCGAACAGAACACAGCTAAGTATGTTCTGCATATTACGTAGAACTGATGCAGCTCAATTGACATGTAATGAGGCTCTAGTGGGTTCACTGACCGGTATAGTCATGGTCGCCAAATGTCTTGTAGTACAAATCGCTAGCTTTAGGCAAAATCAGCACACAATTCGTGCCACGGCTGCACCTGAGGTCATGAGTACAGTTTCCGAGATGAAGGCTCCCATGAGCTACTGCTGAGTAGTACAAAGAAGCTGGTGGCGCTGTCCTGCGCCTGCAGGATTGTTTTGATTCAGGACCCCCCCCCGTTCCAGGAACCAGGTACCAGGAACCAAACTGTATGTCTCACATTATGATACGGTAACATATGCACGTAAATCACAGTTTATGTATACATATCACAAAGAACACTAACAAAGTTCAGGCCGGTTACAAACAAGGCTTCCGGTAGTCGAGTGTTTTGAAGGCGTCGAGGAGCGGGGAGAATACGCCAGAATGAATTAGTGGCAAATGAGAGTCACGGCAGTCACTTCCGAATTTAGAAATAGCATGCAAGACCAAGCCGTGAATCACTACATATGCAGCAGTGTCTAGCAACAATATTGTGGCCGCGACTCGCGAGCTCACTGGTTGACAGCGATCAGCCGCCTTGTTGGCGTTTCAGAGTATGTTTCACATCGCTGCCGGAATGCATCATTGAGTCGGCGATTCCACAATGGAAAAGTGGTGATTGGCTATTTAAATCACAGCTCGTAGATTTTGGAGTTTCCTGACCTCGTGGGCCATCAAGGAATGTGTCTACGCTTTCAATGCATTGTCGATATTACTCAGCATTTCATCAAGGTTGCGTAACTACATTCTGTCGCTTATTCAATGTCAAATTGGCAATCCAACGCAACATGACATCATGGCCCTCGGCGCCAAGGAATGGCACCAAAGTCGAGACTTGTAACATCGCCAGTTGTGACCGTGATTTAACGAAGCCGCTCATTGCGAATCCGCAGCATCAAACACGACAGGTTTCTGAGCTTTTTTCGGGCGGATATTCAAAGAAATCCGCATGGAGATGATGACGTACACCCCAGATCTTGCGGGAACTATAGGACCCTGCAAGTGGTGCAGATCGGCTACACATCTCCGATAAAGGCTCCTACTATGAAAACGAGGTGGATGAGTGAAGTGCATGTGATGTCACTAAGGGTTGCGGGGAAGCTCATGTAAATTTGGGCGCGTATAATTTCAGTAAATATGTCGAAAACTATATTAGTTTGTGAGGTGCAGAGTGTTTTGACCTAATGCCGTGATAGATGCGATACCCGCCCGGAAGAAATAATACAGGGTAGGGGTATCCCACGGCGACGCAGCCCTATAGTTCCATTCCTATCGCTAGGACTCACCATCACATACCAGTAGTCAGTCACCATAGCTAAATTGATCTTGAATCAAACTCATTTGGATGGCTAGCTCGCATGTACTACCTGTACGTGGCTGCAGGCTGATCTAAAAAAAGCAATGGATGAACGGAAAATGGGCACCACAAAAACGCTAAGGGCCATCCAATTGATGTATCAACAAATAGATTAAAAATTATAATATTTTTGAACTTTTCCTCCCTAAGCCTCGCAGCATGTATGTTACAGTTCCAGAATACAATTTCAGAGTCTTACTAACTTGATAATGACCGAAGGGCCCTACTTTACGAGCGCTAGGGTGTCCCCGCGCGGGTCAGGCTTGGATCCCTATGCCGCTTTCGAAGAAATCTTTGGTCAGGAGCCCCCACCCGGTCGGATGAGCCAACGGTTCAGCCAGGTGCTTCGCCGCAAGCAAACAGAGAGCTACGAGGACCTTCGCAGGGGAGCGTCTTCAGCATCTTTAGCACAAAGAAAACAGAGCTCAGAAAGCTTAAGTGGCCAATCGATGCAGCGATCAGTGTCGCACGTGTTTTCTAGTGCCATGCGTCGGCGACCCAAAACACAAGAACAACAAACGGCCACCACGAGAGGCGGGCGAGTGATTCCGCATAGACAGGAAACTCTGGGGCTCCACGAGGAGCCCGTGGCGCCAATGAGCCGAAAGGCCTCTACTTCCACTATTTCCAGCATGAGCACCCTGCAGCGCTCCACTATTATCACTACCAGCCGCAAAGAGCCGTTAGTCTACCCTGCACTGCTATCGAAAGTTGCCCAAAAGTTAAGGGAGCGCCAGGTTCTTGGCGATCACATCAAGAATGAACTGTCATACAAGAATAGTTTCACTGGACACAATGCGGTTGATTCGATAGCATACATCATCAAAACCCAGGATAGAAACCTGGCTCTATTACTGGGACGGGCGCTGGATGCGCAGAAATTCTTCCACGATGTCACGTACGACAATCGGCTGCGGGACTCTCAGAATGAGATTTACCAGTTTGACGACGACACCAAGCAGGTTAACGGCGTATTCACTCTGCTCGCCGACTGCTATAGCCCTACGTGTACCCGCGACAAGCTGTGCTACTCTATATCCTGCCCGCGGCGTTTGGAGCAGCAGGCGAGACTCAACATGAAGCCCGATCCTGGCTTGAATGAGCAGCCATTTAGTCTACCAACTATTGAGGATGAAAAGCAAAAGTTATGGACTCACATGGTCTCGCCAGAGATTGCAGAATCGGTATCCAAAGAGGAGCAGAAGCGTCAGGAGGCAATTTGCGAGCTGATCTACACCGAACGCGACTTTGTCAAAGATTTGGAGTATCTCCGAGACTTTTGGATCAAGCCGCTTCGTCGATCCACGACCATTATCCCCGAGTCTCGCAAGGAGAAGTTCATTAGTAGCATGTTTCTCAACGTTCTCGAGATCCACGCAAACAATATTAAGTTTGCCGAGGCACTGACGAGGCGCCAGCAGCTGAGCCCGATTGTGCATGAAATCGCCGATGTAGTGTTGGATTATGCGAAGTCCTTCGAGCCATTTGTCCGATACGGTGCTGCGCAACGCTACGGTAAGCATGAATTTGAGAGAGAGAAGAGTCACAACCCAGCATTTGCAAAGTTCGTTGAGGAAACTGAGCGACTCCCGGAATCCCGTAACCTGGAAATCAACGGTTACCTTTCCAAGCCGACCACCCGTTTGGCGCGTTATCCGCTGTTGTTAGGCGCAATCCTCAAGAAGACTGAACCAGACAATCCTGATTACAAGAACATTCCTGAGGCAATTGCCAAAATTCGTGAGTTCTTGGTAGACCTTAATCATGAAAGTGGACGCACAGAAAATCGGTTTGCACTAGCCCAGCTTAATCGCAGCCTTGCATTCCGCCCCGGCGAGTACGTGGATCTCAAGTTGACTGACGAGAACCGTAAGCTGGTGTATGAGGGTGACATGTCGAAACGGCCTGGTGAGAATGATCTGCATGCGTATCTGTTCGACCACGCTATTCTTTTCGTTAAAAATAAAGCTACTGGCAAGCGTGATGTACAGAAGGTGAACTCAAAGCCTATCCCTCTGGAGCTTCTAAGGATTCGCGCAGATGATTCTCCGTACGTCAACAAGGCATCGTCGAGCTCCCTGAATGCATCGACGTCCTCTTTCCGCAAGACGTCGAGTAATAACAGGAAACCTGACACATTCCCGATTACGTTCCAGCACATTGGTCGCCGAGGAGGCGAGATCACAGTGTATGCACCCACTTTCCAGGCACGACGATCCTGGATTGATGAGATCCATCGTCAACAAGAAGAGCTGAAGAGGAAAGGTGACGTATACACACAGCATGTGTTACAGGAAGGATTCTTTGGCACCGGAGTGGTCCCACACCTTACATGTGCCCAGCCGTTTGATGGTGGTCGCAAGCTGTTGTATGGTAATCCTCATGGTATCTATTTGAGCGATATTGTATATGAGGAGGGCAAGCGGATCCCCCATGCCACCAAGCCTGAGTTGGTGGTTGCAATGCCTAATATTACGCAGATCGATGTTCTCGAAGTGTATGGTACGGTGTTGTTCTTGAGCGATAAAACAATACACTCGCTGAGCCTTGATTATCTCGAGGAGCGTGACGCCCATGCTAACACCCGAAGAGCCAAGCATATTGCATCGCAGTGCTCTTTCTACGAAGTCGCTGAATGTGCGGGTCGTACATTACTCACTGTAGTCAAGAGCAGCTCGTTGAGCTCGAACATCCGAGTTTTAGAGCCAAGCGACGTTCGCACGTTGCAGCAAAAGAGGCCGCCTCTTCGCAGACTCCTTTCTTCTAACCAGGCAGCCCAGGCTGAGGGCTTTAAACTGTTCAAACCTGCAGTAGATGTTCCTTCGTCGATGATCAGCGTTTCGTATCTCCGTTCTCACCTGTGCCTTGGCTGCTCGAAAGGATTTGAGCTTCTCGATCTCAACACACTCAAGATCGAAGAGTTGCTCGATCCCGCCGATACCAGCTTAGACTTTGTGATTAAGAGGGATTCGCTACGCCCGATTTCGATCTATCGCATCAACAAGGAGTTTTTACTCAACTACTCCGACTTTTCGTTTTTCATCAACGGAAATGGGTGGCGCTCCAAGCCCAATTGGATCATTCAATGGGAGTCGTCTCCAAAGCAGATTGTCTTGTGCTACCCCTACCTAATTGGCTTCGAATCTGGGTTTATTGAGATTCGCACTATGAACACTGACCTGCTCTGTGCTATCCCAGGTGAGAACATTCGATTCTTGCACGAATCTACGCACGAAATTCTCTATGCTGTTGATGATGAACGTGGCGGTGATAAGATTATTTCTCTCAACTTTTGGGAGAAGCAGAAAAAGCTTGCCGCTGTCGAGCAGTAGCATTATTTATAACTTGTAGCGCACTCTCTATTTATATGCATTATCAGTATGTGATCGAATGCTACGGTTGCAAAGATTGGCGACCACCGCCAGCATGCACGCGATCAGACGCGTCAAAAACCAATCCATTCGTTACATAATCGATAAACCAGTTTGACACAACACCAGACTGGGATCATGCTGTTGATAGTAATAGCAGGGCTATTATTTCTAGCGTTTTATGTGCTGATTTTGTTTTTGAGCCACTCGCCTCGAGCAGCGGTCCCCAGTGAGCTGAATTATATCACCGCTGATGGCAACACTGGAGTTCTTCCAACCTTAGACGATGCCGCAACGGTTGACCTGAGCATTGTAGTTCCCTGCTATAACGAGAGTGCGAGACTCCCCATCATGCTCGAGGATGCGACCAGGTTTCTACGCGAGAAATTCGCCAAAAGTTGGGAAATGCTGCTAGTGGATGACGGCTCCCGAGATGATACAGTGCAGACCGCTATTTCATGGATCAAGAACCAGCCCGATGCGACGAACCTAATTAAGCACATCAAGATCACCAAGCTAGTCAAGAATCGTGGCAAAGGTGGTGCGGTTACACATGGAATGAAGCATTCGGCGGGAAAACTGGTGCTATTTGCTGACGCCGACGGAGCGTCGAGGTTCGCTGATGTCCAGAGCCTGTGCGATGCTATCAACAAACCGCTAGGGGTCGCAGTGGGTAGCAGAGCCCACCTGGTCAAGACCGAGGCGGTGGTCAAGCGAACTTTTATCAGAAACTTTTTAATGTACGGCCTGCACACGCTGCTCTACGTGTTTGGGATCCGTACAATTCGCGATACCCAGTGCGGATTCAAATTGTTCACCCGCGACGCCTGCAAGCTGATCTTCCCTTATGTGCACACTGAGAGGTGGATCTTTGATGTGGAGGTCCTCATTATTGCCATGAGAAAGAACATACCTGTGGTGGAGGTGCCAATTTCGTGGCACGAGGTCGCAGGCTCAAAAATTGATCTTGCCCGCGACAGCCTGCTGATGGCTGTTGACCTGGTGGTGATCCGATTTGCATACTTACTGGGAATATACAAGGATAGATAGCATAAATGATTAATATATGACTGCTATATGACTGGAGAAGAGTTATAGATATAAATATTAGTGACTTCGGAACCTTTTAACGTTTTCGCGAATCAGAGACAAGTCACCTTGTGCCTCCTCCGGTTTCAGAACCTTGACTCCCTGATAACTCTTGGAGACATGGCGAGCACTGGGGGTGTCGAAATCGTGGAGCAGACCCTCGAGATCGCGATCGGTTGCGGTCTCAAAGTCACTAGCATTGTTCGTCGACGCAGTTGTAGCTCGAGCACGACGGCTCCGGCTTTCGTTACCGCTCAGGCCGCTAAACTCGTCTCCGAGGTCCCGCCTGCGCAAGGATCGTCGCTCTGCAGAGCTCAATTGAGCACTGCGAGTGGGAGCAGCAGTGTTGAGACACGAGAGAAAAAAGCTGTGATCATTAGCGATATCCAACAACGAGCGATCCTCATTCAACCGTTTTCTTTGGTTCTCAAGGCGAGCCCGCAGTTTATCCTTGACGAGCTGGAGCATCTGGCTGTATTCGGCAGTTGCTTGTTCAAGGTCCTGAGAGTACTGCTGCTCGGCTTGTTCAGTCTGATAACGCTCCCATAGATAGAGTTCGACCAGTCTATTGTCTCGATCCTCCTCTAGATCAGCCAACCGCTCCAGGAACTCTGGGTGGTTGCCCATATGCAATGCGTAGAGGGAGCACTGCAACGAATGGAGTATTTCCCCATAGTGCACATCCCTTTCGCTCGAAAACGTCTCGTTTAGCGTTCGTAGCCGCTTGGCCATCGCCGTGCGACGCTTGTCTTTTTTGTCCATGAAGAGAGTCACGTGAGAAGCACCCCAGGTCTATGTATGGCTACATGCAAGGCGAGTAGGGCTGATTCAACACCAGAGCTTGATGTTTTCTACGAATCGACTATATACAATCGTTTGGTGACTATTTAAGCAACCGGTCATAGGCAGGAATGAGGGTCTGCGCAAGGGCAAAGCTGAACACGAGCTTAGGGCCAGTGGTTAGCAGCTTGGGGACCAAACCCTTGAAGAAAGCGGTAGGACCCTCAGTCTTCACCATGTTCTTGAGAATGGTGAATCCAGACTCTGGGTTATCGAAATTGCGGTTCTGGATACGGGTCTTGATGACGTCGAGAGGAGCACTGACGATCAACGACGCAGAGGCGCCGCAGATGGAAGCAACAATGTTCTGGGTCCAAGTAGCCTTGGAGTAGTCTTCGAGACCGATGATGTACTCCTTGGCGAAGGCAGAGCCTCCGAACAGCGCAAATGAACCAGGTGCGTTACGAGCAGCTGTCCAGCCAGCACCGCGATACAGACCCCAGCCCTCATCCTTGATGATTCTGAGGAAGCCACGACCCTTGAAGGCCTCGGGGTTGGTTTGACGCTTGATCTTGAGCACATCGAGAGGGAGAAGAACAACCTCACCGATACCGATAAGGGAGCCCGCAGTAGCACTCAGCATGGCCTTGCCAGTTTTAGGACCAAAAATAGCATTGTAGCTCTGGCTCCAATGGCGGACCAGGTAGTCGTTCACAACAGGCTGACCTCCATACTTGTACACTCTTTGACTGACCTTGTAGCCAGCGGCATAGCCAAGACCAGGGAAGAGAGAAAAGAAGCGACTGACAATAGGCTTAGAGGCAGAGTCTCTGAAAATGACAGTATTGAGCTGAGATGCGCTAGTGATTCTGCCATAGTTGGACATGAGACGCTTGGAGATAGTGTCCACAGGGTGGAATACTAGAAGTTCACATATACCTGCAGAAGCAGAACCGAGAACTCGGGCAGTGCCGCTTTGTTTAGCGTCTGTAGCGATGGGGGCCATTTTGGCGAAATTTCAGCGACTGAGTGCTTTACTAATTCAGTCATGCATGCATATATACTGCGGGGGTCGGCGCTACAACTGTTTTGGGGACAATCCATTGGGTTGTTGAAGTGGTAAGACGAGCTTGCAGAGTTCTGCAAGTCAGACGACGAGTAATCCCAGGAGACCAACAGATGACCGGGGGCACTTTCATAATTTCTTGCAAACTGCCGAGCTAATGAGTGCATGTTCTGCAGCCAAGCGGCCTGAATATTGCAGCAATTTCCGCGAGCTCAGAAATGTTGCGTTTCGCCAACCCATCGGGCTACATGGAGGTGGCGCTGGCCGCGGCTGGATCAAATCACGTGATACCCGAGATGATTTTGGTAAAAGCTCGTGGCGCGATGATGTAAGCACAAATCACTTTTAATCTGTAGCTAGTTATATATGGAAGAGGTTAAACAAGACTTCTTAGAGTCTCTAAAGGACCTCACATTCAACTCAAGGCCCATTATTCAGGCCTTAACGGATATCGCGCGCGAGTGCGCCGATTACGGTCAAGCGGTTGCCGAGGCCATCGAGATTCATCTGTCCCGGTGCACTCCACCCCTAAAGCTCCCCGCGCTTTATCTGATGGATTCTATTGTGAAAAACTGCCGAGTGCCATACGCAGATGTTTTCGCCTCAAAGGTGTACCGCATGTTCACCGAAACATTTCGGCATTCTCAGCCGCCAATTAGGAAAAAACTGGGCGATCTATTCAAGACTTGGACCATTCCAGTAGCAGAAACTGGCCGCCCCCTTTTCCCCCCCGAGATTCTCGGACAAATCGATCAATTTCTCCAGCAGCAAAGCGCTCCTCCTCAACAGAATAATAATCAGGGTAGAGTCAACGTTAGCTTACTTACAGTGGGAATCAACCGATTGGTCACGCAACTCAATTCTTTGCCCAAAGATAGCGATGCTGAATACCAACTCAGTGTCCTGCAGCGTATGCAGAGCGCTCTATCTGGACAAGCCGTGGACCAACAAGTACTGGAAAGGATACAGCATGATCTCGAGAAAGTGAAGGCACGAGTGGCTCACCTCGCATCCAAAAAACAAAGAGGCCCTCAACGGCAGCAGAATCAAAGAAAAAACCAAAAGGACAAGAAACCCTACAATCGGGACCCCAATAAGCCTGCTACTGGGGCGAATGCGGAGCCGATTAGGAATCGTATTGATTTTGCTAGTCTAGCCAAATCCCTTGGATCAAGAGACAGCACCCCAGAGACTAGACAAAACACGGCATCTTCAGCTCCTGGCACTGCTGGTAACCCCATGTTTCCTTCTGATTTACTGTCGAGCCTCAAGAGCGCGGGTCTCCTGCCCGACACGAAGAACATCGTTGTGGAGCTAACCAATGCCAGTATCAATACGCCGCATCCGGAGTTAATAGCTCTGCTGTACTCCAGCGAGCCTCTTCAATGCCAGATTTGCGGAAAAAGGTTTCCTGATACCCCAGAGGGTGAGCGGGCCCGCGAAGAAGAGCTCGACTGGCATTTTCGGGTCAATAAGGATCTGCGTGAAGGAAGATCCCGCAGCAGACTCTGGTTTTTGACTGCTGAGCAGTGGATAGAGTATGACGATGCAGTGGATGATCCTGCAGATGGTGCTGCAATTGAAGACGAATCTGAGAAAGTTGACCTCAACGCTGAAGCCAAAAAGTATGTCCCAATTCCAGACGGAGCCGAGGAAGAATCATGCCCAATATGCCAGGAGAAATTCAATTCGGTGTGGTCAGAAGAAGCTGAGGAATGGGTATGGCAGAACGCTGTTGAGGTTCAAAATTGCATCATGCATGCGACGTGCTATGCAGACCCGCACAACAAAGCGGCTGTAGAAGCCGTATTGATGAAGGTCAAGGAGGAAAGCTAACGTATACGACACATCATGAAGCATACATAGCATTTGCGCTGTTCTAGTTTAGCCAGCGATCCCTCGGTATGTAACGAGTTTAGTGAACTATCAGCTAACTGAGACTATTTCACCGTAGATTAGCCAGGTATAATCTTAACCTCCCATTCGCCGTTTGGCTGAAGGTAGTAGTCATGGCGTATACTGGGAGCGTCGTCGGTTGCTCTCCAAAATGAGATCCTATTGGGCTTGAGTGTATAACCCACCCAGGTTTTCGGAGGCGAGAGCTCAGTTCCCTCGGGGTGTTCGGCAATGAAGTCTGCCCAGATCTTTGCTCGTTCCTTGGTTGGCTTGTGGCTTACTTCCTCGGTGTTGACGTGAGCCAAAAGCTGCAAGTAACGAGGTCGCTCGCGGTATGTTTCCAGTGCCTTTTCATAGCTTTGCTTTGAGACATCGCCCTGTACAATCAGCTGCTTTCGCTCCTCGGGCCAGACAATTGTGATGGCGGCCTTCCCATTCTCTGCCAATTCTTTAGATTTCTCTGTTTTGAGGCCAGTATGGAAGCTAATTCCACTCTCATCGCACGTACTTGCTAGAACGTGTCGAATATCTGGATAGCCTTCCTTTCCTTGAGTTGCCAGAGCCATCACTGGACGTTCAATATCCTCTTCAGTAACAGGGGGCAGCCACCATTGCATGAGCTCTACGGGGTCTGGATAGGGCACATCCACATTGCTGATGTCTTTCCCTTTGAAGTGTGTTGAGTACATTGACAAGACCGATCAGCGAGGAGGAACTGATAAGACTCGGCATTCTGCGATCATACATGCATATCCATGCATGATCTTACCAATGCAGGTTCCAATCGATGTACAATTGCAGCGCTTTTAACTGTGAACTTAGCCTAATGTTTACTAGTAATGCTGTATTATCTACTAGCAATGCTCTATTATTTACTAATTATGCTCTATTGTGCTGTGTATGACATTCATGCATATGGCAGACTTCAATCTATACAAAGATATCGAACCCAATTGCCGACTGGGTCAGTACGTAAATATTATACATCTATTCAAATAGAGGTGCATCCAGATTCAGTTGTGGTGGGAGAGCGAGAAAGCCGTGGAGATTAGGGGGAAGGATTGGGGTTTGACGGCCGAGGTCTGCAGTCACGCTGGACCAAGTTGCTCTGTAGCGTTCATCTTTGGTGTGCTCAATTTTATCATCGTAAACGAGGACCTCGCAGAGCGACCTGATATCTCCCACACCGAGATCAACAGTCGAAACACCGCTACTGGCGACAAACTCGTGGATATCCTCAGCACTCGGGTACTTCTCATAGTGTGGGCCATAGCTCTCCTGCTCTACAGGCAAAGGCGATTTCAACGCGGTGGGAAAGGTATGGTTGGCAATGAACTGCCAGACTAGTCTGAGCAGAAGTCCCACGAATTCTGAGTCCAGCTCGCTATCCGTGAACCAGGGGCCGCCGGTAATTTCAATGCTCGGTTGCAACTCGAAGAGCATGTAGATTTTGCGTGTTGGACTTTTGACCGACTTGACAGACTTGATATGTCTGCTGCCCTCCAAGCTCTTGAGACACTTCATCACAACGTGCTGATGTAGATTAGTTTTGTTTTTGATGGCTTTCGACCAAATGCCATCTCGCCCTGCAGCCTGGATATGAGAGTATACCATGGCCTCGTCTGCGGATAGATTCTTGATCTTATCGGCCTCGTTGAGAGAAACAGGTTTATAATAAAGAGCGTCGCCAGAACTCTCCAGCTTGACCATATGTGTGTTCATGAGCTCTTGCATAAAGTCAATGAGCTGATCTCTAGCACCCACAGGGAGCAGAGCTTCTAGCTCGGCCTGTGAGTAGCTATGAGCAGGATCCTCCATCATTTTGCCATGTAGAAACTGGCCTTGTTCTGAGGCCATTGTTGTGTGCAAGTTAAGTGACCAAAAGTTCTGAAAAGATTAAATGTGGCAAAGGGAGGCGTGGCGAAAAAATTAAAGAAAGTGTTTTATTTCGACGTAATTTACATTCATAAGAATTCGTTACACGTATCTATAAATTGCTACATTCTATCCTCTTAGGCGTCCAGAGATGAGACGTAGTGCTCTGCCTCCAAGGCAGCCATACAACCGGTGCCAGCAGAAGTGACGGCCTGGCGATACTTCTTATCCTGAACATCGCCAGCGGCAAAAACGCCCTCGACGGAAGTCTTGGCAGTTCCGGGCACAGTTTTAATATAGTCCTCAGCGTCAGTGTCTAGCTGGGCCTTGAAAACCTGGGTAGCAGGGATGTGGCCAATGGCATAGAAAAGGCCACTGACTTCAAGGTCCTTGGTCTCACCGGTCTTGACGTTCTCAACAGTGAGATGGGTCAAGACCTTGTCGTTGCCCTTTGCCTCCTTGGAGACAGTGTTCCAGACCATCTCGATCTTGGGGTTGGAAGTCAAACGATTAGCCATGATCTGGGACGCACGCAGCTGGTCACGACGAACGATGACGTAGACCTTGGAGCCGTACTTGGTAAGGAAGAGGGCCTCTTCGGCGGCGGAATCACCACCACCAACGACAGCCAAAGGCTTGTTGCGGAACATGGGAATGGCACCATCGCAGACGGCGCACGCAGAGATACCAGACTGCCAGTACTTGTCCTCTCCAGGAAGGTTCAGGCGTCTGGCGGACGCACCGGTGGCGATGACGACCGCATCAGCAGTGATAGCAGGATCGCCGTCCTCGTTCCACTCAGTCCACAGTTTGAAAGGCCTGGTGGAGAAGTCCACCTTAGAAATAGTCTCGGTGATGATGTCTGTGCCGAAGCGAATGCTCTGCTCACGCATCTTGTCCATGAGGCCAGAGCCCGAAATTCCCTCTGGGAAGCCAGGGAAGTTCTCAATGTCAGTAGTGGTAGTGAGCTGGCCGCCAGCAGCGATGCCGTTGGCAAGCATGCCTTCGTACATCACCGGGCTCATTTCAGCACGGCTGAGATAGATAGCGGCGGTGTGGCCCGCGGGGCCAGAACCGACGATTACAACTTTAGCATGACGAGGAGAAGACATTTTTTCTATTGTGTGTGTAGTGCTTAACGCGGCAGATAGCAGTAAAAGTCTGTTTCGAGCACTCAGCTTGAAGATGGAACACCGCAGAGGGTTTATATAAGGTGCAATCATGGGACCAATAGCGTCAGCAGAGCCAAACTTTGCATAGACGAGCCCAGTTCTAGGGTCTAGACCGCTTAGGTCAGCAGGGATCAGACGGTTCTAGGTCGTAAAGAACTGCCGGATAGCATGTGAATTACTCAGATCGCCATTTAAGACCACGCATTTCAAAAAGTACTCAAGACCCCTTCTACGCTGTTCGAGGAAATGGGGGTTAAACTTGGCGAACGGGGTCCGCGGAGGTAATTCGGGAATGTCCAGAGTGTGCAGCGGCTTCTCCATGATTAGCTGTTCCCGGAGAGTGATGAAATCGCTGTAGCGATGATAAACTGAAAACTTACCTCCCCGTACTGTAATTACCCTGATGTACCATACCACATAAGCCCCTGCCTCGGGACGCCCCTCAGGGTCCGTGCCGACTATCCTATGACTGGTGACCGCTACATTAGACGCCCATGACTGATTGTCTGACGCTCGCCGGTCCTCGAGAGCGATGGGCTCAGGGTCCACGTCTTGAATTGTATTGGTCATCACAATCAGTTACGAGGGGCTGCCGAAAGATAATCCTCGTGCTGGTCAACGGTGATCGTGTGCAAGAGCGTAGTTTTTCAGTAGTTTGGTAGTGCTAGTGGAATTGGTGTTTTAGCGTGGATCTGTCGACGATGTGGTGTAGTGCGGTGAGGCTACAGCTTATTGTGATATTGTGGCTCCTGCGTCACTGAGGGGTCACAGCGACTTGGGAGTTCGTTGCCGAAGGTCGTTGATGGCACAGTATGGGATGTCGACTGCCACAATGCTCTAGACGCTACTGTCGAAGAGTGCTTACCCACGTGAGGCTTTTACGGCACTATCTGTTTAGCGATCGCCTGAGAGAGACAATTTCGTCATTCTAAAAATAGCGCTCTACGAATAACATCATACCACAGAATCGCACTTGGAGGTTCCAATAGGTTGCATAGATAATTGAAAAAGTGATTTCAGACCATAAATTAAATGTCAGGGTGCAAAGAACCTGCCTTCTTGCATATACCTTGCATGTTCCTGCAGGAGCCCGATTGTTTCGACGGATCAGGACCCTCAAAAATAGAGTGGTGGCTTCATGCCGCCATGAGGAAAAGGTTTTCCTTGGGGCATCACATTTTGTGCACGCGCACGTGGACTTCATTCGACCGGAGGTCTGAGGGCGCCCACACCATGAGTATTCTATGAGCGTCATGTTCTAAAATTAGATTCACCTCATTATAGGAAAAGCCCTTGCATGTCGCTGTTGCTATAAATTCGTCCACCAGGAGCTTGTAGTCACAATGCTGTTCTTGGCTCATTTACTCACGGTTGTTTCGGCCTACGTATTCGAACTAGAAGTGTTCAGCCCAAATTATCCACAAGTTCATGAAAAGTTGGTGAAGCTCTCGAATGATGAAAAACTTACCATTGGCGAGGGAAAGCCCGTCCAGATTGATTTCGATCGTGGAACTGCCCGAGTGGAGGACACAGAACACTACTTGTGCGTGCTACAAGATTTCTTGCATTCATCTCCTGTCAACATCCCACTATGGACAGTCGATAATGCACAGGTCCGTTTTGACAACCTCCACACCTTCATTGTTTGCCTGAGCGACAATTACAATATTTATTTTGCAGGATCCGAGACACCGTGTAGCTGTTCATCACCGGTCCCAGTTGCACTACAGATTCATGTGATCTCAGATTGAACATCTCTCCAGAACACACACATGATGCCATAGATATGCGTAGCGCACATCTCACGATCCCTCACCAAAAAATCACGCTTCTCAATGAAACGAAACGTCCACCTGGATGCAGCATAGTCAACCACCAGACTCATTAATCTCTAATAGCTTGTACTGTACATTTTGATGTTTATACCTCGACACGAACAATGGCCGCACTCGTAGATATACAACATATGTCCTCTATACCTAATAAGAAACTCAAGATTCCTCCTACAGGAGCTTAATATGCTTATTACTCCGCAGAGAACACATCCTGGGCAAGCTTATGCTGAAAACACAGACAAGAATGCGCCAGTCACGAGCATGTGAACGCAGGCTGCAATAACAAACTAGCCGAACACCAATTGAATCTGATCAATGTATCTAAATAATGTATTAACTATAATCTGTCCCGTTGCATATTGGATATATACCAGTGATATTGTATTAGCTAATATGCAACCTCTACCTTGGAAAACTCGTGTCTGGCATCAATGGAAGAGCCTCAAGAACATTCCGTTCCGTCGTAAATGGTTCATTGGATACGACTTAGACGGGAACAGTTACTGGGAGCTGATCGATCATAACAACCCGTTTCGGTTACGGAGAAAGGTGGAAATGAAAAACAAGCACGCACATATCGGGGATTTCAAGCCGCTTCCTCAATGGATGCAATGGCTACGCCATACTCGTGCAAATGCTCCAACAATGGAGGAATTGTTGGCTGATCAGCGCCGCCAGGCCCGGATCAGACTATTGGCTCAAGAGGCTGAACAGAGGTGGGCATCGGTGCCCCTCAAATCCAACGATTCAGCTAAGGGAAGTGATCCCAGAATGAGCTCTGCCTGGATGGGAACTCCTAGTGTCAAGGCTCCTCAGGAGCCCGAGCCCGAGCCTGTGCCTCAGCCATTTGTAGCGGATCCCTTAGCAGCTAGGATGATGGAGGCCCAACGGAAAATCAAGGAGGACGACAAGAAAAAATCCCAGAAACTAGAGGACGATCAAGAGAAAAAGGATCCCTGGGCAGCCGCGGATGCAAAAACACAAGACGAACCGAGTGCTGCGAGTTTCGCGCCTAAACGATAAATAATTCTGTACATATCAGCTGAAATACTTTGCAATCTCTTTTGAATAGTACGATAGGGCCTTCTTTTGGTCCACTTTCTCTAGAGCCTTGATCAAGAGAGGGAGCAACTCGGCCTCGCAGTTGTCCTTGTCTGTTGACTCTATGAAATTCTCCAGAGCTCGACACAAGTTCAAGTCGGCTGGGCGATCTGACGAGTCTGAGAAAGGATTTGGCCGCTGAACCTCCGAGGGGTCTGTTTCAGGCTTTGGTGCATCTGATCTGGCTTCGGCACTTTTCACTAATTTGAGAGCAGGAAGCAGCTTCGCTGGCGATACTGAATCCGGTTTGCTCGATTCCCTGGAGGATAGTAGACCGCTGCGAGTGGTCTGGAGCCTTGATGGTGACGGGCTTCTTGGCTGCCTGGTCTGGCCGCGTGCAGTATTCGTGCCTCTATTTGCATTAGTTCGATTTGCCGTTGTAGCTTGCGTGGCTTGGCGTGACAGGGTAGCTCGTGTCGGTGAAGGAGGGCGAAGACTAGATGTGGATGTCGCATTCCTCAGTCGACGAACTGGAGATGGTGAGCGCAAGATCCGCGTAGGTGAGGAGGGCTTTGGGCTTAGTGGTGTGTCAATTTTCTCAAGCAGCTTGTACATGAACAGTCCGTCACTCGCAGCACTGAAGACAACACCAGATGCAGAAATACATGCGAGAGATGAGGGTACCTCGGAGTGTGCCCACTGACAAGCAACTAAATTCTCACGTTCATAAAGGCACAGACTCTTGTCAGAGGATGATGCCAAAATATATGGGACATCATTTATGTGAACAAGTTTCATTTTGTGGAGTATGACGGGCTCGTTCAGTATATCGACTGTTGCGTAGGAATCAAGAATCGTGCCAGTGAGGCTGAAGGCTGTAATTTTCTTGTCCAAGGTGCTAACCATGATTTTGTCCTCCTGAACTATCATGTCAAATGGTGTGCTTGAAAGTGGGAACGTCTTAACGCTGGCATAAACGCCAGCACTATCTCTTTGAATGCAGTGGACGCACTTGTCGCTAGTGCATACAAAGACTTTTTGCGGTGAAACAATACTGACTGCCACAATGCGGCTTCTCAGCGGTAGAGTCTGCCACTGAACCCAATTGTCCTGTTCTTTGGAGAAAAACTGTAGTGACTTGTCACTCCCCCCAGTAATCACCAAAGTTTTAGTGGCGTCAATGAGAATATCACTTACGTCTTCTTCGTGGGCGTTGAATGTGTTGCCATCGACTGATACTACTCCATTGTTGAGTGCAATTACTTGTACTTCTGATATATGCACGTTGATGATCTCGGTGTCAAAAGAATGCTCACTCAGTACCTTCAAGTCCGGGGAAAGCTCATGGAGAGTACTTCCGATCCAGCCAAAAAGCTTATCCGCATGGTAAATCCCTCTATAGTTTAGTCCAGTAAGTCTTTGTGATTCGGTATAGACTGCGTTATTGTGCAGGTACAGGAGCTTACCTTCGCTGCTTGCAATGCCAAGATTCCGTACAGCAGCAGACTCGATGATCTCAAACTCAGAGTTGACGTACAA
This sequence comes from Wickerhamiella pararugosa, assembly GCA_023628975.1. NCBI lineage: Eukaryota > Fungi > Ascomycota > Dipodascomycetes > Dipodascales > Trichomonascaceae > Wickerhamiella > Wickerhamiella pararugosa. Next base: position 199,776 of record JAMAJQ010000005.1, on the reverse strand, counting down.
TATCTCCTCTGGCCCACTTATTGCAAAGCCATTAGCTGTCTTTTGGAGTCCTTGTATTGCCAATTCGCACTTTGCAATTGAGTCAAATAAAGCTCCATTATCAGCAATTTTATAAATTGTCCCTGATGAGGTGCCCACTAGAAATGTGGATGTGTCCAGCGCCGTGATTGCAGAGAAACGGTTATCAGCAGCGTCCCCAAGGACAACATTGCGACCGGTGAGAACATTTCCTTCCGGCGGAACTGTCCATATTCTTACGTGCCGCACTCCTATAGTCACTAGCACCGAATCTGATAACCAGGCAAGAGCTGAGATCTCTGAGATACATCGGTTTGATGCACACACTGAAAGCTTTGAGCCGACATTCCAGATGTACAAAAAGCCATCATTGGGGGTACCTAGGGTTGCAAGTAGTTTACTTGAGGGATTGAAAGCTAGCCTCTGCACACCAAACTGATGCTCTTGGACTGACGAAATCAACTGGGTACCGTTGGGGCTGAACAGGCACACCCTGGGCATATATCCATTTTCTCCAAGTGCAATATAGCCTGAACACGAAATTGCAACGCAGCTGACTTGATTGAGTTTGAGTTTAGCAGGGTTTGGCTTTTCTCTTGGAATTGCATCAAAATTCAGCTTGTGTTGCTGACACTGGGTCTCAAACTCATGCAATTTGGGGGCGAATATTCTAAATTTCAGGTCCTGAAGAGCATTATCTATAAATTGAGCTGCTGCCACACCTCCACCGCAGGTGTATACAACTTTGTTATTGTTAGTTCCCAGCCCTGCTGCGTTCTGAGCAGTGACGCTACAGGCTTTTGCTATTCTGAGTTCATACTTCGGATTGAACTTCAATTTCGCGGAAAGCCTAATGTTCACCTTGGGGCTGTCCATGAACAAATGTAAACAAACTGGGGGGACACAACAGGGGGATACAACTGATTCTGCGGAGAAGACAAGGAAATACATTGATAGCGTAGCACGGGGAATGAGGCGATTTCGTCGGAGAGGCAGCAATAATTAGCTCCATTGCGAGACTGGCCTAGCTCCCCATGCCCTACAACGAGGCCGTGCTCGAATGCAGGCTCTACTTTTCGACTGCTGAGGCTACAGAACTAAACAACTGGAATGCTCTAATTATAAGACAAAGAGACTGCGGTAGGCCTTTTGGCGGCCGATTCACCACATATTGGTTTGCCAAAATATGGGGTGGGTAAAAATTCCTCGCTTCTAGAAGTCGATTAGTATTGTCTCACATTATTGTGATGATCAGGGGTGCAAGAGCTGCACACATTTGCATGTGCTTTCAACGGCTTGCCCCCAACGGTTTTCGCGACATGGGGGCACTGCACGTTGCGGTGCCAAGATAATAATCGGAGAAATAATTGCCCCAAGCCCGAGACAGGAGCAACTTTTCATTAGAAGATCATAGTTTACGTTACTATCTACAAATAAATATATCATTTAGTGTTCTTGAGCATCGGATGTCAAACGACCCGAGGCAATAAATATTAAGAATGGTTGGTGAGCTGGTGGCCCAGTACGACTCCTGTGCCAAAAAATAGGGAAACAAAGCCGATCAGCAGCTTTACGCTCGAGGCCATGTCGTAAGGATCGCCCAAGGCGCCATTATCGCCTAACGGAGCGACAGCTAGGGTTTGGAGCACATCTGCGATCGCACATACTGTATCACGTGAAAATAGGATGGAGTACAACGCCTCGACCGTGACGTCCGTTGCGGTCAAAGTATTGACGAGTAGACAGCGGCCCAAGGATTCAAATAACTTTTCCGAGTCTATTACCACGAAATGCTCCTTCATTTTGTACTCGATGTTAATTTCAGCCAGGGCTCGGCACGCGATCTTGCCACAATCACCGTCCCGCCGCCACTTTTCAAATGAGTCGCAGCCGCACAGCTCGGGCCAGTAGAGCCCTCGGGGATCCACCGCTTCTAGGATTTGTATCATGCGATTTTTGTCTTCAAACGTTGACTGCCGTACATTGATCCATCGGCCGTCCCGAACGCCGCCGAAAAGGGCATCGCCCACCGAGGGCGCAAATAGGCGACTGTCCTCGAGAATAGCCGAAGTGAGAAGAGCGACGACACGCTGGCGAGGAGACAGTTCAAGCAGTAGCTCGTCTCGACAGTGACCAACATCCGGCGATATACGGGCCGCAAGTAGTGCTAGCGTCGTCAGCAGAGTGTGATCCTTCTGGGCCAGCCGTACCATACCAGTGGTGCTAGCCTTGGGTGTCAGTTTTGAAGACGGGGCTAAGGGAAGATTGTCGAGAGATGTCAAATTCTGCATAGCCACGCCCATATTTGTAGTTTGATGTCGAGACACTCGGCAGTTATTTATACGATACATGCTTGATGGGTCAGATGCATGTATGATGCGCATGACTGGCACCCCAACAGAGACTGTGAGTTTAGCGGCCGATCGGTTTGCGCCTCGAGGTAGGAATATTTTCTAGAAAACCGAGTGAATTTCGATAATATTTTATATGGATATTGTTTGCTGCTGGGTTGCCCCCGCATTGTTAGGGGGCCATTCGTAATTATGCAATCTCCAACGGTCGAATTAGCATGTGAACAAACTAGATCGCATGCATAGGCCGAACCACTATGCACGAATGCTGAGAACGCTGTTACTGGGCGGGTTCACAATTGTATGAGTTGCCAGAACCTCAGGCTACCGTTTGTGGGCAGTTTCGCTTAACCCCAAGTTCGCCATGACGTCATTTAGGTCAACGAGGTGGACGGCTCGATCTCGCCCCACATTGCCGAAGACAACAATAGTCTAACTGTGCGGGATATGGAGCAATTTATCATTTGAGTAAGTAGCTATTACTATGTGTTCCCCACTTCACCCTCATTATTGCGGTGGGGTGTCGATCACCTCGTCGCCGGGCTAAAGGCAGGGCCTGTTGAGCGGTGACTGCAACGTTGAACGGCTCGGTTAATTCACAACCTTACCGTCACATGAACTATAGTCATATCCAAATATCAGAACCATAAACTAGAATATCGGGCAAAAAAAATTTATATGGCAAGGGTTTACTAACTTGACAGGTGGGAGGCCGGTCTCGACCCATGCGATGTACCTCTAGGATCTGTAACGATATCTCCGATTGCTAAGTGACAATCCCGAGAGTGCTGGAGTTAAGCTCCCCCCACCGGATAATTGGCGAATTTTCCCTAATAGTACATAAAAAAACTCTAATCTAGCCACCTCGAGAGAGTGGGGTTCCGTGGAGTGTGGAGGTTACGCAGGTGCAGCAGCGGGCTGTTACACCCCGTGCAGTGCTGAGGGAAAAGAAAGCACGTGGGCCCAACAGTCAACAATGATAAACGTACCAGTCCCCGAACCACCGGGAATCACGAGAGCATTCAGGTGACATCTTTCAATTGACCCCGCCAATTCTTGGGAATCTCACGCCACATGTTGCCTGATTGATTTGCCACACCCCTCGGTTTATGACCAATGCCCCAAAATGATCAGGCAGCCGCATCGCCTCCCAAATTTTGTACCCCTTTGTGACTCCTGGCAGCGACCTGGACGCCACGTTCTTCTAAACTACATCCGCCACAACGACGCGAACTACATGGACCCACAAATACTACGAACAGATGACCCTGCAGAGTTACAAGAGATTGAGCAGCTGGAGGGAACATTTGAAAATTTTGCATCGAACTTTTACATTCTCAACAAAATCGGCGAGGGCACCTTCTCTTGTGTATACAAAGCAGTTGACCTCCGACGCGACGAATTCGATAAGAGCTGGGAGCAGGATGTCGAAGAACCTCCAAAGAAGCAACACAGAGACCTCGTAGCGGTAAAAAGGCTTCATGTGACGTCAAGTGCAGCCCGAATTGCGAACGAGCTCGAGATCCTGCTGACCCTGCGCAATTCCAGGCACGTTTCACATGTAATTACTGCCGTTCGTGATGAGGACCAGGTGATTGTGGTCATGCAGTATAAGGAACACACGGATTTCCGGACTTTCTACTCAAAGTGCTCTGACGAAGTTATCAAAGATTACATGCGTCAACTGTTAGCTGCTCTCGAATACGTACACCAGCATGGGGTGATTCATCGTGACGTTAAGCCGACGAACTTCCTGTACGATCTTGAGACCAGGCGAGGAGTTCTGGCCGATTTTGGGCTCGCCGAGATTAACAGTGATATTGGCAGGTGTGTATGTCGAACTGGTGGGTTAGCAAGACATCCAGCACCCCCGAAACAAGGAAGGTACCGGCAAAACGATATGCGGCCCAGCAGGAGAGCAAATCGAGCGGGCACTCGAGGATTTCGAGCTCCTGAGGTGCTATTCAAATGCACGTCGCAAACGTCGAAAATTGATTTGTGGGCCGCAGGTGTCATTCTCTTGATGTTTCTGGCCAAGAGATTCCCTTTTTTCAACTCTCTTGATGACAGTGAGGCAATTGTAGAAATTGCCGCTATACGGGGCCGCTCAAAACTTCAAAAGTGTGCGCTCCTTCACGGTGCTGCTCTGGAAATCAACATTCCGACAATAAAGGAGCATGGGCATAGCTGGAGTCAGCTGGTCGAGTGGTGCAGAGAAGGGAGCAGCACTACTGATCCTCCGAATCCCGAGGCGATAGCACTACTGGGCAATCTTATGTCAATTGACTTTAGATCGAGGTTCTCCGCCTCTGAGGCCTTGGCACACCCTTATTTCACCAAATCCTAGGCTCGCTTAGGCATCTTCACACATGAGTTATAATGGCATCGGCCTGTCTTCCACAAAGGGAACAGGAACCAGTGGCTACGTACAGTCAAATCTGGCTGCGGTAGGTAGAGGAGCCCGCGAGCAAAGGCAGGATGACGAGGCCCCTCCAAGTCAGACACCCCAGAGACCTATTGATCCTAAAATCCTGGCTCATCAGCGAGCCCGAAAAATTGAGGCTGCTTTGTACGACTTGAAAGCCAGTCTAACCTCGCAGGGACTTTCGGAGACAGAAATAACCCAACGCATTCAGCAGGAACGAACGCTACTAGAGCGCACGAACGATTTCGTGCGGCCAAAGGATCATACCGAACAACTTAATTACTAGCACTCCTAGATTTATTTATGCATATTTAATCACATTTGCAACCAGTTATCGGCATAGTCTAGTGATCTGTTGCATGCTCTTATGTACATGATTGAATACCTAGTATTCGCTTTCGCCCAGCTTTATTTGCTCACTCTCCGCAATTGCAGTAGCCTTTGATTCCTTAATAAATGCTTCAAGAATGGTTTCCACGTTCTTGCCCTTAATGTCCATTGATTTCGACGTCCCATCATCATACTTGATAACTAGCTCAGGTTCGCTACCATCTGTATATCTTTGAACACTGATAGGGACTGTAGGGTTGTAGAACTGGATCGCGGGAAGATGAGAGCGCCAAAACTGTTTCGAGCCAACGCAAGGCTGCTTCACGTAGGCGTCAAAGCGAAGAGTGATCCCCGAGATCTTTTCGGGAAGTTTAATAGCGCCTGGCCCGGTCGTGATGCGGTTAAGCTTGCCCAACTGCTTCTTGACTCCCTTGGGGAACAGCTTTGACATTTCGGTGAGTGAAAAACTATTGCGGCGTGACGCCACAGTTTTCATGCGGTCAGTGCTCGAGCTCAGCTGGGCTTTTCGGCGAATTATGGTGTCAAATTTACAAGATTCATGCTATTGCTAGTTAAGTTACATAGATTTTAGACCTACCCGTTCAGCAGTCCACCCATAAGATCCATGATATTGAACTGTCGTTGAGGAACAATATCAAAGTAGCTCTCCTCTATAAATAGGAGGGGATTCTGCCAGGGCTCGTACTGCTTGGGCGAGTACTCCTCTTGGAGTCCAAGATAGAGAGAGCGTGCTCTGCTCTGGCACGCAGCTACCAACATCTGCAAAAAGTTGATTAAGGGATAGTTGGGGAATACCTTGAATTGCCCCTGCTCGGTGGGTTCCTCATTTAGGTCGGACGCTGCATAGGGCAGAGCTGTTTCCAGATACGTGTGCACGTTACGCATGTCACAAACACTTAGGTAGCCAAACACGCCCCTCGAGATATAAAAGGGCAAACGCTCAGGTGCATCAGCCTTCCACCACCTACGATGCATTTCAGCTAATGTCACAGCCGAATCACGGGTTCCAACCAACGAATTGGACTCCGCCTCGTGATACTCTCCAGCATTAGCGAATATTGTGCCAAACAAATTGTGAATGTCCGCATCATTTTTAGCCCATTGTGTAGCCTGACGGGCAATATGCTTGAGTGCAGTCTCCTTGACGGGGATCTTGAGCACAACTTGAGCGAGACGGCCCTTCGAGATAGAGTCCACGGGGATCGAGCCAGATGCATAGACCGTAAGCAGATACTGAACCAAGTCACACACTGAGCCAACCTGGTTAGCATCAGCGAGAAGAAGTGCGGAGGAATACAGCGTATCTACAGCGTCACTCCATTTCTTCTGACGAACATAGCGGGCAACCACAGTACGCACAGCCTGGTGCGCTTCGTAATACTCTTGGGCCCCAATTCTCGTTGCAACACGCTGCAAAGTCTTGTTAATTGCGTCCATTTGTAGACGGGACAGCTAGACTACTGCCTTAGTAATAATTACTTTAAGTGAAGCAAGTAAGTAGAGCCTTGAGTATGTACATATGCTAAAATTTTGAGGAACATACATTCTATGGTTTCCAAGTTTGCACATTAGGTTCACATCTCCTTGTGGACCTCCTTGAGCTGCGGTCTTACATGGTGCCCAAAAGGCTTTACCAGAACCAGGTAACTCAAAAAGAGAACGACTGGGACATAGTAGTAAACCTGGCCCCACACGTATAGAGAAGGTCCCAAATTGAGTAGAATGAAGGGCTGCACGGCAAACCCGAATGCAAGCTGGGTACCAAGGAAGCACACTATATCGTACAATGGCTTGTAAGGTGTACCCAGGAAGATTGGACGCAACGTCCTGCGATAGAGACGGCCAAATTGCTGGAACGCTGCACCCATGATGAAGGTTAGATAGTACCCCGGGCGGGTTCCATGCCAAGATGCGCTAAAAACGAACGTTATCAAGGCTGCTTTAGTTCCCGGTTTCTTTCCTGCTGGCACGACTCGCTCATACACGTAGAATCTCAGCCATTTTGAGGTATTCATATTCCAATTGTTGATATAGCCATGGGCATTTTGAGCCATCAGGATCTGAGCTGGGCGTACGTTTTGAAGCTTGTTCCACCTATAGCGACCAGGCTTGGATGGGTTCGGACCGTTGAACCCCAAACCACACTGGATACAGGCCGCCTCGCTAAACGTCCACGCAATGTAGTACTTGAACTGGTAGCTCACGCAGAGGAACCACAAGTAGCACGCTCTCACTGAGAACGGAGATTCTCTATACCGATCAGTGAACAGGAATGTCGAGGACAGGTACTTGTTGGCAGTGAAATACACATAAGTCCAGAAGCAGCCTTCCAGCACTTTGAGAATAGTAGGGACGCGACTTGAGGGAATACTCTGGCGAATCAATCGGTTGTCTTTCGTGAATTTGACCAGTCTTGATCTACTAAGCCATTCGTCAAAATCTCTGAACTGGAACGAGGGACCAGTGAGCACAGAAGGAAAGAAGAAGCAGAAGCTGAGGTAGGAAAGCAAATCTGGTTGAGAATCTATGCGGTAAGTCTTGCGATGCGGATTTTCTGTCACCATTTTCTGAGTTCCGTCAAATACATCGAAAGCGTACGATGTAACTTTAATTACCAGGATCATTTGCGTGCCACTGATGCCAATGTTATTGACGTAGTCTCCACCAGAGAATTGCTCCTTAAAATGCGTGCACATGAGGAAGCACATGGACGCAATCAAATTAATGAATGGGGTTCGAGAAGACAATGGTGCCCACTTGCAGAGATAGTACGTGAACAGGCACTGGGCTAAACAATAAATGGTGCCAAAATAGAGTGAGAATATTCCACATAAATAAAACAGTCCCACTGCAAGCATATATGCCGCCTTCAGCTGCTTAAACGGCAGAAACCTGAGCACTCCACATAGAGGGAAATTGAGGATCAGGCAGATCACGATCTTAATGAGATCAGGCGGGAATTCCAAGACCTGCGCAGTTGCCTGAATGTAGTTTTCCACTATTGGGATGGCCATCGCAGCACTGATGGTGGTAAAGTTGCCTCAACCTCGGCAACAGTCGTGGCGTCATGAATCTGAGGCGGATGCATATGCACGTGTGAGATGATAAGTTGCGCAATACATCGTTATCACTTGTACATTCAATCAATCAGATATGTTATGGTTAATTCTTATACTAGCAGAGCTAGGGGTCGAAACAGTTAAAGAAGCACGGAACAAGCGGCGAGAGAAAAAACGCCGCCGGAAGGAAGTGGACGTCGCCCCACCTCCTCCATACGAACTGCCGCCCAGTTATGAGGAAACACTCCCTGCCTATGCCTAAGGAACCGTCTTTGGTGCAACGCTTTATATATCTAATGCTATTTATTAAGCCTATATATTAACAAACTTGTACGTTCTTTGCAGATACCAGTTGCTGCAAGCGACTCATTTGACGTTATGTGGATGTATGCTAGTATTATCACCAATGCTATATTATCTACAGTCGATTACTGTCAGCATGCTCAATGCTAAATGCGGTTGTGAATTCGGAGGAAAGTTGTTTCAGCTTGTGATCCCGGTTTGCGATAGCCTTTCTCCATATATCCTCATCATCGATTAGCTCCTTTGGTAGCCTCCATAAAATGCTTCCATCTGCTACGTCTAATGCGGCCATTACAAGCTCTTTGTCGGCGTAATACCGGGGATTAGCCTCGGCGAGCCTCTTGAAGGTAGACTCATGGCTTCTCACGGCATGAATTAAAAGCTCACGATGGTCGTCCCAGTCCAGGCAGTTAACTCTTGGTCCAGCTGGAATGCCATTGTGCAGCGCTTTCCGAACTAAATCTAGATTTGCGTTGAAGAATTCTTGTGTTGTGTACCAGATTGCATCTGGGTTGATCTCGCAAAGCTCTCTAGAGTATTCGTCACGTGTATCGCAATTCAGGATACAATAAAGCGTTCCCATCGGATTCACCTTCACAGAGAGTTTTAACAACTCTAGATCATCCAGGAAATTCGTGAAGCTTCCGCAGAAACCCTTTCGAGCTGCAATCTCAGCACATTCCCTAGTTTGAAGCTGTTCTGGAACATGCGCTGGACCTCGATCGGTATTTTCTAGGGCCTCGCGGAACGCTTTCATTAACCAGTCCTCTGATATGATGGACTCATCGAACATACACAGCGAGTCGATGTCATTTTGAAGGGTTGCCAGTATGATATCTTTGTCGTTTTTCAGAGAAGGGATCGAGTTCTCGTAGTTCAGGCTGTTACGCTGAACAGCTATTAACGAGATCTGTTTGTCGTTTAGGTACTCGGGAGGGAAGATATCAAGCCGATCACATATGAGATAAAAGTCTAGATCAACCATTCCAATGTCCACTAGCCAGATTGGAAAGCCTCTTTGAGCTAACTCCATGCAGAAATTGCGGCTGCGAAGACTCGGGTCCAGTGCTTCCCATAACTCAGTGTAATATACATCATCAAGCATCCACAATGAAACACATTTCTCTACAGAGTCCAGTACAAGTTCTGGATCCGCGCAGGGGAAATGAGGGGTAAAAATGTTTATGAATTGGCATGGATCCCTCTCCAGAGTCCGCCGAACAAGCACCGGATCTTTGCGCATTGCCCTCTTGAGACATGGTATCTTCTCCCATACCTCTGGCAAATCTGATATCAATGGTAGATACTCGAGAGTCTGAAGCTCATAATAATAAAACACCTTGTATGGGGCGTATCTGAGCAGCACCGAACAAAAGCGTGGATCCTCGAAGCAAGGTTCAAATAAATCAGCAAGTGCACCCTTATCGAGCAGTTGATCCTCTATGCTGCTACACCCAACTGCCAGAGCCACATCCAGATCGTGTAGCCCAAATGGCTCGTGTGATAGGATGTTCTGGATGGTACAGCCTGCAACGAGCCACTCATTATTTTTCGTGTTCTTCTCCAATTGTATCTCGTCCTCCAAATCGTAGCAGTCGGCATCAAAGGTTTCATCGTACTCCTCGTCTTCCTCGTCCCCTTTGTAGTATTTCTCTCTCTGGGCAGGAACGCTTGCCCAAAAAGCTCTTAATAAATCAATGTCCTCTTCACCGAGCTTCTTTACTCGTTCGATAAAGTCTCGATACAGATTTCTGGATAGGACATATGGGGAAAATGCATCCCAGAGAGAATCGCTTGTCGCGGCCACAAATGCCCCGCGCGAAACCTCGGATATCGTCAACAATTCAAGTGGGCTTTCGCAGAACGAAGCGATTCTTTTCCAAATTGTTATAGGTACGTCCAGTTTCCTTCGAACATTACTCATGTAGGCGGTCAATCTGCAGTTAAACAGTATTCGCCCCAAACTTGTTTCTTGCAAGCAACACTACACATATACCTATCGATTGACTAAAAATATCTTACGCTCGTACACGCCTTAGCTTAGTTAAGACCGTTCGCAGTTGCAGGACGCTGCATGTGGCCCCAGACAGGCGAAAATACTGATCAGCGGTTGTTGGGCTGATATGAGGGGCTAGGGTCCAGAGCTGAGCGGGGCCCATTAGAGTTGGTGCCCCTGCAAAGATCAGTGCCCGTGGTGTTCCCCACCATCGGGTCAGCTATCCTACCCACCAGGAGAAAAACCTGACGTGCTAAGCATGCAGTCTATGCATGTCAAGGATGCTTAAGACTTTGGGACGCGTTCATGGCGACAGCAATCAGGGTTAAAAGGACAACTACATGAATGATTAATGCGACAAGTCCTGTATGGGTATGGCAGGAGCTACTTCGACAACGAAAGTCTTTGTCTTCCTCCTAGTTAGTTGTGGGCGTGATGAACGGAGACGCATGATGACGTGAGAATGCATAGCCTCCTAGTCAAAAGGCAGTTAATAAACCGTATGTCACGTGCCCCCGGCTAATTAGGTGAGAACATTCTGTGCGATTTTCAACCAGATTGGAGCATCAGCCTTTCACGGCATTGTTCATTCACTCTTAAAAAATGACCCAACCTTGCAGCGGGGCGAAAGTCCTGAGGAGCCATCGGCTGCGTTGTTCGGCACGTTCTTGAGGTGGGCACAGTTCCAGGGTCAGATAGCTAAAAGTGTAAAGCCCTAACGTCCGTATAAACGGTCTCACATGCGTGAAAATGTTGAGGTTAATTATAGTGGTTCTCCATGCACTCCCATGCAGTCATGAGTCGAAGCAACCGTCCCGCAACTCCGTTGTCCTATAGGTGCTAATATTAGAAGAGAGAGCCCGCATAAGCAACTATACGGCCACACTCGCAAAGTAGTACTGGGACATTGTGTGAGGCCACAAGTAGCATCAAGGCTGAATCAGAGCGACTAACCCAAATTCCGACCCGGTACCATTACTAAGCATGTCCATTACATTGTCCCCCGAAGAGGGTCGGCAATTTGGTCAACTGTTTCGGAAGCACGACTCTGAGGGAACCGGGGTGATTCTTGGAGATGCCGCATACAAACTGTTCATCAACAGCGGCCTGAGCAGCGCCCAGCTCCACCAGATCTGGACGATTGCTGACGCTGAGAACAGAGGGTTTCTGGATGAGAACGGATTTGGCAAAGCATTGCGTATGATTTATCACGTGCAACAAGGCGAACAGCTAGCACCCCGCTTAGCTACAATTCCTGCTAGTTTGCCTGATTTCACACGTCCTGCTGCCCCCGCTCCTCCTGCTGCTCCTGCGCAGCGTACGAGCCACCAACCGCAGCAGAGCGTCTCCAGTATCGGCAGCAACGAGAGTATTGCAGCACAAATTCCTCCTCTTGGGACTAGCGATAAGCAAAGATTCGGTTCGCTCTTCGACAAGCACGCCAGAGAGGGCTTCATCGATGGGCCATCGGCTAGAGGTATTTTCTTGAAGGCTCACTTAGCTAACGATGCTCTGAGCCGCATTTGGTCGCTTGTGGATGTGGCTGGCCGTGGATCGCTGCGCCGCAACGAGTTTATTTTGGCCATGCACTTGATTCAGTGCACCATGCGCAAGTCGCTGCCTGTGCTCCCTAGCCAACTGCCGTCATCTTGGGTCCCATGGCTCGAAGGGTCCACTCCCTGGAGAATCACTGCCCAAGACAAGGGGAAATTTGATAGGCATTTCAGCCAGCTTGACACATCGGGTTCGGGCTACATTGGTGCTGATGAGGCAGTCCCATTCCTAAAAAAGAGTAATCTGAGTGATGAAGATCTCGCTCAGGTGTGGGATCTGGCCGACTATAAGGAAGAAGGGCGCTTGGACAGAGCGGGATTTGCTATCGCCATGTACTTGATCAATCGCAAGCTGGGAGGCGATGCTCTGCCTAGCCGTGCCCCACCTGAGCTTATTGAGAGCTCTGGCATCCAGGGTACTGCCGTTTCTCGTAGCATGTCTCAGCGAGTAGGATCGCCAGCTGCTTTCTCTCCTATTACTTCTCCACAGACTCAGCAAGGTACCGGTCAAGGCGGTCCCCTGGCACCTCCCCAGAGAAAGGGCGCTGCGTCATCTTCTTTGCAAGACCTAGTAAGTTTGGACGATTCCTTCTTTGGAAAGACCTCGATAGCATCTCCAGTCTTGTCTCCAGCAGCCACTGGGAGAAATGTTCAGCCCCACACAGGATCTGGTCAGGGCGCTACGCAGCAGTCTGCTCAGCTATCTGGTCAGCAGCCTCTCCAGTCCAACCAGAACAGTGGCTCAGTGCAAACTCCGCCCGCCGTACAAGCGCATCAGCCGGTATTTGTGCCAAAGTCCTCGTTCGGTCAGAGCTTGGTGAAACCTCAGCAACAGGCACAGCCGCAGGCTCCTACAGAGGACCTAACCCCTCTCAAGAATGAAAGGTTGGACCTCGAGCGCAAGATTCCCTCCGCTACTGCAGAGGCAGAGCAAAGTGAGTCTCAACTAAACTCCGTTCAGGAAGAGAAATCTGCTCTTGAGGCCCAGATCTCAGAACTCAAAAAGCGTTACGATGCTGAGACAGCCAGGATATACTCTGCTCAGCAGTCGACCAAGTCTCTTCGTGAGGAGATTGCCCAGTTGGAGAAGGATTTCAATCTCCGTTCGAGTAGCTTCCGCGCACTTGAGACCCAACATTCTGAGACCTCTCGAGGGTTGGAGGAGGCTACCTCTCGCAAGGAGGAGCTCGCATCCCAAGTCGCTCAGCTTGAGGAACAACACACTACTCATCAAAGCACGTTGGACGATCTTCTCCGCGAGTCTCAACATATTTCTGGACAAGCTGAGTCTCATCGCCAACGCGTGACCTCCCTCGAGAGTGAGCTAGGACAGCTCCTGAATGAGATCGAGGCAGCCAAAACTGGGCGTGATGAGGCCGAGCGCAACGCAAGAGTGGCCAGAGAGCGGGCTGAGCATATCCAATCTGAAGTTATCAAAGCACAGAAGGAGTTGCAACAGTATAGAGATCAGACTAGCTCCTACACCCACGCTGCCGAGACCTACCAAAGCCAGGCTCAGCAAGCCGAGGAGACGCTCTCTTCTATCAAGTCGCAGCATGCTTCTACCTCGTCTACTCGCGAACGGTCTGTGACTCCCCAGGCAGCACCGAAAGAGGCGAGCTCCACTGAAGCATCCACGTCGTCAGGCGCTCCAGGATCAGGAATTGTTGGTGCAGTCGGTGCGGCCGCGGGAGCTGTGGTTGGTGCTGGCGCTGGCATTGGTGCTGCATTCATGGGTTCCAGTCGGACCAACACATATCGTGACGAACCGGAGATTCTTGATTCTCCACCCGTTGGTACTTCAATCATGTCTAGTCCTTCTTCGCCCCCAACTAGCGAGTTCCCTGCTGCAGCGGAAAATGTTGCGCAACCTCAGGCATTTACTCTTCCTATGGCACGTCCGCAAAGTGCGACATCCAGTGTCACTAATAATCCTCCTCAGAGTGTACGTGGTGATGTTGACGTTTCACAGCCTGAGTCTCCAACATTCCCTACCAGTGAGCCCGTTTCTGGTATCAACCCTCCCACATCTATGAAGATCTCGGATAATAGCGGTGTTTCCCAACCTGAACCTTATGCGCAATCAGTTCAGAGTAACGATTCTTTCGAATTTGTCGATGCAAATGAAGAGCAACAGCAACAGTCGCTCTACAATGCACCTCCTCTGCCTGATTCGACTATTCCTGCTTATTCTAATGCCCCGGCAGTGAGTCAGGACACTCTTAAAGCATCGGGAACTGACTACAACGCATATGATGAGGAGTCCTCCAGTGATGATGAAGGGCCCGAGCAACTTCCTGAATTCCACAATGGGCATGACAGGACCACGGCGCAGGTTAGGCGGCCATCAGGATCTGCAGTTTACGCGACTGGTCGTGAGCCCTCAGTAACTGAAGCTCGCGCACCGGCTCCTTCCAGCTATAAGAGTTCCTTTGGTCTTCCCACTCGTCCCAACGAACCCACACAGAGGCAAGCTGCTCCAGCTCCAGCGCTGCCTACAAGCCCGACTGATGGAAGCACGAGCAAAGCTGGGAGTCTCAGCAGCAGTATCCCTACACCTCCTGCCTCATCGGCTTCAGCGGTTCCTGCTTCTACGTCTGCTCCTGTTGCGTCGAAGGCCAACACATCAGCATTCGATGACGACTTTGACGATCTGCAGGAAGCTATCGAGGATGTTTCCGATGAGGATAGTTTTGAGGGTGATGCAAATGAGCAAGCAATGTTTCAAAGTCGGCCACAGCAGGCTGGTGGCTCTGACGAGTGGGAGCAGCTCTTTACGGATTCCGCACCAGCACATGCTGGCAAGAGTGTCCCCAATAGTGCACCGATATCTGCCACTGACGGAGTTGAAGATCACCTTGCCCTCAATGAGCTAATCTCAATGGGTTTCGACAGAGATGCGGCCATCAAAGCACTTCAAAAGACCAATTTTAATGTGAGCGAAGCCACAAATCTTCTTTTAGACGAATAGACGATGTAAACTATTTTACTACTTAGCTACTAGACGCTGGCCGGGTGCGGTTCAGGTTATTCTTAGTCAGCGGCCGGTCATGTTGGTCGCCACCGATATTTTTCACCCTAGTGGCTGTATGCTGTTAACAGTAGGAGCTAGACTTGGTGCTCGTAGCACGGCTTCGGCTGCAGCACGATCGGTGTGGACTGGAAGAGCGCCACGTCCCTCTGTTCGTGAGAATGAGCTTCCTACTACGCAGCCCCCGCTGGTGCTTCACTGCGGGTTCGGTCGCAACAACACAATTCTTACCTTGAGCAGGCGAGTTTACAAGTATGAGCGTCCGCCCCAAAAGCCAGAGCTCGAGCAAGAGTATATGATTGATCAGGTGCGTCCTAACCAGGAGGTTTTGTTGACGGTCACCACTGGCCAGCTGGGGTTCAAGGGCACACACAAAGGCACATACGATGCCGCTTTCCAGACTGCGGCGAAGATGTTCAAGGAGATGGAAGACAAAGGCTACATCGGCGAGCCTATTGAACTTGTCACTCGGAATTTCGGTCAGAATCGCCATGCATTTTTTGCGACTTTGATGGGTCGAGAAGGCATGAAAGTCTCTAAGTTTATTCGCCAGATTACCGATGCTACCAGAATCAAATTTGGTGGTGACCGGTCGCCCAACAAGCGCAGAGTCTAGTTGGATTGTACATAATATTTAGTTAAAAATACTGTATCAAGGCATATATAGCTATAAACATATCCGAAATTTGAAGGATTATGGGCTAGTGGTGCCTACGTAGGGTTGCTGCGAGTGGCATATTCTTACACTATTACATGAAGTTAGACTTGTCTGCCCTGGCGCCAAGATTCCGGATCAGGGCTCGCTCTGTCGAGATTTTGACGTCTCCAGAGCAGTTTTACACCCATCTGAAAGAGAGTATCTCCACAGCCAAGCAACGGGTGTTTTTGGCTACTTTGTATATTGGAGCCAGCCAGCGAGAGCTCGTGGATGTGCTCGACAAACGATTGAGCCAAAACCAAGACCTAAAAGTACATATTCTCAGTGACGGTCTTAGAGGCACTCGAGAGGCCCCCAAGAATCCCTCATCTGCCTCGTTGTTGTCTCCGCTCGTGCAAAGATACCCTAACCAAGTGACAATTTCCATGTATCGCACTCCTGCCTTCAGGGGCCTGCTATCGAAAATACTGCCTAGAAGGCTGAATGAAGGAGCCGGGCTCCAGCACATGAAACTTTATGGGGTAGACGACCAGATCACTCTCAGTGGTGCCAACCTCTCGACAGACTATTTTACCGACCGTCAGGATCGCTATATTTGCATCAAAAACAAAGAAGTGACTGACTACTATTTTGATCTCTATAAGAAGGTCGAGCAGTTGAGCTACAGGGTCGAGCACAAGCTGGGCCAAGGTGCGGACAACTTTAAACTCACGTGGCCGTGGCCAGCCCCATGCCCCCAGCAGGATCCCAAAGGTTACAAAGCGTTTGCTACCGAACTATTGAGCAGTCTTGTCCAGCCCAGCTCGACCTCTGAGGAGCTAGACGACGACAGCTGCGATGTGTATCCCATTGTTCAATTGACCCCGCTGGGAGTTGGAAACGACTTCAAAGTTATGAAGACCTTGTGTGAGGCCGCAAAAAGGTTCCCCTGGACGCTAACTGCTGGATACTTCAACATTGCACGGCCATTACAGGCTGAACTACTTGAGTCTACTACTAAGGGAACTGTTATCATTGCTGGAGAAAAGGCGAATGGTTTCTACAAGTCTAAAGGAATTAGCCGTCACGTGCCCGAGCTGTATTCTCTATTGGCAAAGAAGTTCGCCGAGGAAGCGACTCAGCATCACAGTCCGTTGCGACTACTGGAGTGGCAACATGGCGTCGTGCATACTCCTGGAGGGTGGTCCTATCATGCAAAGGGCATGTGGCTGGGCGACCCTATTTTTGCAACCGTAGTTGGCTCATCGAACTTCACTCGTCGTGCGTACCAGCACGACTTGGAGGCAGGAGCTGTTCTTATCACCAAGAACCCGCAGCTGCAGGCTGCTTTTCGGGACGAGGTGGCGAACTTGGAGGCGCATGCGCGACCAGTCAGCAGCGATAATTTTGCCCCGCCACGCCGCCTCCACAAAGCGTTTGTCTGGTTGTTCGGTGACCGACTGTAATGGGAAAACGGAGGACGCAGTTCACCAGTAGCGACCCTCTATCTGAGACGCATCAGAGAATCGCTCGGGAAGTTGAGGCTGCGCTGTCTCTAGCCCCTCAACTGACGGAGGGGTCTGAGCCCACGCTGCCTAATCTGAAAGATCTCAATAATTCTGAACTCGAGTCCTTGAACTCGACTATCTCAGCAGCAAAATCCCAAAGTATCTCGGCACTTGAGAATTGGGAATCCTATATGCAGCACCTGCAGCACGCACTTGACGCCACTTTGTTGTTGATCAGCCTCAAGTCTGAGCCAGAAACGAAGAAACGACGTCGAACAGCTGCAATTCCAGATTTAGGAGTTGGAGATCAGGTAGCGTTTCGCATTCCAGCAGTGCTCCACGAAGAATGGATCCTCTGCGAGATTGTAAGAATCAACCCCGATGGCATCACTTACGAAGTCAGGGACCCAGAGCCCGACGAGGAAGGTAATCCAGGCCGCCAGTACGTGGCTAAACAAAAGGACATTATACCGATACCTGCACCAGGTTCGCAATTGCCCAGCTACCCTCCAGGAACACAAGTGCTGGCACAGTATCCGGAGACAACAGCTTTCTACAGAGCTGAGGTACTTAGCACAAAAGGTACAAAATGCAAGCTCATCTTCGAAGGTGAGGAAGATGACTACAAGCAAACTGAAGTTGAAAGGTATTTGGTTTTAAAGCCCCCTCCTCCTCAATAATCACAACGTTGTGAGCTTGGTTGGCAGGAGCTGGGAGGCTTTTGAGTATATAATAAGTAATAAGCGCTACGCTTGTTGCGCGATAAATATAAAATGAATAATGCCGGTGTTTCATGCGGTCTCCACTTGGGGTGGAGCTGGATAAATTATAGAGCTGTAAAGAGCAGCATCTCTTCTGAGCCTGGCTGATAGGTGGAACAACGCAATGGCTGGATTGGGCTTTTGTGAGAGTAGAGCATGCATTGCGACTTCATGGTCGTCTTGCAGGTATGCGTCGGCAAACTGAAGGGCCCTACCATCGTTCCTGACTGCACGAAGTACAATGTCCCTGTTGGACCTCAGGGCATGTGAAGCATACCGCAATGCCATGCCATCATTGTTGACCGCCTTTCGGACAATAGCTTGGTTATTTCTCAACGCCTCACTGGCGAAACGCAATGCCTGTCCGGAGTTCTCTACTGCCATTTCCACGAAAATTTCATTATCTTGGAATGACACTGCATACTCCAGGGCCATTCCCTTTTGGGCAAGAGCGAGTTCCACTAGGCTACTTTCACAGCTCCACTCGGGCACGTATTGCAGTGCGTTGGCGTTGATATTTAGGGCGGCAGTCACCAGTGCGAGAGTCCGGCAACATTCCGGTACAAATCTGAGGGCAGACCACGCTGAATGCATGGCAATCATGGCTATCTCCGGGTCGTTCGCTAACTGTCCGACAAACTTGAGAGCTTCGCCATCTTGTTTCACTGCTTCAGTTGCAATCTCCCTGTCCCTGCGCAGATTCAATGATGCGAACCTTATTGCCAGTCCATCCTGTCTGACTGCTGCCAGCACCACTTCCCTGTTATTCTGCACTTCCTTGGTAGCATATTGTAGTGCACTGCCACGACAAGTTACAGCTGAAAACACAAGCTCTTTGTTTGATTTCACGGTATCTGGTAAAAACGCCAGAGCCATACCGTTGCTCTTCAGCGCTGCACGAACGATGTTGACGTCTTGGCGTAAGCTTGGATCCACAAATTGCACCACAGAGCCACATCGTCCAACTGCCTCCACAATGAGTGCCTTGTCAGTGAGAAGCGGGGGAAGCACATATTTGAAGGCGTACGGGTCTGACTCTATTGCGATTGTAGCAATCTCTCTATCAGCACGTAGAGCGGGAGCAGCGAACTTGAGCGAGTCGCCACAACTCCTCACTGCCGCGAGAACTGTATCGCGATCAGTAGTGTTTTGTAGAAACTCTAAGAATGCTCCATCCTGCATGGTTACTGCAAGAACAAAGGACTTTTGACGCAAACTATCACCAACAGCGTCGATCAAGGTATTGGTCGCAGACCCAATGTCAACCAGTCCAGCTTTACGGATTGATGTAACAACTAGAGCGTATGGCAAAGCAACGTCTGGGTAGAGACTGACATCCTCTTTGCACACTAGAGAGTTGAGCGCATCGAATACGGCACTGCGCGATCTGACAATGAAATCTGGGTTTTCCCAATGTGCCCAAAGATCTGCTAGCGAGTTCTTCATGCTGTGTGGGAGCCGAGCGAATCTCTGCCAGAAGGCCAACGCTAATGACTCCTCGGTCGTGTCAACTGGAGTGAGCTTCCACCATATAGAATTTGAAAGAATAGCGGCTCTACTGGACCGGCTGATGTGGCTCAGTCTCCAGAGTGTTAACGGATTACAGCTAACGTATTCCGCAACAAGCTGCCATACTTCCAATGGAAGATCTGTAGGCATGAGAATTTTAACTGGTACCGTCTCAAGCTGTCAACTATGCACAAAGTGTATTGAATGCATATATACGTGATTAATAAGCTGTCAAAGTCCTGCGGCTTGCATTTCCGAGGGAGATTGCTGGTCCACCTCAGATTGTTGCTACGAGATCTCGATATTTTGACACTTTTTTTGTAATTATCGACTTGAGTACATTTAATAACAGGTCCTGTTATGTTTGTACCGGGATGAGCACGAAATGGCTTCGTCCCACTTGCTCATGGTATCACGTGCGGTAATCTCCCAGCCCTGTATATCGTTAGTCAACTGTCAACCGGATCGACAAGAAAATTCAGGCACGCGATGACAGTTGTCGATCACCTCGTCGAAGTGCGCTGCTTTCAACGGAGGTTCCGGAATAAAAATTATTCAGAACGCATCGCCTATATACATGTTGAATATTTATAAGCCGATACCCTTTTTTTTTTTTTTTTAACCAAAGCTCGATATGATTGTTTTTTTTTCAGATCATTGATTCATCTTATATTATGGGACTGATTAACTCCTATACAAGTCGAATCATCTACGGCCGATGGCCAAGGATGTCAAGTCCACACAAATACAGATACATATAGCACCTGCGTAAGCATCGAACCTCATCCTGCCATCGAATCTTCAGCCTTCTAACACCCTCCCTCGCTAATTCGTTCGCTTATTGTTCGAGAACGTCCACTCTCACCAACCTCATCCCAATAATACATATCAATGAACTGGAGTAGCCGTTACTGGAACGACTACATGCACAAAATAATGCTTCACCTCATTGGTCGCCGAGTCCACCATCTACTAAATGACTGCGGTCCTCATGTATTCAAAGTTCGTGTCTAGAGGGCAATGCATCCGCACGCTTGAATGCAGCCCTCTAGAGAGTTCACCTCATGCCGGTATTATACAAAATCACCTCTCGGAGGCTCATGCAGTAGAAAAACGCGCGAAACTGATCACCAGGTTTCGCCCTTCATGAATTTTATTATTGAGCTTTTCGATCAACTCATATGCCTCTTGCACAGATCCGGTCTGCACCACTGCAGAACCAGCGCTAGACCCATTGGGAAGCAGCTGTATTGCCACGCGCTTTACAGTGGCTATAGGGGCCACAAGAGCAGTCAGAGACTCCTCGGTAATACTGGATGGCAAGTTAGTTATAAACAACGTATCGCTCGCTTCACCATTGGCGGTGGCAGTTTTAAACAACTCATCCTCTTGACCGCTAGGTTTAGGTCGCCTATCAGCAGGGAGGTCATCCCGGACCCTGATAGGTCGACCATGGAGGCTAGTGTTGTTCAACGTAGCTATTGCCAGTTGTGCTGCCTCCGGAGAGTCAAAGACTACTGTCCCTCGACCCTTAGAGCGCCCCTGATAGGTGTGAACGTCGGCCCTTAGGACAGTTCCAGCTTGACGGAAGTAATCCTTCAAGTCTGCCCAGCTCACGGTAAAGGCCAGGTTCTCCACAAACACAGCGTTCGGAATTCCCCCTCTGGACAGCGACAAATGTGATCCCACTCCCAGAGGCTCCCTATCCTCTCGTACGTACACAACTCGACCAAGCAAACTCTGGTTGTGGAGTTCTTCAATGGCTCGCTGAGCTTCTTCTGCGGTAGAGTATTCTACTATACCACAACCTCGGCTAAGTCCATTCCCCTGAGCCAGTATGTCGGCTCGTACCACCTCACCAGCTTGCTTCATGAAGTCCTTGAGCTGGGGCCAGCGTACGCTGTAGGAAAGATTTCCGACGAACACTCGCCGGTTCTGAGTGTCATCCATGTTATAGAGTACCAGTCAAGTCGGTTCTCAATATATAAACGATGACGAGAATTTCTACAGCGTGTGCGGTTACTAAGAGATTCCGCGAGCGGTTCCTGCACGCTATCAATACGAAAATGGCCAGGAAAAGTGTTTCCCGTAAAATCTACGGGGCGAAATGTAGATCGTTTGTATCCATTTTCAGTTTCTTATTCGGATATGCTATAATCGAGCCCGAATAGCCCAGAATCGGAAAATGCAATTTTTGTCTTGCAGGCCAAGATGCACAAATATGCAGACACACTTTACTGGACGCAGGATAACTTGGTCGATAGATCTTGCAAATCCCGCCTCTTGCTGTGAATAGCCATCCCCTGCCCATAATTTAGCAATTACCTGCGAGCCAGCACTTTTTTGCGATTGCGCAATTTTTCTCTTTGCTCTAGCAAGCAGCAATCCCGCTCAATGAATGGTCAATTCCGCACTGGCACATCCGGACTCCCGCCAAACAAAGTCGTTTCTGCATGCGTTGCGATTTTGGTGTAATGAGCCTCAGTGATGCTGAGCTTTTCGTATACGCATGTTTGCGTATCAGGCTTTGTAGTAAAAAGTAGATGGCTATGTAGTCTATATTAGGGTACCTGCTGTCAAACTTCGCGGAGATCATTGATTACATGATTCACGTTGATATTGTGAGCGAACCAATCCGTCCCCAAGAATGGATAACTTGGGTTAAATCTCCGAAAGCTGGAGCAGTAATATTTTTTGGAGGCATTACTAGGGACTCTTTTGGTGGCATGCATGTCGAATCGCTTGCTTATGATGCATACGTACCACGGGCCCTGAAGACCCTAAACAGCATTGCCACCCAAGCCCAGCAACGGTCAGGGATTGAAAATGTGGTGCTGATCCACAGGATTGGTGTAGTTCCGCTCAGCGAGGAGAGTGTTTGTATTGTGGTGGCCTCAGCTCACCGAAAAGAAGGATGGAGCACTGCTGAGTGGATCCTCGAGGAGGTTAAATCACAGGCCGAAATCTGGAAAAAGGAGGTCTTTACTGATGGTTCCTCAAAGTGGGTCGAGGGCCAATCCAGACGGATCGATACTTAATAAAAGCGGTGTATGCCACTTCTCTGGCCGTGTGTGTACAAACACTTTGGACTGACTGGCGTGAATTTTTGTAGACTAGTACCAACTCTTCTTTTCTAGTAAATCAACGGCCCGTTTAGCTTCACGGTGTACCAATGCGACATAATCTGGGTAAGCAGGAATTTCCTGTCTGTCTTCTACCATCATGCTGAGAACCAAAAACTCTGCACCGTCCAATTCCTCGCGAGCAAGCTGAAGCGGTAGCCAGAGCCTTCCAACTCTTGACGCAAGATAGTCGCATAGAATGTGAAAGCGTTTGCTCACTTCAGTTTCCAGCACTGGCAGTTCGTTGATATACGCGGAGATCTGAGACACATCTTTAGTGTCAAACAAATCCTCAATCAGGTTGACTGGCACACTTTGGGACACAAACAATGTGAACGACACACCGTTAAATAAAAGATAGCACCCACCAGATAGTTCAGAAGACCTCGCCGATACCGTTGGCCAATGTACTGGATCATCTTCGTACATGACAAGATCCGCCACAGAATAAATACGAGGGTAGAGAAGAAGAGTAAGCTGGTCCGCATTGCACTTGATCATTCCGCGAGCATAGTCCATTCGCGTGTCACACATGAATGCTCGCTCTCCAATAGCTACGCACTTTATCAATGCGTTAGTTAGAGGCAAAAACTGCCTTAACGAGGTCGGCATAAGTAGCTGGCTAGGAGGGAGTGCTCCACCAGCATAACCTCTACAGTTCCCGAAAATCTCGTAAACTTTCTGCATAATGCCATGGCGTAACTCTTCTAATGACGAAGAACCCATTTTCGAAACAACTTGGCGAGCCATGATACCGATAACGGCGTCACTATCAACGAATCGCAGCACGCTCTTGAACTGGTCTGCAATTCCTGCAGGTATATTGGATATACGCACTCTTCGCAGCCCGTGGTGATCCGTGTACAACACAGCTGACTGAAAGTAGGCGTCGTGATCGCTGCTAAGTGCAGTATCATATTTGAAGTCCACCGCAAACGTTCTTTGAGAATCCATGACACCTGCCATCTGATCAGGTATAATTCCCCAATAATTATCGACCTGAAGTCCGATATTACAGCGAATCTTGACAACGGCTTGGCTACCAACTAATGGCTCCCGGCACACATTAAGGAGATCATTGATGAACGGCTTCGCGTCCCTTTTTGCAACAAAACGCGGATATATACGGTGGGCTCCACCAGAAAGTTGTGAGACAATTCCCATGTTGGTGATGTCAGTATAACCTGTGGGAAAAGCAAAGAAATCGCATGCTACTCCTTGCTCCGCGAATTTGGCGCCCAAGTTCCTGTAGTACGTGGAAACCGGGATAAAAAGCTCCCGTTCAGGATCAGTGAACTCCGCTGCATGCCCCAAGCGGGTCCCGTATACTGTAGCATCGCGTCGTGTCAACTGACCCGGCTGGACTGACGGGAGGGCGGCCGCAATAATAATAACTCTGCCACCATAGGGCTCGAGAGCACTCAATCCAGCACTGAGCGCTGCGCCAAAACATGATTGACCCTCCCAGTTTCCTTTCAGGAAAGAGGGGAACTTGGCAGCCCACTCGTTAACTCTTTCGTAGCACTCGACAGGGTCAAAAAAGATGTCAGGGGGGATCAATATGTTCTCTCGGTCATATTGAACAAGACTCTCCACGTTTCTTCCATTCAGTCGATACATATGGATGGCTCTTGCAAATGACATCACAGCTATCTGGGCGTTCTCGGGCATGCAACCGCCTCCGGGTTTATTATCATCTCCATAGAGCGCCTTAATAATTGCTTCAACAGTCATAGTTGGAATATCCTTGTTTAATGATTCTCGTGTGCAGTCAACGATAAACACATACCTTGGTGATGTCGCTTGCGCCTTGGCGTTATATTGGCTCGGGAGAATCAAGTCATACGTTCCACGCGAGAGCTCGGGCCTTTCCTGCCAGTCAATTCGCCGGTTACGCTCCATAGGCTGATAATACCATCCTGGCGTGTCGTTCTCGAAATGGCAGAGGTTACATATGAACCTACCCCCGTCATCCGAGAACTGCATTCCCGGGTTTATATATGCCCTGCATCTGTGGCATCTGGGAACGTCGGGGCACTGTGAGAAGTCGGCAAGGGGAACCTCAGCTTCAGCAAAGGGGGTGACCAGCATTCCCAAAGGAAGCCCAGTTCTTTCGCGTAACGTCGAGGTGCTCGGGATATTGTACATGCTCAGACGTAAGAAGTTCGGTCCAGCGATTCCCTGGTCAAAAATCTTGTACTGAGCGTCCGCGGGAGGCGGTTTTGCGTGCTCAAATGTGTGAAACCCTTTACCAAGAACGCCCTCGAGTGAATCGGCCTCCAGCTGAGCCTTCATACGATCATTAGGGACATTTGGCACTGAATTGGATTCTGCAGTGCCCACTAGGGGATCCACCGCTCGGACTTCCTTTTTGCGGGGTTCGAGGTTGAGCTTTTCAACCGGGAGGTGCAGATTTCCAGGATAAAAATCTGGATTAGGAAAATCGTCGCGATTAAAATGAGAATAATCGGGGGATTGGGGCTGTGCTGGTGTTTGTTCCTGCTCGAGCTCGGGGTATACCCTCTTTGGCCTGCCCATCCCTGACTAACAGGAGTATCGAAGACTGGAAGATCTCCTTCTTCCATAGAAAATTCCCGCGATGGGTTGTAATCGTTAATGTTAGAGTGAATAAAGTGTAACAAGTCGAATTGCAATGGAGTTTTCCAGCCTCCTTGCGAGTTGGGATGAGTATGGCTCGTTGCAACAATGTGCCATGTATTCCGTATTCACTCGAGCAAATACAAGTTCCACCGTTAAAGCATCATATCAAATATAACAGGTACTACATTCTGCCTTGTGCTCCCGTAGCGTCATATGAGTTCATGCCTGGCATACCTGCTGCCAAGAGTCGATAAGAGGCAAGTCACCAAAAAAAAGTAGCTAGTCTCGAATAAACCAATGGCCAAGCCTGCCTGACCATTTTCCTTTATATCTATGCCTTTACTTGAAAACATCATGTGAACTGCAGATACTATTATCCATGGTGAAGGGCATTATTCTACGCTATAGAACTACGGAGAGGAGGTTACTCGATAGATGGAATAGCCACCTTTTTATCAGTAATATCAGGTCTGTTGCGATCCTGCTTAGGAAGAGCTGCACTGTACGCGAGGCCAGAGATGGAGAGCAAAACAAGAGTCTGTTTGATAAAGCTGAACATTGGGCCTAAGTGATGATGTGTGTCCTTTAAATAGTCAAGATCTGGTGCCGTGCGAAGCGAGGAGATCTGAATATGGTAAACGCACGTGTGATCTACACGTAAAAAGGATGCTACATGTCAACAATAGAGCCATCATTGATTTACTCCCAAGACTTTGATACTCAATTCTTTGAGGCACCTCCAAGAACCTTGGGGCATCGTTCGGCGTATCACATGATTTGGAGACGGCATACGTTTTGATGCATATATCCTATTTCCCAACGAAGGACACGACTCAAGCTATATGAGTCAAAGTCTCAGTGACGTTCTCAATTAGACATCAATTAGATTTCTCTGGACAGTACTCCAATGAAGAGATATAGACTCTGGATCGTTGCCGCACTGCACAAGTTCGCACGCAAACGTCACCGATGAACAAGTTGCATAACTTTGCTGAAACATGCAGCTTTTATGTTGTACGGGTGGACTAAGTTCCAAGGCGCACGTTAATTTAGCAGCAATTCATCGAAAGCTTAAAAGTATCCAGAGGCTCAAGGCAACTCAAGTCCATTTTTGTCCTCTGTAACCACGGACGCATGTTCTTACAACACTGCTACTAGCGATGTATCGTTCTCCACAACTAGCTTGAACTTGCTGTTTCTGCACAGACTGGACTCGTTTAGTTCTAAGTGGTAGTTGGCTACCTTCTGGTTCTAACCCGCATATAGATTTCCCAACACTGATAGAGTCTTGAGCTCACATCCATGATAGCAGCATAACAAATCTGAAGGCGCTCAACTTCAGATACTAGCGATGTACTAGGCTAGTATAGGTATATTTAGTCTCCTTTCCCTGCAGCGCTTTCTGCTACCTCGATCGTTCGAGCCCAATATCGAGCACCCGCATCCACGCTGGAGTTCATCTAAAAATACGGAAGCGCACATTCTGCGAAATAGCGGGGTATTATAGTGATTTAACCATCGTGATCGCCACTCATTCCGTGGTTGCCAGCATGATCGTGCAATCATTGCAAGCGAAATTATGGTACTGGATTTCTATCTAGGTGAATTACTAGTTCCATTTAGCCCAGTCCACGGGCATGTACGATGGTATCTTGCGGCCTGGCTCATCACTTTGACCAAACTATTGCAGTCTAGCGTTCTCAGCGTTTCATGTCTTTCTGACTACAATCTCTGGCCTATGAAAATTGAATAAGCATAAGCATTTAATTATAGAGTGTCTCCCTATTTTTCAGGTCATTCTTCTAGGTCAGTTCCTAGCCGAGGTACAAAGTCGCTCGCCAGAACCCCACTGAGGGCAGATCAATACCCCCCCATCTTAGGGTTGTGTATGGCAGGAGGGGTTTCTCTTAAACTTGGCTGGTGTAGCAATTACGATGATGGTGTGCATGGTGCCGTACCGTAGCTGCAGAGATCGTGTTCCAAGCATTCAGCTAAGTGTTGTTGCTATTGTAGAGCTTGAAACAATAAATGTGGGAACATGGCATCGACATGTCTTATCTACCATGACGATGGAAGGGTGAAGCATATTCTTATGCAAGGGCAGATTTTGTGGCACGTACGCAGAGTTGTAATATCGTCCGAGAATAAACCCGATGGGTGTCACGCCCATTTAAGTTGCTAATCACTATTCTAAAGCATTTTCTTGACCTTTGCAGGGTGGCTCATCCAGGTATCATGTCTGCATATTAGGCGACCCGGCGCCCAGGAGATAACGCACCCCTCGATTGGAGATGATGCATGGTGACGCAATATTGCAGACGAAGCCGTGCCTTCTCTGCATTGTGACGTCCAGTGGAGTCATTCGATGCATGGGCCGTGGTAGATATCGGGGCATTCGTACTTTTTTTTAGCTGATGCATGTCGAATGATATTATCGAGGCAAGATGGTTTAATGATTTACCTGCTATTCCTTTTTTTGTTTTTTGCAGGCGTCCAACTTTGATAATCAAAATGCGGTTCTCTCGGTTACTAATCAATTATTATGGGCGTCCCTGGTCTGCTCGACGCGTTCAAGCCCGCCAGTAGACGTGTGAATCTTACAGAACTGAGCGGTCTAACCCTAGCCGTTGACGGCTATGGTTGGTTACATCGCGCCGCAGTCTCAAGCGCCGCTGACTTGTTGAATAAGGCTCCAACGACCAAATTCTTAGATTATATAGACCGACGCGTGACGATGTTCAATGCCTGTAATATTTCGTTATATTTCGTGTTCGACGGGGAGGATTTGCCATTGAAAACGCGAATTAATGCCAACAGAGGAGCGGCTCGCCAAGAAGCACTCGCCAAATTCAGGTCGTTAGGCAGTTGCAATGACAAGCTTGCTAAAAAAGCACTCGACATTACCCCAGAATTGGCTGCATGTGTTTGTGCTTATCTCAAAGCACGTAAAATCCCTTTTGTAGTAGCTCCAAATGAGGCTGATGCTCAAATGGTATGGCTAGAGCGCGAAGGAATTGTAGACGGAATCCTGAGCGAAGACAGTGATCTGCTAGTTTTCGGGGCCAAGAAATTATACACCAAACTAGAGGACACTCAAGTGATAATGGTCGACAGCTGTGGTATGAGTACTCTACCTCTGTTCAGAGGTCATGGTTCATTTAGCTTGCAGGAACTGCGTACGCTCGCAATCATAAGCGGATGTGATTATTCTCCCGGAATCCCTGGGATTGGGGTTGTCAAAGCTGCCAAGTATTTGAGCCAGTATAAGGATTTCGACCGTATAGCTCTTTTCCTCAAATCTAAGGGTCATGAATGTGACAGTGCCTTCGCTGCAATCTACCGACAAGCTGATACCTGTTTCCAATATCAGCGAGTCTGGGACACAAAGAACAGGACATTGGTAACACTAAATCCTGATTGCCCTCCAGATGCTAGTGAGGACGTCATCGGAAAAGAGCTTGCGAAAGAGATCTCCCTTAGAGTTGCATATTCAGTGTTACATCCAAAAACCCATGAAAGATTACTCGTACCACCTCATGTCTCGTGTTATGTGAGCAAAGTTAGGGCCGTTTCGAAGCCCGCTGTTCGCTCCTGCACAGACATTGCTGCCAGACAGCGTGCATCAAAAATGTCAAGCATAGACTCAAGCGATCCAGGGCTGGTATCTAGCCCTTTTTTTAAGAGGTCGGCCTCAATGCCAAACTCAAGCACAACAAACCTTCCATCGAGATCTCAATCGGAAGACGCTAACAGAACGAGTTCAATCTCACCGGGTTTGCATTCCACCCAAAATGTACTTGCTAACAAAGAAAACCGCACAATGGTTGGCAAACGTACTCATGATGAGTTAGAGACCGAGCGCTCTCCTCTCAGTGAAAAAGGCACTAACAGTAGCGTGGTGAATCGGTCTAAGCATCAGCAGGGACTTGTGGAACATACGGGAAAGAAGGTTCAATGTAGATTGATCAATTTCAAGGAATTCGCTTATTCCGGCCGTTTTACTTAGCTAATGTTCAACGTGTAGGAATAATCGCATTACTGACATATGTATTAAACTGAGGCTCATCTCGCACCAACGAACGAATTACTGCTGGTGTTTCTGCGGTACGTGTTGTGATTGCACTAGAGGACAAGCTATCATCTGACCCGTCATCCGTACACGGCGCCTTGAATGCTCGGCTTAATACCTCAATTTCTTCGGGCTAATTGACTATGCATTACCACAATTTCAATCCTTGGCGTGCATGTATGGTCTGCAAGAACCACACGATAAACAAACGCAGTGTCGCAGCTGGGGGATGAGCTCTACAAAATAAAATGGTTTGTCAAAAGCGAGATTTCGTATAGTCCAAATAGCTCGGCACACCTCATGCATGCCAGCATTGCAGGGATACTTTGCATGCAGGATGAAAGACTTACCAGACCACACGACAGATCACATGAGATAGCACTAGTTGTGCAATTATAACGCACACAACTCGAGCATCTGAGTTTCTAAATGTAAGTTTGCCCAATATCCGCATATTTAAGATTTTACCCCTATGTAAACGATATATAAAAAATCTCCTTGGTGTAAAAATCTCATCTGCGTAGTTGTACCGCACTCGGCATTATCAAATGCCCCAATGTACGTTCTTTCGATGCGTGATATCTCCGACTGTAGATGGTTGCAGTATCCCAATAAAATGGTGCCTGATTAGCTGGAAATTCGTCTAGTATACATTGAAAGGCTAATCTACTAACAGCTTTTGCTAGAGCCACAGCTTAGTCGGCACAAATGGATCCTATCGAGATGGCGTGAAGGTTGACAGCGGGGTGATTCCACGTGCATAAACAATCTGCAATGCAAGCTACTGCAATGCACACTAGTCTTAGGTGATAGTGAGGCATCCTATAGAACTAGGTGCACAAAAGAAAAAACCACTATAGGCGCTATATAGTTGTTTACTATCTCTGATATTCACCTTAGTAGAGGTAATATCATCCTAGTTGCATCATGTATGCCACGATGTCGCAACAGCCGTATGCAGCTACTGATAAAGATTCGGTGCCGTGCCAATATCCGCATGTGGAGTTCTGGCTATAAAAGCACATTCCCGAGGTCATTGAGTAGCTCTCCATATCATATCCCAAAATGAGTGCTAACGAAAAAGATACTTCGCTGAAGAACAGCGAGAGCACCCCTTCTTACGGAGACGAGAAAGCCGCTGGTGAGGTAAACTTCATCAACGTTGATGCTGTCAGTTCGGAAGAGCTTCACTTCCTCAAAACTATTTTGGACAAACCCGAAGTAATTGATTCTGCTCGTGATGCCCGAGAAATTGAACTCATGATTCAGGGAATTCAGTCTCTAACAGAGGAACAAGCCACTGAGATCTCCACAAGAGTTATCAAAAATCATGAATATGACAGGAACTTCCCCGAGGATCTTCGTCACTTGATGAAACAACTTCTAGATGAGAAAGCCGACCTTGACCTCTTGGTAACTCGTGAGTTCGCCTTGAAAGCTTGTACCGCGGTTGTGTATTTCAACTCTCCATACCCAGAGGTTCGGGCCGTTGCAGACCCGTGGGACGATGATCTCCCTTGCGAGACTCTACGAATGTACATTATTGCTATGATCTGGGTCGCGGTAGGTACATTCATGAACCAGTTCTTTGAGACTCGTTACCCTAGTGTTTCCATTAGCGCAGTACTCCTCCAAATGTTTATCATTCCTTGTGGGTACTTGAGTGCTTATATCTTACCCGACTGGGGCTTCACTTTGTGGGGTACTCGTTATACCCTTAATCCTGGCCCCTGGTCATACAAAGAACAAGCAGCTGCCACTGTCATGTTTTCAGCAACATCTGCTTTACCCTATGTTGATTCTCAGATTCTTGTTCAGAAAATGGATGTCTTTTATGGACAAAAATGGGCGACACTCGGCTATCAAATCCTGATGATGCTCTCAACCCAGTTTTTGGGTTTTGGTATTGCTGGTTTAGGTCGCTCGCTTCTTGTTTACCCCACTCAGAATCTCTTTATGGTCACTTTCCCTAATCTGGCCATGAATCGATCGTTCTTGACTCCTGATAGTGCAGAGCCTGTAAACGGATGGCGCATGAAGCGTTCGGTTTTCTTCGGAATCTTTTTCATGG
Organism: Wickerhamiella pararugosa; assembly: GCA_023628975.1. Lineage (NCBI taxonomy): Eukaryota > Fungi > Ascomycota > Dipodascomycetes > Dipodascales > Trichomonascaceae > Wickerhamiella > Wickerhamiella pararugosa. The sequence continues at coordinate 168,411 of JAMAJQ010000005.1, read as the reverse complement.
GCATTTTCATCTACCAATGGGTACCTTCATACCTTGCCCAGTTCCTTTCTACATTCAACTGGATGACTTGGATTGCACCGAATAATTTTAATCTGGCTGCTATTACTGGCACTGCGGATGGATTAGGTCTGAACCCAATCTCGACATTCGATTGGACTGTCTTGAACTTTGCCATGCCATTGGTTACACCATGTTTCTCCTTTGCGAACATGTTAGTGGGATCTGTGGTTGCTGCCGTCATTATCACTCCAGCCATCTATTATTCTAACATGCTCAATACTGGTTATTTGCCCATCAACACCAATCATCTATATGATAATACTGGAGCGCAATATAATGTCACGCAAATCCTTACCAACGGTGAACTCGACATCGAGAAGTACCAAGCTTATTCTCCTCCTTATTATGCAGCTGCCAACCTGGTTGTTTATGGTACCTTTTTCGCCATGTATCCTTCAGTTTTCATCACAGCATTACTCTACGATTGGAGGGTGATGTGGGCCGCTCTCAAAGAAATCCCATACTCGCTATTTGGAGGTGGAAAGAAGGTAGCGGATTATGATGACGACGTTCACTGTCGTATGATGGCTAAGTACGACGAAGTTCCTCAGTGGTGGTTCTTTGCTGTTTTGTTGATCTCGTTGGGTCTTGCTATCGCCACGGTGAAGGGATACCCAACTCGAGCCCCCGTTTGGGGTATTTTCATGGCATTGGGTCTATCATTTATCTTCCTGATCCCTATCGGTATGTTGTACTCGCAGACAAACCAGCTTTTCTCAATCAATGTTCTTACCGAGCTAATCATTGGTTATGCTGCTCCTAGGCCAGTTGCCATGATGTTGATTAAAGCCTATGGTGTCAACACCAATCTTCAGGCTATTTACTACATTGCCGATCTGAAGCTCTCGTTGTATGCTAAGGTACCTTTCCGTACTTCCTTCAGAATTCAGATGATTGGTTCTCTTATAAGCATCATTGTTACTATTGCCACAGTGAACTTCCAAATGGCAGATATTGAAGGATTGTGTACTAGCGCACTTCTTAAGACGTCGCGGTTCATTTGTCCAAGCGAGAACACTTACTTCTCGGCTTCTGTCATGTGGGGTGCCATTGGCCCCAAGCGTATGTTCAACGGCACATATCCGATCCTAAAATGGACTTTCCTAATCGGTTGCTTTATTCCAGTTCCCCTCTATTTGGTGAGAACATTCTTCCCCAAATCACAAAAATACCTGAGGTACGTCGATCCTAACGTTATGGGAATGGGTGTCCTCAGCTTCTTGGCTCCTTATAACTTGGGGTATATTATTCCCGCATTCTACCTAAACATCGCGTTTTTGCACTATATTCGCAAGAAGTATCCCGCTTGGTTCCTAAAATACAACTACATTCTAATGGCTGCACTCACCGCTGGAGCGGCACTTTCAATCATCGTGATCTTCTTCTCAGTGCAGTATCATCCTAAAGACCTTGAATGGTGGGGTAATACTGTAATGTACAATGGCGTCGATGGCAATGGTATGGCGCGTTTAGAGATCCCATCAAAGGGTTATTTCGGATCTGACCCAGGAACTTACTATGTCTAACATGTATATAACGTTATTTTTATCTATTTCAGTAATCTCACCGTATTCAATTCTTTTAATATAACATTCTGAGACTGGCTTCATAAAGATTTGCCTGGGCACCCCTGCTCGATGTGGGGCCCACAGCGCTAGCAAATAGCTGGCTGAAGTTCTGCTGGTCCTGTGAAGTGATAAACTTACAGGTGAATTGAAAGAAGAGCAGCGACGTGCTTATTGTACTACATATCACTAACTTATAATCTCACTGGACCGAGTTCGAGTTATTATACAACTCGTCCGAGGCTAGACTCTTGAAGCGATTCTTTCGGAGTCCTTCTCAAGGTCGTACCCTTCGTAATATCACCGAGCAGTGCCCCGAGACCACCAGACACGCCAGGAGCCCCCCCAGTAGAGTTTGTTGGAGGCGCGGGCGCAGCTAATGGAGGAGGTGGTGGTGCTGGTGCAGGAGGGGGCGCAACACCAGGAGGTGGTGGAGGGGGAGGCAGAGAAGTAGGCTCGCTTGGTCCCTCGTCTGCACTTTCAAACTCACTTTCAGAATCTGCAGCGTATGAATATGAAGGCACTTCTAGATTGTTCCCCGAGGGTGGTGGAGGTGGGGCGCTAAATGGCTCAGCATACACCTGGTCATGACTAGTTGGCACTGGAGGAGGGTTGAAGGTTTCAGCGTGTTCATAATTGTGGCTGGCTGGCACTGGTGGGCGGGTGCTTGGGGGCTCAGCATTTGTCGTAGCGGGCACTGGGGGAGGCACATTTGAAGGCTCAGTGGTTGGCGTAGGGTAAGAAGCGTTGGAAGTATCCGTACCGGCATTTTTAAGTCCAGAGTCTCCTTCAGGCTGAGTACGCCTCTGAGGAGCATTCACCGCTGCAGCAGAGTCCGGACGGCTCGGGGTTCCACTGCCTCCAGTGGCCTGCGGACGTATGGGCCCGCCCATCGTCCCAAAGAGTAAAGATGCTAGCTGTGTCGGGTTTGCTCTACCAGATGGACGATCTTCATCCTCACTTTCATTGTCATCACTACCCCAATCTTCATCATTGGAGGTAGCAGGTCGAGGCCCAAAAGGATTGGGCTTGGTAGCTAAGGGCTGTGCAACTGTTGCGGAAGTATGCTTAGCTTCACCAGAAGGAGGTGCTGGATGCGATTTGGCAAAAGGGTTGAAACTAGACCGCGTATCAGAACCTTTTTTCTCGGCTGAGTCCGCTTGCGGAACTTGAGCTCCACTTTTTGAAACAGCTTCAGGAACACTTTTAGTATTAGGTCCATAATTCTGCTGCGTAGACGGCTCTGCTTTGACAGGGGCAGGATTGGAAGGGTGCGCAGCCTTGGGGCTAGGCTCTGGTTTTGAAGCAGGCTCCGGTCTAGAGATAGGCTGAGGTTTGGTGGTTTTTGGCTGCGACTGTGGCTTGTACGTAGCCGCAGGGGCAACATGGCCATCCCAATCATCATCATCTTCCTTAGCCAGACTCTGTTCGCGTAGACGGAGCTCCTCCTGTTGTTTAGCCAGTTGAGCCATACGCCTCGCTTTTTCCTCCTTTTTTTTTTTCCGCTGTAGTTCCATTTCCTTCAGGCGCTTCTCCTGTTCTTCAAGCTGTCGCTTGAGTTCGCGTTCCTCCTCATCTTCTTCATCTTCTTGTGGCTTAGTCGCAGCTTGTTCGTGTGCTGGTGTCTTGACAACTTTGGGGCTCTCCTCAATAGAGGGTTTTGGGACTTGCACCGGTCGGGCAGGTGTTTCAGGTTTGGGAGTCCTATTAGGTGGATGAGGGTGTGCGTCAGATTGATGTGGTGGTTTCGTGGGTTTCGGGGACTCATTACTTGGAGGGCTAGTGGACTCAGCCGTTCCGGTGGACTGGGGTGTCACTTGTGGCGAGCCACGCTTTCCTCGCATTTGTAGTCCAGCGGCAGCCATCTTCTCTTGCAGCCTCCGGTTTGCTTCTGCTTTGATTCTCGCGACCCTTTCTGCCGGAGTTTCTTTCTTAGTTGCAGAAGAGTTGTCCGCCGCTCGTTCAGATGGGGCGGGTGATGGTCTACCAGATGCTGCAGGGGTTGTAGGTGTACTTTGTCGAGAAGTATAGGCCGTAGGCTTCGGAGATCTCAATTCCAAGATGAAATCCTTAACTGAAGGCTCTACCCCAATTGCCTCCTCCCAACGGCGTCGGTCGCGGTCAGATTGAACCTCCTCTGGCGACTCTCGAAGTTGCATCTCAAGATCGCGCTTCACAGAGCGTACACTCTCCTCCAGAGCTCTCAAGCTCTGTTCATTGGTATCCCGTTCCTGATCGGCTGACTGCTGAGCCTGAGCGACGCAACGCTCAAAGTCCTCGAATGACTCGCCAGAAGATGTTGACTGCTTGCCAGTGATAGCAGACATACGAGCTCTAAGCTCTGCTTTTCGACGAGCAGTAGCTCTATCGTGTTCGGTTATTGTTCCATTTGGTCCACTGCCCTTGATTTCCAACCCTGGATGCTGTTTAAGGTACTGCTTGTGGGCGAGCTCGACCTTGGCCAAAGAAATGTCTTGTTCGACCTTGCGGATGGAGGATGTGAGCTGAGGAAGGGCATCAGTTAAATCTTCCAACTTCCTCATAAGTTGGCGCCTTTCGATACTAGAGGATCCGCTCGAGTGCGAGGGAGAGTCCGCAAGACTCTTTTGCGCGATGCGGATCCTGTCCTTGAGGTCTGCAATTGCCTTTGTGTTGTCTGCCTCTATAGAGCGTTGGGCTTCCTGCTCTTCTTCATCTTGAGCATTCAAAGCTTCAAGCAGAATCTTCTTCTCCTTGATTTGCTTCGAAAGCTCTGACAATGATGTAGCAGACTTTGACGTCGGCTTGCTTGTTGGCTTAGGTGGGGCCTTGTGGCGATTAGCAGAACGATAGGTTGGCTGCTCATCGTCATTGTTCTTGTAAACAGTGGCATCCTGCTTGAACTTTTGAGCGTTAGAGGCAAAAGAGTTAGACTTCATGTAGGACTTGTTGGGCTTATCTGGCTTTTGCAAAAACTGTTTCATCTGATTCAACGAATCCTGTAGGTGTCTGCTTGAGGGGGCCTGCAACTCCGGGGGTAGTCTAAGTGGAACGTCGTATCCATTGAGGCGGCGGTAGATGAGATGCATTGCCACTGCGAACTCGTCACGCCCAAGTCTACCCCTGTCCTTTGGATCCGCCAGGTTCCATATAGCCTCCAAGTCTTTTCTGTCTAGGCCACTATTACCAAAAATTTGCAATGCAGTGGGCCCATCGATGAAACCCGTCCGATTTTTATCCCAGAAGGTAAAGATCTCATCGTAGTGCGACTTTTCAGTCTTTGAGATGGAATCTCCCACCTGGTTGTTACCCCTAATCTCATTCTGGTGAGATACTTGAGGCTGGGCTGCCGTGAAAACGTTCCTAAACTGTTCGATTCCTGGTGCTGCTGCATTGGAGAAGCCCCATTGTCCGGGCTTACCAGTAGGCTGAGCGCTCAGGTACGCAGGGAGTTGGCCGCCTGTAAGCTGAGGCTGGAGGGGGCCAGTCTGCTGAGGTTGTATTGCTCCACCAGTTATCTGGGGTTGGAGCGGTCCGGTCATCTGAGGCTGCATGGCACCGCCAGTGATTTGTGGCTGGAGCGGTCCGGTTTGCTGTGATTGCAATACTGAGTAGCCTCCTGTAACCTGGGGCTGCAGAGGACCTCCAGTCAGCTGGGGCTGGATAGGGCCAGTTTGCTGAGACTGCAAGCCCTGGTAGCCTCCTGTAACCTGGGGCTGTAGCGGGCCACCAGTCAATTGGGCCTGCAATGGGCCAGTGGGTTGAGACTGTAAACCCATCTGCTGAGGCTGTGGCCCGCCGGTGAGCTGGGGTTGCAACGGTTGATTGTATCCAGATTGGTAGCCTGATTGCTGGAACCCGGTCTGCTGCGGCTGCTGGTAACTCTGGAACCCGGTCTGCTGAGGCTGCTGGTAGTTTTGGTATCCAGTCTGCTGCGGCTGGAACCCCGTTTGTTGCGGCTGGAACCCATAGCCAGTTTGTTGCGGCTGGACATAGGACTGCTGGTACCCAGTCTGCTGAGCCTGGAGAGTGGCCTGCTGGAGCCGGTCGAACTCATTTTGTTGAGTGTCCGGCACGCCGAAGCTGATCTCATCGACGATATCGGTGACTTCCTTTTTCAGCCCAGGATGGAGCTGGGACGGCAGCTTCTCTCCCCGCAAAGCGGCACCACAAAGGTACATAGCGAGACAAAACTCGGGGAAAAGTAACGATCCGCTACGATTGGTGTCTGCAAGTTGCCAGATGTCACCTAACAAATTAGTGGGCAATTGTGACCGCATCAGGACGGTTCGAGCGACGTCGCCGCTCATCGCAGTTTCATTGGGGCCCACAGCGCTAGCAAATAGCTGGCTGAAGTTCTGCTGGTCCTGTGAAGTGATAAAACTCAGCCGTTTCGACGGAATCGCATTGCTGGCTGGCATGCTTAGTACGAGTCAGCAGGGCTGAAGATATATTATCTAATTAGGGATCAAGACAAGTCATGACGAGGCACAAATAATGCTAATTACGCTACAGATTACACTGCATACTTCCTGGTCCACTCCCTGGCGGTCTGCTCAAATTTTGCCTTGTTTTCTTTATATACTTGGGCGATCTCGGGCACCAAAGGATCGTCTGGATTAGGATCTGTAAGCAGTGATGAAATACTGAGGAGGATTTTGGGCACCGTCAAAATTGGGGACCAGCCATCTTTGAGGATATCGACACAAATGTTTCCGTGGGCATTGATATTAGGATGGTAGATGCGAGTGACGAATGTGACCTTGGGGGGCTTGTAGGGGTAATTTGGCGGGAAATCGATTTTTAGGAAGAACGCTCCGCTGGCGTACGGGCTGTCACTGGGACCCAAAATTGTGGCTTGCCAGTGAAACAGGTCGTCATCGATGGGTCCCGCACTACAGTTTGCTGGCGGGTCGATTCCCAGGTCTTTATATTCACGTTTCAGCCTTTTCATAGCCATGTTGATAAGTGGTTGGAGTAAAGTTTAGTGCGGTGGTCGTTTTGTAAGCGCCGGCGCCACATTACCGGCGTGGCGTACCCGGAGGCAAACCCAGTGGGGCCTAGCAAATTCCGCCGCTCGTTGGTGTTTCGAGCAGGTTTTGATGATATTGGAACGTGTCTCGGGCACTTCGGGCCACATCTGTGCAGAGGCCTCTCCGCCCTGTTGCCACCGTCTCGCCACCGGTGCCGCTGCATCGTGCGGAGGCAGTCGATTGCAATTGCTACACTGCGTTGTCTGGGGTCTACTGGCGATACTGCGCTGCTATTCTGCGGCTCGCTGCTCAGCTATGGATATGCACTTGAGACTATATTGAGCTCATCACCAGGCTTGGCGCCGCCCGCCCTTCTAAATACCTCCTGTTAATGGTGGTGTTACTATGAACTGATCCAACTTGCAACGTCACGGCAGCCGCCTCTCAGGGGTGACCAACTCGGCCCATTGTCAGGAGCTGCATGGCGCCACTACTGCTTTGCTGCACCAGGACAACTGGAAATCTAACTTTGCTGTCGTAGAGAGCAGCTGCTCGTTTACTATACTATACTTTTTATAAATTCCAGGTGACGCCTCAGTTTGGGGCCCCCAGAGCTGCCTAGCGCTGCACCACATACCGCAAGGCCCAGGCTTTTCTGGAGTCATCTGGTGACCCAAACGTTGTAACCTGTTGTACCCGCATCCTTAGTAGTTATTAAGCACAACATGCAATGGTAAGGTGACGCTGACAAACTTATCGTTGTGATGGAGAACTTGTTCATGTATGGGTTGTCTGGCGCTGAAATCGGCGAGTGTGACGATTTTCTGTCTACGCTGGAGTCCCAAACGGTCGACGAGAATACAGTAGACCAGTCCGGGGTGTACATCCCGAGCCCGCAAGGCATGCTAAATACTGGAGTTGACCCCTACGCACAAACCGAGCGGTTTGACCAGATTCTCTCGCTCCCCGAGGATTCGTGGAACGAGCAAAAGCCGTGGCAGCAGGGAGTCGAGCAGGAGCAGAGCTGGCAGCGCCCCGAGCAGGAGTGGGCAGACAAGGAGTGGGTTGAGCCTGATCGCAAGTCGAGCTGGGACTCGAACCACTCGAGCCACTCGCTGAAGGACGAGATCGACGACTACGATGCTCCTGGTGTCGAGGGCGGCGGTGTGTCGAAGCGAACATCGTCTGCTCGGCAGCGCAAGGCCAAGACCTCTCACAATATGATTGAGAAGCGATATCGCAACAACATCAACGACAAAATCAATGTCCTCCGAGACTGCGTGCCGACCCTGCGTGACGCTGCTGCGACCACAGTGGCCGACGGCGTGCCGTCGATTCGGCTAAACAAGGCCACCGTGCTCACCAAGGCCGCAGAATATATCGAGCAACTCAAGGCCCGTAACAAGCTGCTGGTGAAGGAGAACTCCGAGCTCAAGGCTCGCGTCACTGGCCGTCCAAGAATGGCCCCAGGCGTGATGCACCCCCATCAGTCCAGCTCCCAGATGCCGCCCCAGCCCATGCACTACCGCCAACCACCCCCACAACAGCGTCGCGGTTTGGGCTCTAACGTCGCCCTTGGATGTGCCACCGCTGGCCTGCTCGCCACCGGCTCAGTGCTTAGCTCTGGAGCCAGCGACGGCCAGTTCAGAGGGCTGAGTGCCGTGCCACTGAGCGTGGTCAACCTGATACCCTGGGAGATGCCATCTACCTCCGCCATCAAGGCCACCTCCTTGATCGTGGTGTGCTCGGTGCTGGGAGTCTACTACCTTGCCCTTCTTGGCATGTGGTCGAGCGCGCCTCCCCCTCAGAAGGCGTCCATTGCCTCTCGTGAGGCGCTCGAGACTCACCAGCAGCACCGCCTGATTGCATTGCAGACGTCCTCGGCCCGCTTGGGGCTGATCCCGTCCACGAACGCCCTCGCCTCCGTCACGATGATCCTGTCCCTAGTGTCTCAGGCACTAGTTGCATGCGTGTTTGGAGCTGAGCGCTTGCAAGCGGTGCGATCGATGCTCGGATACTCGTTTGATCCCGAGGCCGGCTCCTACGTTGAGCAGCTCATCGATACCCAGATGACCTGCTTAGACTCAGACTGTGTGAACTCGTGGTCGCTGTTGTGCTCGTGGCTCGTGGGCTTCACCTATAAGAGCTCCGCGCGCCGCAACATGCTGCAGGCCTTGCAGCTCCGTCTGTTGACTGGCGATACCATTATCCAGAAGCCAGCTGAGCTTCTTGCCAGTTGGCTCTGGCGCCGCAGTGCCGAGGACGCCGAGTCCTTGCCGACGCATCTGCAGACCTTGCGGTCGGTACCTCTTAACGAGATCATTGACCCCACTGCCTACTTTGAGTTGACCCCTCAGGGCATGAAGGTCATCATCTCGCGTGCCGACAGCGCGGATCCACAGGTTGTGAGCGTTCTCGATTTGCTTGCCTCGCTGCACTCGTTCCGCCTCCAGGACAGGGCCATGGCTCGGACGCTTGAAGGGGTCGAGATGAAGGACTCCGACTTAAAGCTGGCCGCGAAGCTGGCTCCGAGATCGTCCTACGCACAGTTCAGGCTGCTGGGTTTGAGGGCGCTGTTTTTGGGAGAGAAGAACTCCAAGATCTTCAAGGAGAGCATTCAGGAGTTCCAGGTCGGTATCAAGACGAACCGTCCTCAGTCTGTGATGCAGAACGTCTTCACTTGCGCCATTGCTAATCACCTGGCATCAATCCCTGGGTGTCAGGAGTATGCCACTAGCCTCGTGGCGAACGTGAGTATCAACTCGGACTATCCGTCAATATTTATCTCCCTGCTGGTTGCATTACGGCAGCTGCGTGCCAACAACCTGGGCCGCTCAGACTTAGTTGAGCACGCTCTTCAGGTGCGGGAGTGGCTCGGCATGCCCGAAGCCGAGAGGTTTGGCCTCAGCCTTCAGGTCAGGAGGGATCTCATCACTGAGACCCTCGCCATGGCAAAAAGTTTCGCCTCAAGGCCAGCCGACGAGATGATTGACATTGAACTTGACTTTTAACTAAGAATATTTATATAATTTAATACGCCTTGACAGTGTAGCACCGTCCCGTGCCTGGGAGAACCGCTGCCTAATCTCGAGCTATCAATCCTCCGCAGCCTCAGCGGTTAGTCATGCCAAGTCAAGAGCGAGGATGGGGCCTGTCTAGGCAGAACTCGGGCGCAGGGAGCGGTGCTGGCGCTGCTTCTGCTGCTGCGGTGGCCGTTTCGAAGAGTCGCCCTCAGTTACGAGTGGTCCCCACCGGCAACAACGCTCCTCCTGGCACTCGCAGAGTGTGGGTGCGAAAAAAAGGCAGCCCAGCCACGTCTATTCTGGTTGAGGCGGACGATTTGGTCGACGACTTGAAAACCAAAGTTTTAGCTAGATTCCCCACGACCCTCATGCGGTCGTGCGATCCCTCGGACCTGACGATAATCCTGCCAGACGAGGTTACAAAGACCTTGAGGAGTGCGTCGAGCCCCGGCCCGAACAATCGCAAGCGCAATTCTGTGAGCTCGAGCTCAAATCCTCCGTCGCTCAGCTCAGGCGGCTCTGCAGCCCACAGCCCTGGGGGGCCGCTACTGTCTCCGCAGCTTCTATCTCTGCAATTGCGTCCTGATGACACCGTCTTTGCGGTGCTCGACCGGTACTACCCGAACGGCATGGTGATGGCCGAGGCATTTGAAGTGGTCACCACCTCCTCGACCACCCCTGGGGAGGAGCCTCCGCTGCCCCATGCCCCGCAGATGGTCCCTAGAAACTTTAAATTCCGAACCAATCCCCCAGAGGGGCGCCCCAACTTCGGCAGAGCGGGCTCACAGCACCTCCGCCAGCAGCAGCAGCAGCAGCAGCAACAGCAACAGCTGGAAAAGCCTGCGCCAGTCGAAAAGCCCCCTGCCCCTCGGCCTCAGTCCCCAGCGCAGACCAGTCCGCGTACTTTGGCACCTGTGAACTCTGGCAAAGATGAAAAGCAGGCAGAGTCCAATGGCACTGCAGACAACGGCGTCCTGCTCCTGCCACGGCAGCTGAGGCTGGGAGAATCGAAACGAGTTCCCGATGAGCAGCATACCGAGGACAGCAGCGAGGTGACTACGGCTCACACCCCGTCGTCGCCCGTCGATTTCGATGTTACTCTCACCCACATGTCCCCCAACACCAAGATATTCGAGGAGACAGTGGTAGTTCCGCAGATCAACGTGCTCATTGTTGAAGACAATGTCATCAATCAGAAAATTCTCGAGGCGTTCATGCGTCGTAAAAATGTGCGATTCGGAGTGGCCAAAAATGGTCGAGAAGCGGTTGCAAAATGGCGCGAGGGTCTTTACCATCTGATATTGATGGATATCCAGCTCCCTGTAATGACGGGATTAGAGGCCACCAAGGAGATTCGAAGGCTAGAGTTCATCAATCGCATTGGCGCGTTCAGTCATTCGGAGGCTCCGTCGGCTCCACCTACCGCAGATGATGAGCTAGACAAGAAAGAGTTCAAGAGTCCCGTTATTATTGTGGCCCTGACGGCTAGCAGTGCTAGTAAGGATAAATCGGAGGCATTGGCAGCTGGCTGCAATGATTTCCTCACGAAACCGGTCAACTTGCTTTGGCTCGAACAGAAAATCGTCGAATGGGGCTGTATGCAGGCCCTGATCGACTTCGAGGGATGGAAACAGTGGATTCGAAAATCTGTGGACTCAAAGTCCAGCGCTGCCAGTCCGAATACTGCCACTGCTCAGGGATCCGCTCCCAACTCGCCAAATGGTGAGCCATCCCGAGGGCGCCGACGACCAGTTGGATCACCAGATGGCCCGCGGGTCAGATCCAGCAGATCTAGGCTCCTGCATCCTCTTCCCAGTCGAAGTCCTACATCAATAGTCCAAGATGCGCAGACTCGTTCCAAGAGCCGTCCTCGACTGGAGCACCTCAAATCTGACCAGCACAAGCTCGAGCACCACAAATTGGAAGTGCACAAGCTAGAAATCAAATCGGAGCAGCACAAGCTAGAGCCCAAGTCCGAGCAGCACCCTCCTGAGCATTCGAACCCGGTGGTGCCGGCCACGACTGGCACAAACTGAATGAATTATAGACTAGGAACTTTTTATTTATAGAGCAATGACTGGCCATTCATGATAGTAATCTTCAACTACACTTCGAATTCTTCTTCGCTCAGTGACTAAGGTGGGGCATCACGCGAATATAGCTTGTTATGACGTCCCCCGCAAATTTTGTGGTTCAGAGTCGCGTAGTCCAGGCTTACGACACTCCCATAAAAATTATTGCATGGATTCATACCATGGTCCGGGGGTCACTGCTCGGTGCACTCGCCATAGTCCCTCTGCTGTGGTATTCATTTCTCAGATTGCTCGAAGTCACAACATTCATAACTGGATTTTTTTGGAGCATTTTTACCAAATCTTATAGGTTCTCTCTCCGCACGATAAAATTGCCATTTACTATTATCAGCTCTGTCTATCCTCACCTCAAAATACTAATACTGATGATGTCGGCTACTTTGATAGTCAGCTTAGGCGTGGGATTATTTATGGGCCTGCTAGGATACTACTTGGGGTTGTGGGGACGAAGAACGCGAAAATAACGAACTATGTGGGGTACTGACATTATGACGAATATATTTATAACTAATAATTCTCTAGATAATGCTTGATTGGCAATGAAATAAATATGGGGTCGCCTACTGCTCAAATTCAATCTTCCTTTCTTTGGTCGACTCTCCCTTTGAGGTTTTGGGCAAATAAATATCGGAAACAGGCTTGGAGTTGAAAAGTGGTCGGTCATACGGGGACTTGGTCGCTCGCTTTGCCATCGCATACAGTCTGGTATCATAGTCCTCAGTTCTTAGCACCTTGACGTCGTCTCGGACACGACGAGTCGGGGCAGAGCTACTATGGTTGGAATCACGTTTGTCTCGTAATCTTCTCAAACGGGTTTCGTTGGCTCGACGCTCAAGCTCCTCAATCCGTGATTTCTCCGCTTTTCGAGCATTGACCTCTTCCCTCATCTGGTCCTCCGCAGATATCAGCGCAGCATTGAATTGGGCAATCTTGTTGATATTCGGTTTGGGAGCTGGCAAGTTTGAGCGAGGGTCATTGGCGATTCTCTGCTCTACCGTTTGAAGCTTACCAGTAGGGTTCTTCCAGGCCGATGGGGTGCGGGGAATGCTCCACTGTTCCAATTCTTGTTGCGTGGGCTTTGGAGCTGGTGGTTTGTACTCGCTAACTGGTGCCACAGGCTTTTCTGGTGCCTTGACAAACTTATGTCTAGGGGGCTCAAGCGGATCGTTTTTACGATCTACGATCTTGAGGGTCCGTCCTTTATAGGGCACATATATTGGATCTTCTATTGTCTCGGGTCCGCGAAGTCGGGCGTCCAGCACTTTTGTCACAGTGGACTCAGTCTCATCCCTAGTCTGCTCGACCAGCTGACTGGTTTGTGATGCCTGCCTCTCCTGTTTGAATGGACCATCCGAAGTCTTGATCAATTCGTGGCTAGCTGGGCTGCTCATACCTCGAAATTTCAATTTAGAAATATTATGTAAGTTGACGCATCCACGCGATGGATGATCTGCAACGGAAATTCGACCAAATAGCCGCAACATGTACATTTTTATCACGCAGTGGCCAGATTTCAGCTCATAAGCTCACCAAGTCTCATAATGTTACACTGGAGACTTTGGCAATGATGAAATATATCCTGCCTGATGATATCATTTTCGAATATCAGGAAACTCCATTCAACGTGCACAGAAAAGATATACCGCAAAAACTCCTGGTGTTTGAGTTTCTAAAACAACTCAAGTCGTCAAAGGCTTCCGATGTGATTCGGCTGGTCAACCAGCGTCGAGAATTGTTTGCAGCTGCTCTGCAGCAATTCTGTTCTCGAAGAGACTTTGGCGAATTGGAAAAGCTGGCCATCCAATACATGCCAGATACTCCACCGGTAGTGGAAACGTTGGACCTCCCTCTCAAGGTAGTCTTAGACGACTTGGAATCTCTAGCTCTTACCACCAAAACCATTCCGAGTCGCACGGCGAAATTTGCCGAAGACATTCCCGACAGCATTAAGGAGGTACTCAAGAGAAAGGGCATTACAAGTCTCTATGCTCATCAGTACACTGCTATTGATCTGCTTCTGCAGGGTTTCAACATCGTAGTTTCCACATCTACAGCATCAGGTAAAACTCTCATCTTCCAGGCTCCTATTGTCTCAGCACTGGAGCAAGATAAAGATGCTACTTGTTTATTTATATACCCCACCAAGGCGCTCGCCCAGGACCAACTCCGCGTCCTGTCGTCTCTGAGTGATGATATCATTTGCGGAACCTTCGATGGAGACACCCCACCTGAAGCGCGAGATTATCTGAGCAAGCATGGCCGCGCTTTGTTCACAAATCCGGATATCATCCACTACACTATTCTGCCTAACTGGTCTGCATGGCAAGGGTTTCTGGAGAATCTCAGATTTGTCGTTATAGACGAGCTGCACTCCTATAAAGGATTATTCGGTGCGCATGTTTCCATGATCTTGAGAAGACTAAGGCGAATCTGTCACCAGCTGGGCAATGATTCCCTGCAATTCATATGTTGTTCCGCAACAATACACAGGCCGTTGGATTTCACTGCAGAAGTAACTGGTCTGAAACCTGAAAGCATCCGACTCATAGATAGCGATGGCTCACCAGCCTCGTCTCGAAGATACTTTTTCCTCCAAGCTCCAGAGCTGACGCCAGGAGATAAATCTGGAGAGAGGGCACATCCCATGGTCTGTGCTGCACCTCTTTTCCTAAAAATGGTCGCATGTGGTCTCCGAGTAATTGCATTCTGTCATCTCCGTAGAACCTGCGAGCTTCTCATGAGGGCAATTCGTCAAAATGCCGAGCAGATGGGTGACCCCGGCATCATGGATTCTATCATGAGTTATCGCGGTGGCTATAGCATTGAGGACCGCAGACGAATAGAAAGAGATATGTTCGCAGGCAGGTTGAAAGGAATTGTCGCTACGTCTGCTCTGGAACTTGGCATTGATATTGGCAGCTTAGACGCTGTTCTGCTTTGTGGGTTTCCAACATCTTTGAGCTCCCTACGCCAGCAGGTCGGTAGAGTCGGAAGAAGGAACCATGAATCCTACGTGGTCTACATTGCTGGAGGAGGCATCATGGACCAAACTTACATTAACAATCCTGATCGTGTCTTCAATGATAATGATCCAGATATCCCGCTTGCACTGGTCCCATCAGTTGTTGAATCCCACGCTCAGTGTGCAGCTTGTGAACTTGCTATTAGCGAGGAAGAGAGTGAGTATTTTAGCTCTAAGGACTCTCCCTGGGCGCTGGTGCGACAAAAATTGGAGCTTGCTGACGGTTTGTATCATTGCAGCGAGAGTTGGCTCCCTCATCCCACACAGTCAGTCAATATTCGACGCATTGAGCAACAGAATACCCTAGTGATCGACATCACTGATGATAGAAATGTTATGCTGGAAACGATAGAATTCAGCCGTGTTGGGTTCACTGTTTATCCAGGTGCAGTGTACATTCACCAAGGTAAGCCTTACCTTGTTGTTGATCTCGAGGAAAACCTGGCATATGCTAAAGTGGTTCGAACAAAGGTAAAATGGACGACGCGACAGCGAGACTATACTGATATAGATCCTCAACGGGCAACTGAGAGTTCAAAATGGATAAATGATTATGAATGCGCATATGGCTTGGTTAAGCTTACCACCGTTGTATTTGGGTATTTTAAGATGGACACGCGTAATCGCATCATTGAGGCGCACGACCTTGTGCTTCCGCCCTATTCGACTACAAATGCTGGCATGTGGATAAACATTCCAATCAGTACCCTAAAGTCCCTGCAAGAAAAGAAGTTGCACATTGGGGCGAGTATTCATGGCGCAGAACATGCCATTCTGAACATTCTTGGTCGTTTCGTCGCAGTAGCTCCATCAGATGTGGGAACTGAGTGTAAGGCCCCTGAGAAAGAGTTGGCTAAAACAGCATCATCTAGAAAACGTCCTGCTCGTCTGATATTCTATGAGAGAAACGGCCCAGAGGGTACAGGTATATGGGATAGGGCATTCGCACAACTGGTGCCGCTAACTGAAGAGGCTTGTAGCCAAATTGACAACTGCCCATGCCATCATGGGTGCCATAGTTGCGTGGCTTGGAGCATTTGTACGGAGAAAAATGTGGTTGTGTCCAAATGGGGAGCACTATTGATCTTGAGGCGAATGCTAGGGAAACCGGTTGAGGACATTCCCGATGGACCTGAGGCTCATCTAATGGAAGAACCTTTAACAGTTGTTCCTGTTTCTGGTGAGATTCAATGATCCTTGCGTTATTTCACGTTCGTCTACGTATGCGTTAAGTATGCTATATATCTAGGAGTTTTTCGTCTTCGAAAGGACTTGCATCGGGAATTGGGGACTCGTGCACTCTTGGGAGAGAGCTCTGAGTCTGCAGTGATCCTACACGAGTAGCCGGTGGCCTCGAGAGTAACATGGAATGCGACCGATCAAGAAATGCAGAGTTCTGTCGAGAGGGCGGCACCTTCGGAGGTGCCGCTATGTTGCTATACTGGTTTCTGGGAACAAGTGCCGGTGACTGTGGAAGTGTGTAGTGTTTTGCGATTCTGAAGAGCTTCGTAGGTGGTTTGAGGTAGAGACTTGAGAGATAACCAAGAGAGTGCTGGAGCTCTTGCAGGACTGCCTCTGGTAAAATACCATCTGTGACTTTGATCTCTGTGTCGGAGACGTTCACGACTATGTCCCTAGCCTTGTGAGGTTCACTGGATAGAAGCCGCCAGTACATGAATGCTCTGTCTCTCAGATCTGGATCTTCTGCGGTTTGAATTGCTACCTCGAATACCCTTGGTATCAGGTTTCTCGTGACCTTAGGATGAGCTATGAACAGCTTGATACAGCTAGCGAGGGTGGCTAATTGAACCCTCAAGTCCTCATCACCGAAATTATCGAGAATTTCTTCAAAGATTTCAGGGGTATGCATTGATTCCTTCGGATATTGACCGAGGATCCAAATAAATGTTACTTTTGCATCCACATCATTAAAGATATCACCACGGCACTCGCAGAGAATGGGAATGAAATCTTTATAGTATTTGTTGGGGAATCTCCTCAAGATATAGTGCAGAGAGATCGTTACCTCTTGAACGATGTAGGGAGCCCCTGAGTTGGAAATATCGAGCAAGTGCTGCACGCATTCATCAGCATAGATGGGGAGTTTCAGTGCCAGTCTACCGAGGGCATTGATGGCCTTTCTTGAGGCTTCAAAGTCAACATCTGCAGCGCAACTGTACAGCTCCGAGATCACCAGGTCTGCACTGTCTTCGTCTGCAAGCAGATAGAGCACCTCGACTTTCGAGGTTTTCACATATATTGGGTCATTATAAGTGCAGAAGAAGGTCCGTGCATCTAGCTTCATCAATTTTGGGTGGCTCTGCAGAAGAATGATGAGATTGCGGAGCATCACATACTGGAGCTCAGGCGGCTTGGACATGATGAGTGCAAACGGTGCTTGCAGAGACTTGACAAAGTGTGGGATTGCTTTCTCAACATTGGGGATGAAGTTCAGAAGGTATATTGTGAGCCGCGTAGTCGCCAGGACCACTGCTGTGTTTGCGTGCTGAATTCGGGGGAACGTGTACTTGAGAATGGTAACAGCACTTTCGTGGTTTTGGGGCACAAAATACTGGAGGACAGTAAGAATGTACACCTGGCACCACTCATTACACTGGGGTAGCTGGTCAATGAGGTGCATGGCTGTGGACTCGTCAATGGCGACGGATATCCCTCTCGTCAGGGAACTGATGTCAAGCAGGCAGGACACTGCGGTCGCACAAACTCGGGGGTTTTTGTCGTTGAGCATGCGGTTAAGCAATGGCAGTAGATTAGCCTTATTCACGGCTTCCGAATCGAAGAAGTATGCCTTGGAAATCGCATAGACAGTGGTCACACGCACATACGGGTCGGTGTCGGTCGCAGTCCTCTCACACAGGCTGATTGTCTCGGCTACGAATTTTTTCAGCGCAATTGTCGACAGAGTGCGTAGAGCTACTACTCTAATGAGTGGGCTGTTACTCGTGGTGTCCTTGATGAGAGCGGGTAACGCATTAGTGGCCAGCTCCGGGCGAGCTTTCGCGTAGGTCTCTAAATACAAGCAGCACATTTTTTTCAGCTCGATATCGTCGACTGAAAGGCAGGCGATCACTTCGTTGAAAAGTGAGAGCATCTCGATGCTGTTGAGACTCATATTAGAGACTACCTTGCGCATTGCTGCTTTCTTGTTCTTATTTCCTCGATCTTTGCGGTCCACGCTGAGGTCATTCCTCAAATCAGCAGCGCGAGCCGGCTGAAAGTGGTCGGCCATGTGTAAGCAAACTTGATCTCGGGCTAATAAGGGGATATAGGCACTATCTAGGATAATACACATTTATATAAAGCGTACACTGAGCAGCTTCTGTGGCTCAAAGTTTAAAGGGTTGGCGACAAGTGGTGCAGCTTTGAGGGCTCACCACATGTATTAGCAGGCATGTCATGATCAAGGGCCACGCAGGCTCTCACAGAATAGAATAAAGTGTTTCGATAGCACTCGTCGGCGACTAGGTTCAGGCTGCAACAGATGCCACTCCTGAGGCATAGCTCACGGATGTCTGGCTGGGGCTAGTGACCTTGGAACTCTGGTCGTAGGCGAGCCATTGGAACTCAAGTTTCTTACCTAGAGCGTTAGCGGTGCCCAGCAGAACGCCGAGCGGCTTTTGGCCGCACACTGTGTTGCCCGTCGCCTCGATGTACTCGTTCCACTCCTCGGCCGATCCTTTAGAGGCGATCTTCATCCCCAGCAAGTCGAGCTCGCGAATGCTCTCCCATATCGGTCTGGAAATGCGTGACGACCTGACGGGAGCGAGATCTTCGAGTCCTGGAGACCCGTACAGGGTGTAGCCAAAGCTGCGTCCCCAGTGGCAGAAGTCGGAGCTCACCACAAATGCGGTCTTTGGGTCGTCAAAGTACTTTCCCAGGACACTGAATGCGAGTTTGTCCGCTTTGGAGTCACAGTCTCCAAACACCAGAGGAACAACCTCTGCCTGGGGTGCGACTGACTTGAGAAACGGCAAATGCATTTCAATTCCATGCTCTCGCAGATCTGTTTCCTGCGAAAGGAACTTGACGCCACTTGCGGCGAGCTCCTTGACAGCTTTGGTATCGATACGGACGTTGCCAACCGGGGTGGCGTACTCGTCGAATTCAGTGGTGCGGAAGCCTCGAAAGTACTCGCAATGAGACGGTCCCATCACGAAAACCCTATTTACCGAGGGATCCAGCGACGCATAGGTACTGGCCAGGACTTGGCCGCAATACGCATAGCCAGCATGCGGGCCCAGGGCGTAGCGAGTTTTCGAGGCTGCTGATTTGGCATTGTCGATCCAGTCCTTAATCTCTCGAGTCAATGACGCTTTGTTTCCGGTATACCAGCTGCCAGCATGGGTTGCGGGACGGATCATACTGAATAGATTATTAAGGCTGGGAGAATTGTTAGCGGACTAGTTATGGTTGGAAGCGGTTTTTGTAGCATATTCTAGAGGTAATCGGTGCAGGTTACGGCGGTTGAACCAGGTGCGACTGGCGGTGCATATTCGACACGGGTGGGACTACTGCCGGATCTGGGCGTGTGGCCGGTGAATAGAAGCGGTCTAAAAGCTTGCACGGCTCCAGGCGTGAGAGCTGGACGGGTGACCCCTCATGCAGGAGGTGCAGATGCATATGCAGAGATCCCCGAACTTCAGTCTGAATAACGCACAATAGCACTGTAATTTTTCGAGCAAAGTGATGGCGGCAGAAGCATAAGCGTCCTTGGATGGTTCGATCTCCGCACTGCGGAGCCCTGCATAGTAGACTTCGGACGGCGGTAATTAATAGATAGTTGCACTGCCATAATATTAAGACCTGTTTGTATACAATCCCTTACGCATAAACCTTTGGCCTCGCGAGACTCGGAGGCACCGGGGAATGCATGGATCTGGCCAATCAGAGGACCGTTAATTGAAATTACCGTGACCATCCCCGCTGCTCAAGTATATTCTTTCTACGGCTATTAGTTTAAAAATCCGATTATTTTAACCCCAATTAGCGTCCATACGGTGACACGTGACTAGCTTATATTATCCAATAGTGCTTTTCCGTTTCACACCCAAATGCTTTCCCTCCACAGGTTGAAGGCTCGCGCATTTTCCACTACTCGCGCTGCCCTCAAGGTCGTTGCGACCGATGCAGTTAAAGCTAAAAACGCTAGCAAGTATGTGTCTGAGAAATACCATGTCATTGACCACGAGTACGACGCCATCGTCGTCGGAGCTGGTGGTGCAGGTTTGCGCGCTGCGTTTGGCTTGGCTGAAGCTGGATTCAACACTGCTTGTATTTCTAAGTTATTCCCCACCCGTTCGCATACTGTAGCTGCCCAGGGCGGTATCAACGCTGCTCTTGGTAACATGCACCCCGATGACTGGCACTGGCACATGTACGACACCGTCAAAGGTTCGGACTGGCTCGGTGACCAGGACGCCATCCACTACATGACTCGTGAGGCTCCTCAGTCCATTATCGAGCTTGAGCACTACGGTGTGCCGTTCTCCCGTAACAAGGAGGGCCGCATCTACCAGCGTGCGTTCGGAGGTCAGGCCAAGGACTACGGTAAGGGTGGTCAGGCTTACCGTACCTGTGCAGTTGCTGACCGTACTGGTCACGCACTTTTGCACACTCTTTACGGTCAGTCTCTCCGTCATAATACCCAGTTCTTCATTGAGTTCTTTGCTCTCGATCTGATGATGGAGGATGGCGAATGCCGGGGTGTTATTGCATACAACCAGGAGGACGGTACTTTGCACCGCTTCTTCGCCCACAACACCGTCATTGCCACCGGTGGTTACGGTCGTGCCTTCTTCAGCTGTACCTCTGCCCACACTTGTACCGGTGATGGTATGGCTATGGTCAGCCGTGCTGGTTTGCCTTTGCAGGATCTGGAATTCGTCCAGTTCCACCCTACTGGTATCTACGGTTCTGGCTGCTTGATCACTGAGGGATCTCGTGGTGAGGGTGGTTACCTGTTGAACGCCAAGGGTGAGCGTTTCATGGAGCGTTATGCCCCCACCGCCAAGGATTTGGCCTCTCGTGATGTCGTTTCCCGTGCTATGACCATGGAGATCCGTGAGGGCCGTGGTGTTGGCCCTGAGAAGGACCACTTGTTCTTGCAGCTCAGCCATTTGCCCGCTGAGGTGTTGCACGAGCGTTTGCCTGGTATCTCCGAGACCGCATCCATTTTCGCTGGTGTCGATGTTACCAAGGAGCCCATTCCTGTCCTGCCCACCGTCCACTACAACATGGGTGGTATCCCCACTGACTGGACTGGTCAGGTCCTCGACCACAAGGATGGCAAGGACCGCAAGGTCAAGGGTCTTTGGGCCTGTGGTGAGGCCGCCTGTGTCTCCGTCCACGGTGCCAACCGTCTCGGTGCCAACTCTTTGCTTGACTTGGTTGTCTTTGGTCGTTCAGTTGCCAACACTATTGCTGAGACCCAGGCTCCTCGCCAGAAACACAAGCCCCTCTCTGCTGATCTCGGTAAGCACTCCATTGAGAATCTTGACTGGGTCCGCAATGCTAATGGTTCCAAATCTACTGCTGAGATCCGTTTGGCTATGCAGAAGACTATGCAGCGCGATGTTTCCGTCTTCCGTATGCAGGAGTCTCTTGACGATGGTGTCAGAAATATTTACAAGGTCGACAACTACCTCCCTGAGCTCAGAACCACTGACCGTTCTATGATCTGGAACTCTGACCTTGTTGAGTCTCTTGAGTTGCAGAACTTGTTGACTTGTGCCATGCAGACTGCCTACAGTGCTGCTGCTCGTAAGGAGTCTCGTGGTGCTCATGCCCGTGAGGACTACCCTGAGCGTGACGATGTCAACTGGATGAAGCACTCTCTGTCATGGCAGGACAAGCCTGGTGAGCACGTCAGACTCGATTACCGCCCCGTAATCACCCAGACTCTAGATGAGGAAGAATGCAAGACTGTTCCTCCTGGCAAGCGTGTCTACTAAACATATAGATAGGTCCATTAAAACTCGAATAATGAGGGTATATATAACATTTTTTGAAGTTACTATCAAGAATACGTCGAACTTGTGTTACCTTTAGCTGCGAACTTACTTGTGTCTCTTGATCAGTGCGCATACGACGCACGGAACAGTACGAGGATGTAGTTTTCACCAGATCCACGTACGGATCAAACATAAGCGATGAAGCGTAAGATGTAAAGTATAAGGTAAAAATAAAGGTGTAAGTATATTCTTCAAACCTCCTCGACACACGAGGCTCGAGATCATTTCGATGACTAATGACGTAGGGCTTAACCATGGGTACCCGGCCGGCCTGCGGGGTAGCCACTCACACTGATCTGAGGCTGATCGAAATTTCATACATCATGTCTTCTGAGACTCTGCGCCTCCGCGATACCCTTGAGGGCCACGGCAACTGGGTTACTGCCCTTGCTACCTGTGACAACGTTCCCGACATGATTGTCTCCGCTTCCCGCGACAAGACTTTGATTGTTTGGCAGCTCACTAACAGCAACGACAGCACCGAGACTTTCGCCGTCCCCAAGCGCTCTTTGCACGGCCACTCTCACATCGTTCAGGACGTTGCTCTTTCCCACGACGGTGACTACGCTCTCTCCGCCTCTTGGGACAAGACCCTTCGTCTTTGGAACTTGAACGATGGTACTTCCGTCCGTTTCGTTGGACACCAGGGTGATGTTATGTCCTGTGCCTTCACTCCCGACAACTTGATGGTTGTCTCTGCTGGCCGTGACAAGACCATCCGTGTCTGGAACGTTATTGGTGACGAGATGTACAACATTGACGGCGCCCAAAGCCACACCGACTGGGTCACTGGTGTTCGTGTTGCTCCTAGCAACGAGCCCAAGATTGTCTCTGCCGGCTGTGACAAGGTCGTTAAGGTAAGTTTTCACTTTAGAGAGGTGATGTGGAATATATTTGCTACTTCAGAGCTTTACGCAATGAGAGTTACTAATTCACCAAGATCTCTGATCTCTAGAACATTGTTACTAACTTAGACTTGGGATCTCCGCACCTGCGGTTTGACCACCGACTTCGTCGGCCACCACAGCGCTGTTTCCGCCATCACTTTGTCTCCTGACGGATCCCTTTGTGCTTCTGGTGGTAAGGACGGTCAGGTTTTCATCTGGGACTTGAACGACTCCAAGTTCTTGTACGCCCTTCCTTCCAACAGCGAGATCTTCGCTTTCGCTTTCTCTCCTTCCCGTCTTTGGTTGGCTGCTGCCACTGCCACTGGCATCAAGATCTACGATCTTAAGGAGCGCAAGGTTTTGGAGGAGCTCCGCACCAACACCTTCGACGAGAAGGAGCCCAAGCCCCTTTCTCTTGCTTGGTCCCCTGATGGACAGGTCTTGTACTCTGGTTACGATGATGACAAGCTCCGTGTCTGGCAGGTTATGCGTGCTCTCTAGAGTCATAAAAACTACATAGAAAATAAATTAATTCTTTGATCTTAGCACGACTACCTACCGTAACATTTGCAGACTGAGCCAGCTGCATCAACATGCGCGCGAGTCGTGAAGGAGTCCAGAAGGTTTTCACGTGACGCATGTCGACGCATGCGAGTCGCTTAGAATTGTGCTCCAGTGCTCGTTAACCTTGAGTTTTCCCATTTCACCAGGTATGTCAATCACTTTGAGGAATTTGCGGCGGGGCAGGGCCTTGTCCAGGGCCACAAACGCAGTGACTGGGTTGTCGCGAGGATATGCCGCCTCGTAGAATACATGCAAGTGCGCACTAAGCCAGATATGAGGCTGCAACACATCAAGTAGCTGCCGAGCTGCAGGCGAGCCGAGACGATGCCGGTCAATGTCTTGGCGAAGAAATCGTTTCTTTTGTCGAAGCCACTCCAGATCACCAAATTGCTCGATCCCTGCAGGCCAATCATGGCTCATCATGACGTCAATTTTGCCCCTGCCTAGGCGGACTAAATGAGCCACATCTGTATGCCGAGTGTGGTACACAGATCGAATGGTCTGAGAGTCGAAGGGGAACTTCTCAAACCGAGGCCACAAGTAATGTTCAGGAGCATACACTCCCGAGATGCCTCCTATGGTAACGTCTCCAACGTCAACCACGCCGCAGGTTCCCAGGTAGTATATGTTCTTGGCCAACCAGCCGCCATGGGGCATATCCACCATATATCTACTGGCCTCGTGGTTTCCTCCTATTACTATCGTTAAAATTGGGGCCTTTTTCTGTCCTTTGTAATACTGCTTAAAGTCGCCCATACTTCTATACTTGCGGGGCACGGCCATACTTTCGAGGTCCTGCTCATCGCGAACAGCTTGAAAGTCCCCGGCGATAAGCACCAAATCAGGCGGTGGGCTGTGCCGGGCCGCCTGCTCGTAAACTAAGTTCAGGCTGCCGTGGCAGCACCCAACTAAGCATATGCGCATACGTAAGAAGATAATGAGATATAGAAATTGGGGCTTTATTGGAAGGATTTTCTATCAGATGCGAATGTCTTGGCGTGGGAATCGATGTTCTATTCTTGGGTGCAGAGGTGTGTAACTGCCCTAATCCATGGTTTTTTACTAGAGCAACACGTAATTACCGCACTTGGCATAGCTGGTGACATAATAATTATATGCGCAGTGGTGCATACAAGATGTCAAAATCATCGCGCGCACGGGATCGCTGTCTTCATGGTCCAAGCTAGAGTGAGGTTACTGAGATATGTGCTCATAACCGCCATAGCGCTCTTTTTGGGTTATAGAGCCCTCTCTCACAATGTCGACTTCAGTGATGTTAATATTAAATTGAAAAAGGATGGCCACGACGACACATCAGCGACAATAATTCCGAGTGTCAGCGGAGTTGAAGTGCGTACTGCTACTGCGCTCGCTGGCCCTGCGCCTACTGGCTACTTAAGCCCGCCAGACTTTATTGAAGGAAGATATGTTCAAAGAGAGAATGCGACATTCGTGTCCCTGTGCAGGAACTCAGACCTCGTTGGCATTCTCGCATCGATCCGCGACATTGAAGACCGCTTCAATCACGCCTACCACTATGATTGGGTATTCCTGAACGAGGAGGAATTCACTGAGGAGTTCAAGAGAACAATTTCTGCTTTTGTTAGTGGCAACGCCATTTTCGCCAAAATTCCCTTTGAGCATTGGAGCATTCCTGGGTTTGTGGACGTGCAAAAGGCTCGGGCCAGCTGGCAAAAAATGAAGGAAGAGAATGTCATCTACGGAGACAGCGAGAGCTACCGTCATATGTGCCGGTTCAACTCAGGATTCTTCTATGAGGAGCCCGCCCTTGCGAGCTACAAGTATTACTGGCGTGTGGAGCCTGACATCAAGATCTTTTGCGATATTCCCGAGGATCCATTCAGGTACATGCGTGTTCATGACAAGGTGTATGGGTTCACAATCTCGATGCACGAGTTCGAGCGCACTATTCAGACTCTGTGGTCAACCACCAAGCAGTTCATTGCAGAGCATCCAGAGTACGTGGCTGAGAACAATGCCATGAAGTTCCTCTCGGACGACAAGGGTGAAACGTATAATATGTGTCACTTCTGGTCCAATTTCGAGATCGCCGATCTTGATTTCTGGAGATCTCCAGCTTACCGGGACTACTTTAACTATCTTGACAAGACAGGAGGCTTTTTCTACGAGAGATGGGGCGACGCTCCTATTCACTCTATCGCTGCCTCGCTGTTCTTGCCAATGGATAAAATCCACATGTTTGAAGATATTGGCTATTACCATGGACCATATCAGTCCTGCCCCATTGAGGAATCCAAGCGGCTGGCGCTCAGATGCAGCTGTCCTAACGACTATCGTTTGGACAATTCTCAAAGATACATTTTCACGTTCAAAGGCTGGTCGTGCGGTTCTCAGTGGTACGATGCCTCTGGCTTGAAGAGACCCCATGGGTGGGAAAAGTACCAAGAAGGGACAGACTTTTAAGCAAGCTCGCAGGCGAGTCAGTTCTCTTCATTCGGTGTCAATTAATAGCACTTATGTATCTAATTACAAGATATATTTCTTGGCTTTTTCAACTTCGCCCTTGGAGCCGATCCAGATACCGCAGCGCTCGTGGATGGATTCGGGCAAAATATCCAAAATGCGTTTGCCCTCATCGTTGATGGCCTCGCCACCTGCTTGCTCGATGATCATCGCCATGGGGTTACCCTCGTAGAGCAGGCGAAGCTTGCCTTTTTTGGATTTAGAGTCAGCAGGGTACGCAAAGATACCACCATACAAAATAGTGCGGTGCATATCAGCCACCATGGACCCGATATAACGTGCGCTGTAAGGCTTCTTGCCCTCACCGGGGAATTTGAGGCTGTGGAAGTATTCTTGAGCACCTTTGTTCCAATAACATGTGTTACCCTCGTTAACACTATAAATAGACCTGAACTCGGGAATGCGAAGGTTGGGGTGGGTCAGAATAAACTCCCCAAGCGAGTCATCGAGAGTAAAACCGTTCACGCCGTTTCCAGTGGTCAGCACCAGGTTGGCTGATGCACCGTACATGGTGTAGCCAGCGCAGACGAGCTCTTTACCAGGCCTCAACACATCCTTAATAGTGCCAGTGGAGCCCTCAGGCAACCGATAAACGCCGAAAATGGTTCCGACACTGACACCAGCGTCAAGGTTGGAACTGCCGTCAATGGGGTCGCAGACCACGGCATAGCGGCCCTGTTCACCGAGCACGATGAGTTCCTCCTGTTCCTCGGAAACAACGAGCCTGACCTTGCCAGAGGCCTTCATGGCGTTGATGAAGATGTCGTCACCAATAACGTCGAGTTTCTTTTGGTCGTCACCAGTAGAGTTCGAGGTGCCGCTCAAACCAATAAGGTTGACTAGGGTAGAGCGACGGATATTGTGTGCAATATGCTTGAACGCGAATTGGAGGGAGTTGAGGAGGAGAGTAAAGTCACCACTAGCCCCTTTGGCGTGAGCTGCCTGTCCCTGGAGGATAAAACGGGTCAGGGTGATAATATCTGTGTCAATGTTGATGTCAGTACCGGAAGTCATGAGGAACAAGATGTGTGGGGTGCAGATTATATACTGGGTTGCGGGGAAAATCGTGGATGACAAATACATTCCGGTGAATTATCGTTACAGGTCTGGCACGCTCGCTGCGAGATTTGTATTGGAGCAGTTTGTTTCCTTAATACCAAGGAGACCAAGGTTGAAATTTTGCACTTCTCCGAGGCCGGCTCGGGCATTATCGTCTGGACCACCTAGAGGCTCGGAGATATGCATGAGAATGGATGCCATGCTGGAGAGGCATTGGGGCGTGATAACGAGCCTTCGCGTAACACATATCGAATATTTGTGGATTTGATTAAAGAAATCGCGTGATCATGTACATCTGACAGCACACCTCTCGGCGCGCTTACCCCAGATTATGCAAGGTTCGGAATAGGGGCGAGACACGGGATTTGTCCTCGTGGTTATCTGTGCCTCGGCACCGGTCTGGTCGTGTCGGACGGTGAGGCTAATTTTAATATTTGCGTCGGGGACATTAAATGCGGTCCTGAGGGTCATGGAATCACACGCACATAAGCTAGCCAAAGTTCTCATAGGCGTTTTCTTGAAGCAATGAGGGTGTAAATTACTCGTCAAGACTCTTTTGACGAAATGCCGTTACCTCCTCTTGTTCGAAAGCCAGCTCGGAAATCAACTAAAATCGAACTCAGTGAAGGCATGACTTGGTCCGGGATGGCATATTTACTAGCAGTTTCCAGTAGCGAGTGCTCGTGAGAGCCTACCATACTCCCATCATCTATCATTATCTCTTTTCCAGACAAAACGAGGGCGTTCCTCGAAGAATTGCGCTCAGAGAATTACCCGGGCATGTCAGTTGTGTGCCTGACCTGCGGGAGAGCCTACACAATGCTAATTTAGGTGACTCACGTTCGTGGTCTCAGTAAGCTTCTTCTTTGGATAAATGCATGCAGATTCAGTATGCACACCGAACGCCATGCATGGAAGACACTGTGGTTGGGTCGCATGCGGGATGACGAGAGCGAGAAATGCCATGGGAGTGGTGACATTGTAGTCGATGCGTATAATTTGGGCCGAACTTCTTGGGGACCGCGACGGGTTCGTTGGTCAATCGTACCTATTCTCGCGTGAGCGGATCACTAGCCGGACCGCTCGTAAAGTGGACAAGCTTTTTGCCCCTTGCGATCTCAATGTCAGATATTCTTGGCTAACTCAGATTCCTGCACAAGCACTGCGGGTCTCAGTGGTGTGGGCCAGGTACGGCAGAGACCTGTTGAGCTATAGATCTACAAACCCAAGACCAGCCGGAACACTCTCACTGCAGACATGCCCAGACATGAATGCCTCGTATAGGAAGGTGCTCCCCAGTTTGATGCCAGAACCATGCCCTGGAGGCGCGTCCTGCACCTCGAGGCATGTGATGTACGCGAGAAGTTGTCCACCCTCTGCCCAGAACAAAGGCTAGGAGCCAAAATTCGCCAAAACGTACGATAGCAGACGCCATAATAGTATAAGCACATGCATTCTCCTGTATCTACCATATACGTGATGTCTTGGAGGATATGAAACTTGCCACTCAGATGCACATGCACAGATGTGCCACCTGGGTTGCATTTGCCACTGACAACACGTGCGAAAATAGGCTCGCAAAAACAACTGTTGAAGCATTGCGTTCTATATATACATTTTGAAGTCAGATTGTGCTGCACCAGCTCTCTAGGAGGGCACTTGCGCGCCGAATTGGCTGATCGCGCTACCTTGGTTGATCACGCCTATGTGAGTATGTATTCACATGTCCCCACATACATGCAGGCGAAATACGGCTATAAAAAGGCACCAATGGCCACGGTGATTGACAATGGACGACAACGACGCACTCTTGGTTGTCCTCGCAATCTTCTTCCCCCCTATCGCCGTTGCAATTAAGTTTGGAATCTCCGGCAAGTTCTGGCTGAATTTGGTGCTCACGTTCTTGTTTGGCATTCCTGGAATCATCCATGCTATTTGTGTCATTCTGATGAACAAGAAGAAACCCAACTACTACAACATTTCCGCTAACAGGAATGAAACTGCAGAGGTTCCTGCCGGAGCTCAAGCCTACACTAATGATCAGCAGCCCGTTACGCAGCAGACATCCTATGGTCAACAAGGATACTCTCAGCAGGGATATGCTCAGGGTCCTCCCCCTGGATCCCCCCCACGTGAGCCCGCCTTGGTGGACGAGAAGAAGCCTCTCCACACTACTACCTCAGTTCAATAGAATCTCAGCTACTATTATTCACTAGGGCTTTAATATGCTTGAATCAACGTACTTGCGAGGGAACTCGTACCACGTGAGATCCTCAAGATCTTGTACTAGTTAAGACACCTTCACTCATGATGCTCGTGATACAACTGCAAGCCCAGTTCTAAGTGATTGCTCTATTGGGAGCCGTGATTTGTACGATAATTTGCGCACGAGCTAAGCCGACCGTGTGCAATGACTACGTTTTGACACCGCGTCGCCCGCTGTAAACCAGACTAGAGTACGCCATGCTCTTGATAGGTGTTTCCTCAGTTCACTTTGTCTGCATCGGAATTTGCTCAGTCGATGTTGTGCCACATGATACCCCGAAACGACCCACGAAACTTTCAAGTTATTACCAAACAACGCTGGTTATGACTGGGCCAACTTTATTTTGGAGTATAATATGCTCCGTTGATTGGGAGTCGTAGTCGCCTAGAGTTTGGACCAGCACCTATTCTAACTATGCAGTCCCTGGGAGCAGATGATACAGCACTTGATGCCAAGCACATGACTGCTTTCAACAGAATGACAAATACGCGGGGCGGTGGCTCAATTGGTAGAGCTTTTGATTCCAGTCATTGTGAGTGGTCATCAAAGGGTTATAGGTTCGAGTCCTGTTCGCCTCAGTTAAATTTTTTTTGCTCTGCGAAGCTCAGACATATACTATAGATATAGATCAAAATAAACCTGAGAGAAAGTAGAAGAACTCCTCGCACCCCCCGTTTGCGATGAGTTGAGCAATCTGAAGCACTATGTAGGAGTCAAATCCTTCATAGAGTTTTGCGATACTTTGTTTGATGTTGCCAGTTTGAAAACCAGACACAACGCTACCAGCGTCTCGGCCAGCGATCTGTCTATTGGACAGCTTGATGAACGGATATTCAACCACATACAGTGCGGTGTAGGCAAAAGCCACTAGTGCAGCATCCAAAGATAAGGAGCGATCCTGGTCTGGTATCGAGAATACCGAAAGCCGGAGCAGCAAGTGGAAACACCCAGAAGAGAGAAAGTTTCCTGCGAAACGCAGCCAAAATCCCTTGAAGAATCCAAGAATGCCCTCTCGATCATACACGGATGCAATAGCCTCCAACGTACCCTCCTGAGGTTTGCTTATAACCGATTGTACATACGCTCGGTACAATGGATGAGCCAATCCCGCAGAAGAGGCTGCGAATAATCCGTTGAACGCTGCAAAGCCAAAGGTTGAAATATACTCGGGTGATCCCAAGCTCCCTGGAGGGATAAAAGCAGAAGCAAAATAATCTCTGAGTCGGGTCTCTAGGCTCGAAATCAACACCACCAATGGGTAGCCACCCCATGGAGACCACTCGTCCCCGGGCTCTTTGGATATATCTACTAAAGTATCAAGCAGAGATCGGGGTGCTTCTGCGGTTTGAATCAGAATGTTGGCACGAAGAATTGGCATTATCGGGAATTCCATCACTGCTGCTTTAGCAGCAGCAACTGGAAAGCTGTACGCAACAACTCCTTGAATCATGGTGGGAGTGACGCCACATTTCTCGGCTCAAGGGTCAATAAATACGAATAAATGTGAATTTTAAATTATCAATAGATACGTTATAAATTAAGGCTCAATTACAGCGACAATGTCACCAGCTTCGACCATATCGCCATTCTTGTGAATGATCTTTACAACCTTACCAGACACTGGTGCACTAACTGCCATCTCTGTTTTCATGGCCTCAAGAATAACGACGCGGTCATCCTTCTTAACAATGTCTCCTTCAGCCACAACTGGCTTCCAGAAGCGACCTGTAATCTCAGAGTACACAAGCTCTGCAGTGTCACTAAACTTGCTAGTATCAACAGAAACAGAAGTAGCTTCGATCTTACGATCGGAATCGGCAATGATCTTGGCAAACTCATCTTGATGCTCGCTCAACTGCTCAATATGCTTGTTGATGGACTCCTTGTTGTCCTCCAAAAACTGATGATACTCGCCAGCATCAAACGTAGCGTCCTCAAACAAAAGTTTGTAGGTACCATGGTCTACTTGAGACACATAGCGCTCGAGCTCGTCTTCGCTCACTGGGAAGAACTCTACCTGATCGAAAGCAGCAAGCAACCAAGGCTCGCCCTTGGAGGAGTACTTGTTGAGACAGAGCTTGTCCCAAATGGGGACAGTCCGGCCAATGAGCTGATAACCACCAGGGGATTCCATGGTATAGATACACATGTAAATACCACCGAGACCCACAGTACCATTCGGGGTCCACGAGCGCGCGGGATTGTACTTCGTACCTAGGAAACGGTGACGGGGATCGAGAGGCACAGCACAGGGAGCGCCCAAGTAGACATCACCAAGACCCATCACCAGGAAGCGGGCAGAGTACATCATATCGCGAACCTTGTTACGGTCGCCTAGACCATTGACGTCTGTAATGAAGTCAACATTGTTGGGCAACCAAGGAGCCTCGCTGCGGACTGTCTCCTCATAACGTGTCACAGCAGAGAGTGTGAGCTTGTCTTCCCAAGCCATAGGCAAACGGAGAACACGAGATTTGACCTTCCAGTCGTTGGACCACTTGATGCTCTTCTCGATGGCGATGAGCTCATCCATCAACTTCTGCTGACTGACAACAGTTGGCTCATATTCAATATGAACGCTGCGAACACCCGGAGACATCTCAAGAACACCTTTAACCTTACCAAGCACCTTCTCCATAAGGCAGTGCACACGATAACGGAGGTTGAGATCCATAATGTTATCGCCATATTCGACAAGAATATAACGATCACCGGCTTGACGGTAGGCCACCTTTGGACCAGCCTTGGATTCCTCTTGGTAAAAGAGGATGGGGTCCTCACGAGTTTCCACGAATGGAGGCAGGGAAACAACCTTACCGTTGACACGCTGATTGACGACCTCCTTGATCTTGACGCCTTGATCGGCAGAGATGGGAACGAACTTGACAAGATCTCCAGGCTTGACCTGACCGACCTTCCACAGCTCGGCCTCGACAATCGTGACCAAACAAACGAATCCACCCAAACTTGGGCCATCACAAGCAAGGATCACAGGCTCGTCTCCAGTAAAGTTAATCGCGCCAAGGGAATAAACGTAGTCGTGTGCATTGGAGGGATGCAGACCAGCTTCGCCACCGTCACTGCGCGCCCATTGAGGCTTGGGACCCATCAAACGCACACCGAACCGATTGGAGTTGTAGTGAATCTTCCACGCAGTGTTGAAGAAAGTGTCAAGAGCTTCGGGCTTGAAGAAGTCGGGAGCTCCATGAGGGCCACAGGTAACACCAATCTCCCATTTATTGCTGTAAGTAGGAACCAGCTCCTTAGGGAAGGAACTAGGCTCTGCAATAATAGGGGGAAGCGAGCAACTAGGAAGTTCAGGTTGCCCAAGAGGAATCACATCTCCATACTTGAGAACACGCCCGTTGTAACCTCCGATAAGGCCCTGAGCAAAAGTAGACCGGCTACCCAAGTACTCGGGCACGTCGAGGCCGCCACGAATTGCAATGTACGCACGGCAACCAGTGCTTAACTTGCCAACAGCAAGCTTCTGTCCAGCCTTAATCTCGATAGGCGCCCACTGCTCAACAGCTTCACCGTCCACAGTGACAGGCGCAGCACCACCTGTTACAGCGACAACGCTATCATGATGGAATAAGATAGAAGGACCCGTAAGAGTTGCCTCCATAGCAGGAGCATTTTCATGGTTACCTACGATGTGATTAGCAGCGCGGTGAGCGTAAGAGTCCATAGGACCGGAGGGTGGTACACCAATATGCCACAACAAGGTGCGGCCAGGGAAATCCTGGATGGTTGTGGAAGAACCTGGAGTGGTGATTTCAATCGAATGAGGTTGATAAATGTAGGAATCCAGAACCTTAGTGAACATTTTGCATTCGGCGAACATTTTAGAGCTTGCAACGCTCCGCAAGTAGTCCAAGTTGGTGATAACACCAGATACAACAGTTTCGTCAAGGGCCTTGTTCAAGAGGTGCAATGCCTCCTTACGATCCTTGCCATGTACAATGATCTTCGCTACAGTAGGGTCATACTCTGTTGAGATGACGGTACCTTTAGAGCACCAACCATCAATACGGGCCCACTTGGGGAACTCAATGTTGGAGATTTGGCCAGGAGATGGCAAGAAATCTTTGATAGGATTCTCAGCGTAAAGACGAGCTTCCATCGACGCACCCTTATTCTCGATCTTCACGTCAAAGTTGGGAGGGCGGTCAGCAGCTACCATGACCATCCACTCAACCAAATCGAGTCCACTACACATTTCAGTGATCGGATGCTCGACTTGCAAACGTGCGTTGACCTCAAGGAAGTAGAATTTGTTGCGAGCGCTGTCATAGATATACTCAACCGTACCCGCACATTTATAGTTCATGCTTGCAGCCAAGTCCCTGGCGCTTTTACGGATCGCATCACGAGTAGCATCATCAATATCAGGGGCAGGGGTCTCCTCAATAATCTTTTGGTTACGACGCTGGAGAGAGCAGTCACGCTCGCCGATAGCAATTGCATCGCCGCGGCCATCGCCCATAACTTGGACCTCTACGTGACGAGCATTCTCAACGAAAGTCTCAAGGAAAACACCATCATCATTGAAGTACGCAAGACCTTGGCGCTTCACAGAAACAAATGCCTTCTTGAACTCCTCGTCGTTATCAACTCTTTGCAAACCGATACCACCACCGCCGGCGGTACTCTTGATCATTACTGGATAGCTGAGCTCATTCGCCACTTTCAGGCCCTCCTCTACAGTATCAATGAGACCACTACCTGGAACCAGAGGGACGTTAGCCTTACTTGCAATTTCACGAGCAGAGTGCTTGAGACCCAACTTGCGAATCGCCTCGCCTGAAGGACCGATGAAAACAATGCCTTCCTTCTCGAGAGCATCGGCGAAGTCAGCGTTTTCAGAAAGGAAACCGTAACCAGGAATAACGGCTTGAGCCCCTGTCTCCTTGCAAGCGTCAATGATCTTACGAATAGAGAGATAGGTCTCAGCAGCACTGGTTCCATGTAGATCCACAGCGTAGTCTGCGTCAAGGACGTGCTGAGCGAAGCGATCAGGTTCGGAGTAGACTGCAACAGACTTGATGCCCAGCTTCTTGAGGGTCTTGATGATACGAACAGCGATCTCACCACGATTAGCGATCAAAACGGTGTCAAAGTACTTGCCCTTGTTAAGATCAGCGATGTACTTCCGCCATCCGCCAAAGCTGGTGATATCCTTTGCCCCTGCTTCAATGGCAGAGTTCTCGCAAATGAAACCCTTGACATAAGTACCATCTGCGAGTTCTAGGTTGCCAATACCAAGTGGAGAGGGAACCATTGCGATGAATTCCCCGAATTTCTCGAAAGGAACATCCCAAACCTCTACTTCGATCTTCTCACCACCTTTGAGGACGCGCTGAATACCAGGCTTGGGTGGAGTAGTATCTAGAGCATAGAGTTTGTAGTTCGAGCTTGTGGTAGTCTTATAATCCAATGTGGCATTGACTTTACGAAGCTG
The DNA here is from genome assembly GCA_023628975.1 of Wickerhamiella pararugosa. NCBI lineage: Eukaryota > Fungi > Ascomycota > Dipodascomycetes > Dipodascales > Trichomonascaceae > Wickerhamiella > Wickerhamiella pararugosa. The sequence continues at coordinate 133,920 of JAMAJQ010000005.1, read as the reverse complement.
CCAATTGAGAACCATACCACTCAAATGTGCTCCAACCACGGCCAGGGGTATTGTGCTAGGAGTGATCTGCAAGGTATCGTCCTTTTCAGTAGCATGCGCGCCACTGTTTCCTAGCAGACGTTTGGGGAACTCAGCCAAAAAGCGTTGAGCAACACTCATCAGGGCGAGATCGTAACAGGCTTCAGCCATGAAAGTAATACCTTGAGGCAAACCATCTGATCTGAAGCCAGCAGGCACGGCAAGAGCACTGAGGTCACTCAAGTTGACAAAATTGGTATATGTACCTTGGCGGGAGTTGATAAGAATAGGCTCTGCCAAAACATCTTTAACCAACGGATTGAGGGGGCAGGTGGGCATAACAAAACCATCCAAATATTTATACTGAGCACGGAAGCGCTTCTTAATCTCTTGACGAATGTACTCCTTGTCAAAGGCGTCGACGGCTGTGATGCCATCGGCGCTCATGATAATCTTGTAAACGGTTGGGTCCATATCTGCGGGATTGTCAATGAAATCACGAACGGCGTGATAGCGCTCAGCTACCCATGGGCCTTCGTAAAGGAGTTTTGCAAGTCTGAACAAATCGGAGCAGTCTACGGCATGGACCTCAACGCCAGCCTTACGGAGAACCTCGAGAGCATTCTTGAAGAGTGTCTCATTCTCCTCATCTCCAAAGAACTCGAGCTGATCGGGGTAGCCGAAAATGGGGCGGCTGCCGAAGGTAGTCTTAGGATGCTTGGGCATCTCGCGACTGTAAGGGTTGAGGGCATCATACTTGGCCCCGAGCTCGAAGATCAGCTGTGCATCCTCGAGAGTTAGGGTGAAGACTGTGGGGGAGTCGAGACTCTTGCAAGCAGGTACAACACCTGTGGTACTCCACACGCCGACGGTGGGCTTGACACCGATAAGGTTATTGAGTGCGGCAGGTACACGACCGGAGCCTGCTGTGTCGGTTCCCAGTGAGAAAGGAACAATGCCATTGCCAACGACCACAGCTGAACCAGAGGAAGAGCCACCAGAAACGTGTTTGTCGCTGAACACCGACGTAGGGATACCATAAGGAGAACGAGTACCAACCAGCCCAGTTGCGAACTGATCCAAGTTAGTTTTACCAACAACGATGGCACCTGCTTTTCTGAACTGTGCCACGAGGAAAGCGTCCTCGCCAGCGATATAGCGGAACTTAGGGCAAGCTGCAGTGGTAGGAAACTCGGCGACGTCGATATTGTCCTTAACAGCGTAAGGAACACCATATAGGGGCAAGTTCTCTTTGTTATTGTGATTGATTAGGTCCCATTGTCTCTTAATATCTTCAGAGGAGGCAATGTAAATCCATTCAGGTTTTTTCTCAAAAGATGCAACCAAATCAGTGATAGCTGCCAGAGCTTTTGCAGGAGTTGAAGAGACCTGGCTAGAGCGCCACTGCTCTACGGTCCAACCTTTGGTTTGCATCTGATCAGTCGAGATCCCAAGCGTCCCTAACCTGACTATATATGTAGGTTATATGCACACCGCGTCTATTCGATGCATTAAAATGCTTATCAGCATAAACGGCCGTCGAGCATTGGTTCCAATGGCATTACTCATGCAGTCTCCACGGTGAGCGTACATGCACGCGGCGATGGCCACTATACCTCTCTACAGGGTCGAAACAGGCCATCAAAAGTTAATATGTGCTACTATATAGAATTTCATACTTTAAAGGTGTATTTTGAGCTGCTGTCTTAACGGGAAACCCCACTTCGATGGATTCTCGGCCGACTTAGAAGGGGTTGAGCCCGCGCGGAAAGAGAATGACCATGCATGATAATGCAAAGCATACGGGCGCATCTTGGGGTCATGTGACTTTTTCGGAAATTTCACTCCAACCATGAAGCTCCTATATTTCGGTCCCGTGAAGGATCTTGCCGGGAGATCTGAGGAGGTGCACAACTTTGACAACCCTACCCTGGAGTCAGTTCTCTCTTGGCTGGTAGCTACCTATCCAGAGCTGGAGTCATTGATCCAGTCCTGTGCGATATCGGTGAATTTAGAGTACGTCGACCCGTCAGCGTCCCTGACTAACGACGATGAAGTGGCGATAATACCACCTATATCTGCGGGGTAAATCAGGATATTTCAAGATTAGCCTACGATAACTCCAATCCGGCATGCGTTTGCAGTGCGAAAATCCCAGTGATACTATATTTGAATCTTTCGATAATTTAGAGTGTAACTATATTTTCAACACAATCTGTTATCGATCCTCAAGTCGATGTTCTGCCAAACTAGAAACGAGTGGCGGTAGGTGGCGCATAGATATCAACCCATCCTCATGTGGGTGACCACCTGCACAGTCAGTATCTTGATAAAGAGTCACATGTACCTACGTAGAGTTGATCAGTTTAACATATAAATCGCAGTGTCAGACGTGAATTGCTTGTTGCCTAGCTCAGTTGATGCATCAGTCACGGACTCGCAGCTTGCTCAGCTGTCTGACATACCACCACAATGGAACCGTACTTAGGCCCATTGATGGACCCCCACAACTTCCTCACGGACGATGCACCTCGGAGAACTGGTCTTTATGAAAAAGACTCGACTGGTGCTAGCCCTGAATCCGCTCGAGCCGCAGGTGCTAAAGTGTCGGGGAGGGTCATCTCGGCCACTACACAGCTCAGTAAAGTGATTGTGTATGACGAGACCGACCAAGAGTTTCGTTTGAGAAGTCGAAGGGGTGGCAATAGCCTGTTTACTGCTCTGGAATGTCTCCAGATGCGGACTGAATGGGAGTGCATCAATGTTGGCTGGGAGGGAGAGATCGAGACCAGCACAGGTCGTCTGTATGATCAGAAACTGGGTGCTGAAGAAAAGGATCACCTCGAGAAGATGTTTTGTAGCGAGTCGAACTTCCAGATCGTGCCAGTATGGATTCATGAATCTGCTGCCAAACTCCGTGAATACGCGGAGAACACGATCTGGCCGATGTTCCACTACATCCAGAGCCTCGATGTGCGGGTGTTGAACTCCCAGTCTGAGGACGGCTACGAGTTCTATCGGTTTTACAACGAAAAATACGCAGAACGCATCCTGGAGTTATATAAACCGGGAGATGTCATATGGATCCATGATTTCTATTTACTCCTACTACCTCAGCTGCTACGCAAAAAGCTGCCAGATGCGATGATTGGGCTCTATATGCACACATCCTTCCCATCTAGCGAGTTCATTCGTTGCATACCGCAAAGAGAGCAGCTTTTACAGGGCATCCTCGGTGCCTCTGTGGTTGGAGTCCAAGCTCAAAATTATGCGAGGCACCTGTTATCCTCATGTATTAGAATTCTTGGAAACGATCATTCTGGAAATAACATTCTAGTTGATGGTCGCATCGCAACTATTTGCGCATTGCATGTTGGTATTGACGCTAACCATGTGATCAAGGTCACTGACGAACCGGAATCTCGAAAGCTCGTGGAGGAGATTAGGAAAATTCACCACGGTACAAAGCTCATCATCGGTCGGGACAAGCTCGATAATGCCCAGTCAGTAATACAGAAGCTCCATGCTTTCAGTCTTTTTCTGGAGTATTACCCAGAGTGGCGTGGAAAAGTCACGCTCATTCAAATCACAACTCCCGCCTTCGATCAGGATTTCAAATCCGAGAAGCAAATCGCAGAAATGGTAACGGACATCAATGGGTTGTATGGTGATATCCAATATACACCAATCCAGCACCATACCAGCTATATCAGTCAGAATGAGTATTTCGCATTGATGGAGGTGTCAGACTTGGGTTTATTCACTAGCATTCGCGATTCCACTTGTTACGCAGTTCTTGAATATGTCGTCTGTCAGCGTAGATCACGAAACCCAGTTCTTCTCTCCGAGTTCATGGGTCTTAGTGGGCTTCTGTCAGGTGCAATTCCCGTGAACCCATTCAATCCCTTGGAGGTAGCCGAGTCGATTCACAAAGCTCTCTGCTCTCCTAATTCTGACAAGTCTGATTTTGAGATTGCCAAAGAGTACAGTGTTGACACCTGGGTGAAGACTTTCCTGAGCAATATCGTCACCCATGACCTGTTGCATGAGTCCTCTCATCACACACCAGCACTGGATATTCCATTATTGGTGAAATGCTATAAGGCTGCGAAGAAGCGGCTCTTCTTGTTCGACTATGATGGAACCCTGACACCGATTGTGAAAGATCCTGCCGCGGCTGTTCCCTCGGACCGACTCAAGAATATCTTGCAGAAACTATCAGGTGATCCTAATAATGAGGTGTGGATCATTTCTGGAAGAGATCAGCAATTCCTCGACGAGCATTTGGGAAAATACCCTATAAATCTGAGCGCTGAGCATGGTTGCTTCGTGAAGTATGCAAACAAAGAATGGGAAGATCTGGCCGCTCAAGAAGACAAAACATGGCAGAAGATCTGCTTAGAGGTGATGCAGTCGTATACCGAGCGCACACTTGGTGCAGTCATTGAACAGAAGAAACAATCGATCACTTGGCATTATCGACGAGCGGATCCTGTATTCGGTGCGTTCCAAGCCGGCCACTTGCGGGCTTATTTGGAGAACTCGTTGGCATCAGCATATCCTGTCGATGTCATGTCCGGTAAAGCAAACGTTGAAGTACGCCCTAAAATGTATAACAAGGGTGAGATCGTCAGATCCATTTTCAAGCAGGAGGACGAAAAACCACAATTCGTCCTGTGCATGGGAGATGACACGACAGATGAAGACATGTTCAGAGCAGTCTTAGACCAAGGAGACCGCGACCATTTCTTTACAGTATGCATTGGGCCAGCAACGAAGATGACAGTTGCCAGTAGCCATTTGACCAATCCTGAGAAGAACTATGGGGCATTAGAGGCTTTAATATCTAGTTGATTCATAGAGCAAAGAGAACTCGCATATGTACATTTATTTCTTCTTCTTCTTTTGTTGATTTTGATGGAGTTTACCCTCGGTCATGATCTTGGCATCGGTGCTAAGTAAATCATCCAAATCGAACGCATCATCCTGTGAATCACTTCCCTTTGTTTCGGTGCCGAATTCTTCGCCGAACCGCTTCTTGAATTTAGCCAGTCTACCACTGGCATCCAGTTCAAGAGCTCTAGAGTCAGGTTTAGAGGGGTTCCAGATAGGACTATTACGCTGATCATTGAGATATTTCCACTCTAACCGAGGGAACGGCGATCTGCGGGTAAATGTGGAGCCGTCGCTAAGTTGGACAGTTTGATCGAACTTATAATAGACGGCAGGACGAACATCACCAGTACGAAGTTTCCTGGGGATTCTTCGAGGAACTACTGTGCGACCTCCAGGAGGGATGTAACCTTTTGCCCTTGACGGGATGCGTGGAGCAAAGGACGCTTCAAAGGGTTTCAACCCAGTTCGAAGCATATGAAAATTTGTTACTAACGAGCTACTAGAATCCAGTATTACTAACAAACCTCAGTAGTTGTAGACGCATTTCAGGAGTACACATTAGTAATGTAGTAAATAAATGAGTAAAAGTCTGCTCGACCCTACAAGTCCTGCTAAGAGTGTGGGGTCATATCGAGTTCAGGTTCTTCTTTAGGCTTGACCGCAATCCTCCCACTATTAATGAGTGTGTACACCCGATCAAAGATTTCATTTTCTACGCTTTCCTTTGCTCGTCTCATTTCATCCATTAATTGTTCCTGGTTGGAGATTCGATTTCTTTGCTTCTCGATCTCCATATGTGCATTCTGTATGCACTTAGTCATGTCGAGTGCCCATGATACCAATATTTTCTGTGGCGGTTGCGGTGGCGCGCTGCGACATAGTTCACCAGACTCGCGCTGCTTAACGATGGATTGGAGCTGCTGCCAAAAGGTAATCTCTAATTTATCATCTCGCGTAATTGAGTCGCCAAGCACATTCTCTATAAACGTGCCATCGAGGTAGTTCACCAGCTCTTTCCCCTCGACATGGCCGCTAAAATAATTCACACCATCCGTAGCTTCAGCTATCTTTGTATTTGTGCTGAATTTCACAATGAAGTCCCCTGCGGATAAGTAGTTGTCCATATCCCTCAAATTTTCAGTCCACTGCCAGATCAGCCGCAAGTCACGTGTATGACGTCACACCAGGTTTTAGATGAGGTTAAAAGGTGGGGATAGTGTCGACTTTTAGCAAAGATGTTTATTGGAGTAGATGTTGGTACTGGATCTGCTCGTGCATGTTTGATGGATGAAAATGGAGAGATCGTATCGCTTGCTTCGCGGGAGATCAAAAGATTCGAGCCCAAACAGGATTATTGGAATCAGAGCACGTCTAACATTTGGGAATCAATTTGTTACTCAACAAAACAATGTCTTGAGGAATCTGGAATTGACCCTGCTAAGGTGAAAGGCATTGCCTTCGATGCCACTTGCTCGCTTGTGGCCACTGATGAGAATCTCGAGAGTTTGAGTGTTGGCCCTGATTTTGCGATCAAGGATCAGGACGTCCTTTTGTGGATGGATCACCGTGCTGTAGACGAGACGAAAAAAGTCAATGCAACCAAAGCGAGTCTGCTTGAGTATGTCGGTGGCCAAATGTCCATCGAGATGGAGGTGCCGAAGATGCTGTGGTTGAAAAACAATCTTCCTGCCGAGCAATTTGCTGAGTATAATTTCTATGACCTAGCTGACTACCTGACCGACAGGGCCTCTGGTGTGAATGCTCGTAGTTACAATAGTGTCGTGTGCAAGCAAGGTTTCGTGCCCCTAGGAGTCGATGGATCCAAAGAGGGGTGGAGTAAGAAGTTTCTGGAAGAAATCGGCCTTGGAGAGTTGTGCGAGGATGACTTTTCACGTCTTGGCGGTATCCCAAACAAGAATGGAGTGTTCCACTGTCCAGGCGAAAAGGTTGGATACCTAACTCAGCAGTCTGCCGAAGAATTGGGCCTCACTACCAAGTGTATTGTTGCATCCGGAATGATCGATGCCTATTCTGGATGGGTAGGCACTGTGGCTGCTAAGACTGACCTTGGATCCAAGAGAGCTGGTAAGGTCAACAATAGACTGGCTGCAGTTGCTGGTACCTCAACCTGCCACATCGTCATTAGTGATGAAGCTGTCTTTGTACCAGGAGTATGGGGCCCTTATCGCGATGCTTTGTTGCCTGGTAAATGGGCCGCCGAAGGCGGACAGAGCACGACCGGCGAACTTCTGCACCATATACTGGTCTCCCATCCCGCGTACAACACACTCGTTGAACGATCAGTGTTAGAAAGCAAATCTGTCTTTGAAGTTCTGAACGCTCTGCTGGATCACATGAGAGTCGAAAACGGATTGGAGTCGGTGTTACCTCTTGCAAAGCACCTGTTTTTGTATGGTGACTTGTATGGTAATCGTTCTCCACTCGCAGACCCTACAATGCGAGGGGCAATTGTAGGTATTAGTATGGACGTTTCGATCGAGAACCTTGCACTAGTGTACTTGGCAACCGTTGAGTTTATTTGCTTGCAGACTCGTCAGATCATCGAGGTGATGAACTCCAAGGGCCATGATATCAATTCAATCTACCTCAGCGGAGGCCAATGTCGAAATGAGATCTTGACTCACATAATGGCTACTGCTACGGGAATGCCCGTAGTTATCCCAAAGTATATTGATGCCGCTGTGGTATTTGGCACCGCCATTCTTGCAGCTACTGCGAGTGAGGGCCACGAAAGTTTGTGGCAGGCCATGTCCAAATTCTCTGGGTCGGGTTCAGTGGTTGAACCTGGAACTGATAAGATTGAGCTGGCGCTCCTGAATGCAAAGTACGACATTATGTACGATATGCTGCGCAGCCAACAAAAGTATCGTGATGAGGTGAATAAATCATTGGAAGAGGCCCAGTAGGTTAAAATAGCTATAACAGACTCATATTGGAGACCAAGGCAAGTGCTTTCGCATTATGTGGTGCCTCGAGTAGACGCAGTGGGGTCCCTTACAATATCAAATATTCTCAAGGCTCAATATTATACTACCCTATATAAACTCTGTAGCTCCAGCACGAAACATCCCGTGAAAATCCAAATTAGTCATGAGAAGACATCTCCACTCTCTCATGGAAACTGCCAAGGTTCAACAGCCCAAATGGTATCGTCCAAAGGGAACAGACTCCCATCACAAGCTGAAGCTTTATAATAGCTTGACTCGTCAAAAAGATGAGTTCATTCCTTTAAACTCCCCCAAGGTTACGTGGTACTCTTGTGGACCCACTGTTTACGACAGTGCACACATGGGCCACGCCCGTAACTATGTGGCTATCGACATAAACCGTCGTCTACTGTCAGACTATTTTGGCTACGACGTCGAGTTTGTCCAGAACGTCACTGACATCGATGACAAGATCATCGTTCGTGCTCGTCAAAATTACCTATTCAAGCAGTTCGCTAACGAAGTCAAGCAGACTGGCGTCACCTCTGAAATCAAGGATAAGATTCGCAAGAGTATTGACAGTTACACTGCGTGTTTCAAAAAACTAGATTTGGACGCTCCTGTAGACTCGGCGTCCAATTTCGACAAGTGGGTCTCCACACTTCCTCGTGAAGACCTGTTACAAAAGGATCCCAAGTTCGTGATGAATTCTAATGCTGTTTCTGCTGCACTTCATGGACTTGAAGCCGCCGACAACCAACGGTTTCTCGAAGGCGTGCAGGACGTGTACGTCAAAACTTTAGATGCGGAAAAAGGCGCCACGGTCACGGACCACAATGTATTCAGGGATCTGAGTTCATACTACGAGGATGATTTCAACCAAGACATGCGCAAGTTGAACGTGCGTCCTCCATCCGTGACTACACGAGTCAGTGAGTACCTCCCCGAGATTATCAACTACGTCGAGGATATCATCGCAAAAGGCTACGCGTATCCCACGGCTGATGGCAGCGTTTACTTTGATGTGCAGGCTTTTGACGCGGCCCCTAATCATGATTATGCCAAACTCCAGCCCTGGAATAAGGGCGTCCAGGAGTTGATCGACGAAGGCGAGGGCTCCCTTAGTCTGAAAGGCCAAGGTAAAAAGAGTACAGCTGATTTTGCTCTCTGGAAAGCGTCCAAGCCTGGTGAACCGTTCTGGCCCAGTCCTTGGGGGAACGGTCGCCCTGGCTGGCATATTGAATGCTCGGTAATGGCTTCTCATGTTTTAGGTAGCCAGATCGATATCCACACTGGTGGTATTGATCTCGCGTTCCCTCATCATGATAATGAGCTCGCTCAAGCCGAGGCGTGCTACGACTGCAAGCAGTGGATCAACTACTTTTTACATACTGGTCATCTGCACATCGAAGGCCAGAAAATGTCGAAAAGCTTGAAAAACTTCATCACGATCCGTGAGGCCCTTGATACTTTCTCCGCGCGACAGCTCAGATTGGCCTTCGCTTTCCAACAATGGAACACCCCGCTGGATTTCAAAATGTCTCTGAGTCATGTCAAGGCTTGGGAAACCACTATCAGCAACTTTTTCAAGAACGTCACTGCTCTCCGTCGCGAGACTACACTCACTACCTCCAAAAAAGTCGATGATCCTGAACTCAACCTGTTGGATGCACTCTCCCAAACACAGGTGGAGGTGGACGCAGCTTTTGCTGACAACCTCAACGTTCCATTAGCTTTGAACCTTATCAGCACGTTGGTTCAAAAATCCAACGAGTATATCAAGGCAGTAGATGAGCCCAAGGTTGAAGTTCTTGTCGACATTGCTGCTTGGATCACTAAAATTCTCGATGTGCTCGGATTCGAGATGAATAACGCCACTTATGGGTGGGCGCAATCATCTTCCGGCCAAGGGATCGATAAAGAAGATATTGCTCTTCCTTTTGTGCAAGCACTGGCTAAGTTCCGCAGCGAGATCCGTCGTCTCGCAATTAGCGGTGAGCTCGACCCCAAGAAATTGCTTGAATTATGCGATAAAATCCGTGATGTCGATTTATTTGAGCTTGGTGTCAGCCTTGATGATCGCAAAGGCGACCAGGCCTCTCTTATCAAATTCATGACACCCGAAGAGAAGGCTGAAGTTGTTGCTCAACGAGAGTCTATCGCCGCCGCAGCTGAGGAGAAAGCCCGCCGTAAGGCCGAATCAGCACTCAAACAAGAGCAGGCTGAAAAGGAAAAGCAACTAAAAGCTCAAACTAAACCTGAGAATATGTTTTTACAAGATCCACAGTTCTCGAAGTTTGATGAGAAGGGTCTTCCCACGCATATGGCAGATGGCGAGCCAGTTAGCAAGAGCTTGTCGAAGAAACTTCAAAAGCAATACCAAGCTCAAGAGAAGCTCTATATGCAGTATCATTAATTTATGTGGATTTGCCCTTATTATCTATAATCTAGTTCTTTTGTTAGCGCTATAACTCTTGTTTTCAGTATGGCGATTCTTCAACGGTTGCCAAGAAGGCTTAGTTCGAGAACTATTACGGGAATAGTTTATGCAATAAATAGTTACTATGTACATCAGGATGTCTTTTCGTGAAGCTTCTCCTTGGCATTGTGCCTCCCCAGGACTTTAATAGTTTTTGGGTATAAGGAAGGAATCTTTTTGAAGAATTTTGTTGGGTCATCACCTTTTCTTACTGCTAGGACTTTCACCAATGAAGCTACATTGCGCCGAAGCAATCTGATTGTCGATCTGCTCAAGGTCGGCTGAGCAGTTTGGGACTCGCCATTTGATCTGAGCCAGTTCTTGGCTAGCTTACGCTCAACAATACTGAACGCCTCCACTAACCATGAAACTCGACCAGAGTCAATGAGTTTTTTGACGAGAAAATTCCAGTTCTTAGTGTTCATCTCTAGACCATATGTCTCAAGTATTTTGTCACATCGAAGCACTTCCTCATTACCAAGGGCAACCTGGTGCTCTAAAAACGCATTGATCTGCCTCCAGTAATTGAACCGGTATTGTGGTGGCACCCGATAACTCACCACTTTGACACCACTCTTAGTTGTGACCTCTGTCGGAACAGATGCGTCTTTCAAGTTCTTTATAAATAGATCCCATAGAGGTCCCAATAGCTCGATTTTGCCCATCGCGTGCATCAATTCGATGTAGAGAGCCGTACCTTGCCATACATCTGGCGTTTTCAATTCCTGGTTTCGTAATAACTCCAGTAGCTCCTCTGCTTTGGTAAACTGTTCCCGCTTGATATGCTCCCTAATGATCGGTTGAACAACAGAAGGAGGCACGCTAGTTCGCGGCAGGGATCGAGACTTCGGGTCAAAGAATTTCTCATGCAGCAGCTTCAATGCAACAGCATGTGCAAACTGGAGTCCATTCAGCGATGATAGGCTATGGGCACGAAAATATTTTTTGTAAAGGTCAAATCCAGGGTCTGCTTCGGAAGAATCAAAGTTTTTGATCAGCTCCTTGGCTTCCTTAAACAACTTCTGCCTGGTGAACAAGTCGAGAAGCGCCGTGTAGTATCCACTGGGTAGCTTCTTGTTCAGCGCTTTAAGGCGCTGGAAAGTTTTTACTGCAGACTTAGAATTGCCAACCTGGACATAATACATGAGCATCATTCCAAGCCAGTGGGGATCTTCATTGAGCTTCAACGATCTTCGCCTTTGATCCAAATCCTTTATGACTTGGGTATTTCCCATTTTAGCGAAAGGAGTGGCAACAGTGGTGAGCGTGATCAAGTCGGGCTCCATAGGCATAGACTTAAACCTCGTATAAGCTTCATGCATGGAAGTTCCTGCCAGCATGTTGAGATAGGTATTCCAGGTAATTAGATCGGGTCGGATTAGCGAGTTTATCCAATTCCAGATTTTTTTTCCCGAGAGCAAATCTCTACGAGTAGCACAGATGCTTAGCGCCATTGAAGCTTCGCTGTTTGTCAGTGGAATTTGATATTTCCCAACCATGTCGCCCAGAATCTTCATAGCGTCAGAGAGCTGACGACTCCGAGAATACCCCTTGAGTATCAGTTGGAACGTAGTCCTGGTTGGCATAATATTTGCTTCTAACATCTCCTTGTACAGAGAGTTAATCTTGTCGACATCTCCCATTAATCCGAAGGAGTATACCAAGCCATGAAACACGCCCAGGGTCAATTCGAGCTTGTCATTCTTAAGAGCCTCAAAGATATTATCAAGGATTTGGGGGCCGCCCAATTGTCCCAAAGCCTTCAGTACAATTGCAAAGTGCTTAGACCCAAAGTTCTCCTCAGAAGTTTCAATGCCCTTTTTGCGAGAATCCTCAAAGTTCTTACTTAGACTCTCAAAAGTGGACTGGAGCAGTTCCCACTTGTGTGCTTGAGCAGCTGCAAGCAGCAAGGCATCGTTCTGGGCCGGTTCGTGAAGCTCTGGGAATTCGTCATAGAGTTCCAGAGCTCTTTCTGCCTGACCCTGATTTATATGCATGAACATCGCCCAATGGAGATCATCTTTTGTTGCCAGACCACCCTTTATCTTGAGTTCCCATGCTAGTTGGGACGTTTTCAGTGCGTCAATGTAATAAAAATGTCGCATGAGCGTAGAGCACAGCCGCCCACAAGACTCAGGGTCATCATTCAAGTATCCTTTTAGGGCCGCGTTGAACCCGGTTTTATGTACAAGTTGCTTGAGGATTATCACGTATTGGTCGTAGCTCTTCAAGTTCGCCAGATTTACCCCTAAATCCGGTAACAGGCCGGCAAAGATCGGCAGTCCCAATATAGTAGGCAGCTTGCTAATAACATAAGAGAGCAGGTAGTCGACATGTGTTGGGAATTTTGGAGCTAGTTTCCGTAATAGTGTACCGACCATGAGCGGTCTATTAAAGAGCACTGCGTCGGTCATGATTTTCAAATCAGCTAAGGTGATCATTTTCTCGGGGACTGCAGATAAAAAGTCGATTTTCGGTTGCCTGTATTCCTCAAAGAATTTGTACAAATCTGTTCTCGTTAGTAGAGTATCCTTTTCATCTGATTTGACAGAGTCGTACCACTTCTTAATAGCTGCTGGAACTTCATCGGCCCGTTTCTTAGCATAATTTGTGACTGGTGATTTGTGAAATAACCTTCGAAGTAATACGGGTCCCGCCCTCGTATATGACGTCCAGCGTCTCCAAACCAGCATTGCGGATCTGATGTGTTTTTTCGAGCTCTAGAAAATTACATAACCAATGCCTCGATCATATCTCAAAAAAACCCACGAAATCAAGCGCAGCTTGACCCGACGGGCTCGCCTTCGCCGTAATTATTTCAAGTTAACCGAGAAGGAGAACCCGAAATCGCTCAGACCGACAGAAGTGTCCGTGGAAGAGGCCGATCTCGACGAGGCTGACTCGGAGGAAGAACCTTCGCCAAAAAAGCCGAAAACTTTTGGTGATAGGAAGGCATTAGCAAAGGAACATAAGCAGACGAAACGTGATCGAGTGAAGCAGGTCCGCCAGCAGAGATATCACGAGTACAAGCAGAAGCAGGAAGAAAGACAGAATGCCGAGGCCAAACGGGCTAGCAGGAAGAAGCAACTCACATCTAAAACAGCAAAAGGGCAGCCAAAGCTCGGAGCTAGGGTTGGTGTTCTCTTGGACAAGATTAAGGAACAACAATAAGGCTGATCATGAGATCGAGTCTTTATTATTTATTGAATTAAAATAAATATGGGGCGCTCTGAATGTCGTTTCCGAATGAGATCTCCTCGAAACTTCCGTTAGATGTTAATGCAACAATTGCCAGTTTGCCGTCAGGGATCAAAGGCGTAGTAGCTTTTCTCATCCGGAGAATGCGTACAGGCTTGTCGATGCGCTGGACAACTGTCCATTTATTCTCAACTAGTTCCAGCACAGTGAGAAAACAATTTCGTTCGGCGCACAGTATTAGATTTCTATCAGCAAAGCTGCACTGTAGATGTGTAATGCAATCTCTCATTCGATTGATCATGTCTCTTGGTGAGGTTTCCACGTACGCGTATTCAATATTGAGGACGTACAGTCCCCTTCTGCTGGAAACCAGAACTGTTTTCTTCGTGTTCTCAGACACGTGCATGATGCGATCCTCAAACACGGCGTCGCCCACTTTTGAGAGTTGATAGCGTCCGTCAAGTTTCTCCAATTTAAGGATCTGTAGAACAGTGTTCTGCACGATAATCAGATGGGTGCCAATAGGGAGAATCTTGTCTACTCGTAGCTCAGTCTCTGCCTTGTTGCGCTTTGACAACTTTATTACCGCAACCCCTTCAGCTTTCGTTCTCTCAATCGAGAATGTTCTAATGCAGTAGCGTCCATCTTTCTTAGTGGCAATGACAAGATGAATGTAGGTGTTGTTGTTTTGCTCGAATTTCCATACCGCAAGCGCAGTGCACTCTTCAGCGATTCCTAGCTCCAGGCTAGACTTCAAGGGCACGTTATATTTAGTATCCAGGAATATGATACCTTTCGTAGTCAACATGCACCAAGCTCTTTGCAAAGCTAGGTGCTCAACAGCTAATACCTTTGCATCCACACTTAGGGATATGCTTTGTGATGTGTTTATTGGGTTCAGAATATTGAGACTGGTTTGATCAGCCACAATTACTCTGTCACCCGCTTGACAAGCTGCCACGACGTTCCTGATGGTGCTGATTTTGCGTGAGCTGTGGCATACTAGTGGGGACAACGGCTCCAGAGTGAAAATCTCAGAGCATTGTACAAAAGTCTCTGATTCCCCAAAGAAGGAAACTGGGTCATCACCTAGCTTGAACTTTTGAGGTTTCTCGACATCTGAAGGATGAAATATCATGCAAAATCCATCACGATACCCTATATACCAGCGATTGTGCGAATAAGTAATATCATGTGGTACTGAATCCACTGGAATTTCAAGCTTTGATTCTTGTACGCATACATTCGGTCCAATGTCATAGACTTTTATCTCTGGAGTTGTCATCCCTACGAGAAGTTGGCTAGCAACGAGCCGTATGAATGTGACTGTGCCTGATACAGATAAAACTTCTGTCCATTTTTTCTGCCCTATATCGAGTATGCAGAGTGCATTATCACGTTGCGCAATACATGCGTCGCTAATGGCTGCTCTGGTTATGGGGAGCGGGACGAACTCAGTATGGTCGTCATAAATAAGTGCGGCACCATCTACATAGATCTCAACAAGCACGCCTCCAACAATTCCAGCTTGAAGCATGCGTGAAGACATTTTGCGAATCTGTTTCAATGCTAACCCTGAGTCGGTTTCCGAGACTTGCAGTAAAACTGTCGAGTCACAAAATGCAACGTATAAGGAGCGCTGAACGTAGAACATATCAAGTATCCCATATGTCTTGCAACCCACTGTTAAGTTTCGAGTTGGCCTTCCGTTACTTGCCAATGCAAGCGTACGGCCCTTGCCAAAACAAAGCACACAGTTGGAGGATGCATCGAAAACAAAGTCTCGGCACTCAAAAGTACTGCTCAAACCTGGAATTGGTTGGAGTTGCTTGAAGCTAGCGTTCTCATCTAAAAGGAATTGGCCCCCAACTCCATCTATGCCAACCCAAACAAAAAGCAAAATAGAAGAGCCCGGGATCACCATGAAGTCGTGCACTTTACTGAGGTCTAGGAATGGAGGAGATTTGCAGATAAGTTCGAGCTCCAGATCTGTTCTCTCAACTTTTAGCTCGTACAGTTTGGCGCCACAGATCAAATACTGAACAGATTTGGACCTTAATCGGGTATGCGATGCACATGTAATTCGTCCTGGGAGCTGTATTGAGGGCATACTGAGAGTTTTTGAGTAAACATCTTCGGTTCGCACCAGGACTGCACGGTCTTTGCTCACAAGAACTGTCTTGTCTTTACCGTTTATGGGTAATGTGAACTCATATGGCTGCTCTCCCAATGAGAGAGTCGCTGCGTACCTTTGCTCGGTCAACAAGTCATGGTTTGCAACTACAGTACCAAAATGACGGCTACACGTCCAGAGCATACCACCAGGATTCTCAAACATGCTCGGTAAAAGTTGAGCAAAATAGGTGCCTTGATCGACATGCTGGGCCCCAATGTATTTTACACTGTTGGAGGAGACTTGGTACAATGACATCGACGGCCCATGCCGCTTGATCGCCAGAAGATTCCCCGCTAGATTCGAGCATACAATGGTAGAATTCTTGGGAGCCCATTCGCCTGGTGTACCAATAGACTTTTGCAGAATTAGTTCACCTTGAACATCAAATATAGAAAGGACTGCATTGGCTGCGACAACAGCTATTTTGTCTAACCCCAAGTTTGTTGCAGCAACCACGCCGCTCTCAATTGGAATATGCTTGCCGTTTATAACTATACTTCCACAAGTTACGACTATCAGAATGGGGTCAGCGAATATAAGTTGAATTACTCTACCCCCAAGCAGTAACTCGTGGATCGACACCTCCATGCCTAACGATCTATTACGTAATTCAGACTGTAGCTTTGAATAAATATATCGTACACTACTGGACACATTTACATTTAAAATTCTGTACCTCAACACTATAACAACCGACTTCGTTTCTTGGGCTCGTGGGGGGCAGCCATGGCAACTAGAGTAATGTCCTCATCGTGTTTCAGAGCGTCGGCTGCAAATGCCAAAGCATTCTTATTGCTCTTCACCGCAGCCAGTACGACATCTCTATCCGCCTTGAGCGCTTCTGAGGCGTGTGCCAATGACATACCATTTGATCTTACCGCCATCATGACCACCTCTTTATCCATTTTCAGGTGTGGGGGACTGAAATGTAGTGCACAGCCGTGAGAGCTTACGGCTGCGAGAACGATGTCCCTATCGTTCTTTAATTTGGGGCTTACATGTTCTAATGCATATCCCAGTGATTTGACAGCAGTACAAACAACGTCTCTATCAGCTCTTAATTCTGGGGCTGCGAACTTCAGGGCCCGTCCGTTGATCTGCACTGCTGCAAGAACTGTGTGCTTGTCCGCTTTGAGCATCGGATGTGCATGATGCAGTGCGGAAGCGTGTCTTCGTACTGCTGTTAAGACAACCTCTTTGTCTGATTTCAGCTCATCGTGGGCATACGCTAACGAGTTGCCATGGCTCCGAACTGCTTTGAGGACAACTTCCTTGTCTGCTTTCAGGTGATGACTAGCATGCTCGAGAGCGTGGCCATGGCTTTTGACTGCTTCAAGAACGATGCCTTTATCGGCCCTCAGAACAGCACTGGCAAATATCAAGGAGCCTGGATTTGAGGTTACGGCTGTCAGCACCACATGCCTGTCACTTTGTAGATCCTGGTGTGCGTGCTTTAGAGCAAACGCATTTGTGCGCACTGCAGCCAGGACTATCTCTCGATCAGCTTTCAGCTGATCGCCGGCGTACTCGAGTTCCACCCCTTCGGCTTCGACTGCTGCAAGCACGATATCTCTATTGTTTCGCAATTCTTTGGGCAAGAATCTCAATGAGTCGCCCTGGTGTATGAGCTTCTGAACGATATCTTTCCGCTTGCGCAAATTTGGCCCCACGTAACGAATATGGGGCAAATCTCTGGATGTCAGCGCGGCCTCCACAACTTCGATGTCTTCTCTTAATTGGTAGCTGGCATACTTCAATAAGGAGCCATGAACTCCAACCACCGCCCGAACCAACGGCTTGTCGAACCAAATTTCGCAGGCCTCGAATAGGCTGTACTCGGCCCTAAACTCCTCGGCCAGACTCTCCAAGTCCTGGTCAAAAAGTAAGCCCCTCCAAATAACAAACGTCGCTAGCAGATCCCTTGATCTGCG
This sequence comes from Wickerhamiella pararugosa, assembly GCA_023628975.1. Classification (NCBI taxonomy): domain Eukaryota; kingdom Fungi; phylum Ascomycota; class Dipodascomycetes; order Dipodascales; family Trichomonascaceae; genus Wickerhamiella; species Wickerhamiella pararugosa. Next base: position 116,274 of record JAMAJQ010000005.1, on the reverse strand, counting down.
TAGCTCAGGATGAATCTCGTCAAAGGAGTACTTCGCGTGATGCTCCTCGAGCCACATTGACGGCAAGTCTGTTGTTGTGGCCTCCTCAATCTCGTCCCAGATAGTCTCCAACATCCTCATTATGCCTTCGTCTAGGAGATTCAGTCGTCGATGAAAGAGGGTGACGAATTTCTCGCTGCCGTCAAACTCTGTAGGAGTTAGGCGTCTCCAGTATTCATCGCGACTGAATACCAAGTACGACGACCGACTAACTTCACGCATTTTCGTTAGGCATTTGGGGCCGACAGGTAGGTACTCTCCAATTGTTTCCCATACTCGCGTTGGCACAACAAGGCCGAAGTTTGACTCATTCCTTGACATGAGTTGTACATAAGTCAAGAGATTGCCGCACTAAACGTTCAGTCAGGCAGCTCTCGGTCTAATAAGTTTGAAACTCTAAGGCGGATTTCCTTCGTGCGTACCACATATGCATCCTAATGCGTCAGCAGTTTTTCTTAGATGATGCGCGGGAATCTAGTTATGAGTCCCGTGGGCTGCATTGAGTGCTGAAGTTGGCAGTAGCAGAGATCCCTGCTGCATAAGACTATTTACATGACCGTCATCCGTTTGGGGTCAGGAGGGGGGGGACCCCTGCTCTGTTCTGCAGCATCAGCCAAAAAGGTGGACCGCTTGTGACGTAGCTTATTGCATGCAGCTTCTACGAAGGCGACACTCCCTAACCCTATACAAGTCCGATAGACTGGAAGCGGTTGAACTTTTATGACAATAATTAGAGCTTTAGTGTTGCTAAATAGGACCCAAAGTAGTCTCACTGCCGGTACCAATTTCCAGGCACAATGTGGCCTGACGGCCCCTGCATGGGATGGAACGACTCAAAAAAATTAGTCGTGTTGCGTGACCGTTAGTCAAGGTAATGCGCCCAGATTTGCTAACAAGGAGAAGTCAGCTGTTAACTAAATCCATGGTCTGTTATCAATTGTGCATGTATTGCGCGGGCAAGATTCGAAATATGCCGTGATCTACCGATTCCCCTTACTGGGTCAATTGATGCGGCATGGGATAGCGCCCGAACAAGACCCCCACCTAGCACCGGGCTGATCTTGAGGAATACTATATCACATAATATAGGGTATTGCTATTCCCCAACACAAACTCATGGGAGCATTCCAATCTAAAATTGATCCAAAGTCAATCGACCTATTGGGGTATAAATCACAGTATACTGAGCTGAATCCTAAATCACTGGAGAAGGTGAAGCAACTTCTCCATGCACTCTTTGGAGAGTATGAATTCAACAGCTGCCCGAGCATTCTGGTTTCACTTTTTTATTTGGGGGTTTCTCCCGCACAACTCACGCATATATTCGACAAATTGAGCCAAAACTTTGTGGAGTTTCCTGATGAGGACCCCATAGCTGACAGTATTGGAGAGGAAACTATGGACGAGTTCTATGGCAAGCAAGAGTATGAAAAGAGATATTATGAGTTCTTTCGCGATCAACTGACCGAGTTCCCAGACTGGCCAGAGGTTGTTGCACGCTACGTACCAATCCTGGGTACCAGGTTGTTTGGCGACCACTTTAGCCCATTGATCCAACTTGGAGCGGCCTGTGAAATCAACGATCCAGTACTCGCGATGCAAGCACTAGCGATGGCTTGTACTGCCAATGTTCAATTGCCTAAGTATGAAAGTGATGAGGACCGGAATGTTGATGATCTCTTAGCTGCGGCAGTCCAAACCAAGGATCCAAGCCTTGCCGTCGCTTGTCAGGCTTTCATTGAGCTGTCAGAATGCAAGCTATCTTTCTCGAGTGAAGTTAGTTCGCTTTTATTTAAGTTTTCTGCGTACTTCCCCCCATCGTCTTCTTGGTCTACTACACAGATAGACTGGCCCGAAGAAATCCAGCGGGTCGAATCGAAGGACTTCGGCCAAGCACCATATCTACGGTCACTTTTGTTTGCGCACGCTCGCTTAAAAGTCGACACTAGTGCGTATCTATAGCATCGTGGGCACACATCTATCATTCCAGGTTTGGCACAGCCCACATATATCAGTAATCAAATATTCATTGTTTTCTGTTTTACATCTATACTTTCCTTACATTGACTTTGTCTCCGCCTTTCTTCGAGGATTCAATCATTGCAACGATAGTAGCGTAGTGGTGGAAGGCCTTTTCGGGGGTCGCCTTAATCAGAGTCTTGTCCTTCTTTTCAACGGCTTCTTTGAAATTCTCAAACTCCGCAACGAGACCGTCAATCTCGTCGGGTGGCAGCTCGAACACTTGCTCATTGCCCGACGACCCATCGCTACCAAGCCTGAGAGTGACCTGAGGGCCAGACAGTGACGGCTTTTCAACCAAAACTAACGACCCGTTTGTCCCAAAGATCTGGAACAAAAGCTGTGGTTCGGCAGCTCCCAGAGATTTCGAGTAGGTATAGGTACCAAACGCACCAGACTCCAGCTGTAACAAAGAGCTCACCACGTCTGCATCTCCCGATATCTCCCTCAATTGTGTTGTGTGTGCGCTAACACTTTTAACTTCGCCCAAAACCTCGGTCAGTAGGGCAATCTCATGAACTCCTGCATCGCTAAGGTATCCACCAACGTGCTGGGGAGTCTGACGCCATGTGGTAGAGTGAAACTTGTTTTGCACAAACCCGCCTGTGTGCTGATACAAAAATGTGACTGGTTTGCCAATCTCTGGCAGAAGCTTCTTGAGCTTGAGAGTGCCCTCGTGATATACCCAGTTCTCCAATACCATGATCGGTACGTCAGAATCACGAGCAAGCTTGACGATCTTCTCGCCGTCAAGCAGATCTGCGGCAATCGGCTTCTCAAACGCAATAGGCTTGTTCGCTGAGATGGCCTGAGCAACGATGGATAAGTTGCTCTGTACTGGCACTAAGGTGTCCAGTGCATCCACATTCGGATCCTTGAGCAATTCCTCGACAGAGTCGTATACTGTGGCACCACCGGCAGTGCTAGCAAACTTCTCTGCTTTAGCTTTTGTGCGATTATATGCGGCCACGACCTTAATTCCACTTTGTTTGAAAGCTGGAAGGTGTGAATCAGTTGCAAAGATGCCAGTGCCGCACACTCCTACCTGGAAAACCATATTATGAAGAGGGTAGTTTGCTGTGGGGAGCTTACGGGCTGCATATGTCAGGTGAACGCTATTCTGGGGCTAACCGAAAACGGTCTTTGTATGCATTGGCGAGCCGCTCTCAGCTTAGAACTCAAGTTTGATGGCTTTGTTGTGTACTGTTGTTCTGGCTGCGATCCCTTTCAGATGCCTGCCATACATAGAGCTATGAGGTAACCTCTAAAAGAGCTACTTTTTTGCTGAATAAATATAAACGTCTAGATACCCTGAAGCAAACGCTCTGTGTGAACTTTGGCCTCGATTCGTCTGCGGTACTCGAGGTGGCGATCAATGAATTCGTCGTCTTTGCGCATTCGCAAGATACGAACTATTATATCATCTTTGTCTGCATCAACGTTTCCAAGCTGCGCTCTTCTAAGCTCTTCTGCTTGGCTCTCCATGACTTGACGATTGCGATGAGCCATCACGGTTCTTTGTCTCTGAACAAGATCGTGGGTGTGACTGACTTGCCGTAGAGCACTTTTCGTGGTTTTCTCACATTCCTGCCGAAGCTGAACTGTCTCCATATCATAGTATACCGGAATACTCATGATCCTTTGATAAGTTTGATTGTGCAGGACCTCCAACGAAGGACCCTGGCCCTCATTGTGGAAGAAATCTCGTAGTTCTCTCAACCAGATATACACGACATCCATCTCCTGTTGGCTTAGCTGTTTCTGAGTGTGCTTAGATTTTTCGGCACGGCCCAAAATCAGGGACTCAATATTGCTCAAAATAACCTGCCATGTTTGGGTCATGACCTCAAGTTTGAGGTCCTCAGTGAGATTCAGGGCTAGTGTACGGAAATTCTTGTTGAGATATCCATACAGGGGTTGCAGAACATCAGCAATCTCCACGTTGGTAGGAGCAGGTGCCTTTTGATTTGTGCCAAGCCAATTGCTGAATGCGCCAGTGATGCTACTCCTGCGGAGAGCTAGGTCAATGGTGCTCATAGAGATGCAAGCCCGGATGAACAACGAAAACTTCTCGACAATCAACTCAATCATCTCGGCTTTGGTTTGGTGTAAGAATCGCAAGGTCTTGCCAAAGTAGAATCGGATATCTTCTTTTTCCTGATCCATAGTTACCTGTACGTAAATTCGTCCACTCTCGCCTTGAGGTCTCCTCTCGAGAGCCACAGCCTTCGAAACCGTACCATAATCCCTGTTGCCAAAGTCACGGGGGTCCAGCTTGACAATAGCGGTGCCCAGCAGGTCATGGTTTGTATTGGTATTCTCATCCCAAACCATCAATTTGAGCAGATGGGCGCGACTTTTTGTTTCTAGAGTAAAGGCTTCGTTCCAATGTGGGTTGCAGGTATCGAATACAGTGCGTGTTCTGCCGAGCTTCTTGCGCGCTTTCTCGTCTATGATGGTCACATATGCATCAGCGTTATTTCTTGAAGTCGTTTCAAGGTCTTGGGCGGCCATTACCCTAAGCGTGTAGAGGAAGGATGGGGAATCTTGTCCCTTCTTGCGTTTTTCTTCGGCTTCAATACGACGGGCGATTCCATCAGAATTCAAGGTTTCTTCCATCTTTATGAGCAGATTGTACGCCCACTGAATATCATTCAGGTACACCATAGTTTTTGTCTCGAAGTTGAATGGGTCAGGAGCCACTTGTTGTTGACCTGGGAGTTTCTCCCGCGCATACTCTTTAGCATAATCTAACCATTTGCTCTGTTTAGACGACATGGAAGAGGAAAAGCTGTTATTGTGAGTGGGTCTCTCGACTGTGACATCCTGGATAAACCAAAGCCGCAGCTTGTGGATCCAAGCATCCAGCGCCTTGCCAAAGCCTTGCACAAGGAGTGTTAAAATCTTAGCAGCATGGTATTGGTTATTCCAAGAGGTTGACTCGAACACTTGAAGGGAGGCAGAAAAGGACTTGAAGACGTCTTGAACAGACGAGGAATACATGACGCCCTGCTCACGATTCAAAGGTTCAAACGTATCCAGTTCCAGAGCGCGATCTACATAGGTTCCAACAAGCTCCGATGAAGACTTTGCCCAGTCCAGGATGAAAGGGTAAAATAGCGCTTCAGCATCGAAATTTAACACGTCAGAAATAGACAGCTGGCTATCGTATATCTTGAGTTCGCGGATAGTCTTGTATAGGTCGAAAATATCTTGAAGGGCGGGCTCTTCATCGCTTTGTTGGTGCAGCCCTAGACAAAACTTGAACATTGGCATAAAATCATTCGCAAAAAGCTTGAGCTGCCTTGCGAGGACTAGCGTGGAAATTGATAGCAGATCAAACAAGGGCTCAGGGTATTTTTTGTCGAGCTTTCGGCCCAGCGCAATGATTCCACTAGCAAGGCCGGTAATATGGCTAAACTGGAGCGTATCATCTCGCGGTATGGTACTAAGCATGCGATCATACGAGTTTTCTGCAGCACGCGTGATGGCACTTTTAAGCTGCTGGATGTGCGGTGGCTCCAAACCAGCCTTGTTAACCCAGCCGAACAAATACTCCTCCAACAGAATGACATAGGCTTGCATCTTTGGGGGTTTGGGATCGGTGATTTGGTCGAGACATGAGGCTAGTTTATTCACGGCTAACTGGATAAACTGGTTAATATCCCGTTGGGCCAGATATGAGTCGCACAGAGGCCACTCCAATGGGGGAACCTCACCACTGAGATGCTCAAAGTACGAGAAGCAGTCCTGAATATAATCGAGCATGGTGGCATCTAGCGCAAAGATAATTCGTGCGCAATGCAGCACTAGTGATGCATAGGTACAGGGGGATATCCTCCAATACTGGCAGCAGAGACTCAGCAGTTTCTTGCTCCTGGAGCTGAGAATAACGGTGTCGCTTAAGTCGCGCTTGAGGCAGTACTGCAACGTCTTGAAAAAATACGACTTGGGGTCTGGAGGAATGACTCTCTGAGGACCGGACGGGTCCAGGGTAACATTACTGATGCTATCCTTGCCCTTGAGTTTGCTGATCAGAGTCCTCACTGCAGTGAGCTCGTTCTGTTTCCAGTCCTCCCAATCCTCTCCCCAGTCCTCCTTGCAATATATGGGGTGCTGATCTTTTTCGAGATTATCCACGTAGTTGTCCAGCTCGAATCTGATATTGATGCGGTCTTTCTGTCGGTCTACATCCTGCTGGACTTCCGCCTTGACTGGCAGTATCTCTTCTAGATACCGGGTCATCTCCATTTCTGGGAGCTTATGAGGCAGACTATGGACGTCGACTTCGGCAGTGGCTTCAGCGATAGCGGGCCCGAACTTGGTGCGGTCGTACTCCTCTAGCTGTGCGATCAATGTCTTGCTGGACCGCAGTTGCCGTATTGTCGATATGAGGAACTGGACGAACGCACTGCCTTGTTCGTTCACCATCACGATGAGCTTCGAGCTTTGATGAGTTTTAGCCAGCTCACGACTAGCACAGGTCAGGAACCGAACGATCAAGAAGTCTGCCCGAACCTTGAGTTCTTCGTATTCCTCCGGGCTCGCCGAGGTCTTGAGCTCGAGCAATTGTGCGTAGAAAGCTAAATAAGATCGCCGGGTAAAATCCTCGCCTGTGCTCGGCGCTAACGCCATTGCTTTCAGCCGCTCTCGTAGGGTTCGAAGTGTGTGTTTTGGTAGAGGGTCGAAGGTGCTTGGAGGCTGTGTATCAGTGGATGGGGGCTTTGGCTTTGCTTCTTGCTGGTACGCTACAATCGACAACCGCAATAAATGATCGTATAGCCGGCTGTCCGGAACGGCCTCGTTGAGCTTTTGCCATTCTTGTTCGGACATGTGTGGCGATTATGATAACAAAGTTGGGTGAAACTTTGGCAGTAAATATTAAGGCCAATCTCGGGCGGTCAGCTGAATGGATATAGATTTAGTACTAGAGTTTATTATAAGAATTTGGATCTTGCTGCGGATTGGTTTGGCTCGCGGGCCCCTGGCTGTACTGAACCGCCACATCTCAGAACGCGGGGTATAGCAACCAGCGTAGCAGCGAGGGGAGAGTCACCTGGGGGGTTCCAGGGTCAAGCAGTTATATAAGCTCGAACTATGGCTATTGCTAAATCACGGATTAATTTGCATTGGACGAGATCACGTCGCGGTGCCGTCACACGCATGCGTCGGATGATGTCATGTATGCGGGTGCGAGCGAATGTTTTGATCTGGCAGTAGCTGTGATCGTCACTCTGTTGGTGCACATTGTGCGAGTTTCAGCTCCAGTATAGTCGCCCGATCTAAGCAGCAGCCGCAGCAGCCGCAGCAGCCGCCACTGGCCGAATTCGCCTCTGACTAACTAGGCACGAGTGATATTTCACTGAATTAGTAATAGAGGAATTACCAAATTACTCCGGTCGATTCTAACAGTTTTCCATGGAGTGCCCTTCGTGCGCAGAAGTAATTACCGACTGCGCTATCTATCCCTGTAATCACAAAATATGCTGGCTATGCTGTCTGCGCATTCGAGCGCTCATGAAAGATAAGAGCTGCCCGTTCTGTAGAAATGAATCAGATCAGGTCGCGATCGTTCGTTCGCCCGATTCTAACGCAAATAGAGCCCTTATTCCGCTGAAAAAGTTCGGGATCAAGTGTGAGACCGAGGAAATCAAAACCAGGTTGGACAACAAGCTCAATTACCCTTGTCCCGTGTGTCACGAAACTCAAGACACCCGTAAGAATTTCAAGACTCACATGTCTGAAAAGCACCCGCATGAGTTTGTTTGCAATGTGTGTGCTCACCACGAGTTTGTCTTCACTGATGAGCTCGAGATATACACAAAGAAGGGTCTGCAAGAGCACATAAAGGCCGACCACGCAACCTGTCCGTTCTGCGATTGGCACTTTTACTCTGCCGAGGAGCTCAACAAACACTGCAAGACGCAGCACGAGTCATGTTTTATTTGCGAACGCTTTGATCCTACTAAGCCGCGCTATTTCCCTAATTACTCCAAGCTCCGGGATCATTTTCAGCACGAACATTACATGTGCATGGTACCATCGTGCTTGGAGGACAAGTTCATCGTCTTTGGTACGAGACTAGAGCTGCAAAAGCACATGCTCGAGGAGCACCGTGAGCTCGTCAATGTGAAGGAGATGCAGCGAGTTAATATGGATGAGCTTGCAAAGAACAAGGAGCGCAAAGCTCCGAAACAGGAAGACGAAAAGCTGCTTGCGCAAAGAAGGTACACTGAGCGTTTGAAAATTGATGCCCATGGTGATGGCGGACGCATCGATCAAATATTGCAGGCAAACCAAACATTCGTTAAAAAGTATGTCCCTGCACCGGTATTTATCCAAACGTATACATCCGTCCTGAAAGATGCTCCAGCGGAAGAGGTCACTGCACTGCTGGAGGAGTTCAACAAGTTTACCATTCTCGATGACTCTAAGAAAAACATGCTTGAGCAGGCCCTTTTAGCACGTAGGCCTGCCCCAACGCCAGAGCCCCAGCCTGGCAGTAGCCAGACTCATAAGCAAGCTCCTGCAAGGGCTGGTCCCTCGATTCCTTTTGGATCCTGGGCAAACAGAGCTGGCCAGTCACGGTCCTCTAATAGAATAGACACTGCCAGCTTGCCCCGTCTCGGACAAGGTCACTCCACGAACCAGAGTACCTTTGGGGCGGCCAATGGACCTAAAATGAGTTACAAAACGGTTAAGAAAGCTGCTCCACAGCTTCCTCCGGCTGACAACCTCCCCACTCTTTCATGGGGTGGAGGCCCACAAACCAGGATGCCGGGTTTGAGTGCTCCTGGATTTAGCAGAGGTCTCAATTTTGTCAACCCTAGTCCGCATCCCAGTTCTAGCAACTCGCGATCAGCTTCTCCAAGCTCAAGCGTTGCGTCGTCTGCGATGTCGTCTCGCAGTTCATCTGCAGTGAATCTTCGAACAGACAACCTTCCCTCACTTCCGAGTAAGCCAAAGAAAAAAGGTCAAGGTAAGCGAGTCTTGAAGATTGTCTGAGTATTTATTGAGTACCGCACAGGTCATCAACTAATATAGCACGTAGTGTTTTTTTTTTTTTTTTAATATGCATCTAATTGTCGACTTGTAGCATTAGGGGGTTGTGTATGAATAGATACGGAACATGTTCCTTTTGAGCCAACTGCCATTCTCTATGTTTGCAACACGAGGAGATTTTGCTCTTCACATTTTTGCCGACATAGAGGGCACTCTGCCTGATCTCTACACCATTCTGAAATGCACGACCAGCAAAACAGGTGCCCACACAAGGTCGCGGTCGGGTCCTGGATGGACTCTAGACATAGACTGCAAGTCCTTGCCTCTTCTGGAATGAAGGGTAGTACTGAAGAGTCCTCAAGAGAAACAGTGGCGGGTTCCTCCATCATGCTTTGCTCCGGCTGCAGTAGTCTTTCGCGTAGTTTGTTGATAAAAGACCCCACGGTCTTAACGAGCAATAATAAACCAAGAAACTCGTAACTACCTCGAGCCTCGAGCGGATTCACTCGGTGCCCAAACGCATATCGAAGCCCAAAGATGCGTTTAGATAGCTCGTAGTATGAGCCGAGGAAGTAGAAGAATGTGAGATTGAGGGTCACCAACAAGGTAGGGCTGAGAGCACTGAGAGCAGCGTGAGACCAAGAGTCCTCGTCCCACTTGTCAAGCAGTTCGTTGCGTTTCTTCATGAGATATCGGCCGATAATCAGAGGCGTCAACGTCGACCCAAACACCCAAGCGGCTTTGCGAGTCCAGCTGGGAATTTTGCGATCATCGGTGAGGTAGAAAAGATCAGTGTATTCTTCGCCCAAAGTTCGAGTGCCGACCAGCGTAGTTAGAGCCAAATACACAAAAGTGGCAGCGGTTTCAATTTGCGGGGTATATGTGTGGAGGAAACGCACGCCCTTAAGATACTGAATGAGCTCCTTGATATCTCCTTGTAATTTGTATTCGATAGAAGTATCCTTTTGCCGTGCCCGAATGATTTCCGGGGCACCTGCGAACGGGAAATCCATGGTCACGTGGGTGCGTGGGGTGCGCGATAGCTGCTATATGAGCTGAGTCATCCAGAGGTTCGTCCGCAACCTCGTGCTTATTCATCGTTTAGGGCTCACAGGTAGGGACTCACCGCGCACAAACCCACTCAACGGAGCTCTGGTAAGTCAAACCTGTAAAATGGGAAGTGTCCGTACCAAGACCGTCAAGAGATCGGCTAAGCAGTTGATTGAAAAGTACTATCCCCGTCTTACTGAGGATTTCCAGACCAACAAGCGTATCATCGACTCTGTTGCCTATGTTCCTTCCAAGCGCCTCCGTAACAAGGTCGCCGGTTACACCTCTCACTTGATGCGTCGTATCGCCAAGGGTCCTGTCAACGGTGTCTCTTTCGCTCTTCAGGAGGAGGAGCGTGAGCGTCGTGATCAGTACGTTCCCGCCGTTTCTGCCCTTGAGGTCGTTGTTCAGGAGGGTCTGTCTATTGACGTCCAGACCCAGCAGCTCCTCAAGAGCCTCAAGCTTAACGTCGAGGCCAAGGTTGCCGAGGTTTCTCCTTCCGACCGCAAGTACCGCAAGAAGAACTAAAATATATATAGCGTTACGCAATAATTCATTTAACTATTATCAGGTTGCAGGTGCCCTCACAAGCTGTAAATTACGTAATGAAATTTTTCAGCTAGGTGCAATTGGGTTTTCGTAAATCACTGTGAAGCATGGAATGATTAGGCGGTTATCGAAACTCAGTCACCAGTCAAGGCATTTAATTTGTGCGCGTCCCTACTACAAGGCTCTCGAGCCTTCATTCTCTAATCACAAATTTGGCGGCACCATCTCCTACTCTGCCACTCCAGAATATGTCGAACTGGGTGATCTTGTTGAGTTTAAGACGGGATCTGAGCGGCACTTTGGCATCATCACATTTTGCACTATCAACTCTACGTTTGACGCTCTGACACTGGATGGCAGGACTCAAAGCGCTGAACTACACGACATATCTTTTCTGATGCGATTGAGCAATAAACTGACCACTGCTGCAGAGCTACAGAAGCTATGTAGTCAGGCAAAGTGCTCTGTGGAGCCTCTTCTCCCCTACACCAGAGTAGCTCATGCTAACTTTGCATTACCACGAAGGATCAGACCAGTGGGATTTGAGTCACTTGTTGATTGTGTATTCAGGAGCCGGTACCGGGCCCCCCCATCACCAAATGCGATGCAGATCTTAGCGCTGTACTATGCCTTGACCTATCACGATACCATGTTCGTGCGACTGGAGCAGTCTCCATTCGCAGCTGTTTGCGAGCACACTGCAGATTCCATAAACCGAGTCACTGCTGCAACAGAGCAGGACCTCTCTCAGTGTGCGGCATGGTTTAGGTCCAAGCTCAGGGGAAGCCGGAGTTTTCCAAGCTCACTTTGCAGGGCCATGGCTCACCTACTCTTGCACTACCAACTCTTTAATGACGAACGACTTGATTCGATAATTAAACTATTTGTCAAGTTATTGGGTATCAATGCCTCCCTATACGAAGTTCTCGACAGGGCTGGCTACCATCAATCCAATATTTGGCTACAGTTGGGATCTATCGCATGGGAGAGGGCCAAGGACAAGAAACTGGTAGACGGTTTAAACTCAAAAAAGCTTCTCAGCGGTGAAAGCAATATTCAGAATCGAGTATTGTCCCCCCCAAAATTCGAAGGCACAGCTTTCAAATTCCAGGATGTTGGCGTCAGCGTGGCCACAGAGTTTGAAAGATATAGAGTTAGCATTCACATTCCCGTGATAATGTGGGTCAGCATCATGGCCAGGTCATCTCCGCTTGCTATACGTGCTGCTTCGTTAGGATCACGTCTGCCATTGGTAGAGCAGCATGTCCGCGGAAACAGGGGACTAGTAAGTAACGATTATGTCCCCTGCGTGAGTGTTAGCTGTTTGTTGAATCCCTGGAATTATCAGAAAGTCTATGGCAGTGAAGCGGTTGGCTTGAATCTTTGTAAAGCGAAGATTGTGCCTCAATTTTTTGACATGAACAAGGAATTTTCAAAAGACGATATGGATGCGTACAATCTACTCAAAGACATTCTCAAAGGCCCATACAAAGTTCCGGACTTTGACAGGTTCTCTCCGTCAATGTCAGGGGATTTTCTGAAGGCTCATACATTCGCGGGCGAGTGGCTTGCAGAATGGGCCAAGAATTCTGGAGTAGACTTATGTTACCTCACGAAGCGTAAGCTCAAGGAATACCCTGAAGTTAACCCACCCGGATCGGTTGAATGTGAGCAAGTGTCCAGCATCCCTCTGCCATATGAACCTCTAAACTTGAAAGCATTTGCACCCATTGCGAATGTCTTTGATAGCTCGCTGGCCCTTGTGAACCAGCAGCAAGTCATTAGGCATCTAACGCCGCCAACCTCCTTGTCAAGACTGCTTCCTAAAGAACCCGTTGCGGAGGCTTTTAAACGACATGTCATGCCCGCAAAGCAATTCTCGGACATTTGGTGGCCAAAAGCACGGCTTTTTGGTGAACTCTTTGAGCTGAAAAAGAATGCTGAAGAGAAGAGGCTGTTCCTCTTTCGCTGTATCGTTTTTGACGACTGTTTGCCTGGTAAGGATGTAGATGCTCACTGCTTTGACCTGGGTATCAACATCAAGGTTAGAGCCACTATGCCTCTATATAGCGGCGACCAGATCGTCTGCGAAAAAATACTGGAATGTGACCCTTTCAACTCATTTGTACATATGAAAATGTGAGCACAAATTGTGCTGAGATGACTTACGAAAAGCGATGACGACAATGATATCCAAAAACCCGATTGTATACTAGATTCTACATAGTGGAAACTTTAATAAATTAATACAAGCTCAAATGTCCGGTGACCTTGTTGACGAGGTCTGCTGGACCTGGCCCAATAGCCAAAACTGTTACGGCACCTGAGGTTCCTTTAGCCTTGACATCCACAACCATTTGAGAGACGAGGTTCATTTGCTCGGCCTTGTGCTGCAAAGTGAGAATCTCCTCGTAATTCTTGGCTCGAAGAGTAATTTTGGGTTGACCCTGTTTCTTCCATGCTCTCAATTGAGGCAAGGCACGGTTGACGGCAATTTCATAGCAGCCAAGGGTAGCCTGAGCACACTGCTCGCAAACCTTCCCGGGAGTCATGGGAACATCACTTCTAATAACCAGCACCATTTTGCAATTGGAGTTATCAACGTCTGGAAGCAAGGTCATGTTAGTCTTGAGCCGCATCTGCTCCTGGTGGTCCCCAAAGAAGTAACCACCGACTAGGCCACCAATAAATACTACAGTTGCAATCTTGACGCTTTGGACGTTGTTGTTCGTAGACATGATAAAGGGTACTCGGGATCTTGGGATATTTTCCAGATTATGTCACTAATTGATAACGCCGAGGAGATCGAGGTGGTAGATACGGTTTCAATCAAGATGATATTTCATAAGAGTAGGCGTGGTTGAGTCTAGCCTAATATCCTTTTTTGCTTTGATTTTTGCTTTTTCTGCTGATGTTTTTGGAATCTTCGCCATGACTCTACTCGAGTATACCGCTTCTCCTCCCAGATCTCTTCTTTGAGGGCATTTTCCCGTAATCTTTCTGCATTCTCTTTCTCAATTGCACTTTTTCTGGCTTCTCTTTCCTGGTTTTGACGAGCGATCACTCGTCTTCGTACCTCGATGTCGATAAGCATCTTTTCAACTTCTTGTCGTAGGTTCGCCTTGTCGATTTGTGCGCAATCACTATAGACTTGATTGAGAAGCTGTCTTTTTTTGTCGTCTTGCAAGGTTTTGAGGGCTTGTTGGATTAAGTGGAATGCCTCAGGTGCCCGAGGATCTTTGCATTTGTCCGGGTGCACTGCAAGTGATTTAGATCTGAACTGTGCCCGAATCTCTTCTGGACTAGCCTCTGGCCCTATATCTAATAAGGAGTACGCATCTAAACGACAAGCAGCTAAAATTTGGTCAATATCACTCATTAGTAAATACCCTGAAATCTCCCTGCGACTTGATGGCTACTGTGTATGTTCGTAACCTGAATGAGAAATTGAATCTACGGGATCTACAAGAACAGCTCAGGACTGAGTTTGAAAAATATGGCGAAGTCCTGCAAGTAGTAGCGAAAAAATCTCTAAAAATGCGTGGGCAGGCGTTCATCGACTATGCTGACCCTGACCAGGCACAAGATGCAATTAATGCTTTAAATGGTGCTGATTTATTTGGTAAGGCTATCCAAGTTGACCACGCAAAGTCTCCCTCAGACTTAATATGGACAAAGACACACGGAGATGCAGAGGAAAGGAAAGCTGCACGAAAAAGTACCGATTCGCAGCCCGTTAAGAGGGTTAAGGGAGAAAACCCCCCTCATAAAGTTCTATTTTTACAAAACCTTCCCAAATCTGTCACAATTCAGGATTTAGAAGCAGTCTACTCCAAGGATTCCGGTTTTGTCGAAGCTCGAGTATTCGCAGCCAAGGGAGTAGGGTTCATTGAGTTTAACACTACTGAAGATGCGACAGTAGCGTTGGGTCGCCCGCAACTTGAAATTGGTGGTCAGAATATCCTGGTATCGTATGCCAATAAATAGACGGTCGCATGACGCTATAAGAGGAGAACTAGAAAAGCCGCGGCCGCAATTACTACGTATCCGAGTGCATTCTCTACTGCCAAATTCTCAACATATATCTGCGTCGTGTTGAGAGAAGGCGTTGCTGTAGGGATTCCAGTTGCGATCTCTGATGAATTTGTTGTGTTCACAAACACATGGAGTGGAGCACTTAAGTCGGCATTGTCACTAATAGTGAGAATCATGCTGTCTTCAGCAGTCGAGGTTGCATTTTATATTCGGAGTCGTATCTTTCATGTATGCACATGTCGCAGAAATCAGAAGACCTTCGTGAGGTCCAATTCTGCTAGCAACGGCCTTCAAATTCCCACTAATGGTGTGTAAATTTCACCATAAAAAATTAACGGGAATTTCGATGATAAATTCCCTTCAATGGCTAGTTAATGCTCCCGACTGGCTATGCATTGTGACAAGTTGATGTGCAACCACCATACCGCCAACTCCAAAGAACTTTTGACACAATAGCATCGTACGAATGGTCTATTCATTCACGCATCTGTAGCACTAACACATATGTAGTAGCCTTTGAAGCACAGGTTTATACGCCACTGTACTGATCAGGGTCAAGTGTGCATAACAGATCCTGTTCCTACGCATGTTGAATAAGTTACGTATCAACATCACTGGCTCTTAAGGTTACTGGCCCTACTGGAGCTCGGAAGATCTAGACGAGTGCATAGATGTCATAACACAATTTGCTCGGTTTCAATCGGATATGTTTAAGTTAGTTATATGTACAAAAGTCTCAGCGAGTTACTTGAACCAGCCAAATGTTGTTGCTTTAACGCCTTGCCAAACTCCGAATTTCTGATTTTCCTTGGAGGCCTCACGCATGATGGTTTTATAGTAATTAGGATTGCCATCGGGTGTCTTCAGTCGATCGGTTACAGGGAACTTGTCGAAATTAACATCATCGCCTATATCCTTGACTGCCGCAGCTCGTAAAACTAGAGTAGAGCCTGACGGTAATTTAGAATCAGGGCTTTCGTAGAGCCGAATTCTTTCATCTCTGAAGCTTGCGTAGGGCTTTAGAAGTTCTGGCCACTTCTTATACAGCCCTATCAGCTCTTTTGCCACTGTGATTTTGGTTTGAAGGGACATTCTTTACTTGAAAAATACTTGTGGCGACAGTCCAAATCTACAACGTCAATTAGATAATTTAGTGGCGTAACATACCACCACAGCGTTTATGAGTGAGACTGAATACAACGCAGCCCTAGATCTCCTGCGAAGACTGGATCCGAAAAACATCAAGGAGAACCTCCATACTATCTGTCAATTTAACAACGATATCGCAGAGGACCTTCTCAGCACTGTGGACACCCCGCTAACCATAGAAACCTGCCCTAAAACGAAGAAGAAATACCTTTGTTGTGATTATAATCGGGATGGAGACTCCTATAAGAGTCCCTGGACTGGAGAGTACTACCCTGAGGTTGAGGATGCTCCCACAATCAGCTCAGATCTTCGCAAACTCGAGGTGAGCCTGAATGATGCTTTTGACACCTTCAGGGATTTATACTACGAGGGTGGTCTGTCTTCAGTGTACGTTTGGGATCAGGACGATGGCTTTGCCGGCGTTGTTCTTATCAAGAAATCCATCACCAAAAATTGGTGGGATAGCATTCACGTTTTCAATGTTGACGTCAACGGACGTTCCGCAAACTATCAATTGACGTCAACTGTCATTTTGGGTATCACTGGTGGGCTCGATCTCACCGGGAACCTTACTCGCCAGCAAGAGAAACAAGCACCTGTTGAGGATGAGTTCAGCCATGTGGCTAATCTGGGTCAATTGATCGAGGAGATGGAGTTTAAGCTGCGCAATATGCTGAATGAGGTTTATTTTGGCAAGACTCGCGACATCATCAGTGATATCCGCACTGTGGAGTCCCAGAAGGATCTCAAAGAAGAGCGCGAGCGTGAGGGTGAGGTTGCAAAGTCTCTCGGCTAAGCGTTAGTTTTGTAGATGAAATAGCCGCGCCACTGAAATTCTATCTGATACGGTCCGCTTCATACTAATTAGGTGCATAAGAGACACAATGATGCTTGATGCTATATGATTGAAGTCTAAAGCCTATATTTCTGGTCTTAGCATATTAGGTATTACAGCACATTGATCGCAATTATAACTGAGTTCTCTAGTGGACTCGAGCGAAATCTTTCTTAGTCATTAACCAGAACTGAAATTTCAGATCGACTGACAAATTTGTCAATGAACAGAGATTCGTTTGTTCCGCCGCAAAACGCCCAAAGCTTGACTGCTGCTGCACAAGGAACTAGCGTGCACAAGTCTGCCGGTGTCAAATATTTGTGTGCGAGCTGCGCAGCCCACGTATCGCTTTCCAAAGGTGAGCCAGTTCGTTGCAAAGAATGTGGTCACCGAGTTTTGTACAAGGAACGCAGCCGTCGGGTAATCCAGTTTGAAGCCCGTTAAAATTATTTATATTTTGTAGCTATATCTATATTATTTTATCTTGGCTCCTTCGATATGTGCGGACGAGCACCATGCATAAAGGTAATCTTCGAGAATCTTACATAGACCCAGTTACATACACTGTAGAATCTAGCCTAGCAAAGTTGACAATGGACCACTACGCCCGATTGGGATTGAATCCTGACTGCACTCAACAGGATATCAAGGCTGCCTACAGAAAAGTGCTCTTGAAAACTCATCCAGATAAAACGGGTGATCCGTCAACAGCTCCAGCATTCTCAGCTGCCAAAGAGGCATACGAAGTGCTATCAAATGAGGAAAAGAGGCGACAATATGATCGTCAAAGAATGCAATCACAAAGGGATCCACACGGATCGCAATCCAACTATCAGCAATGGCCATATGAGACTGACTCGTCCTACGTCCCTAGCGATGAGAGTAGCGATGACTTGCCCCGGTTCCATTTCTCTCCCTTTCATACATTTTTCAATCCCTTCTCCAACTACGGCTTCACGTCTCATGGTGGCTCGATGAACGATCCTGAGGAAGAAGACGAGATTGAACAACTCGAGGAGGAGATAGAGACGCTACGAGATGAAGCTGCTCGAAAGGACCTTGAGATAAGACATCTCAAAGAAGAGCTGAGGCTCCGCGATGTTGCTGCTATGAGGGCAAGAGCCGCTATCAGCGAACTGAAAAGTAAAAACTCACACTTGAAGGAAATGTTGAAGACAAAAGATAAGAAGCTCAAAGAAGAGAGAACACGAAAACGAAAGTTCTCGTTTGTGGATCTAACCGAGTCCGATAAAAGACCTGCAGGCAGCTCTCAAACCGAGCCTCATGAAGATGAAGACCACCCAACTAAAAAGCCACGATTGGACAAATCCGAGTTCGTTGATCTCTCAGGAAAACAATCTTCTTCGAACGACTTCAAGAAAAAGGCTGAAAGGACCCAATTTGAGGAGAGCACTAGGTCAACTAAGACTGACGCAAAGAGTCATACTAGCAACAAGGCCAGCTCCAAGTCCCATGCAGCGCTCAACAAGAAGGTGTCAAAAGACTCGGACAAACAGAAGGGAGAATTCGATTCAGCCAATCGTGAACGCTCCATATCCCCTGAGGCTCCATTAATGGAAGAGGTAGTTCGAGATTTGGTGTCTCCACCATCTGGCTCAAGCCCCACTTCTGCAGATTCAACGAGTGACAGCAGTAGTGCGAGCTCAGCATCTGAGCCTGATTCCCAGGGATCCTATTCACATCCCGCCAACCAGCGAACTCCTGCAAAGAATGTCGGATCAAGTCATCCAGCAGCCAGCTCGAAAGCAAAATCTAGAGGCCCCGAACGTGATTCCGGCTCTTCAGCGAATGCCTCTGCAAATGGGCCGTCTCGTAGACCATCCAGGGATTTTCAGCCACGGTTCAGTGATCTAAGGTCTAGGTCGAGACAGAACTCCGAAAGCGGCCCTGCTCCTGCCGACTCGCGTGCATCTACAAAGGGCGCGACCAAAATTCGACACAAGTCTGGCGGTTCTGTTTCGCACTGAGATACCACTCTAACAGGTCTTCGAGACCTCACAAGCTGAGGCTGCCAGTGTCTATCCGAGTCTTCCCTAAATTGCGGTAGGTAAATTATTTATAGCATCAAGCATTATTAAACTAATAAATATCAATCATTCCTGCATCAGCTGGTGGCAGCAATCAGGAAGAGGTGTGTCGTTTAGCGTCGAGAGATTCACGCAAATGATGGTCCGCTTCCTGAACCTTTGCAACCACAGAGTCTTCTATACGTGAATAGTCCGCTGTGCCAACCGGTGCTGCCGCACATGGAGTGGGTTGCTCCGTAACGATATCGAACATTTTTTCCAAGGATTCCTCACTTCCTCTAATCAGCTGTGAATTGATTGCTTTTGCCATTTCTTGGCATGCTTCACTAGACGACTGGAGCTTTCGGAACAGCGATTCAGTACTCGCTGGAAATTTGAACTCCTTGACGATCGCTGGCACTGCTTTCAGGAGTTGTGGGAGCTCTTCCGGGTGCTCATTTAGTCGCTTCACAATTGCCTCACTTACTTCACGCTCGTTCCTACATGAATTGAGGAAATCTAGGTTTGGGCTATTGCACTTGCTTGAGAACGCTATCAGATCAGCGTGCGGTAGTGTGCCTTTGTCAACTTTGCGACGGACTCGTAAGCGGCTCCAAATTCGTCGGCGTACGAATCCCCGACAGGTTTTGTGAGTTCCATGCCAATGAGTTGATCCAAATCGCCAGCTATAGGTCCATCCATAATAGTCGACATCACCTGACATGTCCACATACCAGGTGGACTGGGCCCACTCCCATTCATTATTAGGCACCTGGAAAAAATCTATACTCGGGCCGATGGGATTACCGTTCAGGGAGCTGAATGGTGCTGGGTCACAGGGCAGTAGTGCTTGGGAGGAGAAATAGGGGTAGCCAAAGATGAAAGCACCTCGCTGGCTTTCAATCTGATAGTCCATCACAGTCTCGTCGTCATCGTTCATGTGTGCTTTCAAAAGTAAGGGACCTCACAGATATAAACACTGCCACATAAAGATCCGTGGCGCAGTGGCGCATGTTTGACAAGGTCTACCAAAGCATGTGACTATGACGTCACTGCAGGGGCCGGCCATATGCACAAGCTATCGCTTATTCCGATTAGAGTATAGTTGTCTGGCTTTGTGATCACGGGAGCACTGCATTTGTACACTCTTTCAACGATACTCTCTTTGATGTTCACAAGTTTAGTCCCTTGGTCACTATCGTGAATGAGGAACTGCTCACTTGAGTCGAACGATGCATGGGTTACGCCGGCTTCTGAGTACACTTTTAGCTTTTTGCCTTTGAGGAAGTCGAAAATAGTTACGTCATTCGCTGTGACAACGGCAAACTTGGACGATGCAACGCTGATTGACGTTATTGGTACTTTTGATTTTCGGTAGTGATACAAATCCGTGTCTAACTTTGTCTCGAAGAGCCCGTCAATCTCTAGTGAATCATTGTTTGGCTTCCAGTATGCGATGTTCCCACTGCAGTCCCAAGCAACAAGGCAGTTGTATGCCGCATTGTAGGCAACACCTTTGAGGCTTTTTAGTTTCTCAATCTTGTAGTCTTGAGGATCCTCGCCATCAACTTGCAATTGTGACTCACCAAATAGTAACAGCTTATCGCCGTAAAAAATTGCGGCTATCGGTGCTACTTTTACCTTGTGCTTTAGCGTAATGTCGCTGGTGGCCAGGTCTATGATGGCTGCATAGTCACTATCCACACTGGTGGCATAGTTCTCTCCTGTCAGCAGATATTTTACAGCTGAGCTATGCAAATTAGGGAAACTTCGGATCAAAGGTGTGTCTGCGCTCATTTCTCGGATTTCCAAGGTACCATTATGGACAAAGAGCAATTGGTTGGCATAAGCTGTAAATATGTCAGGCTTGTAGGATGTCTGAATACAGACGTCCTGTTTGGGAAACTGATTTATGTAAAACTGCTTGTCTTCGAGTACTTTGCGTCTTTTCGGCAGGGATATCAGATCATCATCTGAACTCATGACTAATTGCTGTGTTTATGTTGGGCGATACCATTCAGTAAGAGTAGTTGATGCTGTAATGAATTTCACTGAGGGGTTACACTCATAATAGAGGACCCTCGCCCAAAGTACAGCCCTGGTTATAAAGCCTCTGCTATAGGCAGAACGTATGTGCCCAGAAAGGGCGACGACATATGTCAATTCTGAAAGATGCTAATAGTTTTCAGCATGCAGGTGGGAGTTTGCCCAGTGTTGACGGCAATTGCATATCCGGAGTATATAGCTGGATGTACGCATGAACTAATGAGGCTACAAGTTTTAAATATATCTATTTAGTGATGTTCCCAACATTACTGCGCTACCAGGTGATCTCAGCGTGGCGCTGCGGCCGTGCCCTCGGCGTTTGACGTGCAGCAACCCGATCTCACACATCATGTGACAGTAGCGATTCATGCATAGAGATGCGTCGGCAAGGTCAAGTGGTGCCAAGTTCCAGGTTTTTCTGGGTATATTGGAGGACATTAACTAATTGTAAAGTCTACCACAGCTCGGCTGTATGAATCGGAACTGTGGCTAAACAGTTAGAATGTACTAGATATTGTAATGGGGCGCAGTACACGGACGTTGATAATCTCTACGTAAAATTCTAGAATCGTTCGAGCCCATATATCCTCCTGCAAGGTTACATCAGTGGCAAACTGAGAGTTATACCCCAACTTATCGAAGCTTGAATTCTGTATTATAAATGTCAGAATACAATCGAAACTCTAAAGACGCACCGCCAGCCTATAACCCGCCTAGCCACCCGCCAAACAACCATCAATACGAACAATATCCTCAACAGGACTACCACCAGTACAATAATGGTGGCTACGGAGGCCAGTACGGGGGCTACGCTCAACCTCCTCCACCGGGACAAGGGCAAGTGTACTACCAGCAGCAGTACTATGGTCCTCCACAGGGATATTACCAGCAACAACAGCCTGTGTACATACGTCAGGACAGGGGAATCAGTGGAGATGACATCTGCTGCGGTATCTGTGCCGGTTTGAGCACGCTTTTCTGCTTGGATCTATTATTCTTCTAGAGAGTGCAACAAACACTATTTATTTGTACATCGGAAGGTCAGTTTTATCTGGTTTTGAATTATACAAGATACATTTAATTTAATTAGCGCGAGTAAGCTTAGCGGGAACTCCCCCGTCAACACTAATAGTCAAGCGCTGGTGCTGGCTCTGGCGGCCCATCTTCTTGACATTCCGGTTTTTCAGTAATGTGTCAATATCAGAGTAAGTCTGGCATAGTCTTACCCAAACGCAGCTCATCTCAGTAAGGGCAAATTGCTGACCCAGGCAAATGCGGGGTCCTCCATTGAATGGCAGGAATTCCCACGAGTGACCCTTGACGTCCTTCCATCTGTCGGGTTTGAACTCCTCGGCGTCGTCTCCCCAGTACGTCTTGTCGTGGTGCATGCACCAAGCAGAGTAGAGCACGGTAACTCCCTTGGGCACAAAGATGGGCTGTTTGCCATCCTTTCCGCCGCCATGGGGTAATTGGGTATCTCTGATAGCCTTTCTGAAGTTCACTGCAACAATTGGGTGCAACCGAAGAACCTCGTTCATGACCATGCTCAGGTATTTGCATCGTTTCAAGCTCTCAAACGAAATAGTGGAGCCATCAGGGCCAAAGTCCTCGAGGACGGCTTCGCGCAGCTTCTTGTACACGTCCTTATATTTGGAGAGGTACGCGGCCATGAATGACATTGTGGAAGCTGTGGTGTCGCGGCCAGCAAGCAAGATATTAAGGGCCTGGTCACGGATAACAACCGGGTCGCGAGTCTCCTTGGTGAGCTCGTTGATGAATACGTACTTGTCTGCAGTTTGGTCTTTCTCCATGGGGCTCTCAAGGGCCTTGTTGACGAAGTAGTCCACGAATTCCTTGCAGTTGAGGCAGTTTTTCTTGAATCGGTTGGAATTGATTATTCTCCAGAAGTGCGGGCCACTGATGAAGCGGTATGCCAGCATTTCCTGTGCCTCGCCGAATGACTGCTGGAATTCCATGGGAGTCACCTTGAGACCCTTGCGCTCCTTATTGGGGTGAAGTCCGAGGGTGTCGGTGGATTCGCCAAACAAAAATTCGGTTGCTGTGTCCAAAGTCAATTTGTGGAAAAGGTCCTGCAGGTCGACGTACTTTCCTTTAGCGTTTGCCTCATCGATGCACATGATCAGTGCGTCCACATGCTGCTTGATAGACTCGAGGTGGGAGATTTGGTCACGTGCAAACTGCGGTCGGAGCATTGTGCGTGAGTGCTTCCAACCTTCACCGCTTAGAGTGAAAATACCGTTTCCGAGCAACTGGAAGAACATCTCGTAGCGGGTCCCCAGAGTGAAATCCTTGAACTGAGTTGCCAGAACTCCCTTCAGGTTCTCGGGGTCGTTAGTCATTAGCATGGGCATTCCTCCCAACCAAAATGCAAAGGTCTGACCCTGCTGATTGATGAAGAACTGGATGAACTGGTGGACATGACGTTTCATGAAGAAGAGCGCAGCTCCCAACGCAACCGAGATTCCTCCAGGCAGAATGCATCCCCAGCTACTGTAAAATTTAGGGTGCGCCAGACGCTTCTTGCGTGCCTGTAGTGTCCACCGTAGGTAGTAAGTTCTTTCGATCAAATTACCAACTATAACATACGCCAGGAATAGTACTCCAAATTTAAACGCTAGGCTTAGGTTCATGAACCAGTCTATGATTGACGACATTCTGTGCTGCAAAATTCCGGTGTGATCAAGTACTTTATATCTAGCATGACTGCCACCCCACATGGAATCGTGCAGTATGCATGTCACATGGGCGGGATAACTTTATAGTTGTTGAGGATCTACAGTGGACGGCGATATGTTAGCACGGAGCGGAACATAGATTGAACTGTAACAGCCAGATCTGCTAGTACCATGACATTGAGGCGTCGCGTTCCTGGGACGCGGGCAAGACTGTCCGAATGGGGACGCATGTGAGACCCTCAAACACTGCGCATAGTTTTCAGCTGGGCGGATGCGGCATCCCTTGTGACGCATTGCTCAACGTTGCGGGCCAGTTGACTAGGTCTTGAAAAATTAGTTGGTAGCCGTTGCGTTTTTCGCAGGTGGAATCTCATGCGTGGTAGAGGTTCCTGCATGCGCGGACAATTTCGGGGCATTTTCCGAAGCATATGAACGGAGTAATTATCCGTGCCGGCGAAACTGGGCTCAATTCTGGGGATCCAGCGATGCAACTGAGGAATGGTCGGTCAAGACTATAAAGTTTTCGCTAGCACCGTCAACTACCACGCCCATGCGGCTACATAGTATCACGCTGACTAACTGAGTTCCCCATATGTCAATACTCCGCGATATTACTTCAGCGTCATTGTGCTTAGCGATGCATGTGAATGTAAGCGAACGTAACTGTAAACATGTGAACACAGCTTGTAACCAGTACCCCACTATCAGAGGAGTTATTGCGGATGCGTCTGCATCGGAGTCACATGTGGATCCGCGTCGTCCCCACATTTAGATTTTCGATTTATCCATAATTATGCACTCGCAGAGTCCAAAAAAACTGTTCGCAGCGCCCACAGCACAGGGGCATCCAGATTGGTTGTCTAAAAACACCCGATGTTGTTGTTACCGGTGGTGGCGTGTGCGTACCCCACGGCACTTGGGCACCTGCTCGAATGAACCGGATATACGCACTGCGATTGTGCATTCTTGACAATAATTGCCCTTGATGTGGCCAGCCAACCCATGTCCAAAGCTAGACTCGAGTGCATCACCCCCCCTCTTTGACACATATTCGCACATGATGCGTCTGGGCGGCATATAGTGAAGCCAATGAGGATGGGTCTTTATTCAACGGTGATGTGGGCCCGGAGATGCGAGGAGTTGTCCCAAATGTAGAATTAGTGATACGTAACTTATCTATAAATAATGCGGGATCGTTCTCGACCCTGGCTCACCACTCAGCTAGAGATGGAGGCCGCTCTACGTGTAGTGTTGGCGATGGTGTCTCGGGTCCCTGCTCGGGGTCCAAAGGAGGCTTTTCTGTGTTTGCAGACTCTTCCTGGAGCCTCTTGGCCAGCTGTGCCTCGTGGGCAGCCTTTTCTGCCGCCTGGCGTTCCCGTCGCTCCTTCAGCATCCTCACTGCGATTTTGTGAGCTTCTCGCTGAGTTTTCGCCCGAGCACTCCACTGGTCCCAAATGGACGGGACCATGCTAATGAAGAACATCTTGAACTGGGCAAACGCCGACACCCTGAGTCGCATAGCGTCGACCACCTTGTCGGGGTCAGACAAATCTGCATTCTCAGGAATGAACTGGATCAGATTCTCAGGGTTCGTGATGTGCCGATAGATGTCCGGGAGGTCGCACAGGGCGAGCCAATTTATGCGAATGTTGAAGAGAGCCATGAACATGTGCACTATCGAGCCCAGCATGAGCACCGAGAACATAACGTACACTGGCTCGTGATAATTGCGGAGGGCTGGGTCGAGCTTGATGATGACGAGGCAACAGAGGCTGAAGATGAAGAATGAACGGTAAAGGTTACGAGCCCGCAGTTCATTGAGCCACAGCTGGGCGTTCAGGGCCTCTCGGAGGAGAATCTCGTCGACCAGCTGGCGAGTGGACACCGGGCGGAGCGTGACGCCCGCCTCCTTGAGTTTTTGCTCTAAATCAGGGCTAATTTTGAGCTTATTGTTGTCCAACGAAAATTCTCCGCTCGCATTGAGCTCGAGCGTCACATTGCTCGAGAGCTTGAGTCGCAGCACATTAGGACGCTGTAAATTGAAATTGCTTCGTCTTGGAGACGCTCCCCCAAAAGAGAATGGCCGTCCCACGGAATCGCTGGGCACTCGTGGCATGTTGTACCAAGGGTTAGGACGTCCGGAGCGAGCACTGGGATAGCGACTGGCGCCACTCGTGACGCCACTTCCGTTACTGGCGGTGCGAGTGAGCACGCTGTCGAGCGCCTGGCGTGACCTGAGGTCGGGGCTCCGGAGCGGGGACGGGAACGGCTGGAACTCCTGCGCTTGCTGCAGCACAGGCGTGCCCGGCACTGTTCTCGGGGGCGTGGCGGCAGGCGGAGTGTCTGAGGCGTTCTCGTGGCGCTGGAGTGGCGTATAGAGATCGTCTTCAATTAGCTGCCGCAGCAGCTCGAAATCAAACGAGGATCGCACTACGAGCTGCAACTTCTCGCCGGCCCTCGAAACAGGAACGTCGGAGCCGAGGCCAGTGTCGATCTTTGAGATGATAATTCTCGAGGGGTCAATTCTGATCCGCTCTGCAATTCTCCGGCGCAATGACCCGATAGTTTCTTCGTATCCGACGTTCACGGGGAATGAAATGTCATTATTGAACGGCATTGTCAAGATAACCTTGCTGTTCTCATCTACCATCTCGTCCGAACTCATCACGTAAGAAGTCAAGTCTTGTGTGGCCTCTAGTTACTAAACAAATAAACTTGGGTTGAGTTAGAGTGCCTGGGTGAAATGTAAACAAATAAACAATGGCCCTGTTCCATAGATTCAATTCTGCCTACAGCTACTTTTTGAAAAAGATGATTGATGACAGTCTAGTCATTTCTCGATGGGGAGTTCTGCGTGTTGGTCCTCCATATGGCAATTGGCTGGTAATTCACAAGCGCTGAAATTCTGATTTTTTAGGTTTTAATGTTCTGTTCTTGATCCTGTGAATCATGTCGAGAACGCCACTAGGGTGCATAAAGCCCAGCGAGACCACGACGGTTCCAGCACTTTGAATATTTTCTGGCCCGTGAATACTGAATCCAGAACCTGGGGGCCCAAGGCATGCAGGGACCAAGCTACGACTACGCTCTAGATCAGCGACGTGAAATTTGCTCCACCAGAAGTCAGCCCTCGCAGATTGACCAAAACAATTCGGTGAAAACCCCTAAAAGACCTGCTTGCCTCGGGAAAGGTTTAGGGGTCGTGCATATAATACAATCTACCGACCAGAGATTTGCTGATTCATGCTCTGTCGGAGGACGTTAATTCCCGGACGCTGCTTCAGCACTTCGGCTATCCAGCAAGGATTTTTCCGTGACCTGCTAGGTTTAGAGAGCTATGCGGATCCCAACGCCCCGACCATCGAGAACAGATTCCACATGCTGGATCAGAGCCCCGACGAAGATTTGCGCAAACGTGCAGCATTCATCAAAGCTCGGGCAAAATGCATTATTACCGGTAAACCGATAAATTTTACCTGCCCCAAGTCTGGTATTCCCACCCACCATGACAAGGCTGCGTGGGAGGCCGACAATGAATACTGGGAGACCAAACGCTGGGAGCAGCTGCGGTGGGCAAACGTATTCGAGCACGACTTGCGGTCTGGCCGTGAGTTCCCCGAGCTGGAGTTCCCCGGGCCCGCAGACGATGACCAGGTTACCAACTTTTTGAACTGGGACACCTTTTTCTACACCCGCAATTTCTACTCAATGGACAGCCCATTCAACATGGCAGTGTCCACCAAAATGCTCAGCTACCCCCTCACCATTGCTTCGTTGTTGGACGAGTACAGTCCCTACAAGTTGGCTCCCAAGGGTCCCCTGACTCTCGAGGGTCTCAAGAGTGCTGCCGCATTGCGATATACATTGTTCCCCGAGGACCAGACCAAGAGCTGGCAAGATCGGCCCATGCGGTTCTTTATTTTGGGAGCCCGCATGGAATCTCAGCTGCCGTACCATGCGTGGCAGCAGCTAGCGTTTCTCATTCCCAACGCCAAGTTCGAGTTGATTTTCATTGGTCCTGAAGCGTACTATGATCGTCGCAAGGGTCGTTATATGGCCCTAGACCGCCCTTACACTGAGCGTATAGACAATCAACTGACCATGAAGTACTACACGGACTACTTTCACGTTTTGAACGAGTCGAGAGACTTTATGCCGTACGACCCCTACCTGGACGCCTTTTTCCTGTTCCACCCCGGCCTTGGTGCGCCTGAGGCCATGGATCAATGGAGAAAGTCTATTCCCGGTTTACTGGAGTCCAAGTGCCCTATTTACTGTACAGGATTCCACGAAAAAGACCTTCGCCAAGACTGGAACTGGCTGATGTTTAATTTCAAGGATGAGCTAGATGTCTTGATCGAGCCGACCAAGAACGTCTTTGGTTCTACCAAGTGGGAGTTCAATGATCTGAATCCCCATGAAGTTTATCAGCTCAACCAGCAGCTGTTCGCTTTCAGAGGAAAGCGTTACCACTTGCACTACTAATGTACATATTCCTAGTCCGCTAGTTGTAAATAGCTTGAATATAGCCCTAATTTAACCGTTGATCTCCCTGGCGTCTGTGTTATGTAATCGTTTCTGGAAACCTGAAATTAGCTGACTTATTTCACTGAAAGCTCATGCCCAACAAAAGCGACGCTGTTCAGTTCACCTGCGACAGCTGCGGGTGTGACATCTCTAATTTAGTCCAGATATCGTGCGCCGAGTGTGCAGAGTATGATCTTTGCGTGCCCTGCTTTGCCTCTGGTGCCCATTCAGGTGACCACAAGCCCTGGCACTCCTATAAAGTCATTGATCAACACTCTTACCCAATTTTTGACGAAGACTGGGGTGCTGATGAGGAGTTGCAGCTAATTGAAGGTTGCGAACAGTATGGTGTAGGCTCCTGGGGCGACATTGCCGAGCATATTGGAGGCCGAAATACTGAGGAAGTGGGGCAGCATTACATCCGAGTTTATATCGAGACACCCACCTACCCCATGCCTGACATGTCCAAGACGTTCACCGTCAGTGCCAGTGAGTTTGTCGAAGAGAGAAGACTGCGTATAGAGCGGTACCGTGCACAGCAGGCTGCACAAGGCCCACCCAAGCCCAAGATCATTGCGTCAGTACCTGCCTGTCATGAAATCCAAGGGTTCATGCCCGGACGTCTCGAATTCGATACCGAAGGTGAGAACGATGCTGAAGTAGTGATCAAGGATATGGTGTTTGAGCCTGAGGATAGCGAACTAGACATTGAACACAAGCTCACAGTGCTCGGGATATACAATGAGCGTCTCACTCGGCGATCTGAGCGCAAAAGAGTCATTTTCACGCATGATTTGCTCGATTATCGCCGTCTGAGTGCATTGGAAAAGCGTCGTACAAAGGAGGATCGAGACTTGGCCAACAAGCTCAAGCCGTACGTTCGACTACTTTCTCTCAGTGAGTACGATGAAATGTGCGACTCAATGCTGGCTGAGCAGCAGTATCGTCGTCGAATTGCAGAGCTTCAAGAGTATCGCCAGAATGGTATCAAAACTTTGGCAGTGGCACAGAAGTACGAACGGGACAAGCAGACGAGAATGGCTTCCTTCAGTAGAGTTCCAGCCCGTCATACCATGGATGATGCGGGTCAGTTCAAGATGCGCAAATCTGCACCAGCGGATCAAGACCTGGACGCTGACCTGTTGAGCCAACAGGAAAGAAGTCTCTGCTCACAACTCAATATTTCGCCGCGAGCCTATCTTGCAGTGAAAGAGGCTGTGTTTGAGGAGCTTGTGCAGGCAGGTGGTACGCTGAAACGTAAGGGATTGAAAGAGCTTCTGCACAACCTGGACGACCAGAAAGTGTCGAGAATATATGACTTTTTCCAGAGCCAGAACTGGATCAGCTGAAATCCCTGTTTATTTATTTCCCTATCTTGCCATTATCTGGACGTGGGTCCACCCACCTGCGACTGCATATGAAACATGTGTACGAGGAAGTGGGTCCTATATAGTAACTATTTAATTAATGAGTTCTCAAATGTTTGACTATGGAACAGAATGGCTCTCGGCAGATCCTGCTAAGAAGCTGGGGGATTCTCAGCTCTGTGCCCGCGATATTCAGAGCCTCATACTTCGGCACTGGCCAACTAGGAGTGTTCTATCTGCCGCATTTTCAATAGCAGTTGACGGAACAAAGTCGTGCTGTGTAGCCCCAGAAACTATATCCCAATATCTCTCATCAGGGTTCGCGAGCGTTTCAGAGAAACTGGGAAACCTTGATCCAACAATACCAAGAATATTTTTCCCTTTTGGCGTGGGAATAGGGCGTCTAAGCTGGAGCCTGGTTGAAGTCGATAACGAGAAACGTAACGTAAAATACTACCATCGTGGTAGCGAAAAGGCTCTTCGCTATATGCAGGATGCATTGTGCATAGTACTAAATAGGTACTCACAAATAGAGGGAGACCTTACTGAAGAGCGTCGCAAGCATCTACGTAGTTACAAGATGCTCATGATCGACTTACCCACTGTCCGTGGTTGTGACACAGGAGTTCAGATCTGGAGAACAATTTACGATCGTGCACGGCTCCAAGTGAGCAAAGAGTTCACCTCGTCCCTATATCGCAAGCAAATCATTAATGACGTGGTATATTATAGCCTGTACGGTTACATCGATCACTGGTGCAATTGCGGAGACAACCATAAGAGCACGGACTTTATAGCCTGTGACAACGAGGACTGCCAAAGGGTATGGTATCACCTTTCTTGTGTTGGGCTCACACCAAGCACAGTGCCCTCTGGTTCTTGGTACTGCTATAGGTGTTCCCGGAAATGGTGTTGCAAGACCTTCAAACCAGAGGCCTTCATTGAGTGTGAAAAATGCGACAGGTGGTATCACCTCAGTTGCGCAGGAGTCAGTGATGTCACTATTGACTCGTGGAATTGTAAATTGTGCACAACGCGCGAATGAAAAGAGATACTGGTTACATGGATTAAATTAAAGCTTTTTGACGAACAGCTCGATAGCCTTGCGTAGAGGGCCATCGACCTTCTCTCCGTTTTCGCCAGACAGGAAGTTATCGGCCAAGTAGTCTCTGAGCAATTGAGCCAAACCTGGTTTCTTGACCTTGTTGTACTGGGCAAACATTTGCCGCAGCTGATCTGGGAATTCAGGATCCTCGACTGACACATATCTGACTGGGAGTGTGACAGACCACAACCACGACTCTGCTGTGTCGAGGTTAGAAGTTGCCCATTCAATAACGTGGTTGGCTAAATGTAGTCTGTCCAGAGCCGTGAACTCGTCGATGATTTTCAGAGCCTCTACACAAAACTCACGTTTGTCGAATTTCTGTGCAGTAGCAGCGTCGAACACAACTAATGCGACGTCTCCTCTCAAGACCGGGTTACTCTTGGCATCACCCAGAATCTCCATGTTGATGTCGGGCAGGTTTTTGATCTCCCGCTCTGCTTCGTTCAAATCTTCACCAGTCAATTCCAGGTTATCGTTGCTTTCGAGTTCTTTCTTTTCATCTTGTTGAGCCCGTGAGATACCTAACAACTTGCGTCTCGCGAGGATCTTTGCAACATAAATAAGCTCCAAACGCATATACTCCAACCACAAATACGGAGAATCTGGGTTGAAGCGCAACCCTTTCTGTAGAACGGCTCGGGCCTCTACAATTGATGAGTTATTCTCGGCTTGGTATTTAGCGACGTATACCCACACTTCAGGTTCTGTGGGGTGCAAGCGGAGCATCTGGGTTAACTCCTTGTTCACCACATTTACCATCTTTTGCGACCTCGCGAAATCAACAGCTTTTGTCCATAGCCCGAGATTAGAGGGAAATCTTCTGGTAGCACGTTCAAAGATAAAATTAATTCTTCGTGCAGTCATGAAGTTCTCTTTCCGAGTCCCCTTCAAGTTTCCTTGTTTTTTCATTCGATTAACCCTGAGTTTGCGAAGTTTCTCGACGTTAATCTCATAATTTGCATAGGCCATGAACTCGGACGGTTTCACGTTTCGAGCCAGAAGCCTGTGTTCGTAGTCTGTGCGCCTCTTGATAATAGAATGGAGTTCATCCTCGGTAAATATCTCTCTCTTTTTCAGATCTTCAATCTCTCCTAGAGATTGTTCCAAGTAATGGCGAACTTTTTCACTCATGCAGATAAATCGTCAAGTCAAAATCAGATTGAAAAAAATTATGTAATGATGGGTGTCGCGAAGCTATTGAGAAAACAGCGCTAGTGTTTGAAATATATAATTATTATGTGTTTAAGCTCGGTAGTCAGATTCAGGAGCTTTTTTGGCACTACAGGCAGGATTGGACTCGTCGACATTGAATATTATGAATAACGCTATTGTACATTAAATATATGCGAGTTTCCCAATAGCGCCCGATACCACCAGCTCATGCTCCTGAAGATCCGTAGAGCTCCGCCCACTGCTCAAACTGATGCAGGCCTTCTGGGGATACTGAAGGCCTGATCGTCTTCATCGACTCCAAAAAGTCGTTCATTCCCATTGGTCTAATCTGATCGGGATCTGTTGTTAATAGAGCCTCTCCTAGAGCTCGTAAAGGTCCCATTGCTGCATCTTTCGCTAAAGCGGTCAAATCACTACCAGAATATCCGTCCGTCAATCTGACCAGCTCATCCACATCCATTGGGGAGAGAGCATGGTTCTGATGCCTGAGCAGCTTGATTATATGGGACCTGCGAGTCTCCATTTCTGGTAGGGGAATGTATTGTCTACGCACGAAGCGGCGGCGGGCTGCCTCGTCAATAGCCCACGGCAAGTTGGTAGCTCCCAGTACAAGTACTCGTCGGCTCTCGGAGTCTTTGCCGGCTGCTGCTGCTTGAAGGTCACTCCACTGTACTAAAAATTCGGTTTTGATTCGTCTGGATGCTTCATGCTCGCCCGAATCGCTGCGGGCTGTGAGGATACTATCGATTTCATCAACAAAGATAATAGATGGTGCCAGAGCTTTTGCTAGCTGGAAGAGGGCTCTGACAAGTTTTTCGCTTTCACCCATAAATTTTGAAGTTAGGGAAGACGCGGAGATACTGAAGAACGTGGAGTGAGACTCTGTGGCGACGGCTCGGGCCAGCATAGTTTTTCCTGTGCCTGGGGGACCAAACAGGAGCATGCCGAGAGCCGGCTCGCGAAGCCCACTGAACAAGTCCGGGCGCAGGAAGGGGTATACGACTGTTTCCTTGAGTGAGGCCTTGGCTTTCTCCAAGCCGGCGATATCATCCCAATGCACGGGGTCTCCTTTGAGGACCACCTCTGCTAGAATCATCTTAGCGGCGTGCTCGTCGACGCCTCGGAGCCCCTTGATTTTCTCGCGTGCCATCAAGTCCCATTCGTCGAGCTCCTCCTCCGGCTCGGGGGACGGGGTTCTGGACCTTGTTTGGCGTTCTCCGCTGCGTCGCGGGGGGCGGTCGCTGGTGCGGGCCCGGTCGCTTGAGTTGCGAGGCCGGTCGCTGGCGCTGCGGGGCCTCTCTCCGCTGGCACGGGGCGGCCTGGGCGACTCGGTGCGGCGTGGGGCCTGCTGTGTTCTCGTAAGGACAAATCGTGCCGACTTTGGCTTTCCGGCGGCCGCTTTAGCCTTGGCGGCTGCGACCAAGCTCGAGGCCTCGAACGACGGATCTAGCTTTTTGGAAGACGAAGAACCAGAGGCGTGCTGAGCGGCGACCGCCTGGGTGTGGTTCTGCGATGCGTATCCTGGAGGGGTGGACACGTGCTCGCCCGAGATGTGCATCCCGTCGAACCCTCTCCAGAGACCTGTGTCGATCTGCGGGCTGTTTGAGGCAGTGCGGCGGTGGCCTGGGTTCTGCCAGGCGAGGTTCGCTGCGGTGTTGACATTACGCTTGGCCTGCGGGTTGCGAAGAATGTACGAGCCCACCCGGGGATTGCCCTTGTTTGCGGGCGTGGACAGGCTCGGCTGGCTCTTCGCGGACGGGGGGCTCGAAGTAGTGGGGCTGCTGCTGCCGGCGTTGGGGGGAGTGGACGCACGAATGTTTAGCCCCGGCATGCTGAAATTAGTCTGAGGTACCGTCACTTTGGATCCAACAGCAACTCTATTGACGCTGCCAGTGCTCTTGGATACCGACGATGATGATTGTGCTGCCCCGGGCTTGCCAGTTCCGTACGGGTTATGGGCAGCATGAGGCTCATGCACGCGGGCCTCGAGATACTGAATGCGGTCGAAGCACTGTTTTTGGATATCCTGGAGGTTCGTAAGGAGCGACTTATCATGTGCAGTCTTGAGATGCGTGGTATCAATCGAGTCTAGCCCCGTGCTGATGCCCATCAGGGTATGCTTCCACATGTCGAGTGCCGACTCGTACTTGTGGTTTCCCTCCTCAAGGATCGACTGTAGGGATGCGTTATAAGCCTCGTCATATGTTTTTTGAAGGACGGGCCCCTCTTTGGACCGCGAGAATAGGCCCATGGTATCTTTAGGTTGCTGCGTATGTAAACACTTGAGTTTATAACTAGAGGTGCGGGACCGTAAACGAGGATGGGTGCGGGTGCGCACAGCGATAAAAGTGGCTAAAAAGAAAATTAAAGAAAGTCAAAATTGTGAATATTTTACCATCCTTTTCATTGATGACGTCATGCTGCATAAGATAGAATAACAATGGGGCGACCGTGCATGCGAAGAATTTTGGGTTTTCGTTTACGGTTTTTCCCTGCAACTAGCTATCTCAGTATTCCGCTGGCTGGCGAGCGGTGATTTTGTCATGCTGATTTATCAAGGCGAATTCTCCGTAGGCCAACCGACGGCTGATAACTCTCGGCTGGTGAAGATCCAACTATGGACTACCCACACCAGTTTTGCTTTTGAAAACCCTAAGTTAGAGTTCGAGACTTTTGTGCGTCCAGACTTGGTCCCATTGGAGTCAATCAGGGGTCCGTCACTCCAGGTTTACAGTGACGATAATAGCACCATCGATTTTTTCTCTCAGGTATGCTCCTCCAAGCTGGGGCTTTTGGCTGCATGTGAAAACCCCCAGTTTGATCACCTTGTTTTTTATTTCGAGGACACGGCTGTGATGGTCAGGCCACTAGTTCTCAACACAAAGCCGGTGCTCCCACGCCCTCTCGTCGAGCCTGAGGCCAAACCTGATCGAACGTTGCAGCAGGTGGTGCTGGGGGCGCTCAGAATACGGGGGTACTCTCGCAAAGACCCAGACTTTAAAAAGCTCTACCAGCTGTGCTGCCAGGCGGTAGAATTCAGCCTCAGGAATCACAAGGACGCCAGCGTCGCCATAATTAATGAGAAAGTCGAGGCCATCCTCAACGTGCTCGAGTAACAGGTTGAAAACAGTGCGTGAGCGGGAAGACAGAGTTGGTAGACAATCCAGTCCAGAGCTACGTTACACGGTCTGTAGTTTCTGGTGATAACATGACCGTTGATTTATATTCGTGGTTAGTGTTCAATATAATAAGCATAGCTAGTGTTACTAGAATAATACCAGTGGCCTTCAGACCAATCTATTGAAGCAGTCGTAACTCGTAATGTTGCGTTTACTTTTCGTTAGTACTGATCTCCAAATAACTTCTCGAACCAACGGTCCCAAAAGCCCCTCTTTTGTCGTTTCGAGGCTTTTGCGTGTCGTTTGTTCCATTCAGTAGACATGTTGCTTGCGAGAGCATCCTGCATGCCCTCCGGAGCCAGCTTCTTATCGTTCAGTGCAGTTTCTGTGATCATTAAAGATGTATTGACTTACTAGGGCTATTTATACTTGTTTGGCCCACGCCTCACAAACAATGACACAATCTTCAATCTGTAACGTGCGCCCCTCGTTTAATAGTGTGAGTTTGAACCTGGTCTCACCGTCGATGGAGAAGCACCAAATGATAATCGGCTCCAGCAGTAGTTGCATTACCCCCTTGGACAATACAAGACGCAATTGCCCTCAGAATTAAAGCTCTTGCACCAATTGTAGCCTCTATGGCTGTCCATCACGTGGAGACACTTGTACGCTTTGAAATGATGCGACCTGCAGGTGGGGAAGCGTGCATATAATCGTCATACTCGCCTATGTGTAATTAGTATGACACATTCGTGTGAACTAGGTGAAACTAAGCGTGCATGTACTCCAAATACAGTGTATCGTTCTAGCTAATGATTTTCCATATCAATAGTGTCTTGGATCCACCTCTGTCCAGCGAGCAGCATCCAATTGCTTGACATCGTCAATTTGCCACTACGTTAGGCCAAGAACATGGTAGAATCAGTGGCGCCTCCAGTGTGATTTCAAATCAACGTCGACTAATCACGTGCATTGCTCATGTGCGCCACCTCTATAATGGCGAGGTGCGACAATCCGCTCGAGAAAAAAACGTCGGACGTACAATCAACTCCAATTACCTCACGGAGCGAATTCCGGCGGTATCAGCTCTTGTTTCCCCGTAATTCGACGCATTGAGCCCCCCGGATCTGCTATTACTAATACCGTATTAGGGCTTAGGGCTGCGCCTGTTGCAGGCAACCACTCACTATATCACTCCGGCACGATTCCGTCACACTAATGGCTCGCCGTCCTGCCCGTTGCTACCGTTACTGCAAGAACAAGCCTTACCCCAAGTCTCGTTACAACCGTGGTGTCCCCGACGCTAAGATCCGCTCTTACGACTTGGGTCGCAAGCGCGCTTCCGTCGACGACTTCCCCCTGTGCGTGCACCTCGTTTCCAACGAGCACGAGCAGTTGTCTTCCGAGGCTTTGGAGGCTGCCCGTATCTGCGCCAACAAATACATTACCAAGATGTCTGGCCGTGAGTCCTTCCATCTCCGCATCCGCGTGCACCCCTACCACGTTTTGCGTATCAACAAAATGTTGTCGTGTGCTGGTGCCGATCGTCTCCAGCAGGGTATGCGTGGTGCGTGGGGTAAGCCCGCCGGTCTCGCCGCTCGTGTCGACATTGGCCAGGTTTTGATTTCTTGCCGCACTAAAGACTCTAACAAGGCTGTTGTTATTGAGGCCTTGCGTCGTTGTCAGTACAAATTCCCCGGTCAGCAGAAGATCATCATCTCCAAGAAGTGGGGTTTCACTCCTTTGGACCGTGATGAGTACGTTGCTCGCCGCCAGACTGGCCAGATCCGTGAGGATGGTGCCTACGTCAAGTTCTTGTCCCGCCACGGTAAGTTGGAGGAGAACATTGAGAACTTCCCCGAGGCATTTGCCCAGTTGGTTGACTCCGCCTAAGGGTCTCATTAATTAGCTCCGGCATATAAAAATTATTATTTTAAATGACTAGGTCATGATTCGTATGTAGATCAGCCAGCTTACTTTGGTCGCTCTGAGGGCCGTTTGCTTTTTGATCTGTGCTTTATATACATTCTTTTAAGCTTGAACTATCACTTGTGCCTCTCTCGCTGCTCTATATTTAACTCTTGTAGATTACTTGCTGCAACTTTGTCACTAATGCAAGACCCAAATGAGGATACCGAATGGAACGACATCCTTCGACAGCATGGGATCATACCGGACAAGCCACCTAGTCCTACGGCCCAAATGGAGGCTGCTTTCGAGGAAGCAATCGAGAAAGCTCATGCTAATCGGCTGGAGGGCGCCTCGCTCGAGCATCTGGACGAGCTCGAGTCTGATGGCCTAGAGGACGAGGACTTTATCCAGATGTACCGTGAAAAGCGGATGAGAGAGCTGAGGGAGCAGGCTTCCAAGGAAAAGTTCGGTGAAGTCGTCAAAATCTCCAAGCAGGAGTACACCGACGAGATCACCAACGCCTCAAAGTCTGTGCCGGTAATTGTGCAAATCAAAGCTGAGGGCGTAGAGCAGAGTCGCCTGCTCAGTGCATTGTTTTCTCGTATTGCCCCCAAGTTCAGAGATATCAAGTTTGTCGAGATCGACTGCCGTCAGATCAATGAGAAATACCCTCTTAATCAGTGCCCGACTATTTTGGTGTACAAGAATGGCCAGGTTGTCAAGCAAATCGTGACACTAGATACAATAGGTGGTAACTCGACCAATCTACGCGACATTGAGAGATTCTTGGTGACTGCTGGGGTAGTGTCGTCGACTGATGAAAGGTTAATGGAAAACCAGAGTGATAGTGATTAAATTCTGTAGTACTAAATGTTAAATCTGATGAGACCACACTTGTGAAGCCATTGCGAAGCCACTTGCGAAGCCACCCGCCTCTAGTCAGACAGATAATGATCCCAAGAGACCAAGAGCAGAGGTACAGGAGATAATAGTTGCAAAAAAACACAGTATTTGATAGGACATGATAGCTTCAAGTGCTACAAAGTGATGAGAAAACAAAAAAAGTGTGCACCTACCCAGGCTCGAACTGGGGACCTCACGCGTGTGAAGCGTGCGTGATAACCAACTACACCATAGGTGCTAACTTGAAAGCCTAAATAGATACAGGTATACAACGTATCTCCCAATATATTATACCAGGAGGTTCGGCTGCTTGTAGCGAAACGTTTGCGTAAATCAGGGAGTTCTCAATGGTTGAGATTACCGGAAAAAGTCTTCATATTCTTTTGTTGACTGCAAAACTACGCTACCTGGTTTGAGCGTCTTGTCACGAATGAACGGTGCCACATGCTCCAAGTTTTGTGGCCCACAAAACAAGGGATCTAACGTATGAATCCTCAGTTAGAACGAGTGATAATTGACATTTGATGTATTGCAGGGTTCCGCAGAATTAATCTGTGAGTTATGTTACCAGCCAGCGGTTCTTGACACATGTTGCACTATTGGATGATAGAATAATAATCTCAGACAAATTTGTGAGCCGCCTTGATCTGTTACAGTATTGCTGCGATAATGATTTTGATCCCTAATCTCTCTTCTTGTGGCTCCAGCTTCATATAGGTATACAAAGTAGCTCACATAGGCACAGAGGCAGATGTATCATATTTCGGGATGATATTAGGCGTAAATTCCTACGTGGTGGAAAATACACAAGAAAACTTCTACAAATAATGGACTACGACAAGCAAGATGAGTGCGAGAAAATCGTACGTTCAGCCATCAGAAACATCGTCAAAAACAAGATCCTCTTCCATTACATAGGCGTTTATCTCATTTGGGTTAGTATTCTATCTAATAGATGCTAGCAAGTTCGCTCGGGGTACCTTGATGCATATGCAGGGCTCATTCGGAAGTCCGAGCATGCAAGGTTGTGGTCCTTTTAAAAGAACCAGCTCACCCCTCTGACATGTTTAACAAGAACAAAGCTGCAATGAACTTGAAGCAAATTGTCAGCGTATTAAACGCTGGAAGGATGCACTGGGTCGGTGATGGCCTCCCCGTATACAACACAATCGACTACTACGAGACTGGCCGATTTCTCAACCCATTCATCATGATGGATTATGGTGCTCCCTATGAATTTCAGCCCCACCCTCGACCCCGGGGTGTTGGTTTACATCCTCATCGAGGCTTCGAGACAGTTACTATAGCATTCCAAGGCGAGATCACTCACACTGACACCACAGGCAAGTCTGATACCATTTACCCCGGAGATGTACAATGGATGACAGCTGGCTCTGGATTGGAACATTCTGAGATGCACTCAGACAACTTCACAAAGAACGGTGGTACCCTGGAGATGCTACAACTCTGGGTCAACCTACCTGCCAAACACAAAATGACAGCACCTGGATACCAGGCTATTACGCACAATAAAATCCCCAAAGTGGAGCTGGACAAGAATGCCGGCACCGTCTCCTTGATTGCAGGTGAGTACAAGAACGTGAAGGGCCCAGCAACCACATTCACTCCTCTAAATCTTTGGAGCATCAAACTAAACCCGCGTTCCCACATTGACTTTAAATTCCCTGAGGGATGGAATACGGCATTGTTTGTACGGCGTGGAACTCTCAATGTCGATGGTAGAGATGCTGGATTCAAAGATCTCGTCGTCTTCTCGAGAGAAGGACAGGGAATCACAGTGAACACAGATGAAGGTTCAGAATTCGTGCTCATGAGCGGAGAACCCATCAATGAACCGATAGCCGCATATGGTCCGATGGTTATGAATACCCAGGACGAAATTGTACAAGCATTCCAGGACTACGAAAAAGGCCTGTTTAGCCAACCGGCTATTAGAAAGCAATAAACACGTAGGTTTTATTAGTTTTACAAGATATTTCACGAATAAATATTAAATCCCAGCTGCTGTTGCCAGCTTTTTCAGTGCACCGCCCTGAGAGTCGTCTGCGGCTTTCAAAAAGTTGCAAATCTGCTTGCATATATCATACTGGTCAGCGGCCAACGCCAAATTGAAGAGCTTGATAGTGTTGTCGTCAACTAGCTCAGCAGTATCTTCCGTTTGAAGGACCAATAAATATTCGGCTGCAACTTCAAGCTTACCTTCTTGTAGACAGAGATCAAAGAGGCTCTTGGGGGTTGAGCCGCTTGATTTGAATAAACGCGCCCAAAATTTCATCTCTATCTTGCGGGCGCACCTCACCACAACTTTGGGCCAGTCTGTGAACTCCTTTATTAGCACCATGGTTGCGTCCAAAGCCTTATCATCCATCAAGCTTCGGTATAACGCAGATTCCATTACGTCTTCAAAATAGTCCAGATGATGATAATCGCGTGCCAGTTCTCGAGCTTCGTTCATATCGCGAGAGATGGTCTGCTCAAATAACCATGGTAGAAATACCTGCACATCCATGCTTGGTTCGATATATGTGAAGCTCCTGTCGTAGCTTTTCCGCTCCACGGTGTCCACAGTGACAAAGAGACCCTTCTCCATGCTTATTCCGACAGGATAAAACTCTATTGAAGTTTGGAATTTCTCCTCCGACTCGTCGTCATGTAAGCTTAGAAGCGTCATCTCAGTACCGCTACAGACCCATAAATGGCTGGAGTCATAGAGATGATAGTACTCGAGAGGAGTCGCTAGAAGTTTCCTCGAAACTATCTTGTCCTCTCGATTCTCAATTTTGACCAAGATTAGTCGATCGTCGACCAAAAACAGCGTTCTTTCAGCATCAACAAGAGTCATTGTTCTTACTCGTCCGGGGGCAGTAAGCACAGTCACTAAAGACAACTCTTCGAGTAGAACTGGGCTACCATTTTTCAGCTTGTACCTTTGGAACTTGCCGCTATGAAGTAGCAGCCCGAGTTCATCATCCATTTCTCTCACAGCCATAGTTACTACTGGCGAAAGCAGATCAATGGATGCCACGCACTGCTCCTCCTCCGTTGTTATGGTGTTAGCTGCACTAAGTGCGGTAGAAAAAACTTGCACTTTGGGGGGGTGCTCAGCCAAACTCAAGATGAGGTACTTTTTGTACCACAATAGTCCATTGCTTTTCACCATGCAATCACGGTCACTAAAAGTCTTCCATTGGCGATCGGCGATACTGATATACATGAGGCCGTATGATCCTGCGATAGCGATAAGCTTTCCGTCAGAATTCGTAGCCACAGACATAATGGGCCAGTTATAACCCAAATACTGGGTCGGTGCTGGCAATGTAAGCCATGGCGAGGCTGGAAGCACCTGTTTATGATTATCATGATAGATGAAAAGCCGCTGTCCGCCAAAGATCACTGGATGGGCGAAACTCTGCTGTTGAAACATTCTAAGAGTTTCATAAACAAAGAGTGTTTTATGGTCCGCCTGGAGGAGGAAAATTTCATCCCCCCCAACCGACCATTCAACTTTTGATACCGGAACCTGCTCGACATGGAGCAGGGAGCCGAGGACGCTCACTACGAACCAGCCACCAGTATGGCCAACAAGTAGAGCTGTGCCTGACGGAGACCATTCCAAGGCGGTGACTTCTTCCATTTCAGGGACTTCGAACTCACAAGGATTTTCGTCCATGTCTTTGACGTTGAAACAGGTGATTGATCCCTTGAAGACGACGCATAACTTTGCGAACCTAAGGTTAAAGCACGTTCCCAAAGGTTTAGAAGATACGGGCACCGGAAAGGGTGTGAAAGTGTCGTGCTTCATGTGAATGATATAGGTATCATCGGTAGCAGTGACGAGGCACAACCTGCTTAACAGAGTTGAGTGAGAGCCGCTAACAATTTTATCAGAAATGAATGATGAAATCGATACTGGCGTGAGTTCAGGCTTTTCCCACGGGGAGAAATAGAGCTTGTCTTGTGTCAACAGGATAAGATACTCCTGAAATGGGAATATATCGATCACATTGTCCAATTCGATATCATTGACATGCTTGAGATGTAGCTCTCTCACTCCAAGTGCTTCTCCGGGCCCATAAGTTTGGGTGAATTGGGTGGTTGGTCGCAAAATCTCGTCCAGCTCGCCCTCAGGTAAAACAGCGAAAAAACAGAACTTGTTCCGAGACTGGGCCACTAGATAGCTTCCAGTATGGCTGGCTCGAATTTTAGTGTAATTTTCTTGTTCATTCCTGTAAATGTAGCATGGTACAAGCGGCTTGAGACGATACAACGCAATGCAGGTAGCTGAACACAACGCTGCATAAAAGCTGTGTCGTGAAACGCATATTGAAGTGAAATTTTCATCCTCAGCCTCGCCTGTGAAAGACTTGGCCGATTTGAGCACCTTTGGTGGACCAATCGGCCAGATCATGATTAGTGATGGTTGTGTAGTTTGCAGCTACTTATACTAATGGACAATCCACACTTGCAGCAGGCTGCGAAGCTGGTGTATAGAGAGAAGATAAGCAATGTGTACGAGGAAATATCGTCAGAGAAAGATAAGCACAAATATTGTCCGGGCTGTTTCGCTATTCGAGTTCCAGGCATCACGTGCTCTGCACGACTGAATATCACCAAAAATAAGAATAAACGAGCTAGACAAAGAGCTGAGGCAAAGCGTAAGAACCACCTAGATTACGTCAAGTCTAGAAAGAATAATTTCACGCCGTTGAAGTCTCCGTGCCGTCTATCGTATACATGTAAACAGTGTGGCGACAAAAGTGGCGTCAAGTTACTGATTGATCCCCCCAATGCCACAGCTGAGAACCCTAAAGACCGACTATCTCAAGGGAAATTAGCCAAAGAGCGGGCGAGAAAGAGAAAACAAGCGACAACAGGCAAGCCAGCCCAGACAAATTTATCTCTAAAACCCAGCCTCTCCCTCGGCGACTTTTTGATATGAAAAGTTATTTAATCAGCTTTATGAATTCACGAAATAAATACTATTTATCAATGCTGAGACAGGTAGTTCTTTACCTTTAATGTTCTATTTGGCCAA
Source organism: Wickerhamiella pararugosa (assembly GCA_023628975.1). Lineage (NCBI taxonomy): Eukaryota > Fungi > Ascomycota > Dipodascomycetes > Dipodascales > Trichomonascaceae > Wickerhamiella > Wickerhamiella pararugosa. The sequence continues at coordinate 73,663 of JAMAJQ010000005.1, read as the reverse complement.
TGTTAGATGCTCAGTCCCGAAAGATGGTTAACTCTATAAGCACATGGTTTGCAAATTCGCTAATAGAAATGGGGTAATCATCATAACAACTTACCATTTAGTGAGTAGGTGAAGTATTGGTGGTGAAAAATTCGTCTTATATGCTACTTCCGGGTAACACATTCAAGGGCCAGAGATGCGATATTAATTTGCCAAATGGCGCAAATAATCATGCACACCCGAGGAATTGAGGCTTGAGCCACTCAAATGGTTTGGGGACTGCGAATTTCCGAGGTTGAAATATATACTTATGCATCGTCAGTATGCGTTTGATATGATCCCAGCGCCAATTACCACATCTTTCTCATAAATAGCAAGGTATTGGCCTGGGGAAATTGCTCTTCGTTTATGTACAAGTTTGAAGGTCGTCGTTCCATCTTCGTGAATGCCTTCAAGAGGCTCTGGTTCTTGAAGCGATCTATACTGAGCAAAAAGATCAGAGGAAGATGGGCGTCTATGCCAATTGAAGTCTTTACATTCCACTGTGTCGTGAAACAATGCTGGGTTATCTCGTCCTCTCACGATGACCATTTCGTTAGTGTCTGGAAACTTTTGAGCCACAAACCATTGGCCCCTATATTCAGGGTTACTCTGGGGCATGGATATACTTGCACGCTGACCGATTGTGGCAGTCCAGAGGCCCCGATGTTTTCCGACTACTGTTCGGTCTGGGAGGATGATATTTCCAGGAGCAGGCTGGAGGTATTCCTCGAGGAATTTTGTGAAACTCTTTTGCGACTGCTCCACAAAGCATAATCCCTGGCTGTCTGGCTTGCTGGCAGTTGGGAGATTGAACTCTGTCGCTAATTCTCGAACTTGGGGCTTTGTCAATTCTGCAAGGGGAAACAGAATATGTTTGAGCACGTTAGGGCTCACTGTACTCAGGTAGTAACTCTGATCTTTCTTTAAATACGCTGGCCGACAAACGAGGCTATTATTGATTCCTGCATAGTGGCCGGAGGCTAGCCATTTGAAGCTGGGATCACGAGATTTCAGGTGGTCTATTAGACTTCCGAACTTGATCTGTCGATTGCAAGCGACGTCTGGATTTGGAGTAACTCCTCTCTGGTACATTGAAATCATAGGCTCGAAAACTTCGGTCCAATAGTCTCTCTCAAAGTTCACTCGGTGGCAGTCTATACCGATGTGATCTGCAACCTGCTGGACTTGTTTCCAATCTCTTTCTGAGCATTTTGCAGTGGAGCTCCAATTGTTCATGAAAACTCCCCTAACTCGACTGGTTCCATAAGCTTTTGCGAGGAGCGCAGCACAAGTGGACGAGTCCACTCCGGAGGACATGGCGACATATATTTTCTCACCAGTTTTCCCTATATTTTGCAAACCAGTCCGGCTCATGAAAATTATCCCAGCAGTCTGCTGACGCCACTGCGCCACAGACACACATGCATGCAAGAGCCGAGTCGTCGACATTTTGGGACATGCAGACGAAACTCCGGGTGACAACTATTGTTTTCTTACTATCTGATCGGCTACTGTTTTCTAGATTTTTCGTGGCCTTGGCGCATCGGTGCAAGCTTTAGTTTTCCTATTGCGTCATTTAGTAACCATGCTTGTTACCAACGCTGTAGATAAACCGAAAATAGATGACCGAAATTACCGGGTCATCAAACTAGAAAATGAACTAGAGGTTCTGTTGGTGCAGGATGTCAAGGCGGATAAGGCCAGTGCTGCCCTCGACGTCAACGTCGGCTCGTACTCCGACCCCTCACAATTGCCCGGCTTAGCACACTTTCTTGAACATCTTCTGTTCATGGGAACCAAAAAATTCCCTAGCGAAAATGAATATTCGCAGTTTTTGACTGACCATGCCGGCAGCTACAATGCATATACCAGCAGCGAGAATACCAACTACTACCTTGATGTAGCGTGGCCGTATTTACACGCAGCACTCGAGAGGTTCTCCCAATTTTTCATCTCGCCTCTGTTTAATGAGAGCTGTAAGGATCGGGAGATTCTTGCCGTTGATTCTGAAAACAAGAAGAACCTGAATAGCGATATGTGGCGACTCAATCAGCTGGAGAAGAGTAACTCGAATCCAAAGCATCCCTACTCGAAATTCAGTACTGGAAACTTCCAGACATTAAACAAGCAGGGCGTGAGAGACGACCTTATTAAATTCTATCACGATCACTACTCTGCGAATCTTATGAAGCTTACGATCCTGGGAAGAGAAGACCTTGATACTCTCGAGAAATGGGCCACAGAGATGTTCACTGACGTTCCCAATACCAAAAAGCACCTTGAGGTTTACAAGGAGCCTCCAGTGGCCGAGATGCAGACGCTCATTCAAGCCAAGCCCGTCATGGACATCAAGCACCTAGAAATGAGATTTTTGGTTGGTGATGAACGAGAAAAATATCGAACCAACCCCGGCCATTACTATAGTCACTTGATTGGGCATGAGTCCAAAGGGTCTCTTCTTTACTACTTCAAGGAGAAAGGATGGGCAAACGGCCTGAGCTGCGGAGTGTTTCACGTCAGTACAGGTTACGATTTCTTTGTTGTCGAGATCGAGCTCACTGATTCTGGCATCGACCATTGGGAATCTATTGTTCAGTGCGTGTTCCAATACATCGACCTACTCAAGAGCAGTGGCCCCCAGAAATGGGTCTTTGACGAGCTGCATAGCTCAACTTTGGCGTCGTTCTCGTACATGCAGAAGCTTAAGCCCAGTACAACCGCATCTACCTACTCTAAGGTACTGCAACGCCCTGGCCTACCGAGAGAGCACTTGCTTAGAAGCAACGTCATGGATGAGTGGGATGAAAGTCTCATCAAATCGTTCGGGGAATCTTTTACTACCGACAATGTTAGAATGACGCTGATATCACAGGGGCTACAGAATCTGGACAAGAAGGAGCAGTGGTACGGCACTAACTATCGCATTGAGAAGAAGTCGGATTTTCTCAATCACCTTGATACCAAGAATACCCTGTTCCATCTTCCAATGCACAACGATTTCATCCCGAGGACGTTCGAGGTCCTCGATACCATCAAAGCTGTGCAGAGACCCAAGCTTGTAATCAACAAACCGGGATACCGAGTGTGGTACAAGAAAGATGATACGTTTTTCATGCCGAAGGCACAGGTGGAAGCAAAGCTTACGAGTGAATATTGTGACTCGACTGTATTGAGCCATATGGCTACTGAGCTCTTTGTGCAAATTGTCACCGACGCTCTCAACGATTACGCATACTACGCAGAGGTTGCTGGGTTGTCGTACTCGGTCTCAACATCTCAAAATGGCATAGAGGTGTGCGTGCATGGCTTTAATGAGAAGTTGGGCAACTTACTTTCAGTTATCATCGAAACCATCAAATCTCACAAGACTCCCGAAAGTCGTTTCAAAGTGCTCAAGAAACGACTTGAGCAGAATCTGGGCAATTCTCGTTATTCTATGCCGTACCAGCAGCTCTCTTCTCAGAGTACGCTTTGTTGGCTTTCGGAGAATATGTGGGACGTGGAAAGTCGCCTAGAAGCTCTAAAGAGTGTCGATACCGCCGAAGTGGACAAGGTTCAGAAAGCATTCTCCCAATCTGTCAACATTGAGGTACTTGTCGTGGGCAACTACACCGTGAGTGATGCTGGCGATATCGGTGGCAGACTCAAAGATGGCTTGAAACCCCAGGAATTAGTAGAAAAGAAAGTCCGCAGTTGTTTTTGGCTACCACGTCCATCAGAATACGCTCTTGTTCGCGAGCTGCCCGATGAGGATAATATCAATAATGCCATCGAGTACCGCCTTCAAATATGTGGTTGTACTGAGCTGCGTAAACGAACTGCTCTTCAAATTTTGGGACAAATATTCAAGGAGCCCACGTTTGACCAGCTGAGAACGAAAGAACAACTGGGTTATATTGTAGCATGCTATGCTCGTCCTATTCGCTATACGCTCTGGCTCAGGTTCATTATTCAGAGTGAGGAATGCACCGAGTATCTGGAGAGCAGAATCGAGAGTCTATTTCCTCAATTGGAAAAGCTCCTAGAGAATATGTCTGATGCTGAGTATAAAAAGCATGTGGATTCTGTGATTGCGACGAACCTTGAAAAGTTCAAGAGCTTGAGAGAGGAAGCTAATAGCTATTGGGGAAATATATCCACTGGATATTACGACTTTAGCAGAAGAGCAGAGACAGCAGCAATTGCTCGTGATTTGCCAAAGAGTGAAGTCATTGAGCTATTCAATGAATTTGTCTCCAAAGAAAGTGACAACCGGGCTAAGTTTGTGGTACACCTTAAAGCCAAGACTCAGACGAAGCCCAGGAAAGACCTCAGCGTTCAAGGCGAGGTTGTTCGTAGCGTTCCCGACTTCCAGCATGATTTGGAGCGGGTGCCTGTTCCTAAGCCTGTTAAAGAGATCTCTTTTTATGAAATTGACGAGCCGAAACTCTGACAGGTTGAGCTAGATCCTATGTATTATTTTGCTTAAGTAAATTTGCAGCCTGCTCTTCGCTGATTCTGTGCATCACCACTTCTGTCTTTCCGTCATTCTGAAAATGCATTACTGGTACATCAAAAGCATACTTGTCGTACCATTCTTGGTTCGACTTCTCCGTGATGTCGACCTCCTTGATAGCGAAAGGGATAGTTTTAGAGACCTTTTCTAAAACATGCTTGGCCTCGGAGCAGAGCCCACATCTTGGTCTTGTAAAGAATATAACTGAACTCGCCCGAAGTCTCAGGAAGCTGGGGCGCATAGTGGCGGATGCATGATGCATCGCTACTTTATATCACTTGCTCTCGTGATCTATTAATTATCGCTCAAAACTTACACGCCTCATATTTTCATATGCTTCGAGTTAGTGCCAAAACAGCCGCGTTAGTAGATAAGGAGCTTATGGGAGCCTATGGGTTCTCGATAGATCAATTGATGGAACTTGCAGGTCAAGCAGTTTCTCATGCGGTCTACAAGATTCATCCACCAGCAAAGGGGAATAAAGTGCTTGTGCTTGTAGGACCGGGAAACAATGGAGGAGATGGTCTCGTAGCTTCTCGTCATTTGAAGTTACTTGGATATAAACCCAGCGTTTATTATCCAAAGCACACTAAGGGCGAGCTGTTTGAACGTTTGAATACTCAATTGAAGCACTTGGATATTCCATTCATCGAGGATATTGAGTCAGAGTTCAAAGTGGCGGATGTGATCATAGATTCTCTTTTCGGCTTTAGCTTTAAACCACCTGTGAGAGAAGCTTTTATCCCAGTGATGTCGTTATTGACTGCTACGGAAAAGCCTGTATTATCTGTGGATATTCCTTCAGGATGGGATGTCGACAATGGACCAGGCGACTCCAAGTTCATGCCGACTGCATTGATTAGCCTGACAGCTCCCAAGGAGTGCTCCAAATACCTGAAGGGTCGGCACTTTATTGGTGGCCGATTCGTGGATCCATCGTTTGCAAACAAGTACGGGTTCCAAGTCCCTCCATACAATGGCACCGAACAGATATATGAAGTCGAATAGATAGTGTATTAACGTTTTCTTATGAGTTTGTGCGAGAGGTTATCAGTGTATAATAGATCGTGGATACATAAATATTGTTAGTCTATGGGGTTAGACAGATACCACAGAGACGTGCGGTTCCGTGGCATCCTTATCATTGTGTTTTTGAAGTTCGAGCTTGGCAGTTCCTACTCCGGCGATTCCTTGCTCTTGATTTTCACCTAGCCATGGCTTGAACGACTCTCCAAAGTGGGTCATAGGGGCAGCGCAGTAAAACATAACTCCGAGAACAATAAAGACGAATCCAACGGGGTAGAGCCAATAAACCCCATAGCCAAAAATCCTGGTACCAATCAACAATGACCAAAAGTCAGAAGTCAAAATACTCAGATTGTAGAATGCAGCACTGCTCATACGGAACAGGATAGGAGAAGTGGTGTATAGAAGAAGCATTGCGAGAGTGTAGCCCATGACGCTGAGCCCGACCGCAACGTTCCAATTAGCGTTTCTGATTGAGTCTCGCTCGAAGATGGCACACTGAACTCCGTTGATGATGGTTGCCCACATACCCAATTGGCCCAGAACAACGTACAAAGGACGTTTTGAGACGAAATACTCTTCCCAAGTGTTGCACACACCATAACAAGCTGCGGCCAAAATAACAAAGAGATCACCTTTAACGGGATCGCTGGCGGAGTAATCTTTACCAGAGAGATGGTCGCTGACCACTAGAAGTGCCATACCCCCAATACACACGACGATGGAGATGTACTGAGTCCAGTGGTATCTGACCTTAAGGAAGATGAAGCTGAGAATAACGACTACAACAATCGCAAAGTTGTCCAAGAGAGCAGCACTCAAGATGTTTGTGTATTCATAGGCCTTGACAATGAAGTAGTTTCCCTCGACATCTGCAAACGCGAGGAAGAAGAATTTCCAGCCGTCAAAGAGCACCAACTTTCCCCAAGCTTTCCATCCCAGTTTGTAGATGGTGTAGGGGGTAAAAATTAAAAACAGAACGTTGTAGACAAACAGTGTCTGGAGGGCAGGAAAAGATGTGCCATTATTGTTGATTTCCGTGGTGAGACTGTTTGTGCAGGTGATGACCCAACTGAGGACCTGACCGTGCAAAACGATGAACCAGAACCTACGATTCCTAAGGTATGCAAAATATTTCTTTTTCTCAACTACAGGGACTGTTGTGGCCCGACTGTTCACACTCTGTGCCTCTGAGTTGACACTAGTAGCGTCCAATTCTGGGGACTCCACGGCGCGGTATGAGCGTCTGGGTGTGCTAGCGTTTAGCAATATGTTGGCTTCGTTTTCCATCGCAATCGAGAAGACAAGCTTGGCGAAGGCTATTTCACAGCTGGTTCCTAAAAGAAAATTTTTAACCCTTCGCCCTAATGACTCGAAATGAATCGTCACCCTGACCCATTATAGGTATAAATGACGGAGATGATACCGATAGAATCGTTGGAAAGCACGTTCTCACCAGTGCATTTGGGAATTGCTCGAGCTGCCCCAGTCTTTGTGGGTTTTATCAACTTCAGCGGTTTCGCTTAGGCACTTTGACGGCGTATGCCATGCATGTGAATTGAATACAGCTGGGCTGCATATAAGCCTTAGGAGGCGCTCGCTGTAGCTGAGTGTGCTCTCAACCAAATATACTGGGGTATTGTTACTTTAATTTATGATTATGCGGTGAAAACAGTGCTTCTCCTCGAACGAGGATGTGACTGGCTCATAGTGATACCTGCTTACGGCATCACAGAACTTTCATGCCTCCTCGCTTCCCCAATTTGAAGAGCATTCCGCTCCCTGGCGGGCCCAAGAATACGACTCATATTATTCGTGACAACTACAAGCGGTACATGTTTGCCGAGAATGAGGTCACTCGTAAGGCCCTCAAGTACTTGGCCCACAACACAACTCTGCCGGCAAAAACCAGGCTTGAGGCCCAAATACAGCTGCACTCTATGCCCCATTACACTCGTCCTACCCAGATTCACAACCGCTGCATTGAATCTGGCTACGGAAGGTCAGTTATCAAGGAGTTTCGTGTGTGCCGCATCAAGTTCCGTGAAATGGCCCTGAATGGCGAGCTCCCCGGAGTTCGCAAAGCTTCGTGGTAATTAGAATTATTTAATGTACATAGACGTGGAAGCATGAGGACGTTCTAATCACGAAGACTACATTAGCGAGCCAACTCTGGATTGGTGCGCAGGTAACTTTGCGGGCTAAATTACCCTGTAAATAGACGGAAATGAGCCCATGTTGCCGTGGCCAAAGAGTTGCAGCACTTGCTGTAGGGATCTAGGAGATCATTGGTTGGTCGGTGAGGGATCTGCGACAATCCGATGGCGTGCGCTACGGCCGCGCCAGATCTGGGCGAAAAACATGGTGACGATTGCATAGATTGATACGAATAATTCTATATAGAGAGGCTAGCGTCTGCAAAGTTTACGAGCTGTGAGCCAGTGAGACATTGTTTTGTTTATTCCTAGTGTTTGTCGTAACTTCGCGAGGTAAGCAACAACGGGTAAACTATAGAGGTATGTGGTATGTAGATTGCCAGGTTGTGTGAGTTTGAGTGCGTCTGGTTCAGATTTGGTGTGTTCTAATGCGTCCCTAATAGTCTATTTGGTGAAATCTGTACACGCTCAGACGTAATGAAACCGACCCTGACCCTTGAATTCCTTTGTCGTCGGTTCGTTTACGTCATATTACCTAGAGGGGCAAGTCGCGCCACAAACGCCCCCACATTTTCTTGGAGATGTCTGGAGCCGCCGCATGACCGAGCGGCAGGTGAGCCGGACAAGAGATTCTTGACGATTAAAAGAGCGTCAATTCGACGACTCGCGGACGGTCTCATGTCCAAGAATGGATATTATCTGCTTGCGTTTGTGGTATTAACTGCATAGGGCGATATATGACATTTTTAATAATTTTGATGGGTCTCATGCACGTCATTGTGACTGTTTGGGTTTGGTGTTTCAAAGCGAAATCCAGGGGTGCAGCCGCTCTAGCATTCCCAGGCAAAAGATTCCAATAGTACCCCACGCGGGGGAATTGACAACTTGGATGATCTGCAGAAATACAAGCTTAAACCTTAAAATACTCGTGTGCCCAATGTGGAGCCCGGCGCCATTGCACAACAGGCCCGTGCAGGTGCAGATCGCCCATGCATGGGACCTGCTTGTGATATGCATGGCGACATTCGGAGCATACAGTTATAAGAACTTCGCTGTGCATCACCCGTTTGTTTCGCCTAGAAATGAGAGCAAATTTTGTCAAATTCGCGGTGCTCTCGTTAGTTGCTGCCGACGACTGGTGGACTACTGGGCTGCCTGCTGATTATCAGTGCGCGCTGAGTTTTGTTCCTCGTACAATCCTCGAGCCTGCCTCAGCATACCAGCAAGCATTCAGGAATTCTTTGACCGCACACGAACCCGATTATTGGGGAAGCCTTTACGGTGGAGATGCCTACTCGACGCAGTGCCTCGGCGCAAGCTCGAGTGCGGCCGTGACCACTTCTGAAGAGCCTTCGTCCGCTCCTGTCACAACCAGTGCTGCCCCTTCTGCTGAGGCCTCTGCTGGTGCCGTTAGCTCCGCAGCTCCTGCATCGACTGTTTCTGAGGCAGCTCCGTCGCCTACAACATCGAGCAGCGCAGTTGTTTCTGCCACCCCTGCGGTCTTGGCCGACGAGCCAAGCTCATCAGCGGCCCAGGAATCCCCCGCGGCAAGCTCATCTGTCGAGGCTGCTCCTGCTGTTGTTTCCTCTGCCGCTGAAGTGTCTGCTCCAGCGAGTTCTGAGCCTGCATCTACTCCAGTTTCCGTAGCCGCTGAAGTATCTACTTCAGCGAGCTCTGCCCCAGCAGCTGAAGTATCAACCAGTCCCGTGTCTGCTCCCGTTTCTGTAGCTGCCGAGGTATCTACTCCTGCGAGCTCTACTCCTGCGAGCTCTGCCCCAGCAGCTGAAGTATCGACCAGTCCCGTGTCTTCTCCCGCACCCGCTGAAGTATCTGCTCCGGCCAGTTCTGACCCTGCAGTAGTCGTTTCAACTGACCCCGCGTCTTCGCCCGCCCCAGTTTCCACTGCTGAGGTACCCAGCCCAGCAAGCTCTCCTGCAGTGTCTTCTGTTGTTGAGGGCCCTGGTTTTGTTAGCTCAGCCTCTGTGTCTTCTGTTATCGAGGGTCCTGGTTTTGTTAGCTCAGCTCCTGTGTCTTCTGTCATTGAGAGCCCTGGTTTTACTAGCTCAGCTGTCGCAGAAGTGCCTGTTTCCTCCTCCGCTGTTCCCGAACCTGAACCGTCTGCGGTGAGCCCCTCATCGCAAGAGCCCAGTTCTGCCGCCCCTGCTCAAGAATCCTCGGATCCTGCTCCTTCTAGCTCGATTCTCTCCGAGGCACCGTCTGCAGTGGAGACGACATCTGCGACTCCCGAGGCAACCAGTGCTGTTCCGGCTCCTTCTGAGCCCGAGGCTGCTACTCCTAGCACAAAAGCTCCAGTTGAACCCACTGGCACCACGCCCGCTGGTAGCCCGACAACTACTCCAGCTCAACAAGCTGCTGATGTCGAGGTATCAGTGAGCACTGGTCAACAGGTCATTCACACCACGAACAGCGAGGGCGTTGAGACTGATATCACCATTTTTGTGACCCAGCCGGTCTACATTACTGTGACTCAAACAACGCCCACTGAAGCTGCTGTGGAGACGTCTCTGAGCACTGGTCAGAAGGTTATCCACACCACCAATAGTGAAGGCGCAGAAACCGATATCACCGTATTCTTGACTCAACCCGTCTACATCACTGTGACCCGAACCACCTCTACTGCTCCTACTGCTGCTGCTACCGGTGTTCAGGAGGTTCAGCCAGCTGCTGAAGAAGATACTGCTGTTATGGAAGCCAATGGAGCATCTTCTTACGCGCCTACTCTGCTTCTTCTTCTTCCTGCTTTGCTTCTTTTGTAATAGTCACCATATACCCATGTACGATACGCAATACCTGTATATTAATTAATTTACGAAACTTTGATAACCTTGAATATAGAGCTCTGTAATGGTCCAGCAAGATGAACATTTGCAAGCACCCAGTGAACTCTATTTCGAATAAATAGTTTAGCATCTGCTTGCATCGGAGATGGTGCTGTTGGTAAGACTTGTCGAGACCGTGTTCTCAGCTTTTTCCTTCTCCTCAAAATGGTGTGGAGTTTTCTCAGGATGGAAGGTGACGCGATACGCAGGCACCATCGCGATGACAGTTGCGAGTCCTCCACAACCGACGGCAAACCACAGTGCACCTCTGAACGCTGCGAGCGAGTCGAGGCCATCTTTTTGGAGATATACTTCCACAGTACCTCCAAAGCCTAAGAATATAGACTGCGCATAGCCAGTCAGAGTATTTACGAGCGAGCCGGCCATACCTTGGCAGTCTGGTGGTAGAGTATCGCTCAGAACAATACTGGATGCTGGGTAGGACATATCCATGCCAAAACCAATAATCATGCAAGCACCAAAGGTTGTTCTGAACCAAGTTTGGTGGACTGGGGCCACAGCCAATAGTACGCAAGGTACGGTGAATGCAATCATTGAGAACAGCAGGATATACTCCGTGCGAATAACCGAGAGAAGAAACCCAACCGTCATTGCGGCAGCTATTCCACTAATTAGTAGTGGCCACACGGTCCAGCCCATGTGTAGGGGCCCATAACCCCTAAACTCGACCAGAAAGCGGAAGTAATAGAGCAGCCAGACTCCAAACGACCCCCAGCCAAACAACATCGCCAAAAGTACTGCGTGAAGGTTCTTGTCGGCCTTTTTTAGGGAGTGAGGAATAAGAGGGTCACACGAGAATTTTTCCTCCCAGATCATGAATGCCACGAACATAAGCACCGAAACAATCAGGAGCACAATGATGTAAGGGCTGTCCCACCCGACGCCTGGGGCCTGATTCCAAACAAAGTTGAACAACACCAGGGAGGTGACACCAAGAAGAGATCCCCACCAGTCCATCGAAACATTGTTAGCATTGACGGGCAAATTATCTGGGACGATCCACCACGTAACGATTAAGGTAGCTGCCATTGCGATTGCGTGAGCATACTGAGCCCAGTCCCAACGCGCAGTAAAATTCGCAATGAGCCCGCTGAAGAATGCACCCATGCAGGCCCCGATAGGGGCACACCCTCCAATCAATGCAAAGACCATATTTTTGCGCTGGGTCCGCGGAGTGTACACTGTCCCAGCAATTCCCATCATGTTGGGCATAATAAATGCGATTCCCAGCCCCTCGAAAGCCCTGGCGACGATATAAAATTCAACAGTGCTATAGTAGGCGATTCCCGATAACAGTGACCAGATTATGGTCCATATATAACCTCCGATCATCATTTTCTTCAGGCCATATATATCGCCCAGGCGGCCGCTAGATAGGACACAGGTCGATGTAGCCAGGGGGAGCGAGGCCATGAACCAATTTTTTTCGGAGAAATCAGCACCGTAGTGGCTACCGATCTCATCCATTGCACTCAACGGCTGCGTGATGGCCGCTTGATAGAAAAGCTGGGTCAACATTAATGAACCCACAAATAGGTATTCCTGCCATGATTTCTGGAGGTACGACGGATCTGTGAACTTGTGATGTCCTGGCTTCGACATAAAATTCGTATGAGGGCGCGCGGGGTGACTGACTCTAAAATAGTATAATTATTCTGATTACTAAGTGGATATCCGTGCAGGACTCATCGGTTGCAGAGCATTTGTAGGCGATACAGGGTGGGAAACACGGCGTCGAACGATGAAGCTTAGCACATAATGCGTATTTCGGTGCCTTGTGGCGCGATCTCTCCAGGAAAGCGGTGCGCTCTGCAAGGCTTACATATCCGGCCCACCGAATACGCCGCTTATGCACGATCCTGCGCGTGGAATTTTGCGGCAGCGCACAATGCCCAATCTTCGCACCTCAATTTATTAGAGAGTTTTGAAAACTTTTGGTAGCCGTGGGTATAGACAACTATATGGTCCAATCGGACGAGTACCGAATTACCGAGTGACCTCAATTACCGTATGATAGTTCAGCATCTGCTTGTATCGGAAGTAATACTATTGACATGATTCGATAAAATCGCATTTTCAGCTTTTCCCCTAACTTCAAAGTGATGCGGGGTTTTCTCAGGGTGGAAGGTGACTCGATATGCAGGCACCGTCGCGATGACAGTAGCTGGTCCTCCACAGCCGACGGGAAACCACAGTGCACCTCTGAATGCTGCGAGTGAGTCAAGGGCATTCTCTCGAGGTACACCTCGACAGTAGTGCCAAAACCAAAAATATAGACTGTGCATAGCCGGTAAGAGTATTTACGAGCGAGCCAGCCATGCCTTGACAGTCTGGAGGCAGGCTATCGCTCATGATGATGCTTGACGCAGGGTATGATGTATCCATACCAAAGCCAATCAATAACCCAGCGTCCATGGATGGTTGTTCTAAACCAAGTTTCGTCGACCGGGGCTACGGCGAGTAACACACAAGGGACGGTAAACGCAACTATGGAAAATAGTAGCATGTACTCGGTGCGTATAACTGAGAGGAAAATCCCAACAGTCAATGCAGCAGCTATCCCACTAGCCAGGAGCGTCCACACTGTCCAACCAGCATGCAGGGGCCCATAGTCCCTGAACTCGATAAGAAGGCGAAAGTAGAAGAGTAGCCAAATTCCCCCAGGCAAAAAACATCGCCAAAAGTACGGCGTGAAGGTTCTTGTCTGCCTTCTTCAGGGAGTGAGGAATAAGAGGATCGCACGAAAACTTTGTCTCCCAGACCATGAATGCCACAAAGATAAGCACAGAAACAATCAGGAGCACAATAATATAGGGGTTGTCCCACCCGACCGCAGGAGCTTGGTTCCAAACAAAACCAGGGAGCTGACACCGAGTAGAGATCCCCACCAGTCCATTGAAACGTTATTGGCGTCAACAGGAAGATTGTTCGGCACAATCCACCAGAGAACGCACAGGGTAGCTGCCATTGCGATTGCGTGAGCGTACTGAGCCCAATCTAACGCTCTGCGAAAGTCGCAATCAGCCCGCTAAAGAATGCGCCCAAACAGCCTCCGATAGGGGAGCATCCTGTGATCAAAGCAAAGACCATATTCTTGCGTTGGGTCCGCGGGGTGTACACAGTTCCAGCGATTCCCATCATGTTGGGCATAATGAATGCAATCCCTAGTCCTTCGAAAGCCCTAGAAATGATGAGAAAATCAACGGTGCTATAATAGACTACTCCAGATAGCAGTGACCAGACTATAGTCCATATATAGCCCCCGATTAGTATTCTCTTAGACCAAGGATATCGCCCAAGCGGCCACTGGACAGCATGTAAGTCGAGGTGGCCAGGGGAAGCGACGCCATGAACCAATTCGTCTCTGATAAGTTGGCACCATAGTGGTTAGCGATGGTTTCATTGCACTCAGCGTTTGGCACATTGCAGACTGATAATAGAGCTGGGTCAACATTAGCGAGCCCACAAACAAGTATTCCTGCCATAGTTTGGGTAGATACGACGGATTGGTGAACTTATGAGGCCCTGAGTTCGGGCTGCTCATGTCTCATGGAGCATGGGACAAATGCCTATAAATCGACGGTAGCCTCATTAGTAAACAGATGAATCCCTGTGAATATTGCAAATATCATTACTAAATCGATGGATGCTTATAAATTGGTATAATTGTTGCAAAGCAGATCGGATCAGTTCACCACTAGACGGCCATTGCGAGGCACTATGGAGGCCAATGGGTTTAGATAGAGACAAATTACCAGGGAACGCATTTTTGGCCGCCAACACGGCGCCCATTCCGCAGAAAGTGCATTCGAGCTGCACGGCTTACACACTCGGCGCGCCGAAATTCTCGCTTATGCACGACCATGGGTGCGTTCATCAACGCTCAGTGAGCGCTAGCAGCGACAATAAAACACGGTAACAGCACTCCTAAGCACGATATCGTACCGATTTACTACTGTACTATGTATCTAGTCCTAGACATGTTTTGAGCCGGCACACCAGCACTCAATAAATTATGCGGTTCCCTTGATGAATTTGCGAACGAAATCGTCGGCGGGGCGATCGATCTTGACTGCGTTGTAGTCATCAAAGTACTTGAGGACATGGCACGGCTGCTTCCAAAAATTGACGGTCTCCTGGAACTCCATCTCGCCCTTGTTGAACAGGTGGTTACGCACGCCAATGTCCTGGACGAATCTGTTGCGCTCGAACTCTCTGCGGAAGACGGTGCGAACGAGACCGATGGGGACGTCCATCTCGTACATCTCGACGAAGTTCGGGGCCCGGCGAATGAACTTGCGGTACAGCGAGAGGACGCCGGTTTTAAGCTTGGCGGGATCCTTGAACGCACGAGTTGTGTGGGCGAAAGCCGTGGCAGTGGTAGGCATGACCAATGAGGAAGAGTTCAATCTTGGTAAGAAAAGGTGGCGATAGGGAGCGAGCGGTGGCGCGCAGCCACGCTGTGGCGGGCCCGACGAGCGAGGCACTGCAGGCAACCTGCAAGGGTCACATGCCCGAAGGCACAAGGCACGGCAGTTTTGAAAACAATGCTCGAGGGTGACAGGTGGGCCAGCAATTTTTCACTGCTGGCTCGGCCAGGGATTGCGGAGGGAAACTTTTCAGCGGAGTCACCCGAGGCCTGGCAGCAGTCCGGGGAATGGCACGGCGATCACGGAGCAGCGTCGCCCGAACCGCTGGCGGCGGCCTCGTCAGGGTGCGAAAATGGCGGTGCCCAAATTGGGGGCCTGGGGTGTCGAAAGATGCATGATCGAGGCAGATCCCGCCTGGGCTCGAGATAGGTGACTCGCCAGTCACCGATAAACCTAACCCGTAAACAAATATATACAGCTACAGATACTCCAACACACTCGCCTAATATCTAGTCGTTTAATAACCACGCCAGCCTCGACCCATTCGTTACTCAGCGATGTCTTGTCAAGCATACGAAGATGGGTCGCCATTTGACACCTATTTGGCGATCACTTTGGCGGTGGGGATCATTTTGAGCTACGTTCCACAGCAGGTTTCGATTATAAAAAGACGCACCATTGAGGGCATCAGCCCGCTGTTTCTAATGCTGATGAACATCGGCTCAGCGCTGGTGCTGGGCAACATGCTGATTGAGAGCTCGCCAGTGCTGCGGTGCTGTCCCGAGCTGAGCTTCTACGAGTGTGCGAACTCGCTGCTCGGGCTCATCCAGGTCGCTGCGGCGTTCCTGGGCCCGCTGGGCATCCTGGTGCTCAGCTGGCAGTTCACGGGCTACGATTTCTCCGAGTACAACGAACTAATGACGGTTGGCCAGTCGGTAGCGGCGGTCGACTTCGCCCTGCTGGTGGTGGTGGTGCTGTCGTGGCACTCGAGCCACAGCCGCATGGTGTCGAACGCCCTGGGGCTGTCCGGGGCCGTGCTCGGGGTCATTCAGTACCTGCCGCAGCTCCTGACCACGTACCGGCTAAAGCACACCGGCTCGCTCAGCAAGATGACGCTGCTGATACAGATCCCCGGGGGGTACCTGTGGTGCTTCAGCCTCTACGTGCGGGAGGGCTCGGTGTGGTCGACCTGGATCACGATTTTTGTAGCGGCGACCCTGCAGAGCGTGCTGCTGATCCTGGCGATGTACTACTCGTTCGTCAACACCCAGCACGTAATTGCAGTGATCTCAAAGCCCGCGAGCCCTCGCCTGTCGCTGGTCTCGCGGGGGCGATACGGGTCCCTGAGCCCGACGTCGCGGCTGTCTCCGCCGCACCGGCTGCCGTCGCCGCCAGTTTGAGCCTATTTATTATTTATTGTATTATCTTAAATATTTACAGCAGTAATCCCAGCGATAGCAGCCCGAGTGTGAACGCAAACTTGGGATTGTGGGGGTCGTAGGCCTCGTTGGGCGACACTGGCGACGACGAGTTCGACGTTGCGGCCTTGGACGACGTTGCCAGCAACATCTGCTTCGTGGTATCTGTGGCGGTGTCGACGATGAACGTCGACCCGTTGTACGAAGTGAAGGTCTCAGTGATCGCGGCCGCGAGCTCGTACAGCACCGACGCCTCCCCGTCCCCGCTGTGGATCGAGATCGCATGCTGGAGGAAGTCGTTGTATGCGTCGAGAGCGGTGTTGTCTTGCCCAGAGCTCAATGTGTGAGCCACGGCAATAGCAGCAGTGTGGTATGAATTTAGGAGTGCAAAGAGAGACGAGGTGTCTGAGGGTACCTCTACAGTGGCGTGGGTTTGCGCAGTGGCACGGGGCAGGAGTGCGAACGAAAGAATGGTGGCAACCACTTGATACCTCATGTAGGCACGGGTTTCTCGTTACGACCGAATCGTTATATAGCCACCTGCACTGGGTATGCATCTGTAGCACGCAAAAGGTCGACATTGATAGCCGAACCTGACGCGATGCGAGGGGCCGCCGCGAACCAGAGAACCAGGTGGGACCATACCATATGAATTGGTGCTCCCAGAAACGCTATTCTGTGGCCAGCAGCTCGCTCGCGACGACGAATAGTGTGCCCTCAGGTACGCGGGTAGCGCATTGCATATGCAAGCCTTTCATGGTATGTTGTTCCGAGTTCTGCAACATGTGAACGCGTCTATCTTAGAGCTGCCGGAGAGATATGCCGCCGTGCGCCCCCAGAATAAACCTGCTAAAACGCAAGCACCGTGCACGCGGGCCAGAGCGGGAGCAGAATCCGTTCTTGCCACACCTGGGCCACGTGCATCAAAGGGTTGATGTTTCAGACATTGCAGAGACTTTCCCCTGTGTGCATACACAAGAGCACTTGCCCTTTCTGGAGATTGGATATTGCGGATAAAAACCGTTATGCACGATCCGATCGTGTAAGTACTCACTCGTCCTCGGCTCTTGCATGAGCTCTGCTGCGTCCGACTGACAACAAACAACGCCGTATCAAATAAAATAAGTATAGCCTACAATTCCATTAATCGAAAAGGAGGGACGCCGCTACATCAGCGTTGCCGCCCGCTCGCGTGAGGGCCTCTAGGACTTTGGCCTTTGGGAACCCAAAGTTCATCAGGTTCTGCACGTCCGACTCTGCGAATTGCGGCCGGGTTGGCAGCGACGGCACTTGTGGCTGGCTCGATTGCGGGGCAGGAGCACCGTGCTGGGAAGAGTTAGACGTAGTACGTGACGGGGCAGTAGCAGACTGCTGGGAGGAGGTGGAACCATAGCGTGACGGGGCAGGAGCAGACTGCTGGGAGGACGTAGAGCTATAGCGTGACGGGCCAGCAGCACTGTGCTGGGAAGAGGTCGAGCTAGAGCGTGATGCGGTTGGATTGGCAGGAGTGGGTGCCGACGCCAGGGCCTTTGCCGACGCGGGCAGCTCAGACTCGGGCAGGAACTCCACCTCCTCGTCCCCAAGAACAAGCCTGTTGCGCTTGAGGTCGATGTTTGCCTGGTGGTGGCGGAGATTATCGAGTCCAAACAGAAACTCCATGTTGGTGCCGCCAATGACGGTAAAGGAGCAGGGGAAGAACGAGCGCCCGATCTTGATTGGTGCCATGTGTATCCTGCCCACGATCTCGGCCTGGCCCACGCCGAAAGCCGTGCCCTTGTGTCGGCGGTCTATCAGGTGGCTGATGCCGCACTTTTCTGCGCACTCGGGGGAGATGATCGTTGCCTGGGCGCCAGAGTCTACGAATGCCTTGACTGGCGTGCCATTGACCTCGATGTTCACGTACAGCATCGTGACGGGGGCGAACATCTCGGGCATCTCTTCCATGGCGGCCGCCAGGTTCTCGTCCGTTTGCTGTCGCTGGAGGTAGGCCTTTTTGAAATCTTCAGGATCGTGCAGAGCATTCGCGAGCTCGGGGACCCTCTCGCTCAGGGCCTGGAACAGGTCGGGAGTGTAGAGGATCTGCTGGCGGACCTGCTCGATTCGCTCGTCGTCCGACATCTGGGCGGCGCTGGACTGCTGCTGCTGCTGCTGCTGCGGCCGCTGCTCACGCTGCTGGCCCAGCGACTCTATAATAACCATGTCGCCCTCGTTTATGCCTGCCTGCTGCATAGACTGTGCTCCCGGGACAGCACGGTTGTTGTACACCAAAGCGGTGCCCGCTTCCGGGAATCCGGCCTCCTGCAGAGCGTACGCCTTGACGTCGTCCGCAGTCATGTCCTGGGCGATCTCAATTGCTAAAACAACATCGCTGTTGCCGAATGCCACTGTGAGTTTCATTGCAACAAATGTGGCTGACTTGGGAACAAGAAGTGGCAACAGGTACCGGGGTGAGTGGCGGGTACCACGAAGCTTCTGGAACGCCAGCCACACAAACTACCGCATTCAAAAATTTAGACCACCCCCTTCATCAGTGTATTATCTGGTGGCGTCCGGCTGCCGGCTCACCATATTACTAACCAGGTCGAAGTTGTCTTTATCACTCTGATAAATGGGAATGTTTGGACGATTGGTGCATTACAGTTTTGATGCGATTTTGCTGTCAGCAGTAATGGCGGGCGTCCGCCGCAGCACGGGGCTCACCCTCAAAACTGGCGATATCGAGAACAAAGACGCAAAGAGCATCGTGGGCAAATATCTTGAGGTAGGCGAGTGGGTCCTGGACGCCAGTACTTCTGTCATGTCTTCGAGCGGCTACTTTGAGCGCCGGCTGCCATAATTACCTAGTCAAGTAATCAAGTATATGAACACGAATCAGACGCTAAAAGTGGCAATTGACAGGGATGCGCGCGCGCACACTGGTGATTAGTTTATTAAGCCGCGGTATACGCGCGAGCTCTAATAACCTCGTTTACATAAGAAGCATCTCCGACCGGGATAGGCCCGAGACGCCCAAAAAAAATCTTGTAGGCACCGCGCTCCCGGGCGCCAGTCGCGTACGCGGTGCTCATTTAGTCAAGTATTTACGTATTCCCTAAACGGAAATGTCCATGCGGCTTTGTCAGAACTGAGCCCCTTTGGCATGATCGCGGAGGGTGCATCGAGATGGCCAAGGGGCATGCTGCGCCAAGTCGCTTGCGCGCAGACTAGTAGGAGCCAAGAGGCCCCACAAAAAACGGACATAAATGTCAACGCTGGCGTCCACAAAACCCACCCACCCATAAACGTGATCCGTTAGCCCGCAATACAGCGTCTATTCTAGTTCCCCTGTAGTACCGCAGCGTGCATATGCACGACGCCATCATCTCGCCTTGATGCGTATATAAACATCTCGATCGCCGGTCACGATCCTGGTCAGCTAATATGAAGTTCAGCGTCGCTTCTGCACTAACTATTCTCGGCTTGTGTGCCCAAGCCAAGGCCGATGATGGCGCTACCATTGAGATCGTGGGCAACCAGTTCTTTTACGCTAACAACGGCAGCCAGTTCTACATTAAGGGCATTGCGTACCAGCAAAACCCGGGCGAGTCTGGAAACGACAGTTTCATCGACCCCTTGACCGACAAGTCTGCTTGCGAGCGTGACCTGCCGTACCTGTTGGAGCTCAGCACCAACGTGCTCCGGGTGTACGCTGTTAATGCCTCGGCAAACCACGACGACTGTATGAACTTGTTCAAGGACGCCGGTATCTATGTGATTGCCGATCTGTCCGAGCCCGACCTCAGTATCAACCGTGCTGATCCCGAGTGGAACCTCGATCTGTACGACCGCTACACCTCGGTCGTGGACACTCTCGCCAACTACGACAATGTGCTTGGCTTCTTTGCCGGAAACGAGGTCACTAATGCCGCTAATAACACCGATGCCGATGTGTTTGTCAAGGCCGCCATCCGAGACATGAAGTCCTACATCTCCGACAAGGGCTACCGTAGCATCCCCGTGGGCTATTCTGCCTCTGACGATGCTTCCATCCGTATTCCCGAGGCCAGCTACTTTTGCTGCGGTGACGAGTCCGAGAGGGCCGATTTCTACGGTATCAACATGTACGAGTGGTGCGGTGACTCTGATTACCAGACCTCTGGTTACAAGAACGCTACCGACAACTTCGAGGGTCTTGGTGTCCCCTTGTTCTTTTCCGAGTACGGCTGCAATGCCGTCAAGCCCCGCAAGTTCCAGGAGGTCGGTACTCTTTACGGTTCTGATATGGACAGTGTTTGGTCTGGTGGTATCGTGTACATGTACTTCCAAGAGGACAACGACTATGGTCTCGTTAGCATCGACGGCAGCTCCGTCTCTACTCTCGATGACTTTGGCTATCTGAGCTCTGCCCTTGCCACTGTCTCCCCCAGCATCCGTCAGTCTTCTGATGCTAGTGCATCCGCAACCACTCCTTCATGCCCCTCGACCGGTTCTTACTGGGCCGCAAACACTAATTTGCCCCCTACTCCCGATCGCGGTGTCTGCGAATGCCTCAGCCCGGCCGCTGGCTGCGTTGTCTCCGATGACGTTGATGAGGGTGACTATGGTGACCTGTTTTCATCTCTGTGCGGTTCCGGACAGATCTCATGCGATGCCATCAATGCTAACGGTACTACTGGCGAGTATGGTGCATTCGAATTCTGCGACTCCAAGGACAAGCTGAATTACCTGTTGAACCTCTACTACCAGAAAGTCGGTGCGTCTTCTTCTAATTGCGACTGGGATGGCAGTGCCTCTGTCAACACCGCTACCTCCACTGCCGACGCTTGCAAGGCAGTATTCTCTCAGGTTGGCTCTGCAGGATCTGGTTCTGTTACTGCGTCTGTTTCCGCTACTGGTTCTGCAACTGCCGGCAGTGACGCTTCCGCTGCTGCTGGCTCTGGTAGTTCCAAAGCCTCTGGTGGCTCTGGTAGTGGTTCTGCTGCAGCTGCTAGCGGTTCAGCCAGCTCCTCTGGAGGCAAAAATACTGCTGTGCGCGCATCTGGCCACTTGGCCCTCTGTGGTGCAGCCATCGCCGGCGTTGCCGTACTTTTCGCTGGTGTCTTGTAAGAGCCCTGAGAGTTTGACATTGTACGATAAAATAGTGCATCCTAATAAATTCATACGAGTTTAGATATTTAATCAACACACTGATCTAGTTATGAATCAAACACATTAACTATAAGATACTGGCATTAGCGCAATATATAGGCAGCTGGTAGCTAATAAATAATCAGCCAAGCATGAGGATTTCCCTTAGACCCTTTGCGTCCGAGGTCGCTTGGCGCTTCATGGCAATGAACTTGTTGCGAGTCGCACGAATGCCTCGAGGAGCAGGCGAGCTTTCTCTAGTGCTCTCAGATGCCTCCAGTTCTTTGGCCTTTTTGTCGCTAGGTTGATCCTTCTTGGACTTCTTTTCTTTCTTGACGTTTTTGTCTTTCTTTTCATGTTTGTCTTTCCCACTCTTAGACTTCTTATCTTTTTTGTCTCTCTTCTCTTTCTTGGTCTTTTTATCTTTGTGTTTCTTTTCCTTTCCAGTTTTCAACTTTTTGGGTTTCTTCTCATCCTCTTGCTCGAGTGCACGCTTCTTCTTTGCTTGAGACGCCAGCATGTGTTCGATTGTTCCCTCGAGAACGCCGCCATAAACAAAGTTTAGATATTCACCAGATTGAATTTTCTTCTCGGCCATTTGACGCTCGACTTGAGCCTCATTGCCATTCAATTTGCCTAGCAGTGCTTGAAACGCATCAAGTCCATGAGGCTGGTCATCTCCTTTGGGCTTTCCAAGTCCAACGTTGTCTTTTTTGACCTTTACCTTGACATGATCGACTGATCCAATTCTTGAATAGCCAAGACCCTTGCCAGGCTTCCACCCCATTCTCAGCATTTGCTGATGACCAAATCTATCTGTATCATTTGCCCAGGCTGTGTTGCGCGGGTCTAGGCCTACTCTTACTTTATTTGACGGTGCTGCTAGGCCCATAATCCAAAAAAATATTACAAAAAATTCTTGTTATCTACGGATCACGTGATCGACTCGCACAGACCGACAGTCTAGCTAGTTTCTCCCTTATAGAATATGCAGTACAAAATTGAACTAAATAAAATTATTGCACCTAGAGCTGATTATGTCTGATATTGTCTCATTGAATCGCAGCAGATACGACAACTTGGATCGATGCACCAGGTTACCATAATTGAGTAATAAATGATGCAGCTCATTGACCGATTTGTTTTATGCATGTACAGAGTCCTGCAAATTAGCGAAATAGAGCAGATATTGTGGGCTGATCTTCAGCAGGCAGTTGGTGGAATAACTGCATCATCTGGTCCTGCGGGATTGCAGCCAAAAGATTTCTGGTCGCCTCTATGACACGACCAGCGGTCTTCCCACCAATAGAGTTGTACACGAGTGCTTGCGCTACACTGTGAAAAACATGCCCTATCTGAGACGTAACCGCAGAGTGTTTTTTGTCCATTAAATCAGCGAGGAAAAGGTAGGCGAAAGGAGCCACCTCAATATCCTCGATGATCGGGAGAGTTTTGACCCAGGCAGTGAGAGCCATGTCCAGTTGATCACCGAACGCAGGACCATGATATCGTAGGACCTTTGCGATGGCAGTGCATGCGTTCTCAGTAGCTGCAAGATTGATTTCATCTCTCGCTCTAGGGTCATTGCAAATTTGGAACATCGTCTCGACAGCCATAAGCACTGCCTGGCGGTACTGTTCTCCACCGTGTTGGGCGGCAACGCCGATGCCATAGAGGGCAGCCTGACGAATACGGGGATTCTCGTCGGTAAGGGAGCGTGTAATGACGCCACCAAATATATTCACATACTTGAACGAGGCAGGACCGGTGAATTCGATGAGGTCATCGACTATCGCGAGTGCCATTTCGAGACGCTCATTGTCTTGCTCCAAGAATCCCTGCAGCGTGGGCACGAACGCTTCAAACGACGGGAGGAAGTCCTGACGAAGAGTCTTGAAAAGCACATGGATGAGTTTATTAATGGAGTCAATCAAGGTCTCATCCATCTCCTCTGCTTCTTCTTCATCTTCACCTCCCTCAACGAAATCGTCATTGTAACCGCGCGCTTCTCTCGCCATCATTCTTGTGTTGAGATCATGTGTGGATGCCTTGACCGCACGAATGATATTTTGTGCGAGCGGAGGAGGTACAGACTGCGGTCCAATAAGGCTGATACACTGATACATTGTAGTATACATTTCGGCCATCATTGACACTGTCTCTTCCTTAGAGAATAGATCAAGCATTTTCAGAATTGTCTCGTCCCATATCTTTATAACCCTCTCGTCATACTTTGCCGCAGGGTCATCATTACGGTCGCGAGCAGCAGCCAATTGAGCAGATGCAATAAGGTGGGGAATCAATTGGCAAGCATTGATGCGAGATTCTTCATGGTAGAAGAAAGAAAGAGATGGGATAGCAATTTCTTGCACGATTCCAGGCACATAAGGATAGAAATCTGCGCCAAGTTCACTGGCATAGCCGCCAAGACGTTCAATGCAATTAGCCTTGTCTTCAAAACCGGAGTAGTTTACACCAATGTACTGGCCATAGGCCTTGTGAACGTCCCACCCGGGTCTGTTGTAATAGTATGTAGCATCCTGCTCGTCCAAGATCTGGTAATCCGCCTCAGACTTTGCAACTTTGATAACGGGTGGCAAAACCTTGGAGAGGTACGGCAGAAATTCGTGTCCCATGACCTTGCAGATGCGTGCCCAGGCTTGTACCAAATAGACTTGGCAAGGGTCCTCCTCGCTCGTAGTGTCCTGGATGTGAACGAAGATGTTGACAACTTCTTGGAACTGAGGTTGGAATTTCTCTTTGCCTACTGCCACAGCAATTAGGGTGCAGCATTCGATAGATCTAGCTTTCAAAAGCGCATACTCGCTGCCAGTATTGGATTTGAGGACGTTGATCAACTGTGGCATAAGAACATCGTAGTATTTAACAAACTTTGTTTGTGCAGAGCCAGCAACAATAGAGATGGTTGTCAAAGCCTGCTCTTGAATATACCGTTTGGGGCTTTGCAGAAGAAGCATCAAGCCAGTGAGTAAATCGTCCAAGTATGGATCCAGGGTTTCTTTCTTGGCTGATTCTGAGAAGTTGAAGATTGCGGCGGCGGCGTGCACTTGAACGCGGTAGGTGGACTGATTATTGAGCTTGGAGATTAATGCAGGCAATACACGAGAGCCGTAACGTCTTTGTAGGATATCGGCAAAGTCTGTGCTCATTTGGCCCAATGCATTACAAGCGGCCCACTGAACACGGCTGTGAGGATCTTGTAGATGAGGGAGCACCATATCGAGGATGTTCCCCAGCTCGTTGAGCATTATATCACGACAGCCCTCGGCGACACTGCTGAGGGCCATGAGTGCTCCATGACGTTCTCTCCAATCCGGAGACTCGAGCATTTTTGGTATGTAGGCGAACAACGGCTTGATCATGGCTTCTGAGTCGATCCTCAGGGCCATTCTATCGAGTGCATCTTTTGCCATTCCGTGGATCTGTTCTTGTTCTTCTTGTAAGTCGTAGTCATCTTCATTATTCCACTCTGCGGTATTTTCATCACTGGGGTCGAGCTCCACCAGCATTTTGAGGCACTGTACAACCATTTTCTCGACGTAATTAGGGTCATGGAGACACATGTTTGGTGCCTGGTCGGCGAAAGTGGTGACGAATTCAAAGGCGCTCAGGCGAGTATCCTCGTCGGTGTCGCTGCCGCCAGCGACCGTCAGGGCGAAGTCCACGACCTCGCCGAATACTGGCTGAAACATTTTTGGAGCGATGCCTGCCAGGGATGTGAGGTTCTGCAGCACCGCTGAGAGCTGGGTGGCCTGGTGCTTTTGGCGTAGGGGCTCCATGACACGCAAGAGATCAGGGAGCAGTCCCTTGAATTTTACCCACTGGTCCCTCGGCAGTTTGTCAAAAAAAGACCCAAAGGCCTCTGTGGCGCTGACCTGGACGTGCTCGCTGGAGTCGGTGAACCCAGCGTTGAGGAGGGCTGGGCACTGGTCGATAAGGGCCACGTCGCGAGCGATAATCTCCGGTGTTGTATAGAGGATGCGGAATACGGCCTCGCGGACGGTCTCTTCTGGGTTGTGTACGTTGGTGAAAAGTGCCTGCACGAGGTCAGGCCAGTCGGTGGCTCGAGCCATCTCGGCGACCACGTCGGAGATTTTCAGCCGAGTGTCACGGGTCTGCTCGCTGAGTAGGCCCGCCAAAAGCATCGACCGGAGCTGAGCTATCACAGGTTGTGGCAGGGAATCGATCACCCGCTCCAGAGCGAGCTCCATACCTCGGGTTGAGACTTCTGTGGATATTTTTATCGAGTAGCGACGCAGTAAAACCGCCGCGAAGCTACGACTGTCAGGTTCTCCAGACACCGCGAGCTGGGCCATACTCAAAAGTAGCTGGGCCTGGTTGTCAACGCCCCCAGCGAAGGAATTATTGAGGGTGAGTTCGGCCTCTTCACGAATTTGATTATTAGGAGAGTTGAGTCGTCCAAGCAGCTCAGCCAACTGACTGACCTGCGCTCCGCTTGGGCTCGAGTTCATTGACTAAGATTTTAGAAGGGGGTGATTTATAGAGTTTTTACATGTGAAAAATTGGGATAGAAAAAATTTTTGAGCACAAAGAAATAGTCGATTGACGATTAGAGTTGAGTTGTGCAGCAGAGAGGAGTGTTCGGTGACGCCCATTGTAGTACTTACGTGCCGTTTGATAGCTTTGTCATGGATCGTCTGAGAGATTTTCAATGTTTAGAGACCCTGTCAGTGAACACCCTGAGTAAGTCGGCTCATTATCTCGGTACGATTGATGGACAAAGTGCCATTGTGTCGGTGCATCGGGCCCAGCTCCCCAAGATCGCCGACAAATTGCCAGTCGAGGAAGTAAACATTTTCGAAACGAACGGGATATACTCGTGGGGCGTCGCCACCCTGCAGCATGACCCCAAGTCGAATCCTGACGTCAAAGTGGATGTCATTTATCCCGCTACCGAGACGCATATTGCAAAGTATCGTGAGCAGCCCTTGATGACGGTTGTCGAGACCCCTCACATGTACGAGAAGATTGTCAAGCCGTACATTGAGACGATGAGGGGCTCTCGAATCGAGTGGGTGCGAGCGATCATCCACGAAGGTGTAGAGGCCGACCAGGTGCTGATTCGCGACGACAAGGCTGGCTACCTGCTGCTGCCGAACCAACGGTGGGATCGCAAGACCAAAGACTCGCTCTACTTGATGGTTCTGGTGCTGCAGGACGACCTGGCCTCGATTCGAGATCTTAAGGCGGAGCACGTGCCATTCCTTCGAGGCATCAAATCTGGGGTAGAGAAGGTTGTGGGAGAGAAGTACGGCCTCGCACCGCACGAGCTCAAGTTCTATTTCCATTACCAGCCCTCGTACTATCACATGCACATCCATGTCGCTAATGTAGCCCTGCAGCAGATGGACTTTGGCCGGTCAGTTTTGCTCGACAACGTCATTGACATGCTCGAGGCCCGGCCACAGGGTCTCCACAAGGCTACTATCAGCTACATCTTGGGCCAGGGACACAAACTGGCACCCAAGCTCAGGCGGCACGCTAACGAGTGATTCAAGCCTATTCTGTAAAAATACTATAAAAATTGCTAAACCAATCCATACTTCAGCATACCACTCGTAAGTCCACGCTAGTGTCGTCCGACTCACCTGCTGACATGAACGAGCACTTTGTGCCGCTGGTTGCCGTTTGTGGTACGGGAAATACCGAGAGCACCAGGCCTAAAACCCCATTTAAATTAGAAGCTATAGATTTAGAGCCGTCACGGCCCCTCGACGAAAAGGCGATTGCCATTTCGCGGCGGCTATCCTCGAGGTCAACCCAGCCAGGACCGTGGATTCTCCCGTCCGAGTCGGGGCAGCCGCTCAATGTGGAGTTCTTTGACAAACTCGAGCTCCCCGTCAAGAGCAGCCCGAGTCCACTGTCTCCTCGCAACCCAGACAGCCCGTTGTATCCCCATGGCATTTTGTGCAAAGAGTGGATCGAAAAGTACCTGTATTTCGTGCCCACAACGGTGATGCTGTGGGTGAACCTGGAGGAATCCGACAAGGAGATCGTTGCACGTGTGGAGCGACTGCGAGAGGAGTTGCGGTCTGTGCGGTCTCAGCTGATCGTTGTAGCACTGCGACCCCAGGGGATGGACGAGGCTGGACCTCGCCTGTCTGCTCTGCTGCGTGCTACTGGGCTGACTCCTCGCACTGGGTTGGTTTCTGTGGGGAGCGACAGCACCGAACGGGAGATCGAGGTGTTTTGCGACTCGATGTGGAGTCTGCTGCAAGCCCAAGCAGCGGACTTTTTTGCAGCCCGTTCTCGCGAGGTTAGACACAAACGACACAACCTCGACACAGAAAACTCAGACCTGGATCTGTGGGAGGCCCGGTACACTGCGAAGCTAGCAGTTTTTGCCGAGCTCAAGTCGGACTTTGACGGCGCCCTGCGGCTGTACGAGAGCTCATATGACTGTGCTCTTACGTTTCTGAACTCCTCTGAGGTGGACACAGTGGGCTGGACCCACGCCCGCACCGTGATGGACATGATTGCACTCAAGCTGTGCCGGCTGTGCCTATACAAGAACCGATACGATGCTTGCTGGAGGAAGTTCCAGGTGCATCTCCAGAGCACCGTTGCCTTGCTCAAGTCCACTAATCGATCCTCCGACCCCGGTTGGCTGGCCAGTCAGTACATGTGGTTAGCCGACCTACTGGTTCTGTCGAAGCAAACCCACGGCGATCCTCAGTGGGCATTAGACATTAACTCTGATGCTGATGATACTAAATTTGGGTCGTTCTTGCCGAGGGCAGGATTCTTGTATCTCAAGGCAGCGAAATTGGGCGAGCCCGGCGGATATGAAAAAGCAGTCGCGGACTTTAGTGCGTTTCCTCGTAGTAAAGCGCTGGCGCTCGTGGACTGGGCACACAATCTCAAGGGCGAAGAGGCGGTTGACAAGTATCGCGAGGCTCTGGAGTGCGTAGACCCCAAGTGGGCCGCGCTCCGGCGAGTGATCTCATCTAAAATCCTAGAGTTGAGCAAAGACGACGATCTCACGGCAAAGTTTGAACTTTTCATGCTGGGAGATTCCAAGGAGATTCCCAAATCAGACTCTGACAAGACGCTACTGCCGCGCAGCCCCCTGTTCCAGGTGGACGGGGCGTTTTTATCAGAGTCGGCATTTTTGGAGCGCCCATTGCAGTGCCAGGTCACGCTCACACCGAACTTCAAAGGGACGCTAACCCTGGATACGATAAAGATCCATCTCACAAGTGCATCTGTGACACTCACTCACGACCCAGCTGCTGAGCCGACTCGGTTCTGTGATGCCAGCGGTCCCACGTCCCTACAATTCGAGAGCGAGCCTCGTACGTTCCAATTTTCGGTGCGTCCAAAGGAGATAGGGGAGCTCGAATTCGTCGAGGCCATCATTGCTGGGAAGGCCCCTCAGCTTACCCAAAAGCTGCAAGTCCAGACTGTGAACAAAATAGTGGATGAGAGTGGCCATTCGCGGCACATGACAATCATCCCGGTGCGTTTCCTAGATGTGAAAACTCGGCCAGCTCGGCTTACGATCAACGCAGATGGCATCCCCGCTGTCGTGGCCACGGACGAGGAGCTTCGTCTACCTTTTAGCATCACTAATGGTGAGAGGGAAGTATCAAAGGTGTCGGTTCGGGTGAGCTCACTGTTGCTGAACGTCAACACGAGCATGAATGAACGAACTGAAGTGTGGTCTGCAGAGGAATCGATTCCCCCAGGCGAAACCAACTCGTTTGTAATTGACAACTTTAAAGCGCCGAAAAAGTCGTTCAAGCTTGAGATTGTGACAGACTATACGACCGAAACAGACGTTTCCCCTGCGCGGCAGTCGCTTGCGGTGGAGATCGACGTTGCAAAGCCGTTCCGGTCGAGCTTCGACCTTGAGCCAGCGTTGCATAAGGAGGCCTGGCCAAACACGTTTGTCCCGTCTGACCACTGTCAGCCGTACCCCCTAATTCGACGCCGGTGGTCTCTGAGTGCCAACATCCTGACTCTTGCCGACACGCCAGTGATAATCCACTCGCGTGAGTTTAGCTTTAGTTCGCAGCAGGCGTCGATTGTGGCTTTGCAGACTAAGGGAGCTGTGAACAAGGCGTTCCAGTATAATGAGCGGTACACGATGGTGTCGCACTTTGAGGTCGTACGCAAGGACAGGGACTCGCGAGTGTTTGATGCAGAGGCGAACCTGAAGATCGAGTGGTCGCGGGCGGAGACGCCAGACGTGCGCAATATCTTCGAGGCCTCCCCGGTGCGGTTGACTCTTCCCAACCAGGAACCGCGGGTGCTTGCGACTGCGGAGTGCGACTGGAGCTGTAATTTGGTCACTATTGAGTACTACATTGAGAATTCGACTTCGCACATTCTTACGTTTGCGGTGTCGATGGGCACGAGCCCGTTCTTCCTGATCCAGGGCCCCAAGGCGTTCAACATGCGACTGCTCCCATTTTCGAGGAGGAAAGTTGTGTACAAGACGTATCCGCTCGATCCCGGTTCCATAAACGAGCCGCTTCCTGAGCTGCGGGTGTTTGACACCGTCTACAAGCAGACGCTCCGAGTGCTGTCTGGCAACCGAGACCATCTTCGGGTCAAGAACGGGTCGTTGATTCTGGTGACAGAGTGAGTACAATTATATATCTATATACGCATTGCATCTATGAAATGGCCGGCCAGCAAATTTTCTGTACATTCGCATGTGGGTAGTCGGCAGTCCTTGGCATATCCACCTCTCAGACGGGGATTGCGGGCAGGGAGCTTGGCAGAGCAATTGGGGCAGAATTTTGGCGCAAAGACCCAAGTTTGGAGAAAAGACCGGAGCTCGTCGAAATCCTGATCGCCAAGACAAGTTCTTGGCAAGATCCACAAATCCAATGGTACGGCACAGAGCGCCCAGACAGCTATATCTTGCCATTTCCCGAGCGATCGCAGGTCCAGATGCTACACACCAGGGAAGTCCGTCATTCAGAGTTTCATTCTGCCTGGCTTGACTATGGAAGATGGATTATAGTGGCCGTGAGCGTAGTAGCAGTAGTGCTAATTGGACTATTTGCGTGCATAATTTACAGACGGCGGAGAACGCGAGTGTTCCACGACCTTGAGTGCCGGGAGGTTCAGCATTTCCGAGACGACTCGCTGAGCTATGTGGATCCCCCGCAGACCGCTGCCCGGTCGCCGTTATTTATTCGAGACTAGATTTTTTAGCCCCCCATGATTTATTAGACCCCTGTAACAAGTAGTGAAATTTCGGTTGGTAAGCAGTGAAATTTCAGAGATGCGGTTGTTTTCAACCTCAGCCGTGGCCTGTGGCCGGACGGCGTGTAATATTGTTCCTCCGGTTCACCACACGGTGAAATTCAAAAAGAGCCAGCTCATGACCAAGTTCCCGAACCTGCTCAAGCCCAAGAGCGACATTGACTCGCCGTACTATCGTCCCCAGAGATGGGGCCCTGACCGTCTGAAAGACCACTACAGCACGACGGTGCAGGACGATCTGCTGCTGATAAACTACAAGGACGGCGAGGAGCGGATTCCTGGCGAGAAGCCTCGCCCGCGGCCAGGCACGACGCCGTACCAGCTGTATCAGCCGCAGCGAAAGCCGCTCGGGGGCAGCCAGGCGACGAAGGACATCAAGCCTCGGGACTGGCGGAATATTCCTCGGCTGGAGGCGATCACGCTGAACTGCTTCGTCAAGCCTGCGACGCAGAACCACGATCTGGCGATTGCGGCGAAGCTGCAGCTGCAGCAGATCACTGGCCAGAAGCCCCGCACAGTGCACGCCCGCACGAACGTTCCTGCGTGGACGCTGCGGCCGGGCATGCCCATGGGGGCGAAGGTGCGGATCAGCGGCCAGCCGATGCACCAGTTTGTGTCGACGCTGACGGAGCTGGTGCTTCCTCGGTCCAAGACGTTCACTGGGATCTCGAACTCGAGCGGGGACCAGAACGGGAACATTGTGTTCTCGCTGACGGCGGACGACGTGCGGCTGTTTCCCGAGATGGAGGGCAATCTGGAGCTGTGGCCGCAGACGTTTGGGGTCGATGTTTTCTTTCACACCTCTGCGCAGGTCGACCCTGAGGCCCGCACGCTGCTGAGTGCGTTTGGGTTCCCGTTCGAGGGCAAGGAGCGGTTCCCGCAAAAGTGGTAATGTACATACTCATATAGCTGACTTATTATCAGTGGTAACATTGTTGGTAGCATTGTTGGTAGCATTGGTAGCATCGGTTGGTAGATTGGTGGATAAGATTCGTTGGTAGCATTGGTACAACAGATCGGTCCTGGAGTGACTGGTCCGGCCTGAATCACAACGTCAGAGCACCGAATGAATAGGAACGCAACTCGTTCAAACATTTGAACTTTGAGCACATGCACTCAGCGGTGAGGCTCCATCACGTGAGCAGTGAATCAAAACATTGTTGCACCGGGTCGCACGCATGCTCGTCCCCCCATTAACGATGAATTTTATCAGCAGCGTGCGCAGCTCGCCGCCCCCCGTGGGCCTGGAGAACCGCAGGCGGGTCGAGCGGGAGCAGCAGTGCGCCCGCGACCTGGAGCGGCTCAGGACGATCGGGTTCAACTACCTCAAGCCGCCCGGGATCAAGAAGACGATGGCGATGATGTTGGAGGAGGGCCAGGACGGGCACAGCACGAACGTGACGCAGCAGTCGATCGAGGCCAGCAACGGCGAGTACGACCAGGCGTTCGTGATCGAGGACATCCCCCTCCCCGACGCGAGCTTCCTGCCGCCGCGAGACGCGTCGGTCGCGTCGTGGCAGACGTACGAGGACAGCTACAACGACACCTACAACGACGAGCTGTACCAGCAGCAGGGGTTCATGCCGCGCAGCGACCCCCCGATGATCCCCCCGAGCCCCGTGCTGGATTTCGCGGCGCGGCGGCAGAGCGGGTTCGATTTATGACTATATTCTAGCGAGCTATTGCAGTAGTTAACGCTTGGGTTTCACCGGTTACGTACGCTGATCGCCGCTTCGTCAGACCAGCAAAATGACACTCGAGGACAAGTATATAGGCCTGGGCCTGGCGATCTCGTCGACTCTGGCGATTGGCACGTCGTTCATCATCACCAAGAAGGCGCTGATTCGCGCCCAGGGCGGCCCGAACGCGACGGGCGACTACGAGTACCTCAAGTCGCCGCTGTGGTGGGCCGGCACCGCGACGATGGCGGTGGGGGAGGTGGCGAACTTTCTGGCGTACACGTTTGCCCCGGCGATTTTGGTGACGCCGCTCGGGGCCCTGAGCGTGATCATCGGGGCGATTCTCGCGTCGTTCTTCTTGAAGGAGGAGCTCGGGGTGCTGGGCAAGCTGGGGTGCGCGATCTGCCTGATCGGGTCGCTGATCATCATTCTGCACGCCCCCCCGGACAAGGAGGTGACGACGGTGGACGAGATCCTGTCGTACGCCGAGCGGCCGGCGTTCATGTTCTACATCCTGGTCGTGAGCGGCTTCAGCATCTACATGATCTACAAGGTGAGCCCGAACTACGGCCCGCGGTACCCCATGGTGTACATCAGCATCTGCTCGACGGTGGGCTCGATCAGCGTGATGGCGATCAAGGCGTTTGGCATCGCGGTCAAGCTCACGGTCGCGGGCAACAACCAGTTCACGCACCCCAGCACGTACGTGTTCGGGCTCGTGGTGGTGGTGTGCATCATCACCCAGATGAACTACTTCAACAAGGCGCTGGAGCAGTTCGACACCAGCATCGTGAACCCCCTGTACTACGTGACGTTCACGAGCTGCACGCTGGTGGCGTCGTTCCTGCTGTTTGGCGGGTTCAACACCACCAACGCCGTCAACACGGTGTCGCTGCTGTGCGGGTTCATCATCATCTTCGTCGGGGTGTACATCCTCAACGTGTCGCGGGGCTCCGACATCCGGCACCTGTTCCCGTCCAAGGCGTTCGACGGGATCCCCATGGACAACATCGTGGCCGGCATGGGCACCAGACGCAGCATTCAGCTTCACAGACGATCGAACTCGTCCCGCCGCAACGACCTGGACGAGGAGTCCTTTGGACTGAGCTCGCTGGACGAGCCCCGAGAGGACCGCAACGCCCTCCTGCGAGAGCACTAATTATAGACTAAAACTTATATACTTACAATCTAGCTGGTGCCGAGCACTGCACGATTCCCCACCTTACTCATGGGTTACCCGGCCTTGGGATAAAAGCTCCTGGGGCTACTCAGACTCGAAAATGGCCACCAGACCCAAACCGTGGGAAACTGGGCAAAGCCCGTCGACTAGCACAACCGCGGGCGTCCCCCCCAGCGCGGGGACCCAGCCTGCCGCGGCGGCGGCGGGCGCCGCTCCTAATAACGACCTCTCGAGCCAGACGGGGGTCCCTCCCGTCCCTGCTCGCCCCACGGCGCTCTCGAACGTGGCCCCGGCGACGTCTTTCACGCCCGGCGGCTACAACAGCTACAACTCGGGCTACGGCTCGGGCTACTCGTCCGGCTATGGCTCAGGGTACGGCATGGGCGGCTACGGCTCCTACGGCGGAGGATACGGCTCCTACGGCGGCTACGGTGGAGGCTACGGCTCCTACGGCGGATACGGCGGCGGCTACGGGATGGGCCGGTTCAACGGGATGGGCCAGGCGCCCGGGGCGATGGAGAACTCGACCGCAGCGACGTTCCAGCTGATTGAGAGCATCGTGGGCGCCGTGGGCGGGTTCGCCCAGATGCTCGAGAGCACGTACATGGCGACACACTCGTCGTTCTTCGCCATGATGAGCGTGGCGGAACAGTTTGGCCACCTCAAGCAGAGCCTGGGGTCGATTTTGGGCATATTCGCGCTGCTGCGGTGGTCGCGGTCGCTGCTGGCGAAGATCACCGGCAAGGCCCAGCCGCCGAACCTGTCGGTGTCCGAGTTTGCAAAGTTCAGCGGCGGAGCCGGCGGCGGGGTGCCACGACCGAACAGACCAAGCTTCAAGCCGCTGCTGATCTTCCTCGCGGCGGCAGTGGGCTTCCCGCTCATGATCGGGCGGCTCGTGAGGTCGATGGCGAACCAGGCCCCCCACGGCGGCACGAACGCCGAGGGCGAGGTGGTAGACCCGTCGCAGCTCGAGTTCTGCCGAGCCCTGTACGACTTTGTCCCCGAGAACCCCCAGATCGAGCTGCAACTAAAAAACGGCGACCTACTGGCGATCCTCTCGACGCAGGATCCGTCCGGGAGTCCCAGCCAGTGGTGGCGAGTGCGTAGTCGAGACGGCCGCACCGGCTACGTTCCCAGCACTTATGTGGAGGTGATTCCCAAACAGCAGGGCCTCCCGGCCCCCGCGGCCGAGACGACGAAAACTTAACTTTATGTATTTATCTAGACCCGAGTCTACTATCGCTGCTCTGCCATTTTTTTCTGTGGCTTCAGGCTCGGATTGGCCTCGCACGCTTTATCGGTTTATTCAGCCAGCTGTGTACGGTGATCACACTCCACTAAGCATGAGTGTGGTGGACCAGGTAATTGAGCTCGTGCAAAAGAGCGAGTTTGTCCCCGAGCCGGTGGTGCTGAGCCTGTGCCGCAAGGCCCAAGAGATTCTGGTCGCCGAGTCCAACGTCCAGCTCGTCTCGACCCCCGTGACGGTGTGTGGAGATATCCACGGCCAGCTGCATGATTTGCTCACGCTGTTCAAGACCGGGGGCAAGTGCCCCGATACCAACTACCTTTTTTTAGGGGACTTTGTTGACCGAGGCTTCTACTCTGTCGAGTCGTTTCTGCTGTTGCTTGCCCTCAAGGTGCGGTACCCCGATCGCATGACGCTAATACGAGGGAACCACGAGAGCCGGCAGATCACAGCGTCGTACGGGTTCTACGACGAGTGCATGCGCAAGTACGGGACCAGCGTGGTGTGGCGGACGTGCTGCGATGTGTTTGACTACCTGAGTCTGGCGGCGCTCGTGGGCGGCCCTGGCGGGGTTTTCTGCGTACACGGGGGCCTGAGTCCCAAAATCAAAAAGATCAACGAGATCAGGTCGATCGATCGCAAGCAGGAGGTCCCCCACGACGGGGCGATGTGCGATCTGCTGTGGAGCGATCCCGACGACACGCTGATCGCTCCGGCCGAGAATCTCGAGGACGAGGACGCCCAGTGGGGAGTCTCGCCGCGGGGGGCGGGTTATTTATTCGGAGGCGGCCCAGTGGCCCAGTTCAACCGCCTCAACGACACCACCTTAATAGCTCGGGCACACCAGCTGGTGCTGGAGGGGTACCGGGAGATGTTTGACGGCCAGCTCGTGACGGTGTGGAGCGCCCCGAACTACTGCTACCGGTGCGGGAACGTGGCGGCCATCCTGACGATTGACGATAACTACGACCGCACCTACTCTGTGTTTGAGGCGGTAGAGCCTGAGGGCTCGGACCGGGTGATTCCGATGAAGCAGCCAGTTGCAGAGTATTTCTTATAATTTATTGTATACTAGCGGTCAAGTCACTCTAGGTCACTCTAGGTCAAGTTACTCTAGGTCAAGTCACTCTAGGGTCGCCCTATGGCCAATCACCCTATGGAGTGATGTCTAATTTATTGTCTAGATAGATAAGATACTGGTAGGATCAAGTAGGCTCACGCTCTAGTGATGAGATACGAGTTGTTGTAATTTATTATACTAGACAGATAGGCATCACGTTTGTTGAAGTAAAGCTCGCTCTACGAGTGATGCAGTCTGCAATAATTTATACTAGCTAGAGCAGGTCATTAGTGTTTAGCGCCTGCTAGCCTGCTGTTGTCTTTGCCTGCTAGTCGTCTTTGCCCTTGTCTGAGCCCTTTTCCGAGCCTTTTTCCTGCACCGAGTCGTCGCGGTCCTCCTCGTCTTCCTCCTCGTCGTCCTCGAGCTCTTCGTCGTCGGTGGACACCATCTCGTCGTCGACAAGGGTCTCGTCCTCAAACTCCTCGGGGGGAGGCTGCAGCGGCTTGCCGTCGTCTGGCAGCCCCATTTCGGCCCGCTTTTTCTGCACTATTCCGAACGGGACCTGCCTCGGCACGACCTGGCTCAGGAACTGCAAATCGTCATTTTCGGCCACTACCTCGGCAAAGTCAGAGTACTGCAGGCGTTTGTGGCCGGTCTCGGTGGCATGGGCCTGGGCCTGCTCGGCGAAATATGCCACAAACAGCTTCGTGGCGGTCCCGACCGCGCTCACGGTAGCCGCCTGCACCCCGTGTATGTCCGTGTCCTGCTTGATTGCCCTGCGGACCCGGTTCAGCGGCAGACTAACCTCGTCCATGGATAAGTAAGCACTCGTCCTCGCCCCATCCCTGGGGCGCATTACCAAGCTGGGACTGACTTAAAATTCGCGTCCGCGAATCCGCCGCGCCAGCTGGATGTCGCTGGGCTGAAGCGTCACGCGCTTCGCGTGCAAGCCGCACAGGTTCGCGTGCTGCAGCAGCCCGACCAGGTAGCTCTCGGTGGCCTCCTGGAGCGCGAGCAACGCGGTGCTCTGCCACGGCTGCTCGACTTTGCCGTCGTAGAGCTCCTCGACAACGCTCTTGACGATCTTCGCGAACGGGATCTTTTTGATCAGCAGGTCCGAGCTGTGCTGGAAGAGTTTGATCTCGCGCGCGGCCTCCTGGTCCTCGGCCTTGCGGTCCTTGAACTTGCGCACGGACTTGCGCACGTAGCGGCGGTCGCGGGCTTGCTGTTTACCTGCCATGGTCGTTACGGGCGCGCTGGTGACTAAGACCCCATGGCCCCCACGGGAGGTGGCGGTTGCCTCGGCCCTCCACTTTCTCAGTCACGTGCTCTTGGGAGCTAAATTAGGGCCATGGGGAGCGGGCCCCAGATGTCCAACCTGCCTCGCCTGGCGTCGATCACCAAGCTCACGCCGTACGTCACGCGGGTCCTGGGCCAGAACGCCGGCCCGTTCTGCCTGCAGGGCACCAACACCTACCTAATTGGGGCGCCCGGGACGCGGGACCGGATCCTCGTCGACACCGGCGAGGGCGTGCCCGAGTACCCCCCCGTGCTGGCGCAGGCCCTCGAGCAGGACTCGGCGCGGATAGTCGCGATAGTCATCACCCACTGGCACCGCGATCACGTGGGGGGCATCCCCAGTGTGCGCGCGCACCTTGGCCTCGACCCCGAGCTGCCCGTGTACAAGTTCCGCGACGAGCGCGACGAGGAGGACTACGCGCCCGTCACCGACGGCCAGACCATCAGCCACGCCGGGGTCTCGCTCACGGCGTTCCACACCCCCGGCCACGCCGAGGACCACCTCGTGCTCTGGCTCGAGGACGAGGATATTCTGTTCAGCGCCGACAACGTGCTCGGCCACGGGACGTCGAGCTACGCCAACTACCAGCAGTACCTCGACAGCCTGCGCCGCATGAAGGCGCTGCCGCGGCTGGCCCGCATCTTCCCCGGGCACGGCGAGTTCATCGAGGACGGCCCCGCCAAGATCCAGCAGTACATTGACCACCGCCTGGCGCGCGAGAAGCAGGTGCTCGACGTGGTGCAGGCCAAGGGCCCCGTGGATCTGCCCGGGATCGTGGCCACGATCTACCCCGACGTGCCCGACTCGGTGCTGGTGGCCGCCGAGCGCGGGGTCGACCAGTTCCTCGAGAAGCTCGCGAGCGACGGGCTGGTGACGGCCCAGGACGGCAAGTTCCGCGCCAACCTGTGATAGCAGTTGATTTTTATATGAATATATATCCAAGGCACAGCGAGTGCGCACTTTATTAGTAAAAGACAATCGTAGAAACCCAGACCTGAGCCGCCCGGCCAGCACACACCTCAATTGCCTTGGGTATCTTTGTTGAGCGGGCGCGGGCGCTTGAACAGCAGAATGTGCGGCTCCGGGGCGTGGGTCTCGTAGTGTTCCCACCCCAGGCTCTGAGTGATGCCCAGCCCGCGCCACTCGTCCTCGGTGAGGATCCTCAATGTGCCGGTCGCGGGGTTGAAGTAGTCTTTGGGCGTGACCTTGAGCATGTTCTTTGGTAGAAACACATGGCGGTACTCGAACAGATCGTCGTGGTAGCGGGCAGAGTAGTGTATGTGATCCTGGAACTCCTCGAGCCGTGCTCGCTCGGCCACAGTGAGTTGACGACCGGTTTGTTTGGCCATTGGAAAATGTTCTCGATCGCTGCTTAGTTATGACTAATGGGTCGCGAACGGCCCCATCTGAGAGGTGTGGCGTCGGGTGGCGCGTCGCCTGAGCTGGGAATTATGTCAGGACGCGCTCGGGACTCATGGACAGCGTGTTTGTGGGGATCAACCTGCCCAGCAAGCACTCGGACTCGTCGCTGGGCTCGACGCTCGACCTCGGCTACGATTTCGTCACTGCCCGCATCACCACCAGGGCCTACCGCCGCAAGGTCCAGGCCCTCTACCCGACTTCTGAGCCCGATTCGATGCAAGAATCGGTGCTGGTGCCGCAGCCGGCCGACGACGACTTGGCGTTCCCGCCAGACTCGAAAATTGCCGCTTCTACGGTGGCATTGGCCGCCCCCTGGGCCGAGTTGGACAGCCGTAACGACGTTATCGCCGACGCCAGCCTCCAGGTGCTGCAGCACGAGGTCACGTACGCCCGTTTTTGCGGAATATCGTTCGTGGTGATCCCCGGGCCTCGGCGACGCACCCACATCTCCCGCTACGCCCACGCCGTGGCCGGCCTGCTGCGAAGCGCCCCTAATCTCAAGCTCCTGGTCCATACTCCCTGCACCGAGGAGTTCTCGGCCGACGGCCAGCCCCCGCAGGACCTGCTGAGCATCTGGCAGGTGTGGGACGCCGTTCGCTCCATCTGCGACTACCCCGAGAACCTGCGTCTGGCGCTCGAGCTCGGCCCCCACGTGCTGCCCGACACCCTCGTTGACCGGTGGTTCTGCGAGAACGTGGCGATGCTCATTCTGTCGGCCACGACGGTGTTTCTGTCCAACCAGAACGGCTACCCCGTGCTCGCCAAGCACACCCAGAGCCTGCTCCAGAAGTTCATCCAGGAGCCAAACACCTTCATCCTCATCAAGGACCTGTCGGAGCCCCAGAACGACGGCTGCCTTACGTACCTGCAGCACCTTGCCGCCGGCAAGCCCGAGCTCACGACGCAGCAGGCCTACAGCGAGGGCTACGACGACATTTTGGAAAAGCCGCTGCAGCCTCTGAGCGAGAACCTCGAGAACGACACCTACGAGGTGTTTGAGCAAGACGCCGTCAAGTACAGGCTGTACGCTCAGGCGATCGACGATGCGATGCGGACCACGCTCAAGGACGTCCCTGAGCTGGTGGTAATTGTGGCCGGGGCAGGACGGGGCCCCCTAATTGACCGAGTGCTGGCAGCTGCATCGCGACTCGACCGCACGGTGCACGTCCACGCAGTGGAGAAGAACCCTGGCGCCGTGAGCCTCCTGAGGCACCGTCAGCGCACCCAGTGGGGCGACACCGTCCACATCCACATGTCCGACATGCGAGAGTGGGCTGCCCCTTATCAGGCGCACCTGATCGTGTCAGAGCTGCTAGGGTCGTTCGGCGACAACGAGCTGGGCCCAGAGTGCCTCAAGTCGCTCGAGTCCGCGCTCCTCCCCGACGGCGTCATGATCCCCAACGCGTACGTGTCGTGGATTGAGCCCACCTACTCCCCGCGGCTCTACATGCAGGCACGCAAGCTCAAGAGCTGTGAGTGCCCGCACGTCGTCAAGCCTCTCAAGGCGCAGTCGCTCGCCGAGACCCAGGCAGTGTGGGGATTCGTCCACCCCTACAATGTGTCTGGACCTCGAGCCCTCAAGCGCAGCGCCCACATAACATTCACCATCCAGAAATCCGGCACGGTCCACGGGTTCACTGGATATTTTGAAGCCCAGCTCTTTGGAGACATCGAGCTGAGCACCCATCCCAGCTTCCAATCGGAGAAATCACCTAATTTGCTGTCATGGTTTCCAATGTGGTTCCCGCTCTCTGTTCCCTTGGTGGTGTCCAAGAACTCTGAAGTGGAGCTCAACATCTGGAGGCAGTGTGATCAGACCCGGGTTTGGTACGAGTGGAGTGTAGAAACATACCGACGAGAAAACTCACGGAGGACATTTCAGGGGGCTACTGCAATTCATAATCTTAATGGCAGTGCGTTCTCTGTAAGCAAAGTCATTTAGCGCTATAGTTTATTTATCATTCTGCATAGGTGTGGATGTTCGGACTTGGATAGGAGCTAAAACCTGTCGGGCGGTCGAGAACGAGTTGGAGTCAAGATTGATTAGTGACGGCCCGTCGAGATCGATCAGCTGGGATATGGCAAACGACTGTGTTCCTGCTCTTGATTGCTCTCTGCGAAGTACAGTACACTGTCGCTCTACCGAGTGCAGGCGCGCCTCCAGCTCGTTGATTCGATCATACAGCTCGAACTTTCGATCACTATGGTGTTTAGCTTTATGATATAGATAGCGAAGCCGGTTCTGGATCCTCTGGGTCATCGAGGGTAGCATGCCAAATACAACAAACAATATCCCTCCACCACATTTTCGACAACGGCAACTTGTGAGCTAATCAGGGTTATCAATCTAACTAGACAGCTATCAGGCACATTCATTTAGAATCCTCCATGGTTTCAACAAACCCCGGCAATTTACATGCCTCG
Source organism: Wickerhamiella pararugosa (assembly GCA_023628975.1). Lineage (NCBI taxonomy): Eukaryota > Fungi > Ascomycota > Dipodascomycetes > Dipodascales > Trichomonascaceae > Wickerhamiella > Wickerhamiella pararugosa. The sequence continues at coordinate 32,638 of JAMAJQ010000005.1, read as the reverse complement.
TGGGGGGCTCCATTCTCAACGACACGATCCTAGACGGGATTGTTTCGTGGGTTGAGCAGTCCTTTTCCATCATCAACTTTCTATATAGATCGACTCGACACTTTAGCATTTTCTCCCGTTTACGGGCGAGGCTGTACTTCTCGAGAGGGTCGAGGTGATCGGTCCTTTCGTAGGCGTCGACGTCGATAATGAGCTTGTCGAGCTTGAGCAGTTTACGGCGCAGCCTCTCGACCTCCGCAGTCTTTATTGCCCTGCCAATAAACAACATTCTAGGGTGCTACTTGCGGCGATGTGATAATTATAGATATTAAGTGGTATAGAGTATGGAATTGCGCCAGCGCAAATAAATAATAGGATTACAACGGAGGAGTGGGTCTGCGATCAGAAATATATGAATCCATGGAGTTGTCAGAACTGCCGGATATGCGATGGGGTCCTTCCAGAACAGATGCAGCCTGCTGCATGACACGAGTAATGCTTCGGTTCAGCTCGTCATTTTCCATGTTCTTTTCCTCGACCGTGATCTTGAGATCGTGAACATTGGCCTCGAGGGCAGATATTACTCGCTTTGCTCTCCTCGCGTCCCGCTGTGCCATTACGAGCTGCTTTTCCAGGGTGCGCTGGCTGACCTGGAACCCGCCGACCTGGCGCTGCAAGTTGTCGCGGGAGGTGCGCACCGTGTCGAGCTCCTCGTGCAGGCTCTCGACTCGCTGGCTTTCCCACATTCGCAGCGACTCGGCCTGGGACAGCTTCTTTTGCAGGAGCTCCTTCTCGGCGGTGGCTGCTTTGGCGTCGGCTGCAGCGGCTTTTGCCTCGGCCTCGGCCCTCGCTAGGCGCTCTTCTCTGATTCTGAGCCTCTCCTCTTTCTCGCGCAGCCTCTCGGCCTCGCGTTCCATCTTGTCGTTGAGGGCCGTGCGGACGCTGAACTGGGAGTTGCGATGTTGTGACTTTCTGCTCTGCGAGTCACGGCGACCCGACAGGGCGAACGATGCGGTGCCGTTGAGATTGGGCGTCGAACCGTTGCCGTGCGTGCCCGAGGCCGAGCGCGAGTTGCTGGCGGACGACGGGGCGGTGGAGGCGGCTCCAGCACTGATCACAGACATTGTCGGGGAATTGGGGGTGAGGGGCTCGTTCTCGTGGATGCTCAGCTGGTCCTCGAGCTCTCTGATGCGGGCGGCCTGCTGGACGAGCAGCTCGCGGTCGTGGCGGTTCTGCACCATCATCTGCTCGAGCTCAGACACTTTCTGCTTGAGCTCCTGGACGCGGTGGTAGCCCTGCGTGCGGTGGCCGAGCGCCGACGATCTCCCCAGCGCGGTGGTGCGTCCCAACGCACTGGCTCTTCCTGCGGCAGGGCGGCGCACCTTTTTGTTTTCGGTCGCTGGGGACCCATTCCTCGAAGGTTTGGGGCTGTTCCTAGCCGGAGCGGTTTTAGCAGGGGCCGCAGCGGTCGCAGTGGCCGTGGCCGTCGACACCGCGGTAGTGGCTGCAGCCGGGACCGCTCCTGCCTTGACGCCCAGACCGGGAGCCTTTGCAGAAATGAGCGTCGCGGTGGTGCCGTTCGGCATTGTGGTGGTGGTCGTAGCGGTAGGGCGTCGTAAGCGAGATGCGAATATTTGCTCATTCTGCTCCGGCAAGATCGGACGCGAAATGTTTGGTCTGCCCTGGCTCGAGGGGGTATTAAAGTGCAGACGGGCAAAAATCGAGGATTGCGGCTGGGCTGCGAGCGGATGAATGGTGGTTTGAGGCGAGTTCTCGAACGGCTTCCGCTTCGTCTGGGCGTTCGCCTTGGAGCGACTGCTGGCGGTGCTCGTTGTTAGCCTGGACAATAATTCGGCAACATGGCTTTTACGGGGGGGTACTACCACGGGAGTAGGATTGGGAATTTTGCCCCGACGCCCGAATATCCCGGGTTCTGAGGCTGCTCGCATGTCTGTAGGCATACTGATGGGGGAATGTAAAGGTGCCTTTGTCTGCCTGGAGCTACAAGCGAGCTCACATGCATTGCTGAATAATGGGTTCATAGATTGAGTTTCCATGCTGCTGATAGCTCAGTACTAGATCAATTAACTATTGTAGCTTGACTGTTGCTATTATAGCGTTCAGTGTCTTAGGTGTGTTTTTGAAGCTGGCATATGGGTGCCCGTACTTGACTCGCATGCATATGTTGTGTCTGTTTCAATCACTCGATTCAGGGCACCCGGCGTGGGGAGGATTATCCTGATTTGAAGGGGTAATAACAGCAGCTAACTAAAGCCTCTGACCCTCTGTTCGCCCAAGTTTACTACTGATATCTGTTGCTTGCACAATTACTCAATTACAGTTGCCTAAGAAATTGGGACCTGCATGATCGCCACATTCCTGAGCCAGCTGCGACTCAGATTATCTGCAGTCTGACAAGTAATTCGGGAATAAGTCGCGTGGATATCTGTCGATAGCCCCTCGTTTTGCAGGTATGCGCGAAATCTCGCCGTTATCTGTTGTGGTGGCCAATTTTTGCTGAGCTGCCGTTGCTTGCCTTACATGTAGATCAGTAGTTTCCGCCCTGCACTGGCAGGTTCCTGCATCTTGATATAATCACGGTCCTGTAACACAAAATTTATCGCCTGCAATGATCACGCATATTAAACGAGCCCCAGGCAAACAAGGGCCTCCCATGCCTATTCGGCGCCCCTCCCCTGGCTTTCGGGCGGTTCACCCCTTTTTTTACAGAGCCTTAATCCCTTGTGCTCAACCCGTACCCTTATTCTGCATGCATCCACCAAAAGACTTGCAGTCGCGTGGATGATTAACGCGTTTGTTTCAGGAATTCCTCCGCCCCGCTTTTCAATCTTTCCTTTTTCAGAGATCTGAGTACAAATAATTGTCGCACGTTGAGTACCCATGCCCAGCTCGTTATCTTTTGCGGAGCAATGTAGTAGCTCCCCCACATAGCCTATAGCCAATTAATGTATCCTTGAAGGTCTCGACTCTGCATATATGTTGCGCATGGAGGCCACTCAAGCTTGGAACCCACCTGTTCTAGAGCTTTGGGTTTGATTGAAAATGTTTCATACGCTTATTACGTAGTTTGTATGTACAGGTAGAGCTAACCGATAAGACTGTTGACATTTGCCATTCGGCATCGTCAAGACTGTCTTCATAAATTATGCATTCATATCTAATGTCCTTCTAATTATGCTTCCTTGGTGATCTCGAGCTTCTTGTCCTTGACGCTGATGTTGACAGTGTCGCCGTTTTGAACCTTGCCGTCAAGCAACATCAACGACAGAGGCTGGAGAATCTCCTTCTGGATGAGACGGTTCAAAGGACGAGCACCGTACCTCGAATCGTAACCGTGATCCGTCAACCACTTGCGACCTTCTGCGTCAACATTGATCGTGATCTGGCGGTTATTGAGTCTGTCCTGGAGCTCAACGAGACGTAAATCAACAATCTTCTCCAAAGAGTTCTTGGAGAGACGGTTGAATACCACAATGTCGTCCAATCTATTGAGGAACTCTGGTGGGTATGATTTGCGAAGTGCGTCAACGCACAACTCACGAGCGGCTTCAGAGATCTTGCCGGTGGTATCCTTATTGGCTTCGTTGATCAGGAACTCCTGACCAATGTTGGAGGTCATCACAATGATGGTATTGCGGAAGTCGACCTTGCGACCCTGGCTGTCGGTCAATTTACCTTCGTCAAGAACCTGCAAGAGAAGTTTGGCGATGTCAGGGTGGGCCTTTTCCAGCTCATCAAACAAGACCACTGAGTAGGGCTTACGACGCACGGCTTCAGTAAGTTCGCCGCTCTCTTCGTATCCAACATATCCTGGGGGAGCACCAATCAAACGAGCAAGTGAGTGCTTCTCTTGGAACTCAGACATATCGAATCTGATGATAGAGGTCTCATCATCAAACAAGAACTGGGCAAGACCCTTGACAAGCTCTGTCTTTCCGGTACCAGTAGGTCCCAAGAACATGAACGAGCCAACAGGGCGTTTCTCGTTTGTGAGGCCAGCTCTCTGCATCTGGACTGCATGAGTGACGGCTGAAATAGCCTCTTCTTGGCCAACAACGCGCTGGCTGAGCGACTTCTCCATTTGGAGCAAACGATCCTTCTCGCCCTTGAGGAGATTGTCAGTAGGAATTCCAGTCATTCTTGAAACAACGAGAGCAATGTCCTCCGAAGACACCGTCTCGTGGAGCAGACCACTGCTGGAGCGGTCATCCTCAGCCTTTGGAATCTGGGCTTGGAGGTTGGGAATGGTTGCATACTGCAGCTCAGATGCTTTGGCGAAATCGCCAAGCGCTCTGTACCTCTCGAGATCTTGCTTGGCCCTCTCGAGGTCCTCCTTGGCTTGTTTCACCTTTACGATTTCAGCCTTTTCGTCGAGCCACACGCTTGTGAGACGCTCGGCTTCTCCATGCTTGTCTTTGAGCTTAGCCTCGATCTCACCCCTGCGGGCGATCGAGATCGGATCAGTTTCCTTCTTGAGGGATTCAAGCTCGATCTGCAAAGTCACAATCTGCCGATCCAGAGCATTCAGCTCATCAGGCTTAGACTCGTGCTGGAGTCGCAGAGCGGAACAAGCCTCGTCGATCAAGTCAATTGCCTTGTCGGGAAGGAACCTGTCTGTGATGTATCGATTTGAGTACACTGCGGCAGTAACGAGCGCCTGGTCTGTCAGACGCACACCGTGATGCACTTCATATCGGTCCTTCAGGCCACGGAGAATCGAGATGGTATCCTCGACAGTGGGTTCGTTAACCATGACGGGCTGGAATCTACGAGCAAGTGCAGCATCCTTTTCAATGTATTTGCGGTACTCGTCCAGAGTTGTTGCGCCACAGCACTGCAACTTGCCACGGGCTAATGCAGGCTTGAGGAGGTTGGACGCATCTACGCTTCCCTCAGACTTGCCCAGTCCGAGCAAGATGTGAAGCTCGTCAATGAAAAGAATGATCCTTCCTTCCTCTTTGTTGATCTCGTCAAGGACAGCCTTGAGACGTTCTTCGAACTCTCCTCTGAACTTGGCGCCAGAGATCAAAGCTCCCAGATCAAGACTGATAACCTTCTTGTCCTTGATACTGTCAGGTACACTACCACGTGCAATCTGTTGAGCAAGACCTTCCATGATAGCGGTCTTACCTGTACCAGCTTTACCAACTAGTGCTGGGTTGTTCTTAGTTCTTCTACTGAGAATCTGGATTGTACGCTTGATTTCTTCATCACGTCCAATGACTGGATCCAATTTGCCATCCAGTGCTAGTTGTGTGAGGTCGGTACCGTACTTCTTCAATGCACTCTCTTCTTCTTGGCCCTGTTGAGGGTTCATTTGAAAACCTTGTGGTCCCATAGCAAAGGAGGGTCTCGAAGTTCCAAAGCTTCTGATCTGGCTCATCATTGGCCGAGCCTGTGAAATGTTCGTCGAGGAACCCCAATGCTGCTGGGTTGCGGAAATTTTGAAAACAGAGTTTTCCGCCTTGATTACATTCTTAGATAGCAACGCCCTCTTTTGTGCGGACGTTATAATGTTTCTTCTTAGCATATCAATCACCCGTTATTGTTCACTGCTATATAGTTCGGTACTGTGAGGGTTAGGGCGTATCTGCAGCAAGACAATTTGCTCCAGATGATTCTCTGTGATTCTAGCCGGCACGCGTTGACCTGGTACGTTCTACTGCAGTTCGTACTGCTTCAATTAACTCAATTCCATGATGAAATATGATTTTCCGTTGCAGAATGTGGACGCTCCGTCAAAAAATCGGGGTTTGTAATGCAGGCGATCTTAATTAGCAAGGACTCGTGGCTAGCACCCTGAACTGGAATTCAAGTCGGTATTGTATTGAAAAAAGTCAATAATGAAATGCATGTAATGATTGTGCATTTATGCATGCAAGTATGTTCTGACTAGTCCGATGGATGCTCCACCGACGGGATTGCTCGGTAATGAGGCAATTATAGTGACAACGGTATTCTCGTTCGAGTACGCAATCCTTAATATATTCATATCGCTCTTGTGCAGATTCATATTTTTCACAATCCCCTAGGTAGCTTGATTAACTGTTCTATATGAGTTGGGGAGGTGAAAAGTCTCGAATAACAAACGAAAGCTTTGCATGCTGAAAGTTATATATATATGTATATCTTCCCGTTTTATATAGTAATCGTCAAATTGCACAATGCAGAATTGTGGGATTACCCAAAATCATCCATGTGACAGATCGGCGCTGCAAGGCACGTTTACATAATCACATACTCTGGGGAGATCCAGCAGCATGCATACCGAGAGGACAGAACTAACGGATTAATTTATAACCAATATAAATAAGGTAACTACGAGAAAGCTCAGGACTGGTACTTGGAAACAGCACGGGTTCCATCAGCGACGGCGTGCTTGGCCAACTCACCAGGGAGCACGAGCTTGACGGCGGTCTGGATCTCACGAGAAGAGATGGTAGACTTCTTGTTGATCATGGCAAGGGTGGAGGCCTGGGAGGCGATACGCTCGAAAATATCGTTGACGAAAGAGTTCATGATAGACATGGCACGGGTAGAGATACCGGTGTCGGGGTGTGTTTGCTTCAAGACACGGTAGATGTAAGAAGAGTAAGTCTCCTTACGGGACTTGGCACGCTTCTTCTTGTCGCTAGAAGAGGTGGTCTTCTTAGCAGCCTCCTTCTTGTCGATAACGGGGGCTTTGCCAGCGGGAGCTTTAGAGGCAGGTTTTTTTTCAGCTGTCTTAGGGGCCATTGGTGATGAGTGCAAAACTAGGATGGCGACATTAACCCGTTTTATACCGGCACCATGAGAGCTCTCCGGGTAAGGGTTGACAATTGGGATCACGATCTGGGGTTGATCCCATCACACGCGATTAGTCATAGAGTGATGGGATCACTTAATTACCAAGCAAGTGATGAGATCAGGGTCATGGGCCACTACTTGTGGGTTAGGGACTCCAACGGGCAGGCATATTTATACTGGACGGTTTCCATAGTCTAATTTCCCCACTTACGACTTCTAGTCTCAAATCGATTGCAAAAAAAGATGTCTGGTGGTAAATCTGGTGGTAAATCCGGCGGCAAGTCCGCTGACGCTCAGCTCAAGGCTACTCAATCCCGTTCTTCCAAGGCCGGCCTGACCTTCCCCGTCGGTCGTGTCCATCGTTTCTTGCGTAAGGGTAACTACGCCCAGCGTGTAGGTGCTGGTGCTCCCGTGTACCTCGCGGCTGTTCTTGAATACTTGGTTGCCGAAATTCTCGAGTTGGCTGGTAACGCCGCTCGTGACAATCACAAGACCCGTATCATTCCCCGTCATATTCAGCTTGCTGTTCGCCACGACGAGGAGTTGAACAGACTGCTTGGTAACGTTACCATTGCCCAGGGTGGCGTCATGCCTCACATTGAGCATCAACTCATCCCCAAGAAGTCTGGCAAGTCCAAGAAGCAAAGCCAGGAGCTCTAAGTATTTAACTACACTTATACTCTAATTTATTATCAATTGTGATAGATGTACGAGCGGGTCTGCGTTACATGGTTCCTAATCTCGTGCATTAGCGAATGCGAAACGTCATTCTCGTCCCAAGAAATTGGGTTGCAGATGAATAGGGTTGGGATCGATCTCAGGGGAATATTGATTATCTCATACAATACTCGTGAGACTAAAATCGTCAAGTATAGATATGGAAACGGCCTCCATCAGCAGCCGGCTGTATGGCGGTTAATACATAAAATTACTAAGTGCCGTGCAGATTTACTAAGAGCAAGAATTATATGGATCCGCTGGGATCGGGATGAAACAATTATCGTAAGCAGGTTATTCAGGCGGAGTTTATGCATCCCAATGACAGAATCCTCAAAATCTACACGATGCGGTTTTCAAGTGCCACACCAATTAGATAGTGCGAGGTTACGCCATCGACATAATTTAACTTAGATTTTAAAATTGACATGAAATCGATGGACTAGACGGTCCGGAACCCAGAAGGCGCATTGGGAGCATGTACGCCCATGCATACTTTATGACTCAGCGCCAGGACTACTGGATCTTTTCTTACACAGACTAACCGCGATAATTTTATGAACGGCTCAATGACGGCATATTCACATTCCCCGGAAAAGAGATGTACGGCCTGTCAGAATTGTCGGAGACTTAAGGTCAAATGCGAATTGTCAGATCCCTCAGACCCTACTTCACCATGCTTGCGATGCCTAAAACGCAAAAAAGAGTGTAACTACGAGTCACGGAAGCGCAAAATAGACGAAGTTGAAACGACCACTAACGGGGTCTCACCGTACAACATGGACACTTCCAACAGCGAGACTGCTACGGCGATTCAGACCCCCCAGAGCTCTTCCCACATTAAAGGCGCACAAATGTTTAAATTGTATCAGCTTGAGAGTATTCCTCGCCTCAATGTTTCATCAATTAGCATTAATCGCATTCGAGACAGCCTCATGATTATCTGGCAGGATCTGTCCAATACAGAGGCGAATCAGAACAAGCTGTTGGACGATGCCGCAAAGCTGGGATCAATATCATATGAAAACAATGCCATGAAAATGGGGCTTATTACCGAGGAGGATGCAGCCCGACGACTGTTTATATATAAAACCGAGCTGTCCCCAGTCTTCCCAGTAGTACCCATTCCACAGAGCACCACCGTGCAGGACTTTTTACGAGATGCTCCGTTGCTGTTCCACGTCGTCATGTCTGTTGCATCGGCACTCAGCACTCCCTCCTCACTCCCGAACTCTGCAAAACAGGTCGACAACAATTTTTTACTCCACAACGTGACGTATCAAACTTTAATCCAAGAGACCTTCATCAAGGGCCACAAGACGGTTGAACTGATAAAATGCTTCTTGATCATGCTTGCATGGTTCAACGACCCCCACTTCTATCACAAGAAGAAGGTGCAGCTGGTGTTCGCTACCACTCTTGCTCTAGCATACGACTGCGGCCTCGGAATCAAACGCCCCGCGCCTTCTAGTGGTGGAATCATAAAGAACAACTTTTTAGAGTCAATTGTTCAGCCCCATCTCGTAGAGGACAATACTACCCTCGAGTGTGCGAATCTTTGGGTCGGACTCTACACCTACTCGTTCAACACCGTGAGTTCGTTCACCACGAGAGTTCCGATGACGTGGTCGTCGTATTTGGAGGAGTGTGTCACAGTGCTGGAGAAGAGAGGTGACTTGCGCTTAGTGGTTGCAGCAAGGTACACGCATTTGCTGGAGAAAATCAACGAAGAGCTGACGAAGCGCAACAATCAGCCTACCGCGTTGGATATCGAGGATTCAAGTGTTCAGTATTTAATTACTCACATGGGAGAAGAGATTGAGAAGGTACACGACAGATACTTGAACAGCCAGTTCCAATTCGAAGATGTGATTTACAATGCGGCAAAAGCACACCTGCATCAAGTTGTATTGTACTGTTCCTTCAATCCAAAGTTGGGCAGAGCCTCTTTCTCAGTTCACAGTCTCAATATAGAGCGAGCCGAACTCAGTCATTTTGCCATCCAGTCATTCAGAGCATGTTATGAGAGTGCCATGGCTTGCGTCAATTGCGTCCTTGGATACTCTAGCAAAAAGATCGTTTCATGCGTGCTTCCACTTGTGCATCAAATATTCTACTGCGCAGTCACGATTGTCAAATGTCGTATACTCTGCATCTTCAACAAATACTACTACGACGCGTACCCGGTATCTGAAGAGGCTACTGACACCGTAGCAAAGCTTACAGCGTTCCTCGACAAATCAGTACAGGAGTATCCTACTGCTAAAGGTCTAATCACGATAAGCTTTATCATCAAGGTGGTCCTTTGCAGATGCGATAGCATTGTGCAAAGTGCCCTCAAAGAGCGTAGTTATAACTCGCTCGACATTGAGAAGTTTGTTCCCCAGGACAATAATGAGCCGTCACCACAGCAGCCTAGTTTTGTGCAAAGAGCCCAAAAGATGACAGTTCCAGGTAATGGCACACAAAAGATGCCACCCCTGCCAATCTACCCCAACAACTCTGCCTATCAACCAAACTCACAATACCCATTCTTACAGCAATCACCCAACAATTTCGTGCAAGATATGTCGATGAACTCTATGGGTCCACAGGTAATGCCAGTTCAGTCCGCTCCCGCGGGATCAATGAATAATTCACCACGATTCGACCATGAAGATCCGGTAATCGCCCCGAAAGCTGAGATATATCCCACGAACGAAAGAAAGTCTTCCTTAGATGCCTCTAATGAACTGTGGAATTTCGCGGAGGATTTCATCTGGAATGACACTGCCATACCTACTGATGGATTCTTAGGATTCGATTTCTAGATCGGTATTTATATCTTACTTATTATTTTAGACTAATTTTTCTTTTCCTCTATGCTGCACCGCCGTTGATTTCCTGTTAAGGCTGCATGCAGGAACATACTCTGGGGTTGCCGCATTCGCTAGGTTACGTGGATTGTGATCTCATATAAATATCAAAATTCAGGAAACGAGGGTCATGATTGATGCTGAAAAATCAGTACAAAACCTCGAGCCATCTGGGTCATCAACGATATCCAAGGAACAGTCGGATTCGGCTCCATCAAGGCCACATTTTCTCTCCCTGAGTGCAATTGATATCATTGAATACCTTGTATGCATCTTGTGCGTGGCAACTTTTGGGATCAATATGTCTTGCATGCCATTGGAGCCTCACAGGGTGCTAGCGCTCGTAACCGTAGGAATTTTCAGCGCTTTCAAACTATTTGAAATCATCTATACGAAATATTCGCATCGGAGAATGCCGCTATTAAACGTGTTCATCAATGTTTTCTTTGTGTGCATGTTTATATTCACGGCACTACTAGAGCTTATCCTGCTCGAAGAAACGAAACACCGCGCAAGAAGCTGTGCTAGTATATCATTAATGCTTGCTTGTGCCACTGCACTACTGATTGTTTGCATGCTATCCCTTCCCACCATCATCAAGGAGGCAGTTGAAATCAAGTGTGTATCAAAAGTGTGTGCAATAGTAGGAAAGTCCCTGCTGGCGTGTAGCTCAATAATCTCTCTGTCTGTTGATGCTATATGTTCCGAGCACCGGTCTCACTTTGTCTACTTTGCATGGACATTTGGGTTTGTTGAGAGCACTGCTACAGCTGCAATAATGGGCACGCATCCTTCACTGAGTGCAACTACTATAACAATAGCGCTGGACCTAATAACCTCGTGTGTCCTTATAGCGGCAGCTGTTGTGACTGAGTACGTACACAGCACTAGCCTCGCAATTGCATTCGCTTTTGTCACCACTGGGCTGGGATTCGTGGTGACTTTCTTCTCTGTTTCATGCTATAGGAGCAGGCTACGAAGGCACAACAGGCTGAAAGTTCTTGAATGCAGCGGCATATCCGAAATCCACTTAATATCCAAGCCTGCTGGTGCTACCATGAGGGTGCTCAATGTTCTAATGGGAAGTAGTGCCATTGCAATTGAGGTGGTGTCCATTCAACGTCAGGGAACAAAGGTTAACGCGGTGGAAATATTCATGTTCAGTGCTGTTGGAGCCATTGTGCTGTATTCGTTCCCATCAATTCTCATGCTCTTCAACGGACTTAAATACGGGCTGGCACTCTGTATTCTTGATCTCGGCTCGGTACTCTTATTGGCCTGCACAGGGGGACTCGCGACCACATCTATTCTAGTTCTAGCCCCTACAACCAACATCTTCATCTGGATCATGCTGTGCTCGACCAGTACGTTCACAATGATTGAATCGTATCACTACTTTACTTATAGAACTCACAGCTAGTATATAATGAATCTTCGATACTTTGTGGATCAGAAAAAAGAGACGTTCTATCGTAACAAGGAAGAAGCGAACGTCATCCTCAAAGCGCCACGCCCGGTCAAGGGACTCCAACTAAAAGCTGGGGGCGACTCAGGCTAACATATTTCATCATGTTCAACAAAACATTGAAGAATCATGAGGTTGCATCAGCGACTGCAAGTTTTTATCGCCCGTGGGTTAGGTTACACTCTGAGGGCCTTCCGTATCACGATGAGTGGCCGGTCACTGGCGAGCAAATAGCGAGAATAAAGGTCTAAATAGGCCAGTAAACGCTACTGCGGGTCCATATGCTCGATATGCCGAGCAGTCTTTAGATAAGTGAAACTCCGTGGTTTCTCGGCGAATGCGCAAACAGACGCCAATATGGCTATCTAGAATATTTAACCTAGTAACTTTTGCAATGTTCCAGGCTTGGCGACGCAAGATTCCCAATTTGAGCTCCTCGGCCCCGAGCTCATTTGTCATTATCAAATGGTCTTCTGCTGTTCTCCTAGACAAAAGATGATTGCATCTGAAAGAGTGCTCGTTGATGGTGAGTTGATACCTGCCACCATCTCCTTCGCTGAGGGTAAGATCAGCAAAATTTCCAAGGGTATTGACGCTGGAGCCAAGAACTATGGCGATTTTGTCATTTTGCCTGGTTTGGTCGACGCTCATGTGCATTTGAACGAGCCTGGACGCACCGATTGGGAAGGCTTTGAGACTGGTACCAAGGCTGCTGCGTCTGGAGGTGTGACTACCGTTATTGATATGCCCCTTAATGCAATCCCTCCTACAACTACTCCTGAGAACTTTGACGTCAAGCTCGAAGCGGCTAAAGATCAATGCTGGGTTGATACCGGTTTCTGGGGTGGTTTGATCCCTGGAAACAATGCCGATCTGTTACCCCTGGTCAAGAAGGGCGTTCGAGGATTCAAGGGTTTCATGATGGAGAGCGGCGTCGACGAGTTCCCTGCAGTCGACCAGACAGACATTGAACGGGCTATGCGCACTCTGGAGGGCCAGCCTACAATTCTCATGTTTCACGCAGAGCTCGACTGCGGCTGTTCTTCCTGCGGACAAAGCAAGAAGCCCGATCCCGATCACTACAAGACTTATCTTGAGAGCCGCCCTGATCGCTTTGAGGTCGATGCCATCAAGAACATCCTCAAGCTCGCACCAGAGTACCCTGCTTGTCCTTTGCATATCGTGCACTTGGCTTCTGCAGGGGCAGTCCCTGAGCTGCGCAAGGCCATGAACGCAGGAGTTGACATTACTGTTGAGACCTGTTTCCACTATCTCAGTCTTGATGCTGAGCACATCCCCGATGGCGACACTCTGTACAAGTGCGCACCTCCCATCCGCAACAAGAAGAACCAGGATGGCTTATGGGACGCTCTGAAAGAGGGTATCATTACATCTATCGTCAGTGACCATTCGCCGTGCACTCCTAACCTCAAAAACCTGGATACTGGTGACTTCATGACCGCCTGGGGTGGCATTGCCAGCGTCGGACTTGGGTTGACAATCCTTTGGTCTGAGGCCATAAAGCGCAACATTACCCTTGCCGAGATCTCCAAGTGGACATCTCTGAACACTGCCAAACAGGTTGGCCTGGGCTCCCGCAAAGGATCTATTGAGGTTGGCAAGGACGCCGACTTCTGCATCTTTGATCCTGATGCGATCTGGGAGTTTGACCAGTCCAAGATGTTCTTCAAGAACAAGTACAGCCCGTACAATGGCAAGAAGGTCCAGGGTAAGGTCATCGAGACCTTCGTTCGCGGCGAGTCTGTCTACAAGTTCGGCCACGAGTTTGGTCGTCCTACAGGTAAGCTGATTCTGGAGCCTCGCACAGTATAACACGATCGGTTTATACGTATATATATATGAGTACATAATTAAACATGGCGAAGTCTCCGTCCGCTCGCAGTTTTGCGCTCTTTTTCGACGTTTTCTGGTTTGGCCCTGTTGAGGACTTTGAGGAACTCCGAAGTGCGGTGGCGCATACGTGAGTGCACGTAGGCCTTGGAGCTCTTGATATGGTAGTGGAAATAGTCACGGAAAGTCTGGATATGAGAGATTGTCTGCTCACGGCGGCGGCTGGTAATGTGCGACGGGAACAGCACGAAGGTGATGTATCCCACGTCAGAGGCAGTGCGCAGATTGAACTCCTTGAGCTCGAGAGGGGGCTCACGGGTGAACAACACCTGAGGAGCACTCTGGATTGCACGCTTGCGTGCGTCTACAAACTCCTGCAAAAAGACCTTGCCGAATGTCTGATCGGTCTCGTCCACGAAGACGGTGCTGAAGATAACAGTCACACGGTCAAAGTTGGGCTGAACGAAGATACTTTCATGGTCACGATAGTGAATGGCCAAGACCTCTCTGTCCTGGGCAGTGCCCTGGTAGTAATCGAGCCCGTTCTCCTTCGCCTCCTTGGCCATCTTGTCGAAGCGAGAAAAAGCGAGCTCAAAGGGAGCGGCCATAGCATTGCGACGCATGAGACTCAGGTTCTGTACCAGCTCAGCCCGCTCGGTTGGGCTGTCAGGTAAATTGTCCAGATCGATCAAAACCGAGAAATCGTAGCCTGGCTCGGGATCGACGATGTATGGCCCATATTCTCGGGCCATGACCTTCTCGACTCCGTATTTCTTCAAGTCTGGCCAGGATTTTATGCGCATACTCACAACGATCTGTGTTTTGGAGTCTGGAGTGGAGATGTGGAACTTGACGGAGTCAAAGTCACTCACGACCTGATTGACGTAATTAGGCTCATCTCCCTCGACAATCGCTTCGTTCAGAATGCTATACAGCAGAACATTGTGGTACTCGAGGATTTCGGTGGCCATTAGATAGCTGGGGGTGCTAAGCGGGGAGTTGACGAGCCTGGTAGGACGGTCGGTGTGGCGCAGGTGGCGCGGTGCTGGCGCAGGTGGATTGCTACATTGTGATAGAATTAGGGAATACCCATACTTTATAGATACATCTATGCATTTTTAATCCTCAGCCTCGGTATCGGTGTCGATATCACTCAGGTCGCTTTCGTCAATTTCATCTTCCTTTTCTTCTATTTCCTCCTCCTCTTCTTGGGCAAGCGGTTTGGGGGCCTTGATATCCACCGAGACGCGGTCATAGATATCCACGCCGAAGTAGCCGGTGTTGAGCAGAGCCAGCTTGAAATTGACCTTGCCCAACTGTGGAGGCACTGGACGGCTCAGCATAATCTTGAAAGTACCAACAACCACGCCCTCTCCAGCAGCGAACTGCTCGGGGCTGAGGGCCATATTGGACAAATCCACGTGGTCTAGGGACACAGGCTGGCTGACGATCATATGATCACGATCACCATAAATAAATGCATTCCACTTGGGAATAAATCCCTCACTAACCGGGTAGTGAGAAGAGTGGACAGGTCCTAGCTTGGGATACTGATTATTGGTGATTAGGGGATTTGTGACCACTCTGAGGTTCTGGTGGCCATTGAAATCGTACTCTGAGTTATCAGTCAAGGCCTCTTCATCGATATCTGGCTTTCTGCTGGCGCCGGGAGGGGCGACGACGTATTTGATCACCAGGTGGGGTAGAGTTCCCGGAGTGACGTCGTCCTGCCCGGGGACCTTGAAGAAAGCCTTGAGCACGGAGATGCGAGGGATGGGTGCCGTTTTCAGCACCTTCTCGACCACCTTAGGATCCTTAGAGTCGATATCGAGCTGCAGGAGCGCTCCCTTTGACTGCTTATCCAAGGGCACTGCCTGAACGAGACATCTCTGGAGCTCGGCGAGCCGGCGGTTAAAGTCAAACACCTTGAACTCGCTGGAGATGTAGCTCAGGCCCTCGACCAGCTTGACGGTGGTGGCCACTACGCGGGTCCTCTGCAGCAGCTCAGCATCTGAGGCGGGCTTGCGCTCAAGGTGATCCTTAATGAGCTGCAGGCGCTGAGCCGGGGTCAGGCTGTCATCGTAGTCCTCGCACTCGACCACGGTGTCGATCACATCCTGGCACGAGATGAACATGGGCTGCTGCTGGGAGCAGAGCTGGAAGAACTGAGAAGCGGTCGACTGGAGCAGGCCGTTCTTGTTCTTCAGCGTCTGGGCGCTCCACCAGCGAGACAGGGACAGCGGGATCGTCACTCCGACCGCGAGGTAGAACAGCACCACGATCGCACTTCCACCCTCGACCAGGAACTTGGGCAGAGCAATGCCGAGGACCTGGGCCTGGGGGCCATCAGGGTGGCCGTACTTGAGGAAGTTTTCGCGGGTGACCTCGTCGGTGAGGGCCTTGTAGGCCTTGGTGATCTGCACGTAGCGCTCCTCGACCTGCTCCTTGGTGAATTCACCGAAATCACGGATCTTGTCCGGGTGGAACTTCTTGGAGAGCTCCCTGTAGGCGGATTTGATCTCTTTTTCAGTCGCAGCCCGAGCAATTCCCAGCAGGTTCCATGGGTCGAATGCCTCTTTATTCTCTGAGGGGTCGGCGTTGCGGATAACCTGAACTAAGTAAGCCATAACTAGCCATCCAGCGACCAGAAACACCGCTCTTTTCGACAAAAGCTTGCGCTTCTGGTGCGTGGCATCGTACTTTTTCAGCACTGAAGGATATTTACTGGGGAGGATGACGCCGCGGTTGCTGCCACCAGCTGACAGCAGATTGCTCACAGTGAGCGGTGTGAGAATACATCCCAACACGGTAGCGGCAAAGAAAGGCCACACCTCTTGGTTCTCGTCGTAGGAATACCGCGAGTCCATGACACGTATGTAAGCGAGATTCGTTAATATATGGGTAGGGTTCGAGCAGATGGGGCGAATCGTATTTTAACGAGGTTTTAAATCTAGAAATTAATTTAGCTAGTGGTTGGTGGTGAAATTTCACCCCGTGTTCTCGGAGGTGGGGTTGGGACCCTGCGGGGTGGCTCGAAGCAGGCCGCAAATTCAGCAGTAACCTACCCGGCAGCTATTTACGCAACACCCAAATTAGCGATGTATGATCGAGTAAGCTGAGGTGTTTAGCCCTGCTGCTTACATTTCGCACCTCCGACTAGCATGTCGAAATTTGCATCTAATAAAGTTCTCGTAGATGGAGAGCTTGCTCCTCACACAATTACCGTCAAAGATGGCAAAATCGCCGAGATAACTCCGGGCATCGATGAATCTGCCCGTAACTTTGGCGATCTCGCTATTCTGCCCGGCCTCATCGACACCCACGTCCATCTCAATGAGCCTGGCCGCACTGAGTGGGAAGGATTCGAGACCGGCACTAAAGCTGCTGCTGCCGGTGGAGTTACCACCGTAATCGACATGCCTCTGAATGCGATCCCCCCCACGACGACTCTGAAAAATTTTGAAATCAAGCTCGAGGCAGCAAAAGGTCAGTGCTGGGTTGATACTGGCTTCTGGGGAGGTGTAATTCCAGGAAACTGCCCAGAGCTCGTGCCCATGATCAAGAGAGGAGTGCTGGGGTTCAAGTGTTTTCTTATTCAGGGCCTCGACCCCGATTTCCCCATGGTGTCTTTAGAAGACGTCGACAAGGCTATGGCAACGCTCGAGCACCATAATACTACTCTCCTCTTTCACGCAGAGCTCGAATCAGACTGCGGTTGCCACTCCCACGATGACCCCGAAGAGTACACGTCCTTTTTGGCTATCAGGCCGGACAAATTCGAGACCGACGCCATTAGTGCGATCTGTGAGATCGCTCCTAGACACCCCGACCTCAAGTTGCACATTGTTCATCTAGGGAGTGCGAAAGCGCTGCCGATCATTCGCAACGCTCGCAAGAACGGCACCAAACTGAGCGTGGAGACATGCTTTCATTATCTAGCCTTCGAGGCCGAGACAATTCCCAGAGGAAGCGTACTGTACAAATGTGCTCCCCCTATTCGCTCAAAGGAGAATCAGAATGAGCTCTGGGAGGCGCTCAAGCAGGGCGACATCGAGTGTGTGGTGAGCGACCACAGCCCGTGCACGCCCAATCTAAAACAAGTTGATGCGGGCAACTTCTTGACGTCGTGGGCCGGCATAACTAGCGTCGGTCTCGGCATCACCATTCTCTGGACCAAGGCTCACGAACACAAAGTCAGCCTGGCCCAGATAGCAGACTGGACATCTGCTGGTCCCGCGAAGGAAGCGGGCTTATTCAAGACCAAAGGTAGCATTGAGGTCGGCAAGGATGCAGACTTCTGCATATTCGATCCCGAGGCTGATTGGACCTTCGACGCATCCAAGATGCACTTCAAGAACAAGCTCACTGTCTACGATGGTAAAAAAGTAAAAGGTAAAGTTATGGAGACTATTTTGCGGGGCCACACTATATACAAATTCGATGAGGAATTTGGTAGCCCTCAAGGGAAGTTCATTTTAAGTAGGGACTAAGGGACGCCCTTCAATCGATGGAATCCAGATTTTCCAGCATTGCACGTCTCCTTTCATTCGTAGTTCTGGTTGTATTATAGAATGGTAAGACACTTCCTGATAGCCGTGTGGCATATCTTCTATTAGCACTCTCCACTTCAGACTCTGAGAATACTGGGATCAGCTTGAGCCCCGTAAACAGCTTGTAGACCGGCAGCGCTGCAGCTGCCACGTAGTTACTCAACGGTAGCGGGAAGAACTGGTCAAATGCGAAAGAGTCACTAGCGTCTCCCCGGATCAGGGGCTTGGACATTAGACGAGTACGACCGGGGCCCATCTCGGGGAGCTCCTGGAAAAAGCGCAGGTAAACCCACGAGCACAAGAAGCCCATCACGAATTCGCCGAGGTTATCGAACATTCTGCACATATCAAGAATGGGCAGTACGCAGAGCAGTATCGCTGGAATCCATCTGATCTTGATGCGAATGCGTCCCTTGAGCAATATAATAATATGCTCTGAGACTAGCTGCTTCAATGCCACACACACAGCAGCTATATACCCAGCCATACCGTTGATCCTCCAGCTTCCATCACGGAACGATGACAGGACCAGGTACAGGAGTGCAGTGGAAAGAGTAGGCACATATATGCAGATAGCACAAAACACAATATACTTTTTGCTCGACCAGATCTGTTCGCAGTAGTGGCCGCCCGTCCACATCACGAGCATCGTCACCAGAAGAGGGATGACCTCGAGCTCAATGAACGGAGTGAACACAAGGGTCCAGAGTGCCCACAGCGGAGTCCTGCCAATGACGAGTACAAGCAAACTGGGGTCGCTATTTTTGGTGCTGAAATCATCCACGGCGATATTATAAAGGCGGGCAAGAAACGCCAAGGTACTGAAGATTAAATAAAGGCACAGGAGTCCTCTAGTGACCAATTTCATAGAAAAAGGCTGACGAGATCCAGTTAGGTTTGTTTTCTATAGGATAACAGTTCAGGGGTGGAGGTGGCTACGAACGCCACAGGGACAGTTGATCTGCTAACATCATGATGTTATTACTGATAATCCTCTCTGTAACATTGATGGTATACAAGCTGATTCCTAAATTTTTACAGTTTTATCAGCATAGTCAGGTTCACAATGAGCGAAGTCAGGTCATTTCTGCGTTGAAAGGGCTTTTAGCCTACTCTCAAATCGCTAACGGCGTCATAAACCGCAAGAAACAGCTATTTTTTAGTATGGATGGCCCCCAAAAAGACCTTGGTATTGATGTTTTGAGACGGTATCGCCGGGCCTCAATGTTGGCTAAAACAAACTCAATCCCGATGCATGAAATTGCCCAGGAGGCGATCAAGCGGTACGATATTTCCAGTGTTGAGCTCGCTACATCTGTGAGTGCGTCAAACTACCGAGTTACTGAGACTTTTAACCATTTGATTCGAGACTGGTGCGATCTTGGAGACGAAAGTCGGGCTGAGCTATTCAAGCCTATATTAGCAGAGCTGCCGAGGAATGGTAAGAGAGCACTGTTGCCCGGGTCTGGACTTGGAAGATTAGCGGCAGAGGTCTCAAATTACATGCCTGTGGATGCTCTGGAGATCGACCCCTGTTTGCACATCGCGGCACAGTACGCAATCTCCTGCAAGAAAGCGATCACAGTAAACCCTTGGATCCTAGATTTCAACTATCTACGCCAAGCCGCTAATCAGCTAGAGTCTGGGACTCTATTCTTCGGGGCTGAACCAAAATTCGAGTTGAACTTGAAGTATCAAAACTTCCTAACCTTGGACCCCGCTCAAAAGTATGATTGCATAGTGACGTTGTTCTTTATTGACACTGCAGAGAACGTGTTTGAATATCTAGACAAGATCGAAGACCTCCTTGCCCCTGGAGGAGTCTGGATAAATTACGGCCCATTGAAATGGGGTACAGCGGCCAAAATTGAGTTCGCATTGGACGAGTTGAAGGATGTCATGAGATATAAGGGATGGAATTTAAATAAGGAATGGAAGGGATTTAACCGCTACAACGGGAGCCCTAATAGTATGTGCGATGCTAAATATGAATTATCTGGATGGGCTGCGACTAGAGTCAATTCGCCTGCGAACCTCGACATCAAATGAGGCAATCACGGGCCGATGATCCGACTTGAGAACACGAACAGATTTGTATTGCACTGGAGACGCTTTGCCCCTGTACAGGATTCGGTCGCACCAAGCAGGAATACGCTTTTTATCAGAGGTGTCATACGAGTCTCTCCCTCTATCAAATTTGTACGTCGGTTGAAAGGTAATTTCAGCCTCCCTGAACCCGTTCAAGCAGAACGTTGGGTTCTTCTGCATTTGGCCATGCAGCTGGTCATGCGAATAGAGTTTGGCCCAGTTTTGGTCCTTGATGTACTTAATTGCCTGTTCGCGGGCGGTATTTATTCGGTAGTTAGTATCCCCGAAGAAAAAGCACACCTCGTGATCCATCGGTCTCGTTCCATCGCCTCCATTGAGAGCCATATCCCCCAGAGCAACGTTGGTTACAGGACTGGTGAGAATTTGCAACGCATCTCGGTTTCTTTGAATCACCTGTGAATGCCCAGCAGCCAGATGGCAGTTTATAAAGCAGAATGAGGTGTCATAAACATCCATGCGTACGGATATTCCTCCTTTATTTCCGTGCAATCCACCCATGCCAGTTTTCACTAGTGCACTGTCGATGTTGGAGACTTCTACTCCATGTCTCACGAAAACGCACATGTACAATCCAACCAGCGCTTTGGAAAGCACCATGTCGAAGGAGCTAGACATGCAATTGCACAGGTAAATTTTCCAGTTCTCGTACTCTTGAGAGGTTGCAGGATCTGGCTTACTCGAGATGAGCTTCTTAGCTGTCTTGGTCTTGTTATCGAGCTCCACTACTTCTTGAAAACCAAACACAAGTATATCCGTAGTCAAATCACAGTTCTCCAAAATGAAGTTAGAGTTCAGACTCTGTGGGTTACACGAATCCACATTCCAGCTTAGAATTTGGACCTTTACATTGTCCAAGGTAGAGGTTTGGTCGATAACATCCCTTAGTGATTTTGTTGCCTGATCTTTCGAGAATTGCGGTTCCCATAGAGCCACTTTTCCTGAATCTGACAGAGTGGCGAGTACCTCACCCCCGTCAAGGGTGCCGTCGGTGATGATCTTGACAAAACTACTGCTCCCTGTATTCCACTGCTTGATCAAATCGAAGCGGTCGTTCTCGATTTTGATCACCATTACAGCGCCAGTTTTCAATCCGATCCACCATTGATTACTCTCCTGCCGGACGAAAGCACAGGTAATCCCATATATGCCCGTGTTTACACTGTACACTGGTGCAAGGGTGCTTGCATCGTAGAGTGAAAGAACACCATTATTATGCCCACAGAGCACTAGGCCCGAGTATGGCGAGGGCGAGATGCAAGAAATGTCCCCCACGGTACTAGTAGCGGTTGTGTTAACTGGGGGCTTCCATTCTATTGGAACTGGTGTCAGAAGAAATGGCACACTGCAAGGCTTGAAAACACTTAGAGCACGCCCTTTTGCTACCCATAGCTGGCCATTGATATAAGCGGCAGTCTTTAAGCCTATGATTGTGCGGTGAAGTGAGGTTGGACTCTCAGAGTTTTCCCAAATGGCAAGTTTGCCATCTGTCGACAGCGATAGCACTCTAGCCAAGTTGGGGTCATACCAAATTTCACACACGGATCTCTGGTGACCTGATATTGAATTAAACAGGAGTTGTGAGCTTTTCATATCGATAGCTGCCACAGATCCGGTAGAGCGGCCCACCCATAAAGCTTCGCCATTGTGGGAAAGTGTCATGCAGGTAACTTTATCGATGGATATATCCCACAACGGGCTCATATCAGAGGATTGGAATGCGAAAACTTGTGAGTTTGATGCAAATATGATTAATTTTTCGGTGAATAGGACTGCGTTGATGCCTTTCGAGACCGTGCTTGGTAAAACGAAATCACAACTAGGGGGTCGATAGTTGACCTCATGTGAAAAGAGTCGTTTAACCGGTAGGTCTTCGAGTTTCCCGCTGGGTTTGGCTGATCCGCGTACTGGATCGACTAACCCACGAGGAGGGATTAGAGGAGGTGCGTGGGAAGATGGTGCCAAGACCGGGCTCCTGGCTGGAAGAGGGGGTGGGTTTTGATCGAGGGAAAGACTTGAACTCGACGATGGGGGGCACCACTCGAAAGATTTGGTTCCTTTGGACAAAAGAGGGGAGTCTATGTCGCTTTCATCTGACCTGAAGTCCAGAGGTGGAATCTCACTGTCCAATATGGAGGCTTCAGCACTCTGGTTAGATTGAGTTCGCGGGATTTCAGGCAATGGTGTTGCAACTCTTTCGATCTTGGGGCGAGGAGAGATGACTCGACTAGCTGGAGGAGGGGGGGCTGGGCTCAAAGAAGAACCAATAGGTGGGATACTAGAATCACTTCTTTTGTGCGAGCTCTCGGATTCGTTGAATACAAAAGGGGTCTCCAGAGATACGTTTGATGCTTTGGTAACCGAGTTTGAGCTGTTTGTGGACACAAGCTTAGGCTTTGGGGGTTTTAGATTGACAATTTTCGGTTTTGGAGGCCGTGTGTTCGTTCCAGGTCCGTCTGGCTCCTCAATTGGCATATCGAGCAATAGGCCGAGACCGCGTGTGTGTATTTGTTGTGGAAATTGGCCCCTGAGTGCTCTTCTTAGTCAAATGACGTAACCCCACCAAAGGGGCAGCGTAGCATACAATTGATTCATTAGCATTAGAGTGAATAAATATCTAGCGATTGATTATAGTCCATTCGCCCAAGGTGCGTAAGAGCTTTGATACCTTGATTCGAGGAGCCCGCAAGGTTGTGCACAACTCGTCAAAGTGCAAAGGCCGCTCGAGGCAAGTCTTGATCAGCTCGATACACTCCTTGTCATCAGGGATTTTCGCCGCTTTGAGTGCTCGGGCGATTTGCATATCGGTCGGGGGCCGAGCATTGCGGTAGTCGAACACGGGGTAGGAGTAAACTCTGGAAATTAGCCCCTTAATAATGCCATACACCATGAACCGACGTACATCAAAGTCTTGGAGTGTCTCCTTGCGCTCGTTGTACCACGTGTAGACACTTTGCCCTGTACCGAATGCTGCGTACAACTCAAAGGCCTCGCGGGGTCCGAGCTTGGAGTTCGAGACCGCTTCTAAACTGGAATTGAAACTTTTGGGGGTCTCTGCACTCTTACTTAGCAACAAGCCGTTCGAGCTCGAGGAGGTGTTGCTGTTGAAGCTGCTGCCAGAATTCGGCTTTTGGGCGTGGTACACGAACGCGATAAGCTCGTAGTACATAGCGACATCGCTGATAATAGATGTTATTGCCGGGGTAGGAGCATAGATGTTCGAGAACTGGAAGATGCCAATGATAACCACGCAATCGTAGTGAATGAAGTGGGATATGCATTGCCGTGTGAGATCAAAATCTGCTTCGGCAAGATCGGCAATACGACGCACCGAGTTTATGCCATTGATGAAAGGCACGATCCGCTCCATTGTCGGGTCCCAGCTCTCGTCTAGCAGATTGTTCAGCCGTACTGTGGCGATCGGAACGTGGTGGCCCTTTACCTCGGGAGGTGCTTCTACTACTGGGAAAATCTTTAGGTTAACCTTGTTATTTGGGCCCCAAGGTATCTGGCATTCGCTGAAGTTGTTGATATCCTGGAACAACTGCTCGACCATGGCATCGATGTCGTGAATGTTGTCCTTGTTGGAGATGTAGTGCAGCTGCTCCTCGAGGACTTTTGCCATTTTCCCTACTCGAGCGACCGCACTCTCGTAGCACAGAGCAGAAGCACTAGAGGAGACAATAACTACAATGTTGAATGTGAAAGAGTTACGCTCATACTCCTTTCCAACAATGTTGATTGGGTACCCGAGAATCCTGTGCTGTCCTACCCGAAGCGAGAGCAGCTTGTTGCACAATGGAGGCTTTGGAATCACATAGTTTCGCACGTCATCGAAGTTGATGCACGATTCGACCTCGCTGGTGGCAGTCGGGATGACAATACCATCTGGCACTTGGCACATGACCTTTGAGCCCTGCAATGGGTCGAAAATGCAGAAAAAGGCTCCAACTACTGCTGCCTCTACCATGGTTAATTTCGCCTCAGTTATGCAGTGTTTTGCCACTGTCGGTGCTGCAACTTTGGAAGAATGTGGCAAAAAATGCGACAGCGCGCTTGCACATTCCATTCCACTCGTTTATTTCCTTCGCTCTCACTAAATGCACCCGGCGTCCAAGTTATTCCAGGTAACTTGTTCGTTAACCTCGTCCATATTCAATCTTTACTTCTTTGGCACGCTAGCGATGTTCGGACTCTTCAAGACAATGGCCACCCCGAGGCCCAGGCATAAATCGCCTGACATGCCACTGTCTCGAGAGCAGAATAAGCTAGTTTTCGATCTTGGATACTACGTTAACCTGGAAGGCTTTCGCCATGATGCATTCAAGGTGGTTACTTCAGATGGATACATTCTAGACTGCGCGCATATTAGCGAGTGGATACCTACGAACGACAAGCCAAAGTACCCAGTTCTCCTGATCCCTGGTCTGATGCAGAGCTCAGCCGCGTATTGCACGTGTGGCCCCAACTCGATCGCCTACACTCTATGCCGCATGGGGTACGACGTGTGGCTAGGCAACAACAGAGGCGGGTTTCACGGTGAGCACGAAACCTACAGCCGTTGGAGGACCAACAAGATGTGGGACTGGGATATGAAGGACTTGGCGACCAAGGACGTACCGTCAATGATCAACTTTGTACTGAAAGAAACCGGTCATGAGCATCTGGCAGTGGTCGGCCATTCTCAAGGAACTGCACAGACGTTCCTAGCACTTAGCAAGTCTTGCCATCCAGATCTGGGCAAGAAGATCAGCAGTTTCGTTGCTTTGGCGCCAGCTGTGTACGCCGGGTCCCTTATCGACAGATGGTACCTTAAGCTCCTGCGCAGGGGCCGCCACGCATTCAGACTCATGATGGGTTTTGGCCCTTTTCTGGGACCCATGGGAGTGTTGCACAAGATGCTCCCGCTCATGACTTCTACGTACTTTGGCTACGTGATGTTCAACTACCTACTGGGTTGGAATGACAGTTTGTGGGACCTTCGATACCGGGATCGCAACTTCATTTTTGCGCCCACGTATGTTAGCAGTGAGCTTATGATGTGGTGGCTCGGTAAGGGAGGTTTCGCCGACACCAAGTGTCTATTTGACGAATCCAAGCACTCGTGGTTCGATGAGCGGTTCCCCAAGCTCGCTTTGTTTGTATGCGGCAAGGACGAACTGTGCCTCGGGGACAAATTGATTCATAGGCTGCAAACACAAGAGACTGTAGTGGATTTCACCAGCTTTGAGCTTCCCACCTACTCGCATCTTGACGTTCTCTGGGCTCGGGATGCCGACGTTCAGGTGGCTCGCCCGCTAGGAAAATTTATCGCTCAAAACATCCAGTCCAAGGACCAGTGGAATCCGATTTCCTGAATACGCTATTTATTCTATATATCCATAATAAATCCCTCAGAGCAAATTTGTTATCAGGACAGCAATGGCCTATAGAGATAGGCATTCCCCAAGCACATTACCTCAATCGCAAATTATAGTCATCCCTGGGATTGCAGGTTACGTAGGTTTTTCGACTAGGTATGGTTCGTGGGTTAGGGTATGACGCTAGAGACCCATTCGCGCCGTGGAGACTGCACTCGAGTAAAATCGTCGGGATTGAGAGCCCGTTTGTGCGTTCTGTGCTTTCAATTGGCCTCCGCAATGGCCGGCTCACCCCAAACTACACCCCGATGATGCAGCAACTGGTTATTAGTCATGATGTTCGCATGAATTAGGGCTCAACCCTCATTACTCGCTGGTACCAAACAATACCCACTCAGCCCAGGGTTGAATTTCAATAACCGTCATGAGCAAAATCCAGTCCCCCAAATGGCGCCAAGTTGAGCTTGGTCGCGTTGTCCTCTTCGAGAGCGGTGTCAACGCCGGCAAACTTGCCACCATTGTCGAGATCATTGACCACAAGCACGTCCTTGTAGATGGCCCCAAGGTTCCTCGCCACGGTGCCAACCTCAACCACGTCACTCTTACCAACATTGTTATCCCCAAGATCAACCGTGGTTCCCGCACTGCTCAGGTCAAGAAGACCTGGGCTGCCAACGAGACCGACAAGAAGTGGGAGGCCACTTCCTGGGCCAAGAACATCGCTCGCCGCCAGCGCCGTGCTGACCTCACTGACTTTGAGCGCTTCCAGGTTTTGGTGCTCAAGAAGCAGCGCCGCCATGGTGCCAGCAAGGCTGTTGCTAAGGCCTAAAGCTTTTATTTAGCATAAAATATATATAAATAATGAACGAGGTTCACCTTTTACACTCACATCTGGATACGAGTTTCTATGGAATTATGCAGTACCTTGCTTTTGGTATTCCTCGGGAGTCTTTGTTTTCATCTGGAGTGCGTGCACTCCGTTTTCCCGCTTGAGCTCCTGGTCGAGCAGCGAGTAGATCATCCGGTGTCTTTGAGGTAGTGATTTACCCGCGAATTTGTCACTAACTACAACCAATCTAAAGTGAGACTCGGTGACATTAGTTGAACCACGCATTGCTGCATGGTGTGCATGCTTGTGGCTGTCGTTGTTAATTTCCAGTACGCTCGGTGCTAATTCTCTGGTCAAGATTTCTTTTATCTTCTCGCCAACTGGTCCCGATGACATTGTGGACAAGAATCTTCGCATGACAAAGCCGTGCACGATGCGAGTGAACGCTTCTTAATGGTGTACTCGTATATGACAGAATAATTTGTAGTGATAATTGACTCTCGAGGTTAGTTTTTGTATTTGATTATTTGATGTGCTTTTTGCTCTGCGTCTAGCAATATTGCGGCTGCTGTGCAGTTCACCCCACTTACATCTATTACCACCCCTACCCCATGAGAGTGTTTCTTCTGGCATGGTTTGTAGCTCTTGCAGCCGCTCAGAGGGTGAGTGAAATGTCTTTTTCACCACCATATATCAACCATGAGTACCACAATCAATACTATGAGATTGGCGGCACCGGGTTGATCACAAGATCTGGAGCCGAGCTGACTGGGGATTATCCTGGCCAACAGGGATGGATGGTCAGCAAATATGCGACCTTGCCCGATAATTTCGAGCTCATTGTAAAATTCAGGCTCTCTGGTGAGTCAAAGGGTCTTTACGGCGACGGAGTTGCTCTTAGGTTCTTGGAGGACGACACACCGCTGGAGCAAGGGCCTGTCTTTGGAGTCCAAGATAAGTTAAAAGGGACTATGATTGCGATCGACACGTACCGTAATGGCCGTCCAGGGAAAGCCTTTCCTTACATCGTGCTTTCCCAAAATGACGGTAACCAGCCTTATGATGTGGATCACGATGGTAAAGCTAATGAAATTCGAGGATACTCTGCCCGAAAGCTGTACAACCCTTCGCAAGAATGGAGTTGGCTTTCCATCCGATACCAAAAAGGGGGGAACCTCCTGGTCAAAATAAACTATCGCAAGGAATGGGAAGAGGTGTTCAACCTTCCCTTCAACTTGAATAATGCAAGACGATTCTCTATCTCTGGCTCCACGGGCCAGTTGAGCGAGAAGGCATTTGTGTCTACAATTGAGGTCACCAGAATCGATCCCATATCAACCGCTGTAGGCTCGGCTTCGGCTGCATCCCAGCCCATAAGAAAAGACCCGGATCACAAGCCCTCTGGTGGCTCCTGGATTGGCTGGTTCTTCAAGTCAATCTTCAAGCTAGCCTTGATAGCTGCATTGTGTTTTGGTGCGAAGAAGGGCTTTGATTTCTACAAGGAGAGTCGCAAGCCTAAGAAGGGCTATCTAGACTAGACATTATTCCTGTACTTTTAGTGACGCTGTTAATATGGTTTAACAGATACCATGCAGCGCTTTCAAAATCCAAATCCCTCGCTGCACGCCACATAAGTATTTGCTCGAGACCTTGTGTCATTCTTTGAATCTGTTGGTGTTGATAGCCTGTATCTGATCATGATTCCACTACTTGTCTGAGTCCTTCGAGGGAGCTCTATGTACAGACTTCAATGAGGAAGCGATGAATGAGACAATGTTTCAGTAACTGGAATCTGTTTAGATGATTCTCGTGCTTAGGCTCTATCATATGCAACACCCTGTAGGATCCTCTTTACTTTGTAGTTTGCCTGCACATGTAGGGAGGTCTCCAAGCACTACTAATATCGAAATACCAAAAAGTGTTAGAAATAATCATTCCCGTTTCGCACAACACTCTACCCACGGAGACAACATAGTGTGTTTATACTTTATGCTGGAACATAGCTTGCATGCATAGATTCATGGGCATCGCTGCTCTCTTGATGGATCATTCAGGCCAGATTTGGCGTCGGGATGTGTCGGGATATGTCGCAGAGCATTGAAAGAATAGCCTCCGATATATCGTTGTGAGAATACCTAAGATCTTCAAGAGACCTTCTTAGTGGGCTGCCTTTCTTACGGACATCTGACATGTAGGCTCCTGCTATCATATCTAGAGCTCTCAGGCCCAATACTATGCTTGGTTGGGAGTTAATGGTATGACCGTCACTGCTCTACATTTAGACCAAATTGTGCCATCAAAATCCATCTCCAAATCACCTCGTGCTCCTTGAGCCCGACCTCGAACCCCAACAGCGAATTTGAAGCACCGGAATGTATGATCTCAGCTGAAAACTAATAGAATTCGTGGGCAGCCCCATTAATTTGCTCAACTGGTGTTATGCATATACAAAGAGCACTGACCATACCTTCATCAAGCCCGTCCAGAATAGGTAGGTTAATACAAACACTAGAGAAAAGGACCTTTTCTTGAAGTTAGCGACCTGTATGGGTGGATCAAATCATTGTTATAACAGGCTTCAGATATAACTCTCCACGGCTCTTTACAACTTTGTCCGTGACTTTCCGACTCGGACGAAATAATGCACGTTTAGCGAATTTATTTTAGGAACTTGGCCATCTTGCAGACTGTACTGGCTTTGATCTCCATAGATAGAGACCACCAGTCGTAAATGTATAGCTGCCCTCGAGATCAGAACGAAATGTATCAGTTATCCGCGGAAAGCGTACAGTCATAATTAATCAGTAGCCGTGGTCCTTCAATTATTCTGTGAATTCTTTCTTTGAGTGCATAATGCCGTTGCGTACATTTCGCCCTTGAGTGCGTTCTGCCCTCTTGCACCGAAACCATGGCCAAAACTATGAATTGCCGTTAAAACCAGTAATTATCATCATGCCTTGTTGCGCTCACGAAAAGTTTGAGTTAACCTCCACCAACCAAAGTACCTGCGACAGCTCCTGTCATACCACTTCACGCTCGTGCAGTTGTTCCAGCACGGATAAATGTTCCTGTGATGGGACGAAGAGCGCTTGCACTTGCTGCAAATGTGATGTATGTGTTTGCGAAAGTGCTCCATGCTGCAAATGCGATCCATGTGCGTAGGTTGCGCGTTCTAGTTTTGCGAGCCTAAATGCCATTCTTTCCACGTGAAATATTCTTGACCGTTCCAATGAGCATGGCATAGCTCAAATTAGTTTGTAAAGGCTTGCTGGAACTCCGGAAACAGCATCGTATTCCTATGGAGAGAGTTTCCTCGAGTTTGCTCAATAGTTCGGTCGAGCGAGCTGCCGCTGACAGTAGTCTGAGCATCATTGTAATAACTATCGAGATCCAGATAGCTGTTCTAGGCTCTATTCCCCGTACTAGTGGATGAGTTCTAGTAATTTCTAAACCCAAACTCATGCCAGATGAATTAAGCCAGTAATTCGAGAAACAGAGCGGGATGGGCTCTTTATTTAATAACTATCAGGTAAATATTTACATAGCTCAACATAGGATCTGCGCGCTCCCGAGCGTCCTCGACATAGGCTAATTGCATTTGCGATCACGTGACGCGACGCAGTCACTTCCCAACCAAACCCGTGGAAAGAATTGCATATTTGGAAGCATGTGCTTATCGTCTAACCTGGACTAGAATCCGTGCTCCTGCAGTGAAAAAGTGTCGAAGGAAGAATGTCCTAGATAAAGTCACGTGATGCGACGCAGTGTGGGGTTGCATTCACCATGCCTAAATAACAGTATATTTCATGAATTCATGCTTATCGAGCCGAGGATATCTAGTGTTTGTCACGCTCCAACCTATATTCTGTCGAGGAAATCATCAACATCATGGTCACGTGATGAGACGCAGTGCGCAAAAACTGAACTTTGATGATTTAAACAATAGAAAACTCGGAAAAAATATTCTGCAGCCATCCCGTTTGATTTTCGGACCTCAAGTATCTCTTTTGGTCGACTTGCGGTGTTGCGAGGCGATCCGACAAGACATAAAAACCTTGAGTATAAGGGCAAGAAAATCGACAGAATAGGCTCAATATCTATTCCGAATCTTATGAATGGATTTAAAGCAGCATTGTGGCCTATATTTGGTGTTTTTCGCCTTGTGCATATTTCGCCTTGAAGAGTTGCATTATCTTGCAGCAGAAATATTCAGTTCTTAAGTAGAGCAAATTTCCACACTTACCACAATGACCGCTACTTTGACAATTACTCCACTTGCAAATCGCGCCTTTGGTGCTACTGTTTATCTTCCTGATGGTATTTCTGATCCTTCTCAACTCGGTGAAGCAGATTTCGCCAAATTGAAAGAGGCCCTATATACATACCTTGTATTGGTGGTCAAGAATCAAAAGCATCTGCCTCCTAAGAATCAGCATGCCCTAACTGTTCGTTTTGATCCGACTTGCCAAGGCAATTATGGTCATGACGTTGACAAATTTCGTCACAAGGACTCTGTACTGCGAAAAGACGGGTGGTCTGTCCCGGACGCTCCGCAGGTTCAGATCCTGGGACAAGGTCGTCATGAAAACTATCAAGGTCTTCCTTATGTGGACTTGAAACACCCCACACATAACACTTTCCACAAGGATGTTCTGTCCCAAGAGGAGCAGGATGCCAACTTCACCCGGTTTTACCGCTGGCATATTGATTCCGCTTTGTATGGTCTCAATCCGCCCAAGGTTACCTCATTGCTTGGTATTAAGGTGCCAGATACTGGCAGCGAAAAGTATACTATCAAATTCGACGACGGTAGCGACGAGATCATTGAAAACGTCAGCCAAGCTGCTACTGCATTCGTCAGTGGGGCCGAGGCTTTCGATCTTCTTAGTGATGAGGATAAGAAGTTTGTGCTCAATCATTCTGTGATGTACGCCCCTCATCCTTATATCTTTATCGGCAATGCCAAAGCTACTAGCGATGGCATAACTATTGTCAGTGAAGGCCGGGAGAAAGCACTTGATGAGCTTCCTGAGTGGGAGCAAAAGCAGGTCAAAGTTCTCCCCATGGTGTGGAAGAACCCTGTGACTGGAAAGCCACACTTCCAGGTCCATGGCTGCTGTATCTGGAAGATCGTTGATAAGCAAGGCAACACAGTGATGGAGCTCGAAGAAGCCCGTAAAAAAGTTCAACAGCTGATGCGTCCTGCAATCTCTCCTAGTCATGTGTACTGCCATGACTGGACTGAAGGCGACCTGGTTTTATTCTACAACTGTGGTGTCTGGCACTCAGTTACTGGGCAGTTTAAGCCTGGCGAGGAGCGCATTATGCACCAGTGTAACGTAGCGTCTGGTGAGACGCCCGAAGAATACCAAGAAACTCTCGTCAAAGC
Source organism: Wickerhamiella pararugosa (assembly GCA_023628975.1). NCBI lineage: Eukaryota > Fungi > Ascomycota > Dipodascomycetes > Dipodascales > Trichomonascaceae > Wickerhamiella > Wickerhamiella pararugosa. Next base: position 730 of record JAMAJQ010000005.1, on the reverse strand, counting down.
CTGATCTTTAGATTCTCTCTCTTGTCTACCCACTTAATAACTTATCTATCGAACGTAATCAGCACAATTAGACTAAATTTCACAATTTTAGGCGTTATTCATACAGCCTAGCCACAGTACACGCAGTTTGGTAAGTAATAGCATCACCATCGTTGCCATCATCATCTATACCCTGCTCAGCTCGCCGAGTACTAACGAATTGGCTTCAGTAGGTAGTGACAGGCACCCTTACTTGCAATGAACACCGGATTTTTCGAACCAGTATTTCCCATGCTTCTGTGATTCAGTGTATGAACTTGTTGAACTTGCAAAGCTGATCTGTCCTTGAGAACAGCTGCTGTACTACCACTGGCTACAACCCAAAATGATCTTTCAGGATTCCTTTTAGCTAATTGTTTGACCATGAAAAAACATTCAGGAGTTGAAGTCTCTGCATCTTCATATTGTAATGCCGGCGATTTTAGTTATAGGCTATTATAGGCTATGACTATGTATGAATGAGTGATGCAAATGGAGTTTCTTAGACCAGGAGGATGTTGATGCCAGTGTAGTCGGTGCATGGGGTGGGAACACCTTCGCCGCTGTAGTAGATGTTATAGTTGTCATTGAAGCACACGATAAAGGAGCTCTTATCAGAGAATGCCAGAGAGCCATCCTTATTGCTGAAAGCAGGGGTGGCGGACTGGGAGGCCTCAATGCGGCCCTGGTACAATTGCAAGTACTGGTCAGT